>OY982569.1:2115785-2729792 GCA_963859945.1 Euplagia quadripunctaria | reverse complement strand
AACGCTAACGAACGCCGCTGTAGGGTTGCATTTTTGGGGAGTGCGTGTAACGCGACTAACCTGACAGAACCTTTGAGAGTATCAAACCTTCGAATAGGTAATTAAATTAACTCTGGTTTGTTTGGAAGATTGCAGGCTCCTTCTACCTATTTTTTAATAATGAAATACTGATTTTTGTAGCCTTATAACTTTTATATTTCAACAATACGAATATAACTCAAACCTATTCTATCTATTGTGTCTTACGAGGCCCAATGATCATTTTTATCTTAAGCATCAATATTTTACTTAAATATTCAATCTTAACTTTAGCGACTTATACATGTATTAGATGTGTACGTGAGCCTAAATCGTAGTTAATCAACTTTCCACTAATGACCACGATTGGATTAATTCGGTCGAAACTTTGTAAATTACGATTAAGACCAGATTAACACGTCTAATGCTACAGCTATTTCTCTATAACAGTATTTAACAAGTCACCGTGCAAGTGTCTATACAGAAGCCGACATATCCCACACCTTCTACGTCACTCTGAATGGTTGGCAGCATTTGGCAGGTGGCCCAATTCCACGACCCCTTGTTTTTCACTACGCTCGGCTCGCTTAAAATCCTACGAGCGATGTTTCACAGCGCTTTTAAATTTCGCGTTTAATTAAAAGTGTGGATGAAATTCGTGAGAACAAAAAAATGTTTCTGAATGCAACTACTATATATTACGGAATTCGCATTCGGGCAATTGTGGTTTTTAAAATAACTAGTTTATTTTTTTAATTGTTTTTCATTCTATATTTTTACTGGGCTTTAGAAAATCGTAGGATTATTATACTTTCTGCCGGAGTTCACAGAGACTTCCTTTTTGGGGTACACCTGAGTCCCCGGCATTAGGACCCCGCGACGGAACGCGTGTGGTTTAAGTCGATTCGAGTCCGACATACCACGTTACTGTTAGCCCCGGTGAGGTGATGACGCGTGGGGGTTTCCACACGTAAAAAAAAACGGATTATTATACTTTATTTATTTTATAGCACTAAGTTCCTAAACTCTGGCGATTATACTCACGAAAAATCAGCACTAGTGCTATAATGCACTGTTGATTAACGATAGTATTCTAAAGACTATGGATTTTTATCCGGTTCGAAGTCCCGAGTTTCAAATTCAAATTCAAATTCGAGCACAAATCTGCAATCTACATACTTCTAGAAATCTCTCTGATTTTAGAACAGACAGAATAGAATAAAAAAAAACTGTCAGTCGTAGGACTGCACGTCAGAAGTGAAAACATAACTTACACATATAGTATACATATAATTATGTTACAGACACACACAGTGCTTTTACCCCATAGCAAAAGTGCACAACGTGCCTAAAGAAGTTTTCACTTCAAAAAAACTTTACAAGGCAAGGCAAATCACAGAAACAATATACACATTGGGCGGCCTTATCATTAAAAGCAATTCCCGCAGAACAGTTTTGGTTGTAATTATTAAAAATAAAAAGGCATATATCAAATCAACTATTACACATCCTTGAGTAAATTGAATGAATGCGTAAAAAAATGTTTATGTGAGTGTGTTTTCGTAAATTTTTACCTTCCCATTGTTTTCCTTACAAACAACCGTATGAAATTGAAACACTAGATCCATCCATTTTCACTCCTATTCTCAGTGTTATTCAACTCCGCATTACTTTACTCTTTGTATCCTTCAGATAGTTTTCTCTATATTCTCTTTGGCAGTCGCTTTTCAGCTCGTTTACGGTAATATGCTCTCAGCCCTTATGCATTTCAAAGAATCTACAGGCAATATGCTAGCAATTTTTCTTTGAACACTTTTACTACTTGAGACTGCATGATATTAGTGGGATTTCTTAGAATATCGGAAATAGTTTTCAAGTATCGTGTTGAGATTATTATTGCCTTTCTTTAAATTATCTTCAGATATCATGTTCGTTACACGTGGATGTCAATTTTCACTTCATATTATTATTTCTAATGGCATCTACACGATTGACAAACACAATAAGCAATTGCATTACAAATCTATATAAATAAAAATGAATCCCTATTTCCCTTGGTAACGGCATCACGCGTGAACGGCTGGACCGATTTCGCTAATTCTTTTTTTTGTGTTTGTTATTGTCATGAAAGAAAAAATTAAGAAACTTGCGCGGAAAATTAGAAAATTTAATAAAAGGTATGTAGAGCAAATATTGCATTATAGGTGTATGGTATAAGCATCATTATTAGCCATAGACAACCTTAGCAGTCGTGTTTTCCTAAAACCATAAAGTCGCACAGATTAAAAGACCATGCATCCTACATATAAAGATAAATTCCCTCAAAACTAGCAACAATTTAAAATTATGAGTTTAAAATAACATCTGTAATTGAAAGCTAAAATCAGATTTTAAAAGTTATAAAAGAACAAAAGCGCATTCACATATATACGGATGATAACATAAAAATGTAACAAAACTGAATCAATAGCTATGAATAAATAAAATACTTTGTAAAATACTGAAGCGTTTATCTCTAAAAAACGTTCAACATTTAAGACTATATCTATCAATGCTGTATATAAAGGTATTGGGAGAGAAAGTTAAAAAGGAATGTTGCTAAGAAGGGGTAAAAACCAAATATAAGTCGTACCTCATTTTCTTTAGCTCTAAGGCTTTTGACCTTTGAAAGGGGATATAATTTCTATTTCAAAGAGCTTAAATATTATTCGACGCGGCTCCCTCAGAAACTATAATATTTATTAAAGTATATGTTGTATTTCGGGGACGCCCGATTAGTTTCGAATCCGAGTTTATCGAGGAGTGAAGCGATCTATTGGTGTGGCGCCACATGAATACCACTTACAGGAAATATTAAAATTAGAAATTGAATAAGACGCGATTCGGTTTTTTATGGTATTGATAGTAAACGAGCAGACGGGTCACCTGATGCCCATGGACACCTGCAACTCAAGAGTCACAAGTGCGTTGCCAGCCTTGAGAAGTCTCTTTTTTTAATCTGATAAAGAATTGTTATGAAATTTAAAGCGAAGGAACCATCTTTGTCCTGCATTTTCTAAAAATTATTGCTGTTGCATGTGCGTTCAGTCACTTGGGGCTAAACTTGAGAGCCAATGTAACGTTGACGTTGTGAAGAACTTCGACTCGAGTTTGCCCAAGTTTTTCATCAGACACCTCTCTTTATCTAGCACTTAATAATTCCAACGCTTTGGAGAAATTCATTTCTTTTTATGCTGTTCGTTTCGCTACTAAGTTTTAAAAGAGTTATATGAATATCGTAAGTGTTGATATAAATGTTACGATTACATTTAAGTCAAAGTTATATTTAACATTTACATATCTTATGCGTTACTTAAGCTTTAAAACTGTCTACTGAATATCTATTGAAAAATTTGTCTAATTGAATGTACAGTGTAATTTTTTTTTATTTTATTGGTTTGAGGAGGTAATGAGGTTTGAACTCTAATTTGACTCATTTTTATTATGAGTTGACTAAATGCCAGTCATGGATAGACCTAAAATCTTTGCACAAAATCATTAGACTGGAGTCTGACCTTTGTGTACTAAAAAACCGGACGACGATTTACGAATTGGTACTGCGCAGGGCCTACTTGTACTGAAATTGGTACGCGGCAGAGTTGATTTATGCTTCCTTATCTATAAGGGAAAGTAAATGAAAAAAAAAGATAAAAATCCACAGAAAACCTTTTTTTTCGTACCTACAGTAAAAAGTACCTAGTGATGAGTTTTTTTTTTGCCTAGGGTTGGCAACATTGTTTGTATTTATAGGAACGGATAATTGCTGACCATCAAGGGAGCCGTGTGCTTGTTTGACTGTTTAAAAAAATTATTCTTCAAGCTGCAAATTGCCACACATACAAGTTTGTTTGTGTCGCTAATTTAACATTGGCGTTCTAGGAACTCGCACGAGTACCCAAACATTGGTTATGTTGTTTGACACGGTAAATCGATAATTAATTTCAAAACATGCAATAAAATCATTAGTCAGAATACTGTGGAACTCATTCAGTATATTATTTTGTGGCTATTCTTGGATGCAAGTTAATTGGATAAAGGAGTTCTTGGATACTCCTCGCCGGAACACCACAAAAAAACAACGTCGCAATTTCTGTATGGTGGACATTTACTTTTCGACTGTAAGGTTGCGTTTACGTTACTGAATATATTTTCCTTACTAATTTAATTACTAACTAAAAATTACTAACCTAATTTTGGGGGTAATTACTTCAGTACATTACTTTGAGAGCATATCGAAAACAACCAAAATAAAATCCATACCTACTTAACATATATTATGCACTTATTTACTAAATAATTATTTATTTTATTTTGATTTACATGCTTATATAAGATTTAAATTTTTGGATTGATTCAATGGACGACCTTTCAAACGATGACATGTTTAAGAAATATTTGCGCATTTGTTTTGCCACATATTATTGTTTATTTAAGCAGAGCCGAGATAGCATACAATGTACGTCATAAAGCAATGCCCACTGATAAATTCGTCTCTTCGACTTAACTACTCTTAATGTAAGCAGTTCATACGGAATACAATAAATGATTGTTTTTAAGTCGTGTGGGATGACTCGTTGTTACAGGTTTATTTTGTCTTTAGCAGTGGCGTAGCGTGCCTTGGAGGGGCCCTGTATCAAAATTAGTTAGGGGGCCCAAATGAAGGGTAAAGATTTCTCACAAAAGAAACAAAAATGCTTTAAAGGGGGAAACCCGCAATAACCGATGTAGGATATTGCCAACTTTTGGGCGCACGCTTAACCCAGGCATAAAAGAGATTGTTGAAGTGAAAACTCCATGAGCACGTATGACAGTTTTTTACATGTCTTTTTTTCCAGGAAGCACGAGATTAAGTGACATTGTGGATAACATTTTACTAATTTTTGCTTACACATGTTAGGGGCCTCTGTAGCCCGGGGGCCTCGTATCATTGATACGGCTGATACGGCGGTAGCTACGCCCCTGGTCTTTAGATAACTTGCAAAGAATTTGTTTCACGTTTTCACGAGATCTTTACTATGCATATATTGACAAACAAAGACGAAAAAGGAACTGAACTTTTTTGTCGTTACTTATTTACATATATACTTGTAGATAAATTTCATCCTGGCAACTGGAACGAAGACCACCTGGATTGAAATTAGGAATTACGCAACTAACATGCATGTTTCGCTTATGTAGAACGTTAAATAACCCAACCGATATTAAAATATATGCAGAATAATTGGGTAGATTCCTATGCTCATAATAAATGATTTGGTTCAAGTCAGACAACGCTACTTCTTAGAATACTGCGGAAATTGCCCTCTACTTTTATTTAACGTTCTTAATTATTTTTATTATTTTCAAATCGACATTCAAAATTGCATAAACTGGCAACACTAAGGCGTGACGTCATGTCTTAGTATTTCATAGAAGAATGTAGCGAAGCTAACGTTTTGACGTTTATTAAAAAGATACTGATTTGTCTTGACAGTCATCTACCCCATTACTAAGCACTAAACTTATAACATTTCAAAAGAAAATGCCTGACACGTGGTGTTCCTACGAATCTCGGCACAACTTCGTTGAGACTAATTACAACACAAACGCCACCAAGCGTGCAGATAGCAATGGCGGCGGCTCACAATGGCGTTCGCGCCAATTTCCTGCAATACATGTTAAATAGTCGGTAGTAATCGCGCGCCACCCGCCGAGCGCATTGCACGCCCTTCCGGGGCAGAAAATTATACTGCAGCCTGTAATTTACATTTACTATTAATTTGTAAGACGTGATGAGACGGAGACCGTAATTAGGGCACGCTTTTTCAGTTGATGGTTGAATTGAGTCTTTCAAAATAATTTAAACATTATTTTTTGGCTTTAAAACTCTGGGACAAAACCATTATGTGAGAATCAATTAATACACAAATTCATACCCTCGCTATTTGAACTCACTTTTAAATCTATCCTGTGAACCGATCAAATAATCATTTTCAGGTAAGCTAAATAAGGTAGGTAGCTGTATTTTGGATGCCGAAACACTATTTCAAATTTAATATCACAGCACAGAGCTTTATTGACATCATAACAGGCTTATAGAGTATGGTTCTAACTCTTCAAACATTTTGCGATAGTGCAGCAACAAACAAAGTTCAAATACCACGTATTCCTGTGTTACCTTTGACTGTGTAGCGTACTAAGCACAAAGTACATAAATGGATGCAATTCAGGAATTTCGGATAGCAAAGCGGCCAGCAATTGCGTTGTGTTGATCGCGCAACTTTGAAATGGATGGAGCATTTAAACACGAAAATTCATCTGAAATTTATATGATGTTCTCTTTGAGGTATTAGAAAGTAGTTTTTATGAATCTATTTCTTACTTACTATTCATTAATTCATAAACGTGGCTGTTCTAATTTATATATCCATCTTTTACTCTTCATATTTTCATGTACAATAATACAAGTTTCATTTATTTTCAACTGGCTCAAGTAGTTGGCCATAAAACGAGTTTAGCTCAGCGTACCGTAATAAAACCATATACATTTAAATATAAAGTCGTATGTTGATTTCGTACCAGATCCGAGTGCAGACTTGGATATAAATCTGAACAAGTTATTATCAAGGTACACAGGACGCATGAATCACTCGCAATTCACTCGCACACACAAAGCATGGAGTCTGCCGCAATATTTCGACACGAGAATTTATTTCCGCCAGAAATTGAATGGGACGGCACAACCAAACTGTGTTAACGTAACAACAACTGGTTGTGATGTGCCTTGGGGTTGTGCTGTAAAAGAGTTCGTTATTTTTTGTATTATTATATTACCGCGTTGGTTTCGTGAACGTATTTTCAGAGCTACTGTGTACATGGATATACTCGTACACGTTGTCAGCGTAGCAACAGTGAAGCTCGGAGAGCATACGCGAACTTGTCAGTTCGCGTGAATGTTACTGACAGCCGGTGGTTGCTTTGTTAGAATTTTTTTTTGGCAGCTGTTTTGTTTTAAAGTGTACTCTCGTATCTTGGAGTACCTTCTATATGACAATCCATATGAATTCATAGGGGAGCCCTATATTTGGGTACCTTTTAAATAGACAGACGTAGTTAGTCCAAGGGTCAATACATATGTTTGCTTTCGTTACGTGTGTGTGTGTCGATCAAGTGTTGTGAAGCCGAAATCAAGTAATTTCTTATTATGTGATGATCTCTAAACCAAACTATTCATTATTGAACCTTCAATGTTTATTTAAATGTTAATGTTACACTAGCTGATAAACAAATAACATTAATATTATTACATGTCTTTAGTTATTATAAATGTAAGTAAATAATAATACTTGATAATAAAGATAGTGTAGTCGTTGTCGTAAAAGTAAATTTTACCGTTAATCTTTTTGAAACGTTTGAAATTAGAAGTACTTAATGAAATTCAATTGAAAATTTTAATGGCACCATGTATGGGCCCGACATGACAGTGTTTATTCTGGTAATATTTCATTAAAAATTAGTTGACACCAATAAGAATAACAAGTAGTAGCCAGTTATAATGTGTTATAGCTCAGTTAAAACTGAGGTGACGAGGTGGAATATCCTCATGAATGTCCTCCGCCCTTAGGGGGGGGGGGGGGTGAATGGGCCTGTCGGACTCTTACCGACTAAAAACCACTCCGGTGTTCCGCTACTTGCCCATGATCAATGGAGCGAGAATTGCCAATCCAATGCCATCTCCTAACCTTCCAATTTTTTTTTTATTTTTTTTCTTTTTTTTACGGCATTCACCGTGATTCTCATTTTTTATACTAGAAAGTATGATGTTTAAGGCATAAATTGCGCCAAATTGGTCTTAAAACATTCAAGTAAGCCATGTTTTAGTTCTGCAACGTGGGGTCTATAATAGCGCTATGTTTCTGTCTAGATAATTGAAAATATTTAAATTACTCCCATCAATGCAGATTTCACAACATCTGCATAAACTCTCAAATTCTATTGTCACAGTTAAGTCTGCACTTAGTAACGACAATAGACTTCCAAACTTATAATCTATAGGGAACAAGCGTCTAAGTCGAAAAGGGAGCAAATGCCTTATTCCTCCAGAGACAAGCGTGACGGTGGTGTAACGGTTTGGCAGACTCCATTATAGCTTACCGCCGTGAACTCAAACCCAGAGCATATCAGAAACACTTTGATATATTAATAACCGTTAAACTCAGATTCCCTCTTAATCTATTAGTTGATGTCTTCATGAATATATAATGGTGTTTGGTATTAAGAAATTGTTTGAGATTAGTGGGTATATGATAAGAGATATGCAAATTGCTTGAGAGAAAATGGGTTTGGCCCAGTACATTATGGTTAAGTGGAATTACTTGTAGCTTGATTTCTCAAAGGACGTTGCACAAAACAGTTTTTAGAACATAAAGATTTTTTTTTGTCTCAGATGATAAATTGTCCTCAGTTTAGACAATACTTACGTGATTTGTAAGATAATAGTTTGTAATAAGATTTATATTTAGTTTACGTAAATATGATCACATTTCTGAATTCAGTCAAAAGCTGAAGTGGTTACCCACACACTTTCGACAAATTGTATATTAATGTTCGCTTTGAGTTTGTTTTTCTTCTCAATTTCAAAATATAAAATCAAAATATCTATGCTTACCATGTTTTTAGACAATAATTTTACTGTACAAGGTACGCGTCTGTGGAATGTATTGCTCATAGAAATCTAACAACACTAATAACTAGCTTATATTTAACACAATTTGACCAATAAATTAAATTAACTATGTATAAGCAAAAACAAATCTTCATCGAGACACAGTATGGAAACATAAATTAAAATTTAATAAATCGTTCGAACCCAGTAGAATTTTCTAGGCGTTTTTCCAACAACTCTCCATCAAAAACCTAAAAAGTCTGTTCTGAAATTGTATAATTAATGAGATATTTATGGTTATATTATACCGCGAGGACACCTGTCCCCTCCCAGAGGGCCGATAAATCTCTTACCGATAATTTACTGATTGTTTGTCTTAGCACATAAATTCACTGGTGATGTCACTCGCCTTACACTCCGCCGTTTGCACCTACACAACTTAGTTATTTAATTGTGTTGCTTCAGGGAATTTATCCAACGATTGGCCGAGAGGAGGGAATTGAAGATGACTTTGACTCCATAGCGAATACCGGAGGAAAATATCAAGAGGTAAATTTGTGAGTATTCAAATAGAAAATGTTTCCTTTTTTTTAAATCCCCTGTTGGGCGCCATTAAAACTTGATGGAAGTAATGTTAAAAGTGTTGTTCCATCTCACTTTGGTCCGCATTTTTATTACTTTGTTTCTAAAAATACTTACCAAGACTATATTGTATCTCAAAGTACATAGAAAGAACAATAAGTATCGCTTATCAAAGATCTTCGAAAAATCGAGAATCTTTCCAATTTCCACGAAAATATCGGATTGTAAGAAAAAATAAAATAACCTATTTGCGTAAAATTAGGATGTCATAAGACATTCGACGCGTAAGGAGATTGAATTCCATTCAAATTGAAGGGCGAATTAGATCTTACACGGCAGGTTAGAGAAGGGAAGCTAGAGAAATACGGGTCGTACTAAAACATTCACAAAATCGTACTATCCAATTTAGTTAATTTGCCCTCTGAATTGTATTCTGATTTCTTGGTACGTTAATATCAGGACTCGCCCTTCCTCTTAAATTAGTTCTGAAATAAAAGCCGAACTAAGTTCACTCATTGTAGTACTAAGTTAAATCCTCCTTTGAAAACTGTAAAAGCCACTTGAAGCATACGAACAAGTTTTATATGCAACATTTATAATCAATAGCAATACGTCTTTACAGCATTTTAGCTTCAAGAGGTCTCATAAAAAATTTCAAAATATTTAGATGCAAAATATGTTTACCAGATTTTCCTGTTTGCGTATGATCATATATGCAGTCCATTTTGAGTCAAATCAATAAGTGCGAGAGTTGCAAAAGACTTGAGTCTACACTTACGGTTGGCATACTTACTCGCTACACTCAATTGATCTTACTACCGCTTTGAACTCATCATTTAATTAAATTTAAATAATATTATGCTTTAAAATGCCAAGTTCCATCAACAAGTCAGTACATTTTGAGCAATTCCCTTTTCTATAACATAATTTCAAGGTATCTACATACATACACAGACTTTAGTAAGTAGGTGACCTGGGTCATGATAGCGCGGTCCGATTAGAAAAAAATCTACGCTGGTAAAAACCTAGTGCTCAAACAAGTCACAATCTCGTGAACAATGATCCTAGACTTCCTGATTAAGTGAAGTATCTTTTCAGTAGTTTGTTTTCATTGCATATTGAGTGCGCTTTAAGAGTGGTATTACTCCTGATCTGATCTTTTTCTCATTCTTTAACGATGTTAATACCCATTTTTCTCGGCAGCCTAATGAAGGAGCCGAGTTTGTTATCCCTCAGAATCCCTTTCTTGAAAATTCAGTTACAGCGGCATTTCCAACACTCTTTTGTTTGTGTTTATCAAAGGAGTTTACTAGTTCACAAAATGTTATTCTACCCACCAATGATGTTTTTTAGAAATTTAAAAATAGAACTCGTTAAATTACGTCACAATACTAAAACGCGAACTGTAAAATTTAATTTGAATTTAGAAAGTCCTTTTAAAGTCGTTTCTTAAATATATTTTTAACGGTTTATTTTCTGAAACTAAAAACAGGACTACCCACATTGCGGTGCATAGGAAATGTCCCAGAACGTGTAAAATAAACAAGTGTGTTGCGACCTAATTAAAGTTGGATAGTTGTGGTAATTAGAAGCCGCATGCCTCGGCGCCTCGCCCCCTTCACCTCAGTCCTCCCGGGCACTGATAACACCGGAACACGGAAGGCTTATCAGAGCTAAGGGTGCTTCCACACGGCATGGCTACATGATATTTGGACACGCAAAGTGTGAAACTTTGGATGTTTTCAGGAAGTTAGGTTTTATTACCACTGGGTCTTGAAGGCATGCACCATGTTGGTAACCGGATCAATCTTTGTCTGATCTTGAGGACCGTATATCTTAAAAATGTTTATCTTGTTAAAATTGTTAGACCTAATGACGTAATTTATGAAAAAAGTACTATTACATAGACAGTCTATTAGTTTATAAACTTGGACGTATGAAACAGTTTATACAGCTGATAAAGAGCCAAAGCCTTTCTTTTTATTGCCAACTTCGTTATAAAAGTCTAACAAATATACAATATGCAAGTCACTAAAGTATTAACATAAGAATAAGTCAAGAATTCAGCCCCATTAAATTCAATTCCATTCATTCATTTGCTCAAATGCGAATACAAAAGATGTGTGATGTTATCTTAAACCGGAAATACTAAAGCCCCACCAGTAAATCTGTAAAGGGCTGATACTTCGACATGAAATAAATCACGATTCAATTTTTTTTGGCTCGAAGGACCATAAAAGATGACATACACAAGATAGAAAGTCCGCTGAATACCTGAATTATGTGAAGGCTAAATAGTGCTGTGGTTGTAGAAAATTTTAATAATTAAAGATAGGAAAATAGTTGCCGTGAGTTTTTATTACCAGGTTCTTCTCTTGTTTGCTGTACTTATTGCAAGCCTTATTGTAATAAAATAAAATGTAAATGTGCCGTTACCTAAATGAATAAACCGTTTGATTGGTTTGACTGATTTAACCTACAAAGTTATAGTATATGGTTATAATAATATATCTATAATTATTGTATTTTAAAATTTTATGTGAGGCCATTAGTTCGGATCGAATAAATTTAACAAAATCTAAAATTAATCGGATAATCCATAGCTGATTTGCATGGCACGAAGAGGACTGGCATATATCACCATCCACTAAGACATTAATGCCGCGTTCCTATAATCAAGAAAATTTTCGTTTAGTTGAAAATTCAACGAAATTTTACCGTCCGTAAGCAAAACGAATCGTTTCTTGATTATAGGAACGCGGCACAAGTCATTACGTCTTCACGTATCTCAATAGTAAATCATTACAACGTCTGACTAAATAAGGCAAGTCAATTTCATTATACATATATTCTAATATGATCAATCATCGAAATGTAATTTAATCATTATATTGAAGTAAATGTAAACAAACATAATCCGATGATTTAGAGACTCTTTACCCGTCATGCATCATGAAAAAAATCTAACAGAAAAAAAAAAACCACACCAATTAGAGTAGACGTTGACACGGGGCACGATGTTATGAAATCTCCTATTTTCAACCTCATTCAATTATTCAACATTCGTAAATTAAAACTCGGAAACCGCCAGCCAAAAATAATAAAAAACTTGAAGCCCCTTTTAACAAATTAAGAAAATAAAAATTCAAAATGGCGGATGTAAATTAATAGTCAAATTGATTTACGTACTCAATTAACTGCACGGGTTTTAATGCAAGTAAATAGGTTGAATTCGTTTAAAACAAAGAAAGTGGAGTAGTTTTATTACATTTGATATATTATGTTCATAAAAAGGGTATATACCAATTTTCGGTTACTGTTTCCTTACTTTGTCTCTTTTCACCTAGTGTAGGTGTATCGCTTGTCTTTTTCTAACGTCAATACTAGCTTAGTTATTATCTATGTTGCTCTTTGTTTGAAATATTGCTGTAATTTTTTCTCGGCCCTCTATCGTACGGGGCGAAGATCTGATAACAACGCTTTTGGTATAGATAATACCGAGATTTTTTTCTTAAACGATGATAAGGTGGATGTATTTTTTATTGGACGTAATTTTTTTCCTCTAACGTCTTGTGTGTCAGAGAAATTACGATTAATATATTAGTTTTGAAGGCATGTAGCCTTCTTCTTTCATTGTTTTATTTAGGTTGAGTTGTTGTGATATGTTGTACAGATGACTAGCAACTCGCAACGGTTTCGCACGGGTAGCAGAGCATATATCGGTACATTTTTTCCTGTCATAGTTAATAGATAGTTTTAAGAGGAATAATTACTTAATAAACTGTTTTCATAAAGGTAACTCTATGGGTTTACGCGGTGCACGCGAGTAGCGTGCGCCGCGTGCATTATTTTTTCCGACATCTTCAACAATCGTCGCTATATTTCAGCAAATTTATACAAAACCTTAATGAATTATACACATAAACTTTCCTCATGAATCACTCTATCCATATGTGAAAACCGTATGAATAGACTGATAGACAGACAGACAGACGCGGCGGGGAACTTAGTTTTATAATAGTAGCGATATAAATATTACGGTTACGATGCCTGTTTCGACGGGCTGGGGCCTGTTTAGGACAGCCTGTTACTCGATACATTGATCGTTTTAAATTTAAACACTCTCAAGACTTGACAGGGAGGTTCTAGAAATAATAGAGCTAGACCTGCCAGACTGATAGTTCATTGGCACTACGGTTACACCATCTCAGCTAGTTCTGTCTCTCTTCGGTTCCTTACTGGGATGTCATAAACATAATGTGGTTTTAATTGTAGGTTCCACACGCAAAATTTTGACATGGGAGTACCTACTCTTGATGTTTAAAAAGGTGATTTTAACCCACGACGCAGAAAGTGAAGGTGTTTTAAGTTTAACGTGCGTATGGGTGTGTCTGTCTGTGGCATCATAGCTCCAAAACGGATGGACTGATGACGATTTAGATTTTTTTTTAAAGGTGGATTGATCAAGAGGTTTCTTAGTTATAATTCAAGAAAATCTGTTCAGCTGTTCGAAGATCATTAGCTCTTTCTAATCGTTGAAGGATTTTAGACACGGGTATTTAATTTTTTTAATTGCTTCTTGTTTGTTGGTTTTTGTTTTATTTACAATTATGCCATAGACGGGGCATAGAAGAATGTTGCGTGAATTAAATTAAAATAAAATTGAAGATTAAGAATTAATCGAATCAATTTAAAGAAGACGTTAGGCTCCCTTTTTGTATTTGAGCAAGTAAGGTGGTGGGTATAGATTAAATAAATTATTCAATAGTCGTCAGAAATACAAGTTTATTTATATAATTTTAAGAGTAAACCACTAATAAAATTAGTTTCGTTACTGTTTTCTAACAACGAGGTATGACGTTACAAGTCGTTATTTCATACCCGTGTCTACACAAGGTACTGTGTTCCCGTTCAATAAACTGAAACTGAACTGACTTGACAGTCATCTAGCATATTCTTGTATATATTTGGATTGCTTGTATGTACTTATTTAAATTGTTCAAATAAATTGTTTCGTTTCGTTAGCTTTACTCTAAGTTACTCAGCTATAATACCGAGGATTGAGTTTACGTTTAAAACGTCTTAAATAAAATCAATTATTGTGTTTTTGTTTAAGATAAATCAGTAATTTTTTTTCTTTGGTTTAGTGGGCAAACGAGTAGACGGGTCATCTGATGGTAAATGACTACCGCCGCCCTTGGGCACCTGCAACTCAAGAGTCATGCCGCCAGCCTTTAAAGTGGGAGTAAGGGAAGGGGGAAAGAGGGGGAGAGAAGTGGAGAGGGGAGGGTTAGGGCCTCCGGTAACCTCACTCACTCGGTGAAAAGTAATGCAAGCATTGCTTCACTGCCAGTTTTGTGTGAGGCCGTGGTGTCATTCCGGTCGAGCCGGCCCTTACGTAAGACCTGTAGTTTTTATGAATGCGTTTTTAGCCGTCTGTAATATTTTACTTAATCTATTATTGTAACGCCATTGATAGAAAGCGTCAATACTAGAATCAAGCGTTCACTATAACATCCCTCAATTATACAAATACAAAAAAAGTATAGAAATATACTATACCCATATCACTTGGCACTTGCCGAATACTTCTTGCTACCAGTGGTACAAAAAACCCATCTAGCCTCATTATGAAGCTAAGAAAGTCATTCGTATTAATTCACACGTAGCTGATAATATTCATATGAGGTTACACAACAATGGGTGTAGTTGGTGTAATTAATAAAGTGGGAGCGAGAGGGGCGAAGTGCGGTGAAAGAGCGATAAGCAACGATTCACGTAAATCACCGGCGCTAATGATGTTCTGCCGCCGTGGATGCGGGCTACTGGAAACGGCTCCACACTGGGATGGCGCAAGTTTTGTAATGGGGGGAAATTTAGGGGATTTGGGGGATACATTTTTTTATTTTCATTTTTATGTTATAGGGGGCAAACGAGCAGACGGGTCACCTGATGGTAAATAACTACTGACGCCCTGCAACTCAAGAGTCACAAATGCGTTGCCAGCCTTTAAGGTGATAGTACGGGAAGGGGGAAAGAGGGGGAAAGAGGGGGAGAGGAGGGGAGAGGGAGGAGAGCGGAAGGTTAGGGCCTCTGGTAATCTCACTCACTCAGTGAAAAGTAATGCAAGCATTGCTTCACTGCCAGTTTTGTGTGAGGCCGTGGTATCACTCCGGTCGAGAAGGCCCTTACGTGCCAAAGCATGGCTCTCCCGGGGTAAATAAATAAATAAAAAAGTGTGTGTGTGCAATTCACACGCGGCAGAAGTGATACTTCAGAAAAGTAGCCTACCAGAGAATAAGAAATAATAAGTAAAATGAATACAAATAATTTAATAAAGTTAATAAATTTAATTTTAGATAATTTATATGAAATATATTGCTCAAATTAACACAGATGTGTTAAATAATTAACATAAACTAATTAACCAACGAATTTTAATACGCAAATGCACAAAAATGATACATGTGAATGATACACCACGTTGACTATGACGCATTTTCTGAAGGCTTCGTAGTACGCAGGCGCAAAGACAAAGATTATAGGAAACACTGTATACTTATATTCTATCTCATTCTCTCGCAAGTTAAATCCTATTTATGAATATGTTTGTCTCTTTTTGGCGTCGCTTTTTCGTTTCATCGAATTTTCAAATCAGAACGATTCTAAAGGAGTGTCACTTCAATAAATAAATTAAAAAATAACGACAATGGTTTGGCTCATATGAAATACGTTGTTTATCATTTAAATGCGTTTCGTGTACGCAGGACGCAAGCTTACATTCGTGAAAATTAATAGATATTAACAGGATGTTAACTGTACAGAGGCATGTACGTCTATATTTCTGAAGAGGTAAACAGATGTGTATAAATCACCCATTATATTTTTAGCTGGCGAATTGCCCCACGTAATAGTAGACAATCTTATTGACGTTACCCGAACTTTTATATGGATAATTAGTATACAACAGATATCAAATTACATTAGTATAGTGCAGAATCCACAATGGCGTAAATAAAATAAACTCGCTGTCAAAAAAATTTCCGTCTCGCCACCACCGACGCCGAGCGTCTGACTGTGATAACTATATGCCTGGTTCGGAAATCCCACCCAATGAACTATACTTATGCAACCAAAGAGGTAGTGTATGTTATATTTGATTTAAAAGTTGCCTCCAAACACAGGACCAAGTGGCCTGGTTCAGCTTAGTTGATTAAACTAGTGAGAAAGACTTCAATCTGTCTCAATAAGCCTATGTCTCTGCCTACCAACGGTATAATAAATGCTTTCTGCCATTTATTGAAAAAAGTATTTTCTTAAAACTATAAAAGTCGTAATAAACTGAAATTCAAATTCAGAAAAAAAAAAAATTGACGTAATGAATTCTTTATTTGAATAGGATCTTTGTCTACTCACTCAATATAGAAATGAATATGTATTTAAATATATATTTTGTATATTCCCAATATATAAAAAGGGTTTAAATATAGTTCTTCTAATTAATTTACGACCAGTATTTCGCTCGAAGGCCTTTGCTGCTCTTTCAGTTATCATCCATTCAGGCAAATATTATTCGAAAATTTCAACCGAAATTCTCGTACTCCAACCGACATTATAGAGGTGGGAGCACATAATTCATAATGTTTACCGGTTTTACCGGTTTTAATTCGTAAAGTTTTGTAATGAATAGACGGTTCGTTCATTACCTGTTTTGTTGGATCTCACTTTTATATATTTCTTTAATTTATGGAGGTTTTGGTGTATGCTGTGTGACTGTAATTATACCTTTTTGAGATCAGATAATTATATTAGGTTTGTTTTGATGTTTTATATAATTTCACGTATGTGCTAGTAGGTTCACAGAGGCCTTGTATCGTGACCAGTTTCCTTTATATAGAAAATACTAAAAGATATACTAAAAGATATTATGTAACACTAATACCATTGTACCTGAAGATCTGACTTTTAAAAAGAGTGGTCATGAGTTTCTTTGCCAGTATTCTTCTCATAAGGCTCTACGCATTTTGGAAACTGGAAGTTATAGATCGACACAAGCAGGCAGTAGATTTTGGTGTTTTCACCTAATTTACCTCGACAATCCAGTACATGCTGTGGCGTCTATTTGCGTCGATCTATGATTTTTAACAGTAGTTATATTCTCGAAAGTTCTAAATAATAGCTCCTTATAGTCGAATAAGGTTGTGGGTGTAAACTCCGTGCTCTGGTTTAACACTAGAAATAACATTTTTATCAGGCAGCTGTGTGGTAAGGTGATTACTTCTAGAAGATAGTCAATAAGATAGATAGGGTTCTAGTGTCCTTCGAAGAGGTCGTCTTAAGTTTTTAGCGGCATAATTGGGAGCGCAAGATAAGTCAGATGCCTTATCCCCCAGACCAGATGAGACCAGACTCCTTACCGTCAGGCGTATGCCACCATAGCCACATTTTTTTTTGAGACAGACAGATAATTTTTTGTTACTTTAAAACAGAAAACTTATCATTGTACTTATATTTAGTGATAAATTTATACATACAAATTGTGGTATAGAAAACAAAGTCCTCAATATGTATGCTAAACAAGCATAAATAAAAAAAATTAAATACCCTTAAAAATCTCTTCCTCGATTAGAAAAGAGCAGATGATCTTCGAACGGAACTTTTCGAACAAAGAAAACTATATCAAAATCGGTCCATCCGTTTAGGAGCTATGATGCCACATACATACACACAAATATACAGACTCATATATACACACGTTAAACTTATAACACCCATCCTTTTCGCGTCGGGGGTGAATAAAGTAAGTATTACTACTTACCGAAATAAAATAATTACATAAAAAATATCAAATGGAGTAAACATTTTTAAAATATATATAATTCATGATTTTAAGGTAATCACTTAAACAAAGAAGTAGCCGAAGTTTAGAAAGAACCGTAAAGGGTACTCGCAAGTAGATTAAAAACAGTTTAAAATAAAGGCCCTTCTATTCCATAATACGCTCACGTACAGACGGCCTCGACACCGCTCTCGAAGCGCAAACAAACAACACTCAACGCAACTCTACTTCCATACTTACATAAGCACACGTACGTACATAAGTCCAACCATACGCTACTTTTTATTTTTTATTTATATTTACATACAAACTACAAAAAGGTCCGCTTATGTAGTTTATAGTGTAGTTTATAATTGTTATTGATTCAAATTAAGAACAATGGATCGAAATTTATATTTTTTTTAAACTTATGACTCAGATTTCGTATTAATATTGTCATGCAGTTTTAATTGTTAATCGAATCGAAAATCGAATTGATTGAAATTAAGAATAGTGGAGCGACATATTATTATAATTATTTTTATAGACACGTGAGATATAATATGCATTATATTACCTATGTGCCATGTCCTGTGCTTGGCCATGCTATATATTATTAAAATTATTGTTTGTAATTTGTATTTATAGATTTGTAAAATAATGTTCTTTATTCAAAAAACTAATGTCACGGTGTAAAATTATTTTCCTCGATGTTTGCGACAAATTGATCCAGCAACAAACGCATCTATCGGTCGCGCTTCGCGTCACTTGGCATATGCGATTACGGTAATGCGATTTCAGTAGCCGTGGGTAGTGTGCGCGCACCCTTAATTAACAAGGTGACGCTATTTACCATACATATGATCGAAATTCATAAATAACATATATATAAATTTTATTTGTTGATTAAAATTATATTCCAGGTTATTTAGTACCTCAATCCAAACTTCTAATGTGAAAATTTGTCAAAATCAAAATCAAAATTATGTATTTCAAGTAAACTCATTGTAGGTATTTTTGAAACGTCAGGAGGAGTCAGTCAGTATAAGTAGGTCGTGAAGCTGGTTGCCTGTTCCAAAACGTAGATCCTATGGAGAAGAACAGGCAAGAAACTCCAAGGACACTCTTTTCCAACATGTTTTTTTTTTTTTAATTAATTTGTTACATTGCATAAAAGCGCAATTTAATGTAAGGACAATGTGTAAAATGTCTCTTACCTTTAAACATTTTTTTTTAAATAAATTGGCCAGTAGCTTGAGATGTAGTCTACATTGCATTATCATTCAGACCTTTATTACTTAAACTTGATACTTTTAATTACGAAATTTGTCGAATAATGTCTATTACTATTTAAATATAATACATTGAGCAAAATGGTAGCGTACTGACTTCTGACATCAAATAAACATCCGTCACGCGTTGAGTTAGCATTCTGTTGTCAATGACAGACATATTTACTGGTGTGTGACGATATAAAAATGGCGTCCGCTCAAAAGTGTTTTCATGGTTCTGGGATAAATAATGCTTTATTTTTTTGATCAGATTATTGCAGATCATTGTTAAAAGCTATTATAATTATTTATGTGGATAACTAAAATAATGAATCTATACTTTTTGAGTATATAAACAATCGTGGGGGAGTCATGCTTCGGCACGTATGGGCCGGCTCGACCGGAGTGATACCACGGCCTCACAGAAATGCTTGCATTGCTTTTCGCCGAGTGAGTGAGGTTACCGGAGGTCCTAACCCTTCCCCCCCCCCTCCTCCTCCTCTTCCACCCTTCCCCTACTCCCACCTTAAAGGCCAGCAACGCACTTGTGACTCTTGAGTTGCAGGTGCCCATGGACGGCGGTAGTCATTTACCATCAGGTGACCCGTCTGCTCGTTTGCCCCCTATAGGTACCATGAAAAAAAAACATTTATTTAATCAATAACTATGGCTGGGTGACTGTGTTTATAGTAAATTAGCAAAAATAACTTTAATAGATTCTATTATATACGGCAAATAAAGTCAGTTTGTTTAACATAACAATTCAATACGAATAAAAACCAAATAAAGATATGTGTTGGAAGTTTTTGTGGAGTAACAATAGGTAAGGGATGGAGGCCCAGTAAGAATAAGTGTGGTGACGACTCTTAAATTGCTAAAGTTAATGCATAAATAAAAGGTAACAATGTACGTTGGCCTACGCGCCTTTATACGGAGGCCATAAAAATGGCGTAATGTGAATTTAGGTTAGGAGGGGATCCGATTCAGGAACTTCGGAAGTGTACAGAGAACGAATTATATATTTACCTTAACTTTGTAATAAATATTATTGAAATGCGTTACCTTTTTTTCTTTTATATAAAAAAAAAACTGTATGTGTGTGTGCAGTTCACACACGGCAGAAGTGAAACTTCAGAAAAGTAGCCTACGAGAGAATAAGAAATAATAAAAAGTAATATCAACACAAATTACTAATGTTAATAAATTTAATTTTAGATAATTTTTATAAAAGTTTTTGGTCAAATTATTGACCACTGACTCGACACTGACTGAGTGTGACGCCTGACACCGTCGCGGCAGGACGCTTCACTCCTTGAAAAAGGGCCCCCGTTGGGTCCGAAACTAGTCGGGCATCCCCGAAATACAAACGTGAGTAAAACCGTATAATCTCTAATAAACATGAATATCACTCACGAAAGTTTTTATTGTAACAAATTATTTTATTTTTATTTTATTCAATAGGTACAGATACAGACAACAGATCGAGATATACAAAGAATGGCCTTAATAATAAACAGTAAGCAAACCTGAAGTCCAGTTACACCTGTACAAAACTTTCAAAACAAACAATATTTCGTTTTCAATATAGGTTAAGGTTGGGTTTAAATGTAAATTTGTAAGGAATCAATTAAGTAAAAGTGAAATATGGAGAAAAAACAGCTAAAATAAATTTAATACACAAATGCACAAAAGTTACATCACGTTGACATTGACGTATAGTACGCAGGCACAAAAACAAAGATTATAGGAACTTTATCGTGATGCTTCTGTTTCATCGAATTTCAAATCACAACGATTCTAAAAAAGTTTCACTTCACAAATTTAAAGTTTCAGTCCTGATCTTTCATTTTCCGACGCAAGACATAGGTAAAAAAGGATTAGCGATATTTTTTCCATAAAAACTTTAGACCGTTATCACTTAACTATTAGAAATCCTACGTCCAAGGTTGAGTGTGACATAGCTTTTTCGAGTTGCAATAAATATGTGTTCGGTTCTAGGAAGATGAAAGTTTTTTAAAAGTTGTTGAAGTTCGTTCGTTCTGGCTTTATAAAAGCCGCATATGGCCGGGAACATATCGGTATATTAATGATGAACGCTTCAATTTTTTAAAGCAGACAACACACAGACAAGACGTTCGACTATTAAACAAGTTTCTTTCTGTTGATAGTAAGTTTAATATTTATAATAGACTAGGGGCCTAGTCCGTGCTTCGCTACGTATAAATGTGATAAATGAAGAACCGCTCGACCGATTTTGTGCTAACTTCACATAAACCATCTACTAAATAGTCCGAACAAAGCCTAAACGTTTGGTTTGGATAGGTGAGCCCGTTCTTGAGTTATAAAATTACAACGAAAAGTGGCGTTGATTTTTATATATATTGATTATCGATGTAACTTATAGAAGTTACATTATAGCTATAGAGCTATGCTATTAAAACTAACATATCAAGTATGTAGTGTAATAAATTGGAAATATTGTGTTTTACCGCTTTAAATCTTAAATATTTTATATTGCACTAGCAGCGCCCCGCGGTTTCACCCGCGTAAGTCCCAATCCCGTGGGAATATCGGAATAAAAAGTAGCCTATATGGTAATCCAGGTCTCCAGCTATCTACATACCAAGTTTCATCGCAATCGGTTCAGTAGTTTTGGCGTGAAAGAGTAACAAACATCCATCCATCCAGCCAAACTTTTACATTTATAATTTTATAGTGGGATTTTTTTATGATTGATATCTATGGAGTATGAAGGGTTTAGTTGAAAACCAGCGCTAGGCACATATCTAACAAATACTGAACCAGATCCTATTCATTAGGTATCTTAGTACACACGTTTTAAGCGCGTTTATTGTTTTTAGATGTAAGTTTAAATAAGAACTTATCTATGTGTTAATACGTGAAGCGAAAACTTTGGATCCCTTTTTACGAAAATTGGGCGGACGGAGGAGTATGAAATTTCGCACACTTATAGTTTATACAGAGAAGAAGTGACGAATGCTAAAATTTTTAAACAATATTTGCTACAAAGTAAAAAAAAAATGCAATAAAGGGTACATACGGCTATGAGTGTCCAGTATATATTTTGACCTGTCATGGTACAAAAGTCTATACAATGATAGGTCAAGTAATATTGGCCAATGAAATAAACCATGGTCGAAATTCGACCACCACGCGATCTCTAGTTATAACTATTGTGTGTTTTAATTATGATTTTTTTTTTTCTTAATTAAGAGTCTAAAAACTGAATCTCCTTCATGTAATAAATTTTACTATGTTGTGTTTTGTTATACAAATAAATATTCAACTCGAAATACAAGTGAACGCCGTTTTCATGGCCACCATCCATCTAAGCCTCTTACAATGGTCTGTTTGTTCCTTTCAGTTGGCACAGCGGCTTACAACGCGCAACGCTGTATTCAGCGGCTTCCACCAAATTCAGCGGCTGTCATGTTAGTTAGTAGTAGACAACGCGGCTTACACATTTTTCATTAGAAGCTCTACGTTTTAATCTGCACTGTTTCCGACCATGTTTTTAATTTTACCAAAATCTTCTTTTGAAGTAGAAATAATTATGTTGGTGAGTGTTTATTGTTGTCATTCGTTTATTAGTACGGCTTAGTGTCGGACAATAAGTAAAATTTATTTGGCAAAGGTAAATGCTGTTACCGAAATTGCGTGTTGTCTGATAATTTTAATATACGGTAAAAACATGGATGATATATGTATGGACAAGTTTATTATTGAATTTGACGATGTAGGTAACATTTTATTTACAGTTTGACTGTTTATAATACTATAATAGAAAAAAGTGCGAATTTCTCGTATTTTTTGTGACCGCAAACGAATATATTTAAAAAAAAATTCTAGTCTTATTCAAATTCAATTCAAATTCAAAATCATTTATTCAATTAAGACACTAAGTGACATTTATGAACGTTAAATTGAAGCTACTGTTAAAAATCATAGATCGACGCAAATAGACGCCACAGCATGTACTGGATTGTCGAGGTAAATTAGGTGAAAACACCAAAATCTACTGCCTGCTTGTGTCGATAAAATATTCAGGTGAAAATAGGGACATATGTATGTATAGCTGCAGACCACGGCCTGTTTATTTTGACACGCCAGGCGATAAGCCGTGGGAGCCGTCGAAGCTGGCGAGTCTGGTAATACCGCGACCCGTCAGTTAAGAAACGGAATTAGTTTTTGAACTGCCTTATATGTGAACGTAAATCAAGCTTATCTAAAATCAACTCGTCTATTATTGTCGCCATTTCAACTCTGCCTAATTCAAAGGTTGATCGGTAGATGACTGAAAGCTATCGGCTCTGGTTATACAAATTTCGAGCGACTATCACAAGGTACGCCGTATGCTTCTCGTCATCTTACAGGTATGAAAAAGTTTAGAAAACACTCACCACTTTCAGAGACTGATGAGGGCGACCGCTCCGCGGTCGATACTCCGGAAGAGGACTCTAATGAAGATAGAGAGTCAGCGCGCGTGGCGTGCGCGTGCGTCATCGAGCTCTCAGAGAGCGTGCGCGTCACCTCCCGGGGCGTGGAGCACAGCTGCGTCAACCGCCGCCTTAGGTAGCGCTGTTCCCGAGCCAACTGCTCCTTATGTCCTACGTGCCTTTTTTCTCGCTCTTCCAAACTCTGGAAAGAGAACGAATATTTAAGCTTCGCCATAGAAACCCAGTCCCCCAGGCAATCGCTGTATATTTGCTCGAATTCAAATTGCCTGACAGCCAAGTCTCTTCACTTTTTTTATCGTGTGGAAACTTCTAAGTATCAAACCGACGACTGTACGACGAATGTTCTGACAAAATTTCAGATGACCCGACCAAGACCACATAGCGTCTTCTAATACGAATCATTTGCCGGAAGAGAAGGCCTTGCCGCGGAAGAAGTATGTCTATGCTTGCTACAACTCGGTTTTTATATAACGCCATAGCATAACGTTAATACTACATTAACGCGCTTCTTTGTATCGTATTTAGGAACAGTGCCAACCATATAACATGAATTAGTCCATGCAAAATTGCAAAAATGCTATGACTGTTTCACCATGCGTGCGTGCATGAGTAACATTTT
Organism: Euplagia quadripunctaria; assembly: GCA_963859945.1. NCBI lineage: Eukaryota > Metazoa > Arthropoda > Insecta > Lepidoptera > Erebidae > Euplagia > Euplagia quadripunctaria. The sequence goes on along the minus strand of OY982569.1, from coordinate 2,705,323 downwards.
CATCCATCAGTAAGTAGAACATAATATTTGTAAAAAGAATTTCACATTGATTTGACTTTGAGCAGATGGTTTACTGACTCAATAATTAACATTCAACTTTTTAACAACTACTATTTATGGTAACTCCCGAAATAAAATAGTGTTCTCGTATGAGGACTTCACAATTCTCTCTCTGTATTACATAAATAATTGTCTCGCGTCTGGATCGAAATTATAAAACTCGAACCTAGAGCTGCACACCTGTGTTTTGTGTAACTGGCTACACCCAGCATTTATCGTGAGATTAATAACCGATACTCATTATAAAGATGTCCATAAGCGCTTAAAATGCCGCAATTTGTAAGTGTTACAAATGGAGCTATCGTTTTATCCTCCCCTACATATAGAAGCGAGTCGACACTGACTTACATACAACCGTTTCTTGTGGCGCTCATAGGAAAATGGCTTTTTCTAGAGCCTTATTCGCTGGGGACCGACAGACAGGAAAAAAATGGGGATTCTCTAAGTTCGCGGAACTTGTACACGATGAATTTCCTCTTTTGTTTTTCGTCTTCCGTTGTGCTCACGGCTTTATATTATGTACTTATATACATTACTCAAAATGGGACTTAGAGTTTCGTGGAGTTTGGAAATAATGAGCTTTATGTTAAATTATTCAGGAGGTACAAAAATTAGGAATTTAGAAGGATGTTGAGACGTCGTCTTTCCTCTCGTACAATGTTTGTGTAGAAAACATTTTTTAAAGCACTAACAAAAATATACCGCCGGACTGATTTACGGGGCTTAAACAATTCTGATGGTACCGGAAAAGATATTTTCCAAAACTTTCATAACAACTAATTTTGAATACATAAGTAATGGTATGCGTGGAAAAATAGATACGTGGAAATTGTTTGTCGCAGTGGATGTCCCGTGGCTGCGATGATGAGATTCTACGTTACTTTTCATGTAACAAAATTATGATGTAGTCTAAAGAGAATTAGTATACTAATTCTTGACTGACTGAACTAGTATACTAACGCTTGGAAATCTGACTGTATATTTTTGTATAGCCGTTCAACCTATACAAAGTAACGAAATAATTAGATATCTTCTATATATGTATAATAAGTACGTGAGGAGAATTCTTTGTACGCATTTTCTAAGCAAACGCGCACAGACAGAAATGTGAAATTAGGAGTACTTAGTTTATATGAAGAAGAAGTGCAGAAAGCAAAAAAATTAAAACAATATCGCACACCTAGATCTAAAGGGACCTAACTCAAAAATTCCAATTTTTGATTTATGCACACCATCGAATTCATTATCTCAATACCTACCGACCAATAAAACGGATTTAAAAATATCAGTAATACTCGACCCTACATGCTAAATTCACCAACACGGGCTCAACTCAAAAAATGTGAATGGGGAAATAACTGCAAAAATCCAATTTTCAGCTCCAAAACATGATTTAAACATAAGATTCCTACAATACCTTTCTTCTAGTTAAACGTATAAAAATCATAAATGTACACACAAAGTAATAAATTTTTCGCCTTTTCTGAAAAAAGTGCTTTTTTGAGCTAATACCTGTTTAGATCTAGATGTGCGATATGTGCTATGTTATCCAGTTTGTGTTTTAACCTGTCATGGTACAAATGTCTATATAATGAAAGTTCAAATTATACCGGACAAGAAATAAAAAAACAAGACATTCAAAATGGTCGAAATTCGACCGCCGGGCGACCCCTAGATATAATTAATAGCAGACGATGTACAAGGCAATCAATTCGCAGTCTTATTGCAGCGTAAAACATTCTAGCCTCATTGTGCGTGTTATTGATGACTTTGTTGATAGTTTTACAACCCATTACGTAAACATTAACATACACGATTATTACATTTACGCTTCTTGTTTACGCAGGCACATTTATATTCTAAGTTTATAATGAAATAAGTTTATTTCTTCATTTTAAATCTAACTGAGTATTGTACTGTACCTACTACAGTAATAGAAGAAGAAGTATGATGTCTTGACATCATAATTTACTACCTGTCCAAAACAAAACAGGATACAATAAAAATCTCATATTCGGGTTTAATTTTGGCCGAGATCAGCGGTGGGAGGCTGCAGGCGGCCTTAGATGATATATCTGGCCATAAATCTGCCACAACTCAGCCGACGCTATGCGACGTCCACTGCCGCCCTTATTTTGCACTCCAGTATTAAATGCTTTAGGAGTATTTTTAAATTGTGGGCAGATGGATAATTCCTTTTTCAAATTTTCGTTTTATTTTTAGTTCTTGTTCACAATTTGAATTTTATTTCGGCTAGTTTTTCATAATTACAATTTTATAGGTACTATTTTTAAATATTTAATTATAGCAACACTTAAAAGAGTTTGTTAGTCTTTTAAAAGTGGAATGAAAATAAAATATTACACGTATTGTGTTGTTATTTGTGTATTGTTCATAGATCACAGAAACGAGTAATTAAGCGATTGTGTAAGGTCAATTAAGATCCATTAGCACAATTTACGAGTTATTAGTTTGAATTAAAGTACAGCTATTTATAGTTTACAGTTTAATCCGTATTTTTTATTATACATAACACAATAGGTCAATAATAATTCGTAAGACGTCAAACAACAAATAAAAGAGGCAGAAAGAACTGTTGCATGACATTTCACTAAAAACCTATTTCAAATTCAAGATGATATTTATTTTCTGAGTGTATTTTATTTACATAAGGAGCTTGGCTGTAATAAGAGTTACTCCAACAAGAGTAGAACAAAAAAAAATATTTCTAAATCCATCCAAACCTTTGATCCTGTTTCTAACTTTTAAATATACTTTTTTTTTACGTCTCAGGCGTTGATAGCGCGGATCTATGTAAAGATTATAATACCATATAGAGGAGTGTAGCTACTAACGTTTTTTTTACCTAACTTCAGATACTGATCTTCATCTATGTAAAGATTATATAACCCTATACAGAGCAGTGTAGGTACCGTATGAGCCAACCTCTGCTTCATCGATTTTGTGTCACAGTATTTGAGCGTGGAGCGATCCGAATTATGTCATATTAAGGATTACTGGAGCTATCATACCCTCGTGTTATTGCTCGCTATTTATTTTTTTACGATCAGAGCGTTCGGTTTGATATCAGCAGATTTCGTCTTTCTAAATAATCCACTCTCACTGAAAGGTGAATAAAAGTGAACAATCTCAGCGCTTTGCATTTATTGAGAGGCGATATTCTTAGTACTTACTCAATATTATAAATCTAAATGATCGTTTAACCATCCTTGGTTTACTCGTATTATAGGCTGTTCTGGTGAGATAGCTGATAGTTCTTAGAGACACGCGCGAGCGGAGCTGCAGGTAAGAGCTAATATATTACATAGCGGTTCCTGAAGTGGGTTCTTTTGGAAAAGTCATAGGTTTGGATATCTAGGTACAACTGTGGCGCTGAAGTCTATAGATCGATATTCCTACTGCACTCACACACATGGTACATACACTCACATATGTGATATTTTTGAAGTAAGAAAGTATGCCCCGAAATTTTATTTTATTTTATTCAATAGGTACAGATACAGACCACAGATTAAGATATACAAACAATGGCTATAATAATAAACAGTGAGCGAACCTGAAGTCCAGTTACACCTGTACACAACTTTCAAAACAAACAATACTTCGTTTTCAATATAGGTTAAGGTTGGATTTAAATGTAAATTTGTATTTGATTAAACACCTTAAAATCTAGAACTGTGTAATGAATTCAAGAAAACTTCGAATAGAATTAAACAAAGATTAACAAAGAATATACAATAGCGAAGTGCAAGCAATATTTGAACATAAACATGCAAATTTTGCGGCTGATGAATTTTAAACATAATACTTTGGAATATCAGATATAAGTTAATTGGTTATCAGAAAACTTTTCCAATCTGCATGAGGAATGGGCCGGTGGCGGAATTTTTCGCGGCCATAAAATATAGATGGTATCAGAGTACATTGTTTATTTAGGCAGACTTGATGGAAAACGCCCACGGAGTTCGTTCAGTTATTTCGTCGGATTGACCTTCGTACAATTGGAATGGCAACTTATTTGATATTGTCTACATTAGAGATCTTTTTGTTGGACTAGACGTTGATTATCTATGAATGAAAATGGGGATTGCTATTAGATAATGTTCTGATTTTCCTCTTCTTATTATATAATATATATGATTATTTCCTTGAGTCAACAATTCATCAGCTTAATGCCTCACATGGGGGATCACTGGCACGTGTATATTCTGTTTGTGTCCATCAAGTGTATCTAATTATAGTGTGATTTCCGTACTGATCCAAATCAATGTACTATTTTTAGTTTGTCTACTATTTATTGCTAGTATGATGTGCTTACCTTTAACGTTATCTTTATTTTTATCAAATGCGTTTTCCCAAAATGTACTAGGGTACATTTTGGGAAAACGCATTTGTTAAAAATAAAGATAGGTCTTTGTACCCCGTTCCTTAGTTCTACTTTCCCTTTGATCTTCACTTTCAAATTTAGAATCTATATGGTGAGGCTCATTAAAAGTTTCTCTCCGAGCACGTACCATTATTTACGGGTAGCGATACGATGCCACGTAACTGGAACAAATTTAATTTTGATACTTGCCCTTAATTTGTTCTAAAGGGAGGTAATGGGACAGGTAACTTTGGGAATGATTTGTCTCAGAGAGATCGATTAAAAAAAAGTTGTTAGAATTATTTTGGTTGGCTGAAGTAGTATTCATTAGAGGTCTACTTAAACAAGAAATATTTAAACTACGAAATTCTTTATTCATTCCTTATTACGTGGGAGAGCCATGCTTCGGCACGTAAGGGCTCCTCGACTGAGCTCGATACCTAATGTTTGCATTGTATTTCTCCGCGTGAGTGAGGTTACCGGAGGCCCTAACCCTTCTCTCTCCCCTATTCCCATCCTTCCCCTCTCCCCCCTCTTCCACCCCTCCCCTCTTCTCCTACTCCCACATTAAAGGGCGGCAACGCACTTTTGACTCTTGCGTTACAGGTGCCCATGGGCGGCGGTAGTCATTTACCACCAGGAGACCCATCTGGTCGTTTGCCCCCTATACCATAAAAAATAAGGAAAAAATATTATATGTTATTTGAAGTTTTTGATTCAAAGTACCACAAGCCCAAATTTTCTTTAAAGGCGTGTGTACCTCAATAAATTACAAGGCCGGCTGTTAAGCATCTTACTTCTCTCATATTAAAATAAGGGTGAACTTCATTGTAACGAATTTCGAAATTCAACGCCATCAACAATTTGCCTAAACCTTGAATGTTTCCGACGGTACGCAAATGAAAAGTACCGTTTCCCACGAGTTGCGATGTGCCTGCGTTAACGACGATGCCTTTTAATTAGTCCTGCATATTAATCAGACTAACGGTCTAAGTTTGTAAACGTACTGGAAAGCGGTTGGTGTGGACGTTTTTTAAATTATGGATTTAAATGAAAGTCTAATTGCTCAGAAGTCGCGGTGATTAGATCATGATGATGCCTACTTACATGATTATATCAGACTCTAAGTATCAGTATCACTAATATTATAAATGTGAAAGTTTGGATGGATGGATGGATGGATGGATGGATGGATGGATGGATGTTTGTTACTCTTTCACGTATAAACCACTGAACCGATTGCGATGAAACTTGGTATGTAGATAGCTAGAGACCTGGATTAACGCATAGGCTACTTTATCTCTCTATCCCGATATTCTCACGGGATCGGGACTTACGCGGGTGAAATCGCGGGGCGCTGCTAGTAAGAAATATAGTAAATAGTCTACTATGTCGCTCAACTATCATGTGGAAATCTTACGACTTTATGATCTGAGTCAAAAAAAAAAGTGAAATCAGGTAAATTAAGAATTGGCAACAACGAGTACGTCTATTGTCAATGGCTGTATGTTATCCTAATAATAAATTGGCAGAACTAAACAAAGTGTGGCAACATTAACATATTAGATTCGTTCGCTCGAAGTATATTTATAGCGGTCCTTTTAATTACTTATGCTGAATTCAGCAATGTAATTAATGGAATAAGAGTATGCCTACGTGGTAAGGTAGCTCAGGAATAAGATCCCGTGACACATATATCTATGTAAACCGAAGCTTTATACACTCCAGAAATGTGTATATAATAATAAACCGCTCTCGCTGTTTGTTCAAACTTAATTAAAACTCAACCGTACCACGTCGGCATAAAGCTGAAATTTTCCAACAAATTTGACTATTAATATTTGGTGAAGCGAGTTTGGAATAATAAGGCCTCGCTTCATTGACAGCGGTTTACTTTACGCTCAATTAGTTGAATGACACACGTGTCGCTCTTCGAGAGTTTTGGTTCCCCACCTTCCCTCTCCGCCCTTAAGTGTCAGATCGCACTTTAGGTAATTTTGTATTACTGTTATGATGATCCTGTTATAACCCCGACTGAGCTACGAATGCGGAAAATACGAATCTAAATGATATTCAGATAATTGTGTACTCTATAGAGAAATTTCATGTACTTCAAATGAATCATCAAATTTTTTTTTAACTTTCTAGTAAAATTTAAAAACTTTTATTCGAAACTGGCTTTGCAATATTACATATTGTCCAAGCTTCACACCCTGCGGTACACTCACACATTGAGCGGCACTAACTTTGTGTGATAACGCATTAAAGTGAAGTTACAACTAAGACAGCGGTCCAAACACTTGATAAACCATTCTCCGAGCATCCCATACCTCTCGTCGCCCAATCTCGCATTGTTTTACCCGAGCAATATTGTCGAATGGCACCTGCTGGTCCTTTTCAACAATATTCGCCATTTAACATGGGCAGGTAGGTACAGGTAAAATACAGTCTACAGAACTAAGTTATTAATTTATAATAATTGTTTAAATTGGGAGTATATTAATTCAAAATAACGTTACAAGGTATTAATGTAAAAAAAAAGAAATCAGTTTTGTTTTTTTTCATCCAGAGAATTTTTTTGAAGATTTTATTTACACCGTAATCACGGGCCACACGGTCGTTTGATCCCAAACGAGGCAGAGCCTGTACTATGGTAACCAAACTGCTGATAATAATACTTATATATTACTAAATACATACATATGATAGATAAATTACAACTACACACAGAACAAATGATGGTGTTCATTACACAATTATTTATCCTGAGTGGGAATCGAACCCACTGGATCAGTAGTCAGGATCACTAACCACTGGACCAGTAGGCAATTCAAGTATAGAACGTGTAGTTGTTATAATTAAAAACAAAAATCAAACTCCGAACAACAAAACCTTCATAAGTTTATTAATGTCAATTTTATTTAAATACGAAAGCAAGGTAACAAAGATAATACAATACAACAATAACCTCTAAAGTGCAAGGTGTACAACATGTTCAAACTGGGGTCACAGAAACGTGACCAATACCGAGGTACTCAGTCAGTTCTTTAGCTTGAATTATAAATAACAGGAGATTACGACGCGACGCCTGTAATTGGGCAGATTCGGAGTTCTGATAACACATCTGACACTTGGTCACGTTCGGGAAAAACGGCAAACGGCAGCTCTGAGGGTTGATTTGCCATCGTTACACGAGAATATATAATAAGACTCTTCGTATCAATTATTTCACTTACAGAATGTATAAAATACTTTTCCTTTTAAAAGAACCATGATTTTATTTTTCTTAATACTTAATGAAACTGGGAGTCAAAGGTTTCATCGGATACGTTTCGCAAGGTTCACATTTTTGCTCACTAAATAAGTAAAATTTCTCTTTGTACTTTTATATTTCTGAATAAAAGTTTGAAATAATCTAGTACTGAAGACTTTTCTGACTTCGTTATGAAGAAATAATTTGTTTAACTTTATAAATGCTAATTTCATCTAGCTAATAGGCATTCCTTCACAGACCTTGAATATAAGAATAAGCTAATTGTCTAAGAATATTTTTGTACGATTATTTTCGGTTGACATCATCCAAATTCAATCGATATTTGATGGAGCAATTTCACACGAATTTACACCTAAACAAAAACAATTTATTTTTTCTACTAAAGGCGGCAGGTAATTTTTTAAATAAATACTACTTACTGCGCGGCATGGGCGAGTCATTATTGGTTTTATGGGCCATAACGCGGTCCCAACCTTATAATTCCAACTTATTCAACTACGTGAAAACAAAAATAAATCACTACATCGATATCATGGAGGGAATGATCGTAGGGCAAGCCGGCAAATATAAGGTAAATGTACCGTGAGGACATGGGAGGTACACAATATATGTTTGACTAGCAGCGCCCCGCGGGTTCACCCACGTAAGTCCCGATCCCGTGGGAATATCGGGATAAAAAGTAGCCTATGCGTTAATCCAGGTCTCCAGTCCACCTATCTCCTATCTACATACCAAGTTTCATCGCAATCGGTTCAGTGATTTTTGCGTGAAAGAGTAACAAACATCCATCCATCCATCCAAACTCTCACGTTTACAATATTAGTGGGATTAAGAAACAAACCAAGTGTTATTAGTGAAAACTTGTTAAAAAGATGAAATAAAGACGCTACTAAGAGCATTTTGTCTTTGAAGACCTTTTATTTAAAATAATTCCTTTGATATATTTTGCACCAGGGTTCTTTGTAATAATAATAATGCTTCTTATTTTATTGAGCGTTCCGTGTCAATTAGAGCATTTTCTCTTAATCTAATCACAGAGGATTTACTAAGGATTTGTTCGTTCCTATGCGATCTTTGTTGCTGCCTGTGCTATTATGTTGAAGTTCTCAGAGTACGGTTGTTACGAAAATCGCTAACCAGAGTATCAACCGATGGAATATAATATGAAAGCATCTCTGCAAATAGTAAATACTCGTTATATTTGATTATTGAAGCGAAATACATATTTTTTGTTCTTCGTTAGGTGAGTCTTTTTTTTGTGTTTCGTTGGCTAACGACCAATAATACAATTTTTGGGTGTAGTAACAAAGGAAAGATATCAATTTCTTCTTATGTGAAGTGGAGCGTGTAACATCGAGGAGTCACGCATAATGAGAGCAAGAATTAAGATTGATTTGTAAATAAATGTTTTCTATTTTTGATGTTTTTGTTTTTACGAAATTGTTTAATAAATAATGCTGAGGGTAATGGATGCTATAGCGAATGATTGTAAGAAAAAATCATGGCTTTGCGATTATAGATTAACTAGCAGCGCCCCGCGGTTTCACCCGTGTAAGTCCCGATCCCGTGGGAATATCGGGATAAAAAGTAGCCTATGCGTTAATTCAGGTCTCCAGCTACCTACATACTGAGTTTCATCGCAATCGGTTCAGTAGTTTTTGCGTGAAAGAGTAAAAAACATCCATCCATCCATGCATCTAAACTTTCACATTTATAATATTAGTGGAATTAGTGGAATTTAGATGTTCAGTAAAGAGAGATAGAGTGTGTCAATTACCTCCGAATCAGAACTCCAAAACAGACCAGAAGCTCTTAATAGCATCCACTACTTCACTGTGGATATCTAATCCACAATGAAGTATTGATACTAACTTTTAAACTTTCGGTTCCATAATAATAGTGTAATACCTATTAATCGTATTAATTCCCGTTTAAATAATTATATTAATGAAGTGGTGGATGTTATTAGGAGATTTTCAGTAACTGACATCCTGAATGGGCTTGATATGGCATAACCAAATAGGCACTCATTATAAGTACTAAGTAATCTTTGTCTCCGTTAATTCAACCCTTAATAAGACATTATATGTACAGCATTTATACAAACGCTAATTATTTATTCAAAAGTTAATAACTGAAAGACGACGACGACAACAACATTAAGAGTTTAAATAATTTCTAAACGATTTATTCCTCAGCAATCTTTGAGTTAATTTAAAAGTAAATTTAGTCAAAATGTAATTTAATAAGAAACATAATATGACGTCTTCTGTTCAAATTTAATTTCATCATCATTCATTTTTAAGGCGACATAGATTTTTAAGTAATACCTCAAAAAAGACCCGGGTTGTTAACGCGGTCCCTTCCCATTGATACTCGCCCGCTTATTAAATTCCCCATGGAAAAGTATACGAATAATGATACGCCCCTAGTAGTTTAAATTAAATGCTTTGTGTCAACAAATTTGTCTTTTTATTCAACAGGACAATTAATAAACAAAAATATGATATATGTATACGTGATTTCATTCTATTTAAACACGTCAGAAGTGAAAATACACACACATATGTATATATGTATGTATCTGAGCGTGACGATCACGCGAGTTCAGTGCTCTTTCCCCATACCAAAAGTTCCCAACGTGCAAAGAAGTTTACACATAAAAAAATGACAATATACTTCTTCAAAAGTAGGTAGACACATTAATCTATAGTTCAAAATAACTGTCACAGCTATTCTAAAATCAAACCCTGAGTTCGAATATGAGAATGACGTAAGGCTACGTCAGCGTAACAAAGCGCGCTGATTGGCGCAGGAATTTGATCCGCCAACGCTAAAACCGACTGCACAGTGCAGTTCCACTGTGACTGTGATGTCACGAAATGCGTCTGACGGCTCTGACCGTTATTGGCTTATCGAGTCTGCCATTTTGTTTCAGTCCTCGACGCTCTTTGGCGGATTAAAGCAGTTGGCAGTAGGAATTAATTAGGTGTATACTCTGATAGCAAAAGAGATTAGAATATCACGGTTTTAGAAATAAATAGAGCATCAATTAAGTTTTTATTGTAAGTCTTCAAAATAATGTTGTATTAAATAGCCTTCTGTTTAATGTCCTGGGGCGTCATCTGTACCAATTATTTTCTAACATTTTACATGGTTTGAAGTGGATCATTACGTCACTCATTTTCATCCACGCCATGGTAACTTTAAGAACAATCTGCCACTATATCACCGTTCTTTTAGTGCTCAAGAATCATCCTATCCATCCTACAGACCTATGTGCGCGGCGGTTTGATTCCCGCTCAGTGAAAATATTTGAATAAATGAACAAGTTTAATAGCATTGGTCTAGGTGTTTCTAGGTATATATATGTACTTCATATGTCTTGGTACACCGCACACCGGCCACACGGCTGTCTGATCCCAAACTAAGCAGACCCTGTACTATGGCAACCAGACTGTTGATAAACATACATAATTACATACTTATATATTTCTAAATACATACATAATATATCTAAGTTTATAAAAAATGAAACCCTATTTCCCTTGGTCGGCATCACGCGTAAACGGCTGGACCGAATTCACTATTTTTTTTTTGTGTTTGTTACTGTCAGGAGAAGGTTCTTATGAAAGAAAAAATTAAGAAAGTTGGGCGGAAAATTGAAAAATTTAAGAAAACTTAACGACTGTATTAACTTTTGTAATGTAACCTTAGCGCTTTTGACATAACTGTCAGTCAATATTCATAGCTAAGACAGGACAACGTCTGTCGGCTAGTTATAAATAAATTTAACCCAAACAATTTTGTGTGGAAGAGTAACAAACATCCAAATATCCATACATCCTCACAAACTTTCACGTTTATAATATTAGTAGGAAGTAGGATGTATAGGATTAGGATTTCGAATTCCTTAAATTTATTTCTGATTAAATTCGGTGCAGGTTCCGACACAATCTAATTTTCCCTAGGCCTCGTCGAGTGTGATGCTCGGTATCGCTTTTGTTAATCGTGGCTTACAGAAGTATTTCTATAATTACTTACCGCAGGAGGGTACAGTATTTTGAGTAAGTATTTGTTGCATGACCGACCAGCATTGTAACGGGTGTTTAAATACTCTAAAATTAAGTTAAAATCTTGTTAATTTAGGCAGTTACCTTTCCTCACACGTTGTTATAAGCCAACAGTCATTAAACAGATCCCGCTATCCGCGCTAAAGTAAGTTCCCTGTATCTGGAAGCTTTGCAAATACACAAATAAAGAGAAAATATCCTATCTGTGAATTTAGAACTCGGCAATAATACAAATAATGGTCCTGTATGTAATGAATAATACTCGACTCGAGGCGGTCTCAGTAGGCGGGGTGACCGTGTGTGACTGTGCCATTCTTGCAGACGAACTCAACCAAAAAAACTTAATCATGGTTTGATAAATTAGCCTTTTAATAGAACTAACAAAAGCTAGAATAATATGTCCTCAAGATATAAATGTATTGTCTAGACTCCTGGCAGACATCTATCGTCACGCCCACGGGCCTAAGTCTAAGGAAAATGTTTGATAGTGTACGGTTGATCACCGTCGCTTTTTGGTGACATATACAGTAATATTATGTAAGTTAACGGATACTTATAATGTTGTAGTCAACATGCAGTGTATTAATAAACATTACTGTAATTACTTTATTCTTTTTTAGCACGTAATTAATAACTTCACTCGTAGCTAACAATGTAAACAGATCATAGAAGTCAATGTTACCCTACTTCTAACTTTGTGTGTATACGTAGTTAGGATATCAATATCTTCTTCTTTCGATCAATTCTAACGTGGGAGAGCCATGCTTCGGCACATATGGGCCGGCTCGACTCCGCTCGATACCACGGCCTCACAGAAAACCGGCATTGAAGCAATGCTTGCATTGCATTTCGCCACGAGGTTACCGGAGGCGCTAACCCTTCCCTCTCCCCTATTCCCGTCCTTCCTCTCTCCCCTCTTCCCACTCTTCCCCCCCTCCCCCTCTTCTCCTACTCCCACCTTAAAAGGCGGCAACGCACTTGTGACTCTCGAGTTACAGGTGCCCCATGGGCGGCGGTAGTAATTTACCATCAGGTGACTCGTCTGCTTGTTTGCCCCCTATACCATAATTTGGCATCATGGAGCTTGATCTGGTGATGGAACCAGGAGGTGGATATTGAAACTCTTTTTTATTTCTTAACTCGGTTCGCCATTAAAACGTGTTTTTTAGTTTTACTAAATTTTAGTTATAAATTGGTCTTCTTCGTCATCGGTTTATTACTCGTAGCATACTTGCATCCCAGCATATTATTTATTAAATAACGTTATCTAAGTGGTTTGGATATGCTGAGTTATGTAGGTATGTGTAATTAATGTCCCCAAATTCCGAACAACCTCGTCAATCACACGAATACTATTTAAGAAATTCCGTGCAGTATTTCCTCGTGTCCTATGAGGAGTACATCTGTTTGTCATTACGGTATCCACCCCAAACTAAAAAAAAATACAAAGAAATATCTCGGTATAATGGTAATTGAAAAGAAAAACTGATATCTTCCGCAAAATTTATCGCCGACACAGCCCAGGAAGCATCCCAAAGATTTAATTACACCAATTTTTATCAGCGGCTATGAGGGTGTTCTTGGGCCATCATTCATAAGTTGCGTAATAAAGAAAATTTGGGCAATAAAGGCGAGAAACGAGCAGCAGGGGAACTCGGTACCTTTCACTACGATACTTCGCATTGTGGCCAAATTACTATGTAACTTATAGGTAAAACGATGACAAAGACAGTGGAAATAGATCTGCTGTCACCGCATCAAAAACTTTTATTTATTTTATTGAAAATAGGGGCAAACTATAATAGATGACAAAACAGTTCACTACTTTATAAAAATGAGTTAATAGCCATTATTTTGACTAGTTATACCGGTAGCGCGACGCTATTGGTCAGTTGACAATAGTGGGGTGGTAAAAGGCTAGGCATGCATTATAAGTTGATAACAATCAGTTAAGCGCTGATGGAGGTACGAACAACATAGCAGTTATGGCCTTTATAGCAATAGTGGTGAGATTGTTGCTAACAGATCTGCTTTTTAATATTGCATAAGCATTATGCAGTTACCTACTTGCTGAAATAGTAAGTGCCTCAGGTACAAATAACCTAACATTTAACCGAATATCTCATTCGCAGTGTGCTCAGTACTAAGACGTTGCACAGTTCCCGACCAAGCGCAAACTGAATCCAAATGCGGTTATTGGCTCCAAGTTACACGTACAGTTTAAATATTGGTTTTTGAGATTAACCCTAGCTCTTTGAGATTCCAGCATCGACAATGTGTGTACGTATCTTTTCTTGCAGTTTGCGAAAGAGATAGAGGATTTAAGTAAGTTTTTGTCTGTAATTTAATGAAGAAACAATGTGTGAATGTTAAGATAAAAAAGTGGTCGCCTAGAGGTCTAAATTCTATCGTAATTGATTTTATTATTATTAATAATAATCAAGAAATCGGGACACAGAAGAATAGTACCAAAAAAAAAAACTACTGCTGCCAAACTCTGCCAAACAAATTACGTGTCATTACGTGCATATTGAATTTAAAGAAAATATATAACCAGTGTCTCTCGGGATGGTGTAAGGAGTCTAACGATACCACATACATCCAAATGTGATCAGGAATTTAGAAGATAAAGCGAAATAAAAAAAACTTACATACATACACATATGTACACTACATACATGAACTCTATAAACAATCTTTTTTTGAGCAGTCATGTAAAAAGGTATTGAACTATTTTGTTTTTGTCTATTTCCTTATAATTATGTAGATACACTTACGCCTCACTCACTCTTCAATATAAATGGTGAGACACTTTATATACAACTAAGGTGGCAAAATAGTACATGGTCATCTGATGGTAGGCGATTATCGGTACCTAAGAATATTCGCAATAGCAGTGCTAACAGTCGTCCGGCTTAAGGACCTCTGGCGATCCTAACTACCAGGAGAAACACATATTACACTAGTATTAATAATTAATTAAAAATAATCGTAATAATACTTTGAGACACCTCACAAACAGCCGTCTGATCCTAAACCATGCAGAGCCTGTACTATGGTAACCAGACTGCTGACAAACATACTTATATATTACAAAATACATACATATCATAAATAAATTACACCCAGACGAAGAAATGATCCTGCTCATCACACAATTGTTTGTCCTGGGTGAGAATCGAACCCATGACCTCTGCCTCAGCAGTAAGGATTATTGACCACTAGACCAACAAGCCCGTCAAAACTTGTTTATACAAGTCTGACAGGCTTGTTGGTCTAGTGTCTGTGTAGTTTTCTACACATTTTTGTATGTTTAAGATTCTTTCCAGAAGAGCTGCGCCACCTCGAGCAAAATTTTGACCTAGCAAGAATAAATTTCCGAATTTCACTCGTTAAAATTTGCTTTTAACATTAATGGCCGCAGTTGAAACCTGAATCAATATACCTATTAATAATAATTGACATTGGAGCTTTCAAATTAATAGCTGTGTTGCCGAATAAACAAACAAATAACATCAAAACACTATCCACTAAATCACAATGAATCCACAATACATATATTTTTGATAACAATTTAACAAAGTTGAAAACGAAACGGTTGATGAAGACTGTAACACAAATAAAATTTGAAGTGCTTATACCTATTATTGAAATAAAATAATGGTTTTCTAATGTTGAAAGATAATAATAATAATAACTTGACACACCTCACACACGGCCGTCTGATCCTAAACTAGGCAGAGCCTGTACTATGTTAATCAAACTGCTTATAAACATACTTATATATTTCTCAATACATACTTAATACATATTATAGATAAATTACACCCAGACACAGAACGCTCATGCTCATCACACAATTATTTGTCCTGGGTGGGAATCAAACTCACGACCTCCGGTTCAGCAGTCAGGAACCAGGATCACTAATCACTAGGCCAACAGGCCAAAATGTTTCAGTAGTTTAAGCGTGTATCGACTAAAACAAACAAATCATTCCTGTTCATAATATTAGTATACATTAGTGGATGGTGCACAGCCATTTGTAAACGTATACGGTATAAATACATACAAAATGATCTTAGCAGCATTACCGGAGGCCCTAACCCTTCCCTCTTCCTCTCTCCCTTCCTCGCCCCTTATTCACCCCTTCCCTTACTCCCACCTTAAAGGCCGGCAACGCATTTGTGACTCTTGAGTTGCAGGTGCCCATAGGCGGTAGTAGTCATTTACTATCAGGTCCCGTCTGCTTGTTTGCCCCCAATTTCATAAAAAAAATATATAGTGGACAGCGCAAGACATGCCAGCCGCTGCTATTGTTTCCAAGCTAGATAATTTATTTTAAAAGTATCAGGATCTAATCTTAATTTTCCAATTACTTTAACTACCACTGTTATAATTCCTAGCTTTCGATTTTAACAGCGTGGCGTAAAATGTTTGATGCCAGTTTTTTTGGTCTCGGTTGCTCAAATTTCTTTAATGCCAGATTTATTTTTCAGTCGCTCAAATTGCTTCTACAATTTCAATAAATAGTTAACTGAAGATATACGCTGGTCATAAATGTTACCTCGTGACAGAAATGAAATAAAGATTTTATTTACCGATTCATCAGAAATCAGTAAGTCAATTTCCAACAAATAGATATCTGAGTTCGATAACGAATACTATAGGAAAGTCTACCCATAAAATATGAATAGCACCAATCTGTATTGGTCTACAGTCGTAAAAATCTAACAACCAATTCATTCAATC
Organism: Euplagia quadripunctaria; assembly: GCA_963859945.1. Taxonomy (NCBI): domain Eukaryota; kingdom Metazoa; phylum Arthropoda; class Insecta; order Lepidoptera; family Erebidae; genus Euplagia; species Euplagia quadripunctaria. The sequence continues at coordinate 2,688,780 of OY982569.1, read as the reverse complement.
AACTTCCCTTCAATGAAGATTTTGTGTTTTTCAACTGTGTCACATCAATTCATAACAAAAGATAATCTTTATGATCCAACATCGGAAATGAAACGGTAGAAAAAAGGAATCGTTACATTTAAAATGTAGTATTTGTTGTAAGGGAGAATACATACTGTTCGGCCGGAACGCATAGCCGGCTGCAATCTTTTCGCATGACCTAATCATATGAGCATCGAGAGAATTTCAATTACTTGTATCTATAGAAATCAGGAGACAAGTTAATCAGCATAATCAAGAAATAAGATTGATTTTTTAACGCAAAAATAACTGTTTTTTTAGTGTTTATAGGTACAGGAACTGTTTACCGTACATCGTACCATACCGTACAGTCGTTACCTTGTCAAAACAATTTTAAAATCATATTTTATGGGTTAAAACTGAATGCTAGGTATTGAAATTAATTTTATAAGACAAAAGTCCTAAGCGTCGTTCGACAAACGATTATAACTTAGTTAATATACTGCCTCCTACCGAGAGCAAAATTGTTTGAATGTAACAAAAATAGAACGACGTAATCACACACTTCTAAATATATAAATATCCAGTGTTCAAAAAAAAAAACTGTCGTTTTATCGTAATTACTAGTTTTCTCATGGACTGGAGTCCGGGGATAGCTTTCAGCAAAATAAACGGTGCGGTATAATATAAAATCGTCTTAAATGTTAGTATCAGTGGTGAGTTTACTGCTATCGTAAATCAACATTGTGTTACAGAATAGGTCTGTTTGCACTTTAATAATTCACTGCTTTAAAGTACTCGGCATTTATTACTTTCACACTCATTTCGTGACGCTCAGGTCTACTTGGCTGTTGATTTTCTTTTTATAACGGGGAACAGATAAAACAGAAGGTTAATTTCCATAATTAATAATGATATTAACTTGACACATCTCACACACGGCCGTCTGATCCCTAACTATGGAGCCAGATATGGTAACCAGACTGATTTAAAAACCCCCATTCGAAAATCCCTTTAACGATACAAAAGCGCTGATGATCTTTGAACGGTTAACAGATTTTTTCAATTATAGCTTCGAACACTTTCGATCAAGTCACCTTTCAAACAAAAAAACTTAATATTATAATGTTCCATCCATTTAGGAGTTATGATGCCACAGACAGATACACACCTCCTTTTTGCGTAGGGGAAAATTAACCACTGCACTAGTTGTGCTGGTAAACCGTGGTCTACTAAGGAGTGGAGCTAGCCCCTGCCCCACCTTCCTACTGTCTTTGTAATTATCATACAGTTTTACACAAAAGCAATTTGTATTCAATGTCTTATTTTCATGAATTAACGTAGATAATGTATATTTCACACGTTCCAATTTTTTGTTCCAATTTGTTAGCAATTTTTTTTAATTAATTATAAACTAGCTACATGGTCACGTACACTGAATAGCAAGAGATATTTCGGTTTTAGTTGTCATGAATACCAAATCATTAAACAATAGACTTGTCTCACCATAGAGTTATAGCAAATAGACCGTATTCCCCACGACATCAAGCCTGAAGGGTTTGAAAGGACTCCGCGTTGCCCGAAACGGACTGTGCCGTGCTTAAATCTTTTTGATAAATTACTTTTTGGATAATTTATAAGCAAGGGTATACCATCCTTTCTTAAATGCAAATTTACCATACCTTGCATTTAAGAAAGGATGGTACCCTTATTGCGATAAGTTTATCCAGCTACCAGTCATTTTTACTACCATTGAATAACGTTGATATTTTGTATACAAAACTTCTTGTAATACATCATTTGTGTCCGTTTTTATTGCTGTGAAAGATTTATGGTTTCCGAGTGTCCCTTTGAATAATCTTTTCATAAAAAATGTTTTTAAAAGTTTTATAATGAACTGTTTTTGTAGCGACGTCTCTTTCAAGACTAGATGTTATTTATACATTCTGAAAAGCGTTGCTGATAGGTATTAATTAAGTTTTCTTTTCATTTTATTTAGGAAAAGAAAACGTAATAGAGACGAACATGATGACAATCTGTTCTTAATTTAATATCTGTTAATAAAGTTGTAAATATAATATCAAAAATATTTTACTGCAAAATTTAAGAATTTAATATTAAATGTCTGTATTCCATTTTGTTTTATATAATGTTCACTTGGATATTTGAACGACTAAACAATTCGCTCGGTTCATTGAATCGTCTCAAATTATTTTAGAGCAGTTTTTATTGCATAAGCAATGAAGAGAGAAACGTTTATGAAAATTGTTTGTTTTATATTCTTTTTGTGAATATTCAGAAGGAGTAAATAAAAATATAAAAGTGTCACATAGAATTATGTTACATTTGAGGTAAATAAAGAAGTCGTAATGCCTAACGCTCAACCTTTAGAGAAGCCTTTGGAGGTGCACAAAAAAACGCTCACATTTAAGACCATTCGAATCAACTGATGATTCAATTTGACTGACCTGTTGGCCTAGAGGTTAGTGACCCTGACTGCTATGCCATAGGTCGTGGGTTCGATTCCCACCCGAGTCTGGGTGTTCTTTGTGTCCGTTGTTTGTATGTTTGTAAAGTCCCCCGCGACACAGGAGTAATTCCTAATGCGGGAGTTGTCTTTAAAAAAAAAAAAAAAAAGATAAAAAAAAAGAAAAAACTACGGAAGGCATTGTTGGTGATTATAGTCACAAAGAGTGATTATAGACACCATACGGGCCGTAGCTTCTCTGCAAACTGATGTCAAAATAATCTCTGTTATTCTCTCTCATATATTATATTACTCATAACAGACAAGGTAGACAGACCTTAGTAGAAACCCCATACGTTGGGCACACTAAATCAGTTCCACCCTGTCCCCGATGCCATCCAAGGGGACACAGGAACACTACTAACTTAAGGATGCACGACGCAAGAAGGAGGGATTCCCTTCTTCTAAATACTTCATGCTCGAAGAAACTTCTCCAAAAGTAATATGCTGAAGGGGCACTTACATGTAGAAATGTGTTTATGTGTTCGTGGGAGAGCCATGCTTCGGCACGCATGGGCCGGCTCGACCGGAGTGATAACATGGCCTCACAGAAAACCGGTATTAAAGTTTTTAGTTTTTGTAATTCGCCGCATGAGTGAGGTTACCGGAGGCCCTAACTCTTCCCTCTCCCCCCTCTCCCCTATTCTTGCCCTTCCCCTGTCTCCCTCCTCTCCCCCTCTTCCCCTACTCCCAGCTTAAAGGGCGACAACGGACTTGTGACTCTTGAGTTGCAGGGGCCCCATTAGCGGTAGTCATTTACCATCAGGTGAGCCGTCTGCTCGTTTACCCTTATACCATAAAAAAAAAATACAGATATAGCCTTATGTTTATGAATATCACAGTCATAGTTCTAGCCAAAGATGCTATATATACCTCTTATATGTATATACCACCAACGATGCAGCACCACAGGCTGTCAGCAACTCCTGGGTTTTCAGTGGGGCGGTGTGTCAGAATCGAACCGACTAAAGCCACGCGGTGTGTCATACTGCTCCTAGAATAGAGGAGGGTCTGGGGACGAGTGTTGTTAACATCAGCGGTCTCCCTCCTAGCGCCTGCCCGCAAAGGCAGGGCATCATTCACGGGTTCACCTCCTAACTAGGCGTCGTTCAGGCACACACAGAAGTCGCCTCTTAGCCGCTGGCAAACCTCTCGCGAAATCGGAAGAGTATCGTACACTCGCTCTATTTGTGTTATTAATGCATTACAATTAAGGCAAGTCTATCTACCGAGTCGTTAATTGACAACCCTATATCTTAAGCTCAAGTCGCTGTCGAAATAAAAGAAATTCTAGTGCGAAGAGATTCGATACACAATAGCATACGCGAGCTCACAAAAATAAAATGTTATTTTTGGAAAATAGATTTTTTATAATGTTCCTTTGTACTAATTTCTACTTAAGTGCATGGCTCTATGGGTGATAAATTAATTTAAGTCTTCAATAAGTCACTTTTCACGGTAAGCCTAAGGAACGGCTTTCAAACAGTTGTAATTCAAGTGGTAATTTTGCCTTACTAATGCAACAATAGTCCTCCCTTCCTCTTCCCCCCTTCCCCTACTCTCACCTTAAAGGCCGGCAACGCATTTATGATTCTAGGAGTTGCAGGTGCCCTTGGGCGGCGGTAGTTAATTTTCATCAGGTGACCCACCTGCTTGTTTGCTACTATCCCATAAAAAATGGGCCTATTTCGTGGTGGTTTAAGGTGGTAATAGGAATCGTGCATTTTTTTTAATATCCCATACGTTTAGGGCGTGCATACACATACTTTCTTTGTAAAAAAAATAATCCAATATAGGTTCCCAACAAAGGTTAATTTTATTTGGTAAAAATTGCTTGGTATTTTACTTTCTTGCTCGAAATAATAACCTAATTAGCCAAAGCCTGACCTCAGCAAAACAGTACCTAGCGGGTATGTGGCTCAGGGTAGGCACTTTCACTGGGGCAGGTTAATTATTACAGTGATTAATACCTCCACCCCAGGGTTACGATGAGGAGCTTTTATTAATGGCAGTTGTATGGCGATTTGTAAGAGTGGACGAGGTGTTGGGGGAATTACGAAGAGTATCTAATCGGGAAAGCTGGTTAGGGGTCGTCCATTAATCACGTGATGTTTTTTAGTTCAAAATATATTTAAAATTTTCAAAATATTATCTTTAAATACAGATATATTCGCGCGTTCTACGAAAAAATAAATACGCGTGATATCTCACTTCACCCCCCCCCCCCTCCCTCCTTGTGATATTTCGTTATTTTTCCGACACAACCCCCTTTCGAGCCTCACGTGATTAATGGACAATCCCTTAAGAGTATTTCCGAATAAAGTCTTGCCAGTAATTTTCGCCAATTGGAGAGCACTCAACCAGATTTTTAAGGGCTGTAAAAATCAAAAGTTGTAAATAACAATTTTTTTTTGTATTTAAACGGTTTTATTTTAAGAGTGAAATGATTTCTTAAACAAGCATACGTCACAACTGATATTGACTTTGATTTTGTGATATTCTTATGCAACCATTTTATTTATATTTTAAGATGCATGCTCAACATTCTGCTTCTTTTAAATTTTGCACACTTTATATAGATGCACCCAGCATTATTATTATTTTCTAAAACCCTTATATACGTGTGCTATGCAAATAAAGTATTTGATTTGATTTGATATTTTATTATTCCGTTTAATGCCTTGTGATATCAATTCAATTAAAAATTCCCTCTAGAAAAAAAATTAGTTTAAAATCAGTCTAACAGAGCTTAGAAATGACTCACGGACTTCAAAAACTGGACAATATATTCGACTTACATAGAGGGGAAAATTGCAGTAGGTATATTAGTTTCATTGAGAAATATTATTGAATAAGATAATTTCTAATAACATTAGTAACAGATTGTAATATACACGGCCGCGTTTGCATTTCTAAATATTCCGACTAACCTCGAGAACTACTAAACGGACTGGGATGCGATTTTTTTGTTATGATCTGCATTTATCCCTGAAAAGTTTAAAACTAAAAAGAAAAAACAATTAATAATTTAAATTAATGTATCAACTACAGTGTTACCCCGTAAGTATTTTATTTCATTTATTTATTAATTTGATCTTACAAGCTAACTAACAGATGTGACATCCAAAACGCTTACAAGAATAATTTTCTAACAATCTGTAAGCTGTATAGAACTGTACATATATTTAGTAAAATACCTTCCAAAGGAGTTTTAAATATATCTTTAAAAGTTTATGTAAATGTTTTAGGTAAGCGTAGATATTATCTAAACACCTATGTTGAAGGGGACACTAAGAAATTGGCTGTGACGTCACACCCAGCGCTGTTGGAAATTGACACTGACAGTCTCATTTTACTCGACTAAATTGAGTTGTCGGCAAAAAATAAGGGGAAGTTAGTTAGATACTGTTTTTTAGTTCTACACTGAACACATTCCAATATTTATTATTGAGGGTGAATGATTAGTATAATAATATTTTATCACTTTCCATATTGCTTGATTAATATTTATACAACCACATAAATATTTTAAATATGGAATAACATTTCAAATAAGTACATACTAAATTTCAATTTCAGTTACAGTGAAAATTAAACCTAAGGTATATGAAATAAGATTTATATTAGCAAATGTATATAATGCAAACCATCCCTTTTCAAATTTTGATATGCGATTTCAAAATTTCGTATTCCAATTTCAGATTTACCTAAAATAAAATTCTAATTAAATGCAGGCCGGTAATAGAAAAAAAAAACAAAATGTACGAAACAAATCAGCTTATTTCGAATTTCGAATTCAGACTCTTTTTTGGTAGGAACTAGACCGCCATTTTTCCTATTGAAAGCAATGCGAACAAAAACCTGGAGAAGTTTGACATCTACTAAATCTTATATACAAAGTGTTCTTCACGGATGAATGCCGGCGATCACTCAATGTCTACAGAAATCGACAACGAATAAATAACTTATTCTTTACCTAAGAAAGTCAACTTAACGTATCAGAATTGCCATGTATGGATATTTAGATGTTCCACTTCTTTAGGTACGGAATGAAGGGCAGTTTGAAATATTGCCTCCGTTAGACCTGCTATCTTTCTACATATACATGAACGTAAATCTTTTTACCAATTTTTAAACATATATTACACTTGTGACAATAAAACTTTTTTGAAGTGAAACTCCTTTACAATCGTTGTGATTTGAAATTCGATGAAACGAAAAAGCTCACGATAAAGTTCCTATAATCTTTGTCTAACTACCAAGTACTACCAAGCCTTCAGAAAATATGTCAATGTCAACGTGGTGTAATTTTTGTGCATTTGCTATTAAATTTATTTTAGTTGTGTTTTTCTCCATATTTCACTTATACTTAATTGATTCTTTACAAATTTACATTTAAATCCAACCTTAACCTATATTGAAAACGAAGTATTGTTTGTTTTGAACGTTGTGTACAGTTGTAACTAGACTTCAGGTATGCTTACTGTCTATTATTAAGGCCATTCTTTGTATATCTCGATCTGTTGTCTGTATCCGTAACTATTGAATAAAATAAAACTAAAATAATTTGACCAATAACTTTTATAGAAATTATGTAAAGTTAAATTTATTAACATTGGTAAATTATTTGTTTTTACTTTACTTTACTTTTACTTTACTTTTTATTTCTCATTTTCTCATAGGCTACTTTTCTGAAGTTTCACTTCTGCCGTGTGTGAATAGCGGACAATAGAGCATACGGGTCACCTGATAGTAAGTGAATACCGCTGCCCATGGACAGCTGCAACTCAAGAGTCACAAGTGCGTTGCCGGCCTTTCTGGTACGCTCGGTGGGAGTACGCTCTTTTCTTGAAGGTTTGAAAGTCGTGTCGGTCCGGGAATACCACAGGCGACAATTTGTTCTACATTCAAACTGTCATTTTTACGTTTAAATGTACATTTTTAATTAATGACATTGTTTTAGATTGTTTTTGTCACGCTCACAGCTAACGTAATAAAACAAAATTTAGAAAAATTCAATTATTGTTTAACTGACTACGAGACCATTTAGTTAGCACTTTATATTTTGTGTGTCATTGACATAGTCCTAGTGTATCATAACCCTGTATCTAAAACGAGCCGTGGAAACCGTGGCGCACGATAACAACTACGTTTTTTTAAAGATGGACGAATGTACGTCCATTCTTTTACGTTTTTGTTATTTAACTTGTATAATTATAAAACACTTGACATTGGCGGAATTCCTGCGCTGATTCTTGCGCGGGATAGAGTCAATAATAAAAAAATAATAAATAAATATCAACCGCGCACAAAAACTGCCAAAATCAAGATAGAACTATATTTTATATAGGTGTAAACCCGACTGAAAAATATGCATATAAATATTTATAAATAATTTACTGGATATTTAAAGGAAATATAAAAAAAATTATATAAACTTCATATATGACATATTAGATCGCCTGATGCGAAACTGCTATAAGTCAAAACCACTATTTTTCCAGCCGTCATTGTAGCGTTGCATGATACGAATATCGCACAGAGCGACATTTATCAAAGCCAAGCTATTAATTTAGCAGACAAGGAATACAGAGCGTGTGTGACATGCACGCTAATGCTAGGGTTGGCGCATCGAATTTGACGTACCGCATGTTGGAAAAAAGCATAATTACAGTGGGAAAGTCCGAATGATTGGAGCCATTAAGTTAGACGTACCTATAAGTATGTAGGTACCTATGTCCACTTTGAACATTACTAAAATTAATTTTTGCTTATTTCCTTTCTCTGTCGAAACACCAAAAAAGTCAGACTAAACCCTTTGACAGCTCCTTTTTGGTTCGAGTCGCCAGTCTGGAAGTTCATTCCAGACTGCCTGCGTCTATTTTTCCAGTCAATTATAATCCTGGACCGTTGAAGTGTAGAGTGAATAGGTTTCTCTTGGATAGGCGTGAACCATCTTCGTTTTCATCGTCAGGTGAGTTGGAGACAAACGCCTTTCCATTTAAAAATAAAAAACGGTAATTTAAAAAAATTAAAACCCGACTGCGTTTCTGTGTAATTTGGAAATGAAAAAACTTCTACAATTAATAAGAAGCTAACGACACCTGTAAAGCTAAAATTCATCGAGCCGTTCAGGCTGCAGAGCATGACAAACATTTGAATTTGTCGCCAAAAATCTGCCATTTGTGTTTTTTTTTTTAATTTTGATATACCAGTGTCACTTTCACAGTAAATACGAATCTAATGACACCTCTCAAGCTAAAATCCATCGAGCCGTTCAGGCCGCAGAGTGTGCCAAACAATTATACATACATATATACATACTCGAAAAACATAACCCTCCTCCTGGCGCAGTCGGGTAAAAAGTTAAATTTTTCATTCGTTTTTAAATAGAGAGGAAATTGTATGCACGTACATACAACTGAAATAGGTTTACTATAATGACATGATCATTATACCGACGATTTACGTGGCATGACTGCAATGCAAGCTACGCTATATTTAGGTCTAAATAGTGCTGTGTAGTATGTCCCAAAACAGATTAATATTAATTGTAATTTTATATTATAATTACAGGGTGTATTCGACAATGGAACACTTACTTAAATCACTGAAAAGGCATGGACTCTAGCATGGAGTTACAAAAATAATTTTAGAAAAAAGCAATCCGTTTAAAAGTTATGACCGTCTGAATTTCCAGATATTATTACCTACGTTTCTCATAAAAGCAGGTAGAATGTGTGGATTTACTGTTATTAACAGTAAATTGAAACAAAAGGAAAAAGACCGTCTCACAAAAATTCAAGAGATATGAAATAAATGCGAAATTAATTGTGAAACAATTATCTAGCAGCGAGGTTTAGAAGAAAGATTGTATGGCTATTTCTCGGCATCCGTTATTAGATTCTAAAATAAAATTGTATTCATTAATACAGTTCTTAAAAAGTAACAACTGTAAAAATATAAAGAACTATAGTTTAGTAAAACTAAAAAACAGCCAAGTGCGAGTCGGATTCGCGCATGAAGAGTTCCGCACCATCATACAATATTTAATACTAAAAGCCAAAAAAAAAAATACGTTTCTAGTAGGGGAGCCCCCTTTAATTTTGAACTTCTTTTCATTTTTATTATTCGTTGTTATAGCGGCAACAGATATACACATTCTGTGAAAATTTCAATTGTCTACCTATTACGAATCATCAGATACAGCCCGCTGACAGACAGACAGACGGACACACGCTTAGTAATAGGGTCGCGTTTATTACCCTTCGGGTACGGAACTCTAATAAAACACTTTAATGGCAATCCGAATTACAAAAGACTTCCATTATCCACTTCCTGGCTTCATCATCAGACCATCATTACTAAGCCTAATCTGCTGGACTCGTCAAAACGAATCATATGAGCTGAAACTCGAGGATTTCACTAGTTGCCACTGAAGAGTTCCACTATCCACCTCCTGGCTCCATTATCAGATCAGCTCCAAGATGCCAAATTATAGTATTATCATCCAAACAACATAAAAGTTTAATTTCAACACGACAATTAGAAGTAGGTCATAATTGACTTCCAAGACTCGTTTACATAGTTAGTTAGAAATCAAGTTTTTATTAAATACTATTATAATAACATTAATATAATATGATAACATACTACTTATATAATGTATTAAAATAAAATGATGTGCCAACCCTGTGCGAGCTATAATTCATAATGCGATCATCGGAATGTTAATCGCATTGTTTAATTAAAATAAAACGCTGAACACCTATTATTTACCGTCGTATAACACATTAACGTCACCGCACACCGAGTGTTAATAATACACATGTATTAGGGTTTTCACCATTTTTGAGTATGTCAAGTATCTATTTACACAGGGTGTAAACCTGACAATAGAACACTTACTTAAATCACTGAAAGGGCATGACTGTAACATGCAGTCACAAAAAGAATTAAAAAAAAAAACAAACGGTTTAAAAGTTATGGCCGTTTGAATTTCAAGGGATTATTACCTCCATTTCTCATAAAAGTAGGTGGAAAGTGTAATTTAATTAGATAATAAGATTTTAAATAGTAAATGTTTTTTATTTTTTTATTTTAGAACTATTCACTCAGTTCTTGAGGAAATTCACAAAACTAACATAAAAAAATTCGAAGTTAGTTTTTATGGATAAGGGGTCATCTATTAATCACGTGATGTTTTTAGCAACTTTTTAACCCCCCTCGCCCCTGGTGATAAGTGGTGAAGTTTTAGACTAACCCCACCCCAGCCAAAATCATGTGTATTTTTTTAGTTCAAAATATATTTAAAAAGTTAAAAATATTATCTTTAAATCCTACTAATATTATAAATGTGAGAGTTTGGATGGACGGATGGATGGATAGATAGATGTTTGTTACTCTTTCAAGCAAAAACCACTAAACCGATTGCGATGACACTTGACCTGGATTAACACATAGGCTAATTTTTATCCCGATATTCCCTCGGGATCGGGATTTACGCAAGTGAAACTGCGGGGCGCTGCTAGTACAGATATATTCGTGTGAAAAATTAAATACACGTGAAATCTCCCTACACGAATCCCCTTCTCCCTTACGTCATTAATGGACAATCCCTAACCTGGAAATTCAGACAGTCATAACTTGTAAACGGATTTTTTAAAATTCTTTTTGTAACTGCATGCTAGAGTGTGTGTTCAGTGATTTAAGTAAGTATTGCATTGTCATATACACACACCCTGTAAATAGGCAAGACAAAACAGTTAAAAACTATTCATATACAAGGTACAAGGCGAAACAAAAATATTAAAAATATCGAAAATGTGCAGGTGGATGAAGAACCTTCGACCTCACGATCTCGACGACGGAGGGCGTGCCCCACTAGGCCAGCAACCTGGTCGAAACGTCAGGCAATCCAGAGGTATGTAATACCTATTTCATGATCGCGTTGATTCCCATGTAATTACATAATTGTATCATGGAACGCGAAAGTTTAGAAGTTAGTAAATCATAACTCAGCTGAGAGACGATACGGCTGGTTGTAGGCAGTTATCATCAGGTGGGCCCTGCGCTCTTTTGCTACCGTAGTGATATAAAAAAAACCGTGAGGTAAATGAAGTGCATACTTTAGAGAACTCTTTTAAACCTGACCATACCAAACTCCGAAACAGAATTGTTCTGCTTTAATTCTTCAAAGAATTATATCGCTGCTCCAACTTCTATAAAAATTAAAAGTAATTAAAACGCGACGTTACTAGTTAGCTACATATATAAAGTTAAATTAATATGTACGAGTTAAATAATTACCTAATTTTACATAGTTTTCGTTATTACTAGTTTTATGGAACCAACTCGCACGAAAAGGTAATTTTTATGGCATATTAACTTCATGTTCTTCGTACACGTTTAATTAAAAAGTTCTAGCTATCTAGATTTTCCTGAACAATACTGTTTCGGGGTTAAATAACCCGCTGTAGATTTTTAGGGTAGGGTAATTTTTACACTAAGCTATGTAAGGAGATGTTAGATGTATAATTATACGTAATAAGAATAGCAACATTAAGCCTGGATTAAAAATCTTTCTTAGCTAGAAAAAAGTATTAACAGTTTTTACAGATTATACCTACCGAAAAAAACCTTTTATTTTTTTTACCACTTTGTTTTTTTTTTGTGATATAGGTATATGTTTAAGTTAATAGAATACCATTCTTGTGTAACGAAAGAAACTGATCCCTACAACACAGGGTATCCTAGCGCAGGGTTCAGTATTTTACTTCCCAACTGTATCACGATGATTTTTTGTGATGCGAAAATGGGTGTTTGGCTAGAAAATTCCTCGCTGTGCATCTTGAACATCGGATGGGGTGAGGTATCTTTTGTTTGACAGAAATGTGGTTGCTTCTGGCTAATGTTATACCGAGTTAGGAGTCGTCCACATTTTGGTCCCTACTGATTAACAGAGGGTAGGTACAGGTTCGCCGTAGTCAGGATTTGGAAAGTTATCCTGCGTTAAGAAGCAATATTTCTTGTCTCTGGATTCTTTCGGAGGCAGTAGTGGTCTGGTACAGACCTGTTCGACTTACTTGTACCTCTGACCAGTAATGGACAGGAACTGTGTCTGGCAGGAAGAAATTCCTATGAATGAATGGCAGCCCATTATCCGATTGTAGGTCATGAAAGACGTCGCACTTGTGTCTTTGCACGCGTTTCATCGCGTATTTTTTATTTTACTAAAACCAATTTTTTATACAATAAACTAATAAACGCCCTTGCAACAAACTCTTTCCATATGACGTAGTGCCTGATTTCTACTACCCTAAGCAAGAAAAACATCAGGTATTGTCAAAATATATACAAATTTTAAATTTATCTCTCAAAGACTTATTGTTAATTTCTTGTCTATGCTCTTCATAGACATTAAACACAAAGACTAACTCCAATTAAACTTGTTAGCAATATAGACACGTCATCACAAACCACAGACAGACACGTAACTCAGCTGAGCTCGGCTGCTACGATATTTGAATTTGTATTCTAAACGTCTAATTGTGTCCCAATCTGGTTAATTCTTGTACTGTGAGAGACAGAGAGACAGATCAGAGTAGATTCGCGTTGCGTCACTGTTTCCATTCTGCTATTCACTGAGTTAGTAACTATTGGGTAATAACTTATACACGTGTTGACGTGTGTAGTTCATGTTTGTTTCTGTGTTCGCTGATTACATATTGGTTAGAAAGGGATGAAGGATTTTCGATCGTGTTTAATATTTGATATCCGGGTGTAATGGTACCGTTGTACCGAATTCTAAATAAGGACTCCTTTAGATATATTAATGACTCCTTCAAGCTGTATGTATGCTTGTGTATACAGTAGCGGTAGAGTGATGACTAGACGTAGGTTCGGGATTCGAACTTCATGTAGACGACCACCGACCACTAATAAAAGTATCTAGGTCTGAATGTATCAAACATCACTTAAAACAAAATATTTAAACTATGGAATAAATAAATATACTATGTCCGTACAAGTTGCGTGAAATTTGTGTTGAAGTTCATATCTGTGCAAATGTAAAGCACTTTTTATTTTGCTGTTATTTTTCCAACTTATATAACAACTCCACAAATCGATATGACGCTTAGTACGTAAGAAAAATATGAAGGAACAAAACCTTTACAACAGATTGGTTATTTGCATACCCAAAGTAACCAAGAGCGTACGCAAACTTGAGCCTAAAATGTAATGTAATGACGTAGGTAACGTCGGAAGTACCCCGAAGGTCGCCCAAAGAGGACAAGATCTAAGTAATGTTCAGGCATATAAATCATAAGTGGAATGATAGTATAATCTAACTATAATCTATTATGAAGCGTTGGGGCGGTGGGAATCTATAAGTTTTCCGATTAGCGGCCCACCCCGTACGTCCGGCGTAAACTCCACCCCTCTCAACTCTCCACGACTCCACATCCCCGCGGAAATTGTAAATCTTGCTGTTGCTTCTACAGAAATTTATTAACCATAATGGTTAAAGGGGAAAATTGATAATAATTTTCGTTGCTCACCCAAATATACGTTGGGTAAATAAATAATATTGGCTTTGTTCACAATTTGGAGAATCCCGCTGATTAAAATGAGGCGGAAAGGCGCTATGTATAAATCAACGGGAACAAAGACGTCATGTAAACAAGTCGAAAAACCATTTTAAAATTACTGCGTTATTTTTCGTTTGGATACATATCAATAAATTGCGATGGTGCTTTTGTATTGACACTTTAACAAACATGTGATTTCATCAAACTCCTAATAATTCAATCTTCGAGTTAATGTTGGGTCATTGTACCCAAATATTAAATGTGTCTCATTCGTCATCGGTCTAATAAAAGACTATTCTCCGATGTATCCAGGTTCACCAAATAATCATTACGGATGGAATCTGTGTACGGTAAGGGACATGCCCATGTCTTCAATTTTCAGTTAAAATTCAATATGTCAACGTGCGCCCTCCTAGAGGTGGGACGTGCCGGGATGTAATGAGATACGTGACTTTAAATTTGTATCATTTAAAAAAAATGTCTAGTATCGAAATACCTATTTTGTATTTATTATATTATTTTGTAAGTCAATTTATGTACATACTCAAACTATTGGTAACTATACAACTACTGTACTGTTTTTGTTTCATGTCTATAACTTGTGAAAAAAAAACGCACCGTATTTGTTTCAAAATTTTATAATAATAAATATAATTTCGTGTTAATTTCACAAACTCGGCTTACAGTTACAGTACATATGTGGGTTTAAAAGCGTATCATGTATTTCTGTATATAAATTTTAACATTGTAGTAAAAGCGTGTAAAGAGATTCATAGAATCCATTTACAATGCATTACCATAGTATGAAAGGCTTTTGCTTGGTCAGTTATTTAAATAATGAAATTCTCTTCCATTAGCTCTTTTAAGCTTAGTAAGCTATTAACTTTAATCCATCCATATACGTGCTCATTTATATTATAATGTATATATGTAGATTATATATTAATTAAATAAAGAGATAAGATTTTAGAAATATGGTTGAAACTCAATCCTCTTATACAATTCATATCCTAATCTATATACATTATATATCTGGATACATTTCGTTGTAATTAAATATTCTAAAAAAACGGGCTTCTTATTTCGTGATGACTATAGTGATATTGATTTACTATTTAATTTCTTAATCAATTATTGATTTTGAAAAAATTACAAATTTTGAAAGAACCTATGTTCAGAGAAAAATATAAACACGAGGGATTAATATCAGATAACAATGCAAAGCAGTAAAAAGATCGTTCAAGATTGCCCGTGAGAGTAGACAACGTAGTTCGCTGACGTGATGGCAAAAATCATGAAGCTAGTGGAGGACTTAAACCTGGCAAACTGTCCCATAAAATAAAAAAAAAATTAGTATGTTAATTTTCAATATAGTATACACAACATTTTAGATACAGACATGTTTAGATATTTATTTATTGTTTATAGAAAATCTTTGCATGTATCGTCTTTTGGTTTCATAATTTTATTTGCTTCTAGACAATATAAAACATGATTATCGCTAGTTTTACTTACATATGTATCAAGCTTGTAACAAAAGAGACGCGAAAATCTGAAATCTATTAACAAACAAGATCTTTTGATTTTTGATACCAGTATTCACAGCAAACATCTACCCTTAGCCTTAAGATATAAAATTGGGAATTTCCTGGTATTCAGTGCACCTGCCATCACTAACTGAACAGTAACTAGCATTTCTAATTGAAACCGTCACATCCGAGAGGATAAGCCGCGTCAGGGGCTAGATTGCAATGACATTAACGGGACCACTCCGCAATACACACACGCACACATAGATATATACATATACTTTCATTGGTAGCGACGAAAAACGAGTTTTAAATTCGGAATTTCGACGAAAGCTACTTTTAAATCCGGAATTCCGGGACATTCCGGGATGTGAATGACATCACTAGATTGTAACTACCGTATCTAATTGAAAGCGACGTATCCACGGAGGGATTTATAAACTGCGTTAGGGCTACGATTGCAATGGCATTAATGAGAGAGTACTGGTAGATGGATTTGTGGAGCTTTGTGCTTTAAAGGGCACTGTTCATTGACATATACGTTACACTGGATAATACCTTTCGTGAGTCAATCATTATAACGAAACACACACAGTTGTACTCAGGCATTTCTGACATGAATAGGGCTTTTTGTTAGTGTAGTGACTTGAATCGACGCGTACGGAGGCTTTGACAAAGGACTTTCATCTGGTTCGAATCTTATCCCCTACTTTCTAAGCGTCGGTCTTAAAGACTCTTAGACGCCAAGAGTATTGTTATTTATGTATAGTTGAAAAACTAATATTCAGACAAAATTGGGAAAAGGATTATACAATAAATATAGGTACTTACTTACATCTTGTTGGATACACTTAAATGATAGCCACCCTTGGATCTACGTAATTAAGAGCACAAAGAATGAAGTCAACAAACTATGTTATAAAAATGGCATATTTTTGGCTGCAAAAGAGCCACTTAAAAGGAAAGAAAGAATAAGATATTTAGGGCTCGTGGCTAAGTGGTAACCGAGTAGGTTAGCACATTCCAAGGTTCAGTAATACCAGCCAGGTCATTCTTAGGATGGGTGACCATTCTTAACACATGTCCCCTCCGTGCCTCGGAGAGCACGTTAAGCCGTCGGTCCCGGTTGCTATGCGAACATCTGTGGCATTCGTTACGGGTAGTTGGAGCCTTAAAAAGTCGGACTACTTGGTTTAACTACAGAACTTCGATATCGCCTAGTACTTGGGTTGTGGAGGTTCGATCGCAGTCGCTTCACGTAAAATATCGAAGTTCGGCCGTTTCGTAGTTAGACTGAAAGCCGACCCCAACTTAGTTGGGCAAAGATGCAAAGGAAGATGAAACTGTACGAAAGAGATATAGGCATGCTCCAATGTACTATCACTTTCATAGTACATTGATCGCAGTCTTTGGGCTCAATACAAACCCCACGCTCAATAAAATATCAAAGATTACAATTTTTCGCAGCTACTCAAACCCACCAATCCCAAACACCATTACCAAGAAAAATGGTCACCCATTAACTTTGTACGGTCAGCAAGAACAGTACAATACAAAGCACGTCATATCTGTATGGTCAGCACCGCCGTCATGTTTAATGTGACGTGTAAAACGAATAGTGTCGCGGGGGTCGAGGATGTACGGCCTGAGCGGAGGGGGCGGGAAGGGGTTACTAAGAGTTCTCGTGTTTGGTTCTTACGATCATTTCGTGATTCGTGAAACGTGTGACTTTCTAAGTTGGTATACGATATGCGGTAAAGGAGTTACAACTTTTGCGGTTTTGTGTTAACTGAGAGTCTGCTGTTTTTTAGTTACTACTAGAGTTTTTTTAGTATATTCTGTAAAATTCGTTACCCAGGTTGTACGCAGGTAAAGTAAGCAAGGTAGATATCTAAAAATAACTGCTATAGTTGAAGCGGCAAGTCCGTGGGAGAGTCATGCTTCGGCACGTATGGGCCGGCTCAATCGGAGTGATACCACGGCCTCAAAGAAAACCGGCAGTGAAGCAGTGTTAGCTTTGTGTTTCACCACGCGAGTGAGGTTACAGAATTTATGTTGGGTACTAGTTTCCTGAGATCTCTGAGAGTGTTCATTGACACCGGTTACCGTTTACCATCATCATGTGCTCGTCCACAATACTACTTATCAATATTTTGTAGTCCAAAATCGCAATAAATCATTTCTTTATTTGTCAGTATAAAAGGATCGTACACCCGTAGTAGTGGCCTTTTCACAATGGCGTGGTGACGAATGCGCACCGTGTCCGGTGTCCGGCCATCGCTCACGGCCGTCCGGCTGCCGTCGGACCGGACGGTCGGACGCGCCGTATAACACACCGAAACGCCATTCCGGACAATATATGATACGTAGCTCAGTACGCAACCGATCGGTCATCTTTGACACCTTTATGTTGCGATATTCCAATTTTGGAATAAAGATTCGGTTCAGACCTTTGTTTGGGGGTTGGGGTAGACAGTTAACTGTACTAAACAAAGTGTGTGAACTTTCGAGAGTTTTAAATAGTTATAAGACGTATAATAAAAGTAATAAAGAAACATACAACATAAAATAACTCAAGAGTGCATTCAACTGGCGATAACGTAATGGCTAAGTCGCCGGATTTAAAATTAAGTGGTTGCAGGTTCGACTACTATCCAGTACCTTCCGACGTGAACCTCCTAACAAAAGCCCTTGTTAACCCGTGTAGTCACAAGTAACGTGTGATCTTTACTTTTAATTTACTTGTAAAAAAAATCATATCAAGTCCCGTGATCCTTTCCAAGAATCCGTGGAATTGAATTCGTACGAAATGAGGCTTATAAATATGAAAAAGAAAATATAAGTAGGTAAAAAAGAAGAAGGTTTTTACCACAATTAAATCAATTTTTTCAGTCAACTCTGTAACATTAATGAAAAAATTTCTAAGTATTTTATTAAATTAAAAAAAAAAGACTGAAGTTGCCAGTTCAATTAAAAAACTTGAGCAAGTTATGAATAACACGTAAATGGACGGGCTAAAGTAAGCCATCTCCAAAGCAGAGTTGGCATGAATATTATATAGTTAATATAAGTGAGTTTAATTCAAATTGAATGTGACAGTGAACTCAAAGTTTAAAATTCAATTAGCCAACAATTAGACTAAGTTAATTTCAACTTCATAAATTATATTAAACTTTTAAATATCTGCCCCAGTCCGCAAGTTTTAACAAACCGAATGCTTGAGGGAATCTAACTGGATGGCGTTTTAACAGTACAAGCTTGTTAACAAAATTAATTTTTGTTTGAAAACATTAAGGAATTGACCGTTTGGCGCAATGTCCAGCCGCGCCGAGTGTTGTGGACAAAAAATTGTATGATCCACAAAAGGCTGTCCCGAGTCTGGCTGTTTTATGTGTCTGTTGTATACCTATTTGCTAACGTGTTACATATTTCTATACTATCATAAATGCATAGGCGTGGCTGCCTATTATTTAAGAGGCGGGCCAAGGTCTGCCGAGGTTCTCGGGGACTCCCTTCCTAGGGCAAACCCGAGTCCCTTGCTTAGACATATTTGTGTCGGAATACCACGTGGTTTTAGTCGGTTCAATTCCGCCTTAATCACACGGTGAGGTAATGACCCGTGGGAGTTTCCACAACAGAAAAAATATATAATTACTGTTTTACTAAATTTGAATTGTTTACCAATTATGTTGAAAAAATTGATAATTTCACCCCTTATAAGATGAAAATTTTAATTCGTCTAATTCCTATAAACCACGCGTTCTGCTTATGATTTAAAAGGGTCTACGTCAGATAAATTATATGACTCGATTAGACCTAACACAATAATCATACCTTAATCACTCAATTTATAAAAAAAATACAGAAATGTGAGACAATTATTTTTCAAAAGTACAACGTCAATGTCCTTAAATAAAACCAGTTTTAGGCACCTTTAAATGTCTTAAGTGTTTGTGTATCCATTCATTATTTATTACAATGGTTTTACATCCAGGTTTAATCCTCCAATCTTCACACACAATACGTATATCGTCCATAATACGGTACTTGACTCCATATCAGTTCCTTTATGTTAAACAAAACTGTACGTTCTGTAGAAACTTACATGAAAAAGCAACTGTGACGTCATATTTTGCTATCGTATCACTAGTGTGAATGATTGGTTTTACAAGTAAAAAATAAAAATAAGCTTCAAAATAATAACGAAGTTCAAAATTATTATATAATACCTAGTTTCATGAGGTTTGTTAATAAATACTGTATTATTTATTTATTTTTTCGTAACGAATTAACATATGTTACACACACATAGACACGTTTTCTTTCTTATACCCCCGAAAAAATTGAACATAAAATATTTTCTCAGACCGCAAAGTTTCTATGACAAAGCACTTACCATTACCACTGAAAGCATACGTAGTTGAAATAAAAAAACACGCCTGAACAAGGGCAAGCCTCGGAGATCCTTCCGAACGAGAGGGGGCAGAGAGGGGGACGGAAGTGGCGGGCCGGAAACGACGTCGGGCGGAAGCGTGCGAACCCTTTGCCGCACCCTTTGTTTATCGAGGCCGGAGTGCAACACAGAACTGAAATCGCGATGTGCTTCAGATTTGAAGATAATTTACAAATATATTAATTATTGCAGCGAGTATTTCTGGAAGTTCGTGCATTAAAATTTTTCGAATCTTCTATCGAGTGATCTTCAATCTTCTTCTAATTTAAAATAACCAAACTAAGGACACATTCAAATGTTATGTAATATTATTTGAATAAAAATGTTTTAGTAAATTATGTTTTAAATAACTGAATCATTTGTAGAGAAAGTAATGGTCTGCATGGAGATAGATAAATGTTTGTTACTCTTTCATGCAAAAACCACTGAACCGATTGCGATGAAACTTGGTATGGCACAGGCTACTTTTTATCCCGATATTCCCACGGGATTGGGACTTACGCGGGTGAAACCGCGAGGCGCTGCTACTAACATATAACTCAAGAAGTGTACGGAATCGCGAATTTATTAAACCAACAGTAAATTAGTCTAAACGACACCTCTCTCAGCAGAACCTCGGTTTAGCTACACTATGGGCGTGGTGCCATATTTTGATTACCCAGGCCCTTTATAATCCACTGTGGAATTCCAATGAAATGGTGACCGCTTACCGGCAACCAGCCCGTATGCTCGTTACCACCTTTTCATCATGAAAAGATGTTACAATAAAAATTTTCTAACAACAAAACTTTTTATCTCCACTACAGCAATTCATCATAAATATGGCGGTTTCCCCCGACACGTTCAGTTGATGTACTGCTTACATATATCTACCGACAAAAGGTTTTCTCACAACTATTACACGAAACAGGAAACGGATGTCGTTGGTGACGGCGACTCTGACGTTTAAAGGGCGCCAAATAATCCCCCGAACGGCCTCCAGTACCTAATGAAAAAAGTTTAAAAGAAAACTCGCTTTTTATTTTTTGCCCATCTAATATTTATCTCACAAAATACAAGTAAAATAAAGGGCCAAGTTTGTAACAAAACATGTTTGGTTACACAATTCGTTCACATTGTTACAAATGGCGATTGGAAAAGTAATCGTAACTTTTGTTTGTTTTTTTGTCCTTAAAAACGAACACGCAAATGTAAGTATATTTTAGCAAATTAGTGGCTCGCCCCGACTCTATCCTAATTGCAATGACACCACATTTGAAAATAGATCATTACTTTACAATCATCAAAAGTATGGTGTAATATAAACATAATATGAAAATGAACGCTGAAAACAGTTTTTTTTAAGTCTCGGTATTTCTTCATTTCAATACGATTAGATAGTAGTAACAAGAATAGTTTATCTATGAGTAATATCAGCAAAACAAATGTATGTATGTATTTATAATGTAATACATTTTTAGCCCCCGACGTAAAAGTAGGGGTGTTTGAAGTTTAACGTGTGTATCTGTCTGTCTGTGGCATCACAGTTCCTTAAGAGATGGACTGTTTTTGATTTACTTGTTTTTGTTGGAATGGTGACTTGATCAACAGTGTCCTTGGCTATAATTCAAGAAAATCTGTTCAGCCGTTCGAAGATCATCAGATCGTCTTTTCTAATCGTTGAAGGGATTTTTGCCTGCCACTTTCATTCCGAACTTGGCTGGCTTACTATAGGGTAGTCAAATATTAAGTTGTGAACCGCTAAGATGATACTTTGTAAATTTTGTATGTCGAGCTAAAAGTTAGAATGACAGAAACTTCCTAGTATTGAAATTTCTAACAGCCTTTGTAGATTATATAATTTACAAGAAACAGGAATATAGGAAATAGTGAAATAACATCTGTTTCTCAAAAAGTAGTTGAAAAACTGGATGAGGGGAAATGTAATATAATTGTTTGGCCAGATGTGAGAGTAATTAGATAATTGTATAAAAAGTTCGGGGGCGGTTTTTGTTTGATTTTCTTTTGGTTATGGCTTAAGCAAACATAGGGAGAAAGATGAAATGTTATATTACGTTATTTTGGAAAGTGTTTTTTTATAATTTAGGTTTAATGACAAAAAAAAGCAGATAGAAGTCATAAAGTTAATAGTTTATAGTTCGTCATAGACGTATAAAGGAAACAAAAGTTTAACATAAAAAACGTAACATAACATAGACGTATACATAAAAAAAAAACTATCATTTTCCACTGAGAATACCGATGTAAAAAATTACAACTTCACAATTTTTTTGCTTGTTATGTAAAAATAAATAGTTTATAAGGTGGAGTATGGTTCTTTTATATAATCCCACTAATATTATAAATGTAAAAGTTTGGATGGATGAACGTTTGTTACTCTTTCACGCAAAAACCACTGAACCGATTGCGATGAAACTTGGTTTGTAGATAGCTGGAGACCTGGATTAACGCATAGGCTACTTCTTATCCCGATATTCCCATGGGATCGGGACTTACGCGGGTGAAACCGCGGGGCGCTGCTAGTAATGTTATACAAGGACTTATATTTTCACAACATATCCGATGAAAAATATAATTCTCAGGTTTATCTGTTAGAGGCATGAGATTTTACATAGTAATTACACCAATTACTTAAATAATATAGGCAGTGAGCACTTACAAAAGCTTAAATAAAAAAAAAATACGGAGCACAATTTTAAACTCAGAGATTCCAACCGATATTTCGTTCCTGATATCCAAATACAAATTATTTATTTGCGAAAATATGGTATACATAGATGTTGTTACAAGTATAGTCCTAGGTGTTGCAATGTATATAAATGCTTGAAGTGAATTCGATTCATTCGGTACAACGGCAGCTATGAATATAGGGACTAGGCAAATAAACAGTCAATGTTTAACTTACAAACAGATACCGAAAGCCAATAGTGTCTTGGTCAAGTTTATGTTAGAGATGTACCAATATCACTGTATCGATGCAGAGGGTTTCTGTCTAGATAAATATTATAGCACTTCTATTTTATCGAAGTTTGGGGTTGGAGATAATCTGTCGATACTATACGTAAGTGCATGGTCATTTATAGTGCTACCGCTTCAAATTGGACGTCAATTATGCTTTTTATTTTAATTTACTTTTTTACTCAAGTAATATTTAAATGACATACCTACTTTTCCACTTTTTGTCCCTATTTCTTGTGATTTAGGTTTTATAACAATGAAATACAGTTTATACCCATCTAGTATTTTAGACGAACCCATAGACCACTACTTATTGTTAAAAGTTATCCAGCCGTTGGGATAATTAGCCAGAATAACGTTCTTTGTTGTAGCGCAGGCTTTTTGGTATTGGTATAGGGCTCTGTTTCCACATTTAGACTCATAGACGGTCCATTATGCGTTCAGATAGGCTGGCTAGACAAGTCAGCCTAGCTCCTTCCAGAAGTACAGAATCCTCCTCGCGAGGATACATGTCCGTTGTGTTGCAACTTCTCGCACTCCATGATGACATGGGCGGCTATTTCCTCCGTGTTGAGACATCCTCTGCATAGACGGCTGTCTTTCGCATTGATGGTGAGTAGGTGCCGATTCAGGCTAATAAAGAGTTCTTACCTTTATAAATCTTTTGGCTTTTGTTAATAATCCTAAGGTTGTGTGTCGTGAGGCTTCGGGTCCTAGAGGTACCATGTCCTTTAATTTTTCCAAGCAACTTCTTAGATGTGCTCTCCTGTAACAAACAAACATTTTTTAAATATTTAAAGAAATATAGAAAAAAGAAAAAAATACATTTATTTAGATTTTTTATGGCAAATAAGTATTGACGTCACTTTTTCGAAATGTAACGGAGTGACGCGATGGTCAAGAGGTAGGGTAAGAAGAAACTCGTTAATATAAAATGTGAAATGTAAGCGCATGTCTCAGGTTTTTACACGTTGTACTGAGTTCCTTATGTATGATTTAAAATTAAAGATAGCTTTAATTTATATTTAACTAGCAACGTTCGTCATTTTTTATTACATACTAGCAACCCGCCCCGGCTTCGCATCGGTAGTAGAGACATCTTCAACAATCATCGTCATATTTCGACCAATTTACACAAAACGCGAACAAATTATACACCTAAACCTTCCTCATGAATCACTCTGTCTATTGGTGAAAACCGCATGAAAATCTGTTCAGTAGTTTTCCAGTTTATCGCGAACAGACAGACAGACAGGCAGATGCGGTGGAGGACTTTGTTTTATAATATGTAGTGATAACTGCTAAGTTAACTTCATATAATAATCACTAAGCACAAACTCTTATTAACATTCATTATATAGAACAATCGTTCATTTATATGAAATGTCCTAAGGCCCAGTATACCTCTCACCATCATTAACGACATAAAAACCTATTATCAAACCACAACGTCTTCATTTTACATTAAATAAATCGTCAGATCTCAGAAAAAACTGGTGAAAATACACAATAGCACTCCATTTTTATCGCAAACATTTTTATTCATTCTTTATGTAATTCTTGAGAGGCACTAATACTATTCAAACACAATAATGTGTGGTACAGTTATATTTCAGCCACTGAAATTGTATTACGTTACAGTTACGGGCGTTTTCACGTTTCAGCATAACGTACTGCTTTCGCTTTAGCGAAATTTGCGACTGACGGTGTAACCACTGTTGCGAACAGATAAAATAAAAGGAGTTAAAGTTTTTTTTGGAATATATTATGATGGTATCGCGGCTGTGGGAGGTTAGTATCTGAACAGCAGCGAATTATAGTTTATTTAAGTTTAAGGCCGTTGAGGGTATGATAAGGTGGTATAAAATAGAACTGGTTAACCTTTATCTATGATCTATCATAGTGGAGTAGGGATAGGATTCCTTTTTTAGGGTCTCAGCTTATTTCAAGCAAAAATGAACTCTATATTCAAATAATAGTTCCCTATTTCAAATGTTTAAAAATTATAAACGTATTTTGGAGTATTTTTTTGTGGGATGAAACAATCAATCAAGTATCTATATATTAATACGTGAATCGAAAACTTTGGATCCCTTTTTACGAAAATTGGGCGGACGGAAGAGTATGAAATTTCGCACACTTATAGTTTATACAGAGAAGAAGTGACGAATGCTAAAATTTATGAACAATATTTGCTACAAAGTTAAAAAAAATGCAAAAACGGGTACATACAGCTATGAGTGTCCAGTATATATTTTGACCTGTCATGGTACAAAAGTCTATACAATGACAGGTCAAGTAATATTGGCCAATGAAATAAACCATGGTCGAAATTCGACCACCACGCGATCTCTAGTATTAAATAAATTAAAGACAGACAACCTTCTACGTTCAACCTTTATTTGCATCTGTTTATATTAATCTCACTCTAGTCTTATTTTAAACCCCCGACGCAAAAAGAGGGGTGTTATAACTTTGACGTCGATGTCGGTGTGTCTGTGGCATTGTAGCTCTCAAACAGATGGACCGATTTCTATGCGGTTTTTTTCATTTGAAAGCCAGTTTCCTTGCGGTGGTTCTTAGCTATGTTTGGTTAATATCGGTTCAGCAGTGTAAGAGTACCAGCTTTTTTCCAAAATGATGTAAGGCATTTCGTAATCGTTGAAGGGATTTCCGAGTCGGGGGTGTTTTAAATTTATCAATTATACTAAAACTTGTTGCTACTACTACTAAAAATACAGGCTCGCCAGTTTTGGGGCAGTTTTGACCTGTATTTGCTTCAGAATATATATATTTTTTTATTTATTTAATACTTCCTGCATTTTATATTGCACGAGGCGGACTTAATGCCACATGGCATTATCTGCCAGTCAACCTTTGGGTGATTCAGTGAGGGACATGGCAGGTGCTTAGGGAGAAAAGAGAAAAAAAAAATCATAGTTGACAATAAGCTGATAATACACTTTGTTATATACACGAGACAATTTACAATGCTACATAATAATAGATAACCGAATACAAAATATACATATAAACTGTGAATATCACTAATCATTGATTTGAAATTTATTTATATATATTTCAAATCGGTAGGTAATTGTATAGCTAGACCACATAGTCAAGGTGACGTGATAACCGTTCGTTACAATATCCCAATCGAGTTTTCATAGTAGGGATGTAAATTAGCTTTGTTAGTCGAATCGTCTTGCGTGCCCGAGAACCAACTAGTTGGCTTTGAACACGGCTCGCACTAATTTCATTCCACTCTGTATGTACCACACAAAGACTTAGGGATTGTTTTATAATGAGCTCGTTATGTTGGTGTTTTTCAACATTTATTATTATGGGAAATACCTATATTAATATTTTTTATATTTTTAAGATCGTCGGTTGCCACCGTGGCTTTAGTACTAGCAGGTGACTACTAGGTGACGCATTCATATAACATGATTCCTATTGATTATTTTTGCGTATATGTAAGTACTAGACCGCAAAAAAAACATAATGACAGTTTCTTTGTTCATTGCATTTATGTGCAATTTATCTTGGAAGATTAATACCTTAATATTACCTTGATATTGATGGGCCTGTTGCTCTAGTGGTTAGTGATCCTGACTGCTAAGCTAGAGGTCGTGGGTTCGATTCCCACCCAGGACGAATAATTGTGTGATGAGCATGATCATTTGTTCTGTGTCTGGGTGTAATTTATCTATTATGTGTATGTATTTAGAAATATATAAGTATGTTTATCAGCAGTCTGGTTAGCATAGTACAGGTCCTGCCTAGTTTGGGATCAGACGGCTGTGCCTGAGGTGTGTCGTGTTATTATTATATTATAAAATATTATCAATATTAAGGTAATCCTGCAATTACTAAAGCCGATTTTTTAATGGTAATTAAAACTTATGTGTAATTAAGTATAGGATTTTGAAATCGGCTATTTGGAATATATTTGCGACTAGAGTGACGTAGTGAAGTAGATAACCTGTCATCCATAATAACTGTTACATGCTCCAACAGTCAGTCTAACCTGATGCATGGCAGGCAGGCCAGGTATATGCCCTACACCTGGCCATTTTGGCTGGCTAATGGCAAATCCAACAGTCAATCTAACCTGATGTAAGGCAGGCAGGCTAGGTGTATGCCGAACACATGGCCATTTTCGCTGGCTAACGGCAAATACCGTTCATATCACGACTGATTCTGAAACATTGGTTTCTATTAAAATATAGTTTCAGATATCCAACTATTTATTGAGTTATCCTACCGCCAGGTCCGTCTTAATCCACCCCAAGATAACTTAAAATGCGATCACTTTTACGTAGCCCAAAAATTTTATGTCTTTTAATGTTTGTGCCCATTAATTTCTGCAATGTGGCACTGCCCC
This sequence comes from Euplagia quadripunctaria, assembly GCA_963859945.1. Lineage (NCBI taxonomy): Eukaryota > Metazoa > Arthropoda > Insecta > Lepidoptera > Erebidae > Euplagia > Euplagia quadripunctaria. The sequence goes on along the minus strand of OY982569.1, from coordinate 2,661,335 downwards.
GATAAGGCCCGTATCCCACTAGATCTACATAATTATAGGTGCCCGTAATTCCTCCTATCTTGGCTCGTAAAACCGTATATTTTCTAAGAAAATTGTAAATTTATTGCTATGTTATTCGTTAAGGGGACAGAATGGCAAAAATGGGGCGGAGAAATATAATGTAGGTATCTGAGCGGAAATATAAAACTAGGTAACTCCTGGCAGGTTATGGGAGGCTTTCACTAAAATAAACAAACAGTCTTTCGTTTAGGAACGTGGCCGTCATATTAAAAATACATTAGACTTAGTAAAAAAATCACGAACGACGTTGCTATGTAAAGTGGGCATTCGTTTTTCGATTTTTCTTGCTTCAGCATTTTGTTGAGTTGGTTTTGTGGTGAATTTTTTCGTTGTTGCTTGAGGAGAGTTTTTTATGATTCTGTTTTAGTCAGTTTCTTCTGTATTGATTATAAATGAACGAGTATATAATAGTATTGAAGCTGTATCTTAAAAATATTAAAATTAAAGTGATGTTAGGTTACTTATTCCTGAGAACCAAAGGAGATAGGACTCAGCAGATTTGTGCTAGGTCAGTGCTAGACCATGGGCATACCTATTTATTCAGATAGGTACATTTTGTCAATCAAATTATCCAAAATTTACTGTCGGATTATCAAAATTTCACATATTGAATACCACTTGTATTAACCTCATTTGACCCGGTCATTACGTAATTAACTAGGATTTATAAAAACGGTTTCAGTAACTTGTTAATTCTCCAATCGCCTTATAAAATTATAACATACTTACTTAGTTAATTGTTAAGGGTTTTAACTCCGTTAGTTCTAAAAGGAATATGTAGATATTTCAATAACGAGCTGTGGACAAAATATAGCTCTTACAGAAATGCAGTTTAGGTAGTATTATTACACCTTTAGACTGTTAACTTTGAATCAAACAATGAGTATATCTTACTACTATAATAAATGCGAAAGTTTGGATGAATTGATGTTCGTTACTGCAGAACTGCTTAACGGATCTGGAGGAAATTTGGCACAGAGATAGATTATAGTTTGGAATAGCATTATAGACTTTTACCCCGGAAAAATGTACACACCTTAGTAGACACCTTTTTTTTCGTTTGGAAATCCCCACGTGTCATCAATTCACCTGAGCTAACGGTGAAGTGTTGTGTCGGAATCGATCTGACTAACACCACACATTGTTCCGTCACAATTGGGTCTATTGCAAGGGACCCGGGTATACTCTTAGAAGGAAGCCGCCGGGATCTAGAAACACCGACTTGTATGGAAAAACTTAAAAGCAAAATCTTATCTAAACACAAAATGTTAGAATGATTTCCGAAGTACACGAAATAAATTTATGCATACAATGATTATACAAGGATACATACATCGTTTAAACTTATTAGATACTCGATTTTGACCTTATTAGAAGACGTCTTTTTTCTAAATCAAGTATTTTTTTAAAGACAGCTGCATGCATATTTAGATTAACTTAAAAACGAAACCCTTATTGAAATAAAACTATTTTTCACGGATTCTATCGCGATTTATTTGGTGTTATTTTACTATCTATACTGATCCCGACGTTTCAGTTGCTTTTCAGCAGCCATGGTCACGGGTAGACGGGTATTTCAATGTGTAACACTCGCGTAAACTTTCGACAATATCGCAACGAAACCCTTATCTAAAAACAAATTTTGATACACATCGTTGGAGCCCTATCCGAAAAACACAATATAAATTTATACATACACGTATACATTATACATACTCGTATATCATACAAGAATTATATATGTATTTGATATCATTGTTCTACCACAACTTATTATTTATTCCATTGTAATGTGGAGTTAAGATAAACATATTAACCACTCTCAGTGATGAGTTCAACTTGTCGACTAGGGCCCTCTAAAGTTTCAGTACAGCGATAAATTGTCGTCAACACACAAAGATAGGGTGTAAGTGACAACATTAAATAATCCACAGTGTAACTAAGTATATAGAAGATATTGTCAACGTACAAAAGCCATAAACATAACATGGCCGACTTTATCGCCACAAGTATAATGAACTTGGATTCTTAATCGCAATGTTTAGTGTACAACTTAGCGGTATAAGGGCCTGTGTATACTGTACGTTCAAAGATGTGTACTGCCTTATAATCGATGAATTATGTATGTTTGTGTGGTTTTCGAGCGCGAGAATACGAGAAGTTAATATGTGGATTTACTGCGGGGAGTAACTATTGTCGTTCTTGTTACATATTCGATACAGAAATAGGTCTTAAGTACATTAGATTTATATTAAAGTGCCCAAATGGAGACCTTCTTTATGCTACTAAATTAGTAAATAAGTACATGTTCCCTCTAATGGCAAGCAATTACAGGTGGCTTTAAAAAGTTGCTACAGCAACGTTGTCACTGGTCCACTAAAACTATCCCCTAGAGATATCTGGAGAACTTACTTAATATTAAAAAAAAAAACCGTCACAATCGTGCATTAATTATAAGCTGTACGGGCATGGCTATTACCGAAAAAATATGCACAAACTGAGAACTTAATGTGAACTGATCTATACCACAACTTCGCAGATTTGTACTCACAAATACACACATAATGCACACACGCATGCACACACACGCATACACACACACACAAACCTTATCTAACTATTTATCTACCCATGAGTACGATTTTTTGTTTCATGCATGCAATTCACGCTATTTTTTTTTCTATAGTTAGTATGTTTTTTTTTATTTAAATTATATTATGCTATGCTAATTTAAAGCTGTCTTCGGGATGGGACTGGACCTTACGACACAGGGAATTCCAGTGGGGCCTGGAGTGACAGTTGTAATTTAACTAAAATTTTTGTACAATATTTTTTGAAAATAATTTATTATTATCCTATAGGATAGAAGTACTTTTCTAGTTAGGCCCCTCATATTCAAGAAGAAAATTGTTGTAATTACTGACCTATGTATGGTCTACCTTTGAAGTCTTACGGTGGCACGGCGGGTCATCGTGTTCTATCCCCGTTTGCACACTTGTGGCTTTTAGGAATTAATTATTACTTGTTTAAAACTAAAAATATATATCGTGAGCATACCTAAGAGTTCTGTTATACTTTTAGAGGTATATCAAGTCTGCTGGCATGGTGACTATGGCCTAGAGACGGCCCATTTCCCACCGCCTCCAAATTATAAATAGTACTGATGTCGATTGAAATATATTCTGTGATATATTTACATATATCAATCAATCAAATTCTTTATTTCCAAATACGCCTTATAAATAAATTTATATAAGTGGTTGCACAAATGTACATTATTAATAAAAAATATGGTGTCTCCACTAAAATTATGTTCGTTTTGGGCTTTTCTTAGCAATGTAGTTCCGTACCTTCTGAACTAGTTGAGGCTATATCTCAGGAGGCAACTGTTCATCAAATGACCAATAAAAGTATTCAAAATGGAAAATCTTCATTCAAAATGGAAAATCTTCATTAAGTGTTTGTTTCTTGCGCGAAAGCACTTAACTAGTCAACCGATAATCATGAAATTTTGCACATTCACGTTCTCAGGGTAGAAAAGGACATATGGGATCTTTCAGAAAAAAATACTGTTTTGGAGAGATAGAAATTCTATGCTAGTTTGTCATAAGACTCATTTTAACCTTAACATGTTTAGCAAACGTCACAATTGGAATCTATAGATGTAGGATTTACATACTTTACATTCTTTATTAATTCCAGCAAAAGGGTGGAAGTGGTGTACTGTTGACGTCAGCTTGAATTGTATATTTAGGTAAGGCATACTTTATTTTAAACAGTTTCACAAGGCCCACGTCATCACAAAGCCGTCGTAACAGTTAAACGTGAGCGAATTTCGAATAAAATGTCAAAAACGGGTGCTATTTACCCAAATACCTTCGTCAGCTCACATTAATAATATTAGTTTAGGATTCAGGCAAATAGTCTACATTTTTCAATCTAGGTCGAGGTCAGGAAGTTCATCCTGTAGCTAGTGATTAATAGCATTTGCGAGGATGTCTGAGGTGTGACTTTACATCGGCAGGCTTAGAAGAAAATTATACTAGCAATTTGTTTATTTATTTTGTTTTAGAAAGGCTTACAGACTAATAACAAAAAGCTGAGAAAAACAGGTAATTTAATTGCTGATGATCAGCCTCCACAGTTAATTTATCCGCTAAGAGTTTTTTATCGTGGAAGAGCCATGCTTCGACACGTATGGGCCGGCTCGACCGGAGTGATACTACGGCCTCACATAAAACCGGCAGTGAAGCAATGATTTAGTTAGTTGAGTAAGAGATACGATACGACTGGCCTGTTGGCCTAGTGGTTAGTGACCCTGACTGCTATATGCCATAGGTCGTGGGTTCGATTCCCACCCGAGTCTGGGTGTTCTTTGTGTCCGTTGTTTGTAAAAGAGAAAAGGTAAGTCGGCAGCCAAATTGTGGTCTATACACCGAATGAATAATTCGATTTGTGAAGTTTAACTAGTCACAAAAAGTTATGACTGTTCGTTCACTGGGTAATAATCATGTATATATTTTTTTTTTATGATATAGGGGGCAAACGAGTAGACGGGTCACCTGATGGTAAATGACTACCGCAACCCATGGGCACCTGTAACCCGAGAGCCACAAGTGCGTTGCCGCCGGAGGGGGGGAACAGGGGAAAGACGGGAATAAGGGAGAGGGAAGGGTTAGGGCCTCCGGTAACCTCACTCACGCGGCGAAATGCAATGCAAGCATTGCTTTACTGCCGGTTTTCTGTGAGGCCGTGGGATCGAGCGGAGTCGAGCTGGCCCATACGCGCCGAAGCATGGCTCTCCCACGTTAAAAATCATAGCCGAGGAATCAATGTTTTATGTATTTTCTTTAAAAAAATGCAATTTAAAAAATATACATGGACTTAATGCTATAAGCATTTGTTACAAGTCAATCTAAAATGATGCAGATATAACATAATATAACGTGTCATATGTGTGTTCTTAACCAGGTAGGTCTTAAATACTTTTAACATTCGCAATAATTTTTTTTAACCAACCAAAACTATCTATTTAAACCTATTGTCCTGTGTATATCTTGTTTATATTTACAAAAACATTGGATTTAAGTATAAGATAAAAAAAAACACGATTAACATCCGCGTTCTTTTTTAATCGTTTGGAAACCCTAATGGATCATAACCATACCAGAGCTAATGGTGAAATGGCATGTATGAATCGAACTGCCTAAAACCACACTGTGTTGCGTTATAAGTGGGTCTATTGCAGGGAACCCGGGTATTACCTAAGAAGGAAGCCTTCGAGCCCTGCACTCCTTGGCCACCTGAACAGTAGGTGACCACACCGTGGCGTACGGAGGGCCTTTCTCCTCTTACGTCACCGTCTCAGGCCTGTTTCTGCAATGTTATCCTAGTTCTAGGAACCATAGTATAAGCTTATACTCTGTCGCTAAATAGCGCCGTGTATATTCTACATTGTATGTGTGTACATTACATCATAATGGCGTGACATCTGTTGGGTTTATTATTTTCATAAGTAGCTAAACATTAATGCTTAACCTAAACACCGTACGGAACCAAACGCTGTCGGTTGGCAATTACGCTGTATAAAAAAGTAATACAAGCCGCAGGTGCGGCTTGCGGTAAAAAAATCGCGCGGTTCATATGCACCCTTAAACATTTCCAGTGGCTGTCTGCCGTAATTACACCGTTTGTTGGACATTATCATAGTGGAGTGCGTCCAATTTCGGCTTGACGACTTTTTTACGAGTTAAGACTCGTAAGTAATTTACGAGCTCGTAAAACGTTGCCGTGCTCCGCATATCGCGTTGATAACAATGTACAGAGATATTTTAGTGAATTGCCACGCGATGCCTCGTTACTTTACGAGTTTGGGGTTCGCGGTTGTTCATTGGGGTTGAATTTGCTATTTTTTGTTGCTACACGGTGATGATCTTATACTGAGGTTTGTTACAACACTGATTGTCTATACTTTTTTCTAACGTATGTATATTTACAAGAACCATACTAGGAACACCGATTCATCATTTAAGTGCACTCATAGGTTTACTAACGTCCGTTTAAAAGCGTATAGTGTAAACTCTCCTGTCCTGTCATAGCTCCTAAACGAATGGACCAATTTTGATTTCGATTTTTTGTTTGAAAGGTTACTTGATCGAGAGTGTTTTTAGCTATAATTCAAGAAAATCTTTTTAGCCGTTCGAGGATCATCAGCTGTTTTTTAATCGTTGAAGGGATTTTTGAGTCAGAGGTATTTTAATTTTGAATTTATACTTGTATGTATTTGATAACTACCTATATTTTTGAGAAGGAAAAATCCCTTGCATTGCAACCAAAGTTCACATTGTCATCGTCTTGGCATGTGCAGTTGCCGAAGTAGACGCTGCTTACGTTATATTCAAAATCCTATCAACCGATCGGCTGCCACCAGCCATGATCACCTAGTCTGTTTTAAAAGCAGTAGTAGTAAATAGTTGCAGAGCAAGTTAATTTAAATCATGTAATTTACGTAACTCACTTTTTTCCGTGGCTTCACTCGCGTAAAACATATTTGTCTATCATGTACATTTTCTTAATGAAAGGTACGTGCAACGTGTGTGAAAAATTGTATGACTTTCGGTATAGTAATTAAGGTGTGAGGCCTATAATAATGGTTAGTATTAGGATTATATGTAGTTAGGACGAAATAATAGTACAAAGACTTGGATAGGCTCAGCTCGGAGCGCACCAATATCCGGCGGGAAGAGGCCGGCAGAGCCTAAAACTAATTTGCATTTACTACGCAGTCTGCATCCACAGTATCTGGTAGTTTCCAAGTGGAAATACGAATATTGGACTGGTTTAGGGTACACGTATGGACAATGAAACCTATATTACTTATAATATATTCTTGTATATAAAAATTAATGTTTGTTTGTTCTTATTTCATACGCTGCCGTTTATCCGACAATCATGAAATTTTGCCGCATAAGTGTTGCCAGAGATACAGCAAAAGGACATAGGCAAAAAAAAAAAAAACTAAATGTTTTAAATAAGTAACTTTTAAAAATTATTGATACAAATATATGTATTAAGTAATTAATTGATAACTCTATCAATAAATGAGGCAAATCATAAGAAATATGTTTAACTCACAACAATTAATAGTGTTTCAATGTAATTTGTAATAATAATTGTTGATTTATTTTATTGACAACAGCGTGACTATTCTGTTTAACATTAGTTTTACTTTTTTTACTGTATTTTTGTGAATGACAAGTGATTGGGTACTCCTGCATATGAAAGCCTAATTAGGCTTTAGTCGGTCCATCGTGCCGCAGGGCGCCCTACTACGTTTGCATAATCGCAGTCTCCACTCTAGCACATGTCGGCTCCAGCGACCATCGATCCGCCTGGAAACATGACAAACACCGAGCATCGCACGCTCCATCGCAAGCTGAGTGACTTGTGGACCAGTACAACGGTGAGTGTCCACGTTTCAGCTCTGTATGTCATTACTGTCTAAAATTCTTATAAAAACGTATATCGGAGTCTTTAATATAGAAGAAGAACACAACACAACAAGATACTCTTAATTATATACCGCGAGGAAAGCTGCAATCATTAGTTATATTACATTACAACAGGGCGACTCGGTGCCGTAGCTGCAGTCTACGCCCCGTAGCGTTGTCTACGGCTACGGTCTACGGCACTACGAATGTAGACCTGTTTCCCGCGTATGTTTCCCTTGTACATTGTATATAATAATATTATGTTTAGTTATTTTGGTAAAGATTTGTTGAAATAATTGTTGCCAGCGGCATTACACGTTCTTGTTAAGTAATGCAGGAAATTTTGCGAAAAAATATTAGAGACAATATTGGTATTATCTATATATTAATACGTGAAGCGAAAACTTTGGATCCCTTTTTACGAAAATTGGGCGGACGGAGGAGTATGAAACGCACACTTATAGTTTATACAGAGAAGAAGTGACGAATGCTAAAATTTTTGAACAATATTTGCTACAAAGTTAAAAAAAATGGAAAAACGGGTACATACAGCTATAAGTGTCCAGTATATATTTTGACCTGTCATGATACAAAAGTCTATACAATGACAGGTCAAGTAATATTGGCCAATGAAATAAACCATGGTCGAAATTCGACCACCACGCGATCTCTAGTTTGTATAAATAGGCGAGATAAAACAGTGAAGAACCATTTTCCCCTATGTTTGTCAACATTTTTTTCGTTGATTTTCTTTTAGTTGCTATTAACGAGTTTTAGTGATATCAATAAAAAATATAGGATCATAGTTTTTTCATTTTAAATTATGTGAAAATAGCTACAAATTGCTACAGGGGTCCAGTATATGTGATGACCTGCTTTGGTAAATAAAGTGTCATTAGTTTAGTACTTAAATAAAAAAAACACGCTTTAATGGCAAAACTAATTAAAAAGTAAAAAAGAGTTACCACTATCCACCGGCTACAGCATCAAACTATGAGGACCAGCACCAACTAAAAGGAATCATATGAGCCCAAACTCGAGGGATTTACTAGTAGCCAGTGAAGAGTTCCACTATCCACGATGTATGGCTCCATCATCAGATCAGCTCCAAGATGCCAAATTATAGTATTGTCATCCAAACTACATTTCGATACGACAATTACTAGTAGGTTCAAATTGACTTTTAAGATTTATTTCCATTGTTACTGTTACAAGAAAAGGGAGAGCCATGCTTCGGCACGTAAGGGCTGGCTCGACTGGAGTGATACCACGGCCTCACAGAAAACCGGCAGTGAAGCAATGTTTGCATGGCTTTTCGCTGAGTGAGTGAAGTTGCCTGCCTGACTGCTATGCCATAGGTCGTGGATTCGATTCCCACCCAAGTCTGGGTGTTCTTTGTGTCCGTAGTTAGTATGTTTGTAAAGTCCCCCGCGACACAGGAGTAATTCTTGGAGTTGTCTTTTTAAACAAAAAAAAAAGTTACGGGAGGCCCTAAACCTCCCCTCTCCCCTCCTTTTCCCCTCTACCCCCCCCTCCCCTACTCCCACCTTAAAGGCTGGCAACGCACTCGTGACTCTTGAGTTGCATATGCCCATGGGCGGCGGTAGTCATTTACCACCAGGTGACCCGTCTCTCAACTCTCAAAGGGGCTTCTTACTTTACTGAACTGAAAAGTTTTTTTAATGCCTCACGTGACGTATCGCCACTTACAAGTATTTTTTTGTCCTATTGTGTAGGCACCTTTACAGTAACCGTCACGAATCAATGTTCTATAAATCATTTAAGCGATAATGTCGCTGCTTGAGTAATCGCCTTCCACTTATTTTATCGTAAAGTTAAGTGAATTTTAAAAGGTCTTATATTGCCTTTGATACAGTTTAAAAATGCTTATATGATATATCGCATTTCTCTATGAATTTATAGCTAAAAAAATAAAAAAAAAGAATTATTGTATTGTACCATTAGATTCAGAAAACGTGTATCATAATAATCATTATCATAATAATCATTATCATAATAATCATTATCATAATCATCATTTATTTGCATTTAAACACGGTATTTGAAGATCATGATACATGATCATACATGTTTAGCTACAGATAATAAGCATGCAAAATCTAATTTGTCATGACGACATGCGACACTTAATTTTTTTTTACTTAAATCGCTTTAGTGTCATTATCATTTCGCTTCGTTTTCGTTTTCATGTCAATTTTAATGATTTTGTTTTTTATATTATATATTTATTTATATATTCCATTAACATCCTTGGTATTAAATAGCTATAGTTTCATTCACATCATCCCTCTAACATACGAAATATTAGCTTTATCGGTCAATTTGTAAGTAAAATTTTTCAATTTTAAAATAAGATTTCTGTATTAGGCTGCGTTTACACTAGAGATGTGCGAGGTAGCTGAGCGGTGCGAGGATGCACAACGAAGCTGTGAAATGGTGCGCAAATTAGCGGTGCGAGGATGTGTAAAATACACATCCACCTCTAACAAACATCCACCATCTAGCATACATCCCTTGCACACATCTCTCGCACACATCCCTTGCACACATCCCTCGCACATATCTGTCGCATACATCCCTCGCACCCATCCCTCGCTTGTTTTGTACATAGAAAAACCTTGCTCCGCTAAGCCGTTTCCACAGGAGCTACGCTGAACGAGGATAGATAAATGAAGCGATTCTATTGGTTCGTAAGAAACACATTCCTCGCTACGCATCCTAGCACATCTCTGGTGGAAACGAGGCCATAAAAATATGAATTTAAAATTTGACCTTAAAATTTGACCTTTCTATAACAACCTGTATAATATAATATTTCATTTAGTAGTTAGTACTCGTCAGAGATCCTTTTCGAGTAAAATGAATGGGATTGTCAACGACCATTTGACACTCCTGTACCAATAACCGTACCTGTACCATCGTTAACTTATTAGTTAAAAAAACCATTTAAACCCAGAATTAAATAACAATATGAGACCTAATAGCACGCACTTTAAACATTTATAACTTCTTAAATGACCAGTAGTCATGAAAAAGCAAGATAAACAATTCAAGGCCTTTAAAACAAAATGTTTTTGTCCAGAGACAATGTAGAGAGAGACAATACTCGTGTAACAAGTCATCTTTAAATTATGTAGATAGGCAAATAGACCATTTGAACAACAGAGCCTGCAAGGGTCAAACGATAATGGCCCTCAAATGACCACCAACCTCTTTTAAACTTGGGGACCAAACTATTTCAGGCAAATTGTTTATGTATAAAGAAGTACAATTTTGTTAAGTATAGACACATGTTTTTTTTTTCTAAATGGACTGCTTCCGCCCTACGAATGATTCATGTGTCGTGGGGGACTTTACAAACATTCAAACAAAGAGTGCCCGGATCATACAAATTTGGCCCCTGTGGGATTCCAACCCACACCTCTAGTCACCTCACACCACTTTAATTATTGCGCCATCCGTGCAGTCAATTTTAACTAAGTTGATAAACAGAACACACAGCAGTTCTGACAGTTATCTGTTACCGGTCTCGGGACTTGTGTGCTGTGCCAACCATAGTTATTAACAGGAGAAAACAAAATTGACAATAGTAGCTAGTAGTATTCAAACACCGACTACGAAACAGCCTTCATCCTAAAGAATCATCGTAAGATGAAGGTTTTTTTCCCAATGGGACAATTCAATTTAAGCAATGTACTAAAAGGAATTGAAAAAAAAGTGTGTGTGTGTGTAATTCACACACGGCAGAAGTGAAACTTCAAAAAAGTAGAATAAATTTAATATTAGATAATTTATATAAAAGTAATTGATCAAATTAACACAGATGTGTTAAATAATTAACATAAACTAATTAACCAACGAATTTTAACACACAAATGCACAAAAATGATACACGTGAATGATACACCACGTTGACTATGACGGTATTTTCTGAAGGCTTCGTAGTACGCAGACACAAAGACACGTGCCAGCATACGAAGATTATAGGAAACACTGTATACTTGTATTCTATCTCATTCTCTCGCAGGCTACATCCTATTTATGAATATGTTTGTCTCTTTTTCTTCGTAGTACGCAGACGCAAAGACACGTGCTAGCATACGAAGATTATAGGAAACACTGTATACTTGTATTCTATCTCATTCTCTAGAGCAGGCTAAATCCTATTTATGAATATGCTTGTCTCTTTTTAGTGTGACTTTTTCCTTTCATCGAATTTTCAAATCACAACGATTCTAAAGACGTTTCACTTCAAAAACTGTGTGTAATCTTCTAATATATAAAAAATCAATGTATGTTTGTCAGTATTTTTTTGCGATGCCGTATCGTTCTTCCGATCATCATTAAATTTTGCGTACACGTTGCCAGGGAGAAGAATATAGAGTACCTTTCATCCAGAAAAAAGTACTGTTCGTGTTACGCGGGCAATCATATCATTAAAATTATCAAGCTGTCGTATCAATTGGCGTTATCGTAGTCACACAAAGAACCGTACACTTTACTGAGAGTAAAGACAACTCAAGATAACAACGACCCGGCGATATAACTATAAAATAAACGCAATACCCTACAAGACAAGGCTTAAAGTCAATTATTTACGCTGTAGTGGCATTGTATACATTTGTTAGTCTCCTTTTTTTTTAAAAACATTATATAGCCCAATATTGTCTAAAAATAAAGTTGACACAACTTGCTCCCAAAAAGCGCTCGAGGCACAATGCCAAAACGGAATTGAGGTACCGTGTCTTTACAACGTTGGTGGTCGAAAACACGTATGTCCCCGTATCAGGCGGTCCAACCCAATCTGTATGCAAAACGTCCCGAGGGTGGGGATCTCATTTCCTACCCCCCGTCCCGCTACCCGCCGTATACCCCGGTACTACTCCGGCACGTCCGACGTCCGTACTGACCCACCCTAGCCTGTCAAAAGATGGATGAATTTGAAAGAATCCCACAGCCCTACGGCGATTCTAGGGTTGTGACTGAACGGTTTGCAAAATTGTTCTGGGAAATTTTCTTGCAGTCATTTTGTATCGGTATTTCTGAAGGTGATTTTATTTGGTAATATTGAGTTACATGAGCAGTACATTAGTTATAACTACTACTACTCACCTTTCAAACACGTTTAGCTTATTTTTTTGTAGATACAAGTTAGTAAATAACAAGCAACATTCGCAATACCAGAGGCCTTAAAAAAATCTCTTCAACGATTTGAAATTAGTTGATGTTACTTTTTAAATATATCTAAGAACACGCTCGATCAAGATTTCAAAGAAAAAAAATACAAATCAAAATCGATCCATTTAGGAGCTATGATGCCATAAACTGACACACAGATAGACACGTTAAACTTATAACACCCCCTCTTTTAGGGGTTAAAAAATAGCAACACCTTGTTCACCTTCACGAAAGTGAAGGTTAATTCAAAGGTAAGATAAAGTTAAAGGATACAAAATTATTAAGAATCGAGCATAACAACGTCTGTCGAGTAAATAAAGCAAAGAATAAATTTAATTTTAATCATTAATTCATATACTTTGGATTTCTTTTGAAATATTAATATTCGTATTTTTTTATAATTTTCAATGTAATGACTAAAATATAGTAAAATATAGGGTATATCCGAGATATAGGGTAATCCCTAATGACTAAAGTCTGGTCACATATTCTTAGTATATTCAGTTTTAGTGGTAGTATGTAGTATTAGTATCAAATGTCACTGTATTTTTTTCTATTTCTCTTTTAAGGTATTACATATTTTTAGTAAATTAGTATGCCAGTCCATGTAAATAAAAAAAATACATTATTTTAAAGGGTACTACCCAGTTAAGAGACTAAAGGCTCTTTTTTTTTTTTTTTTTAAATACAGTTGTGTTAACGTTTGTGAAGTCAAGTATACTTTTTTTCATCTTGTGGACGAGCGTGTTTTTAGCGTTCCGTCACAAGTGGGTCTATTGTATTTTATTTTATTTTATTGACGCAGGTTTACCCTAAAAAGGAAGCCCCCCAAAAACCCCTGCAGACCTTGGCTGCATGCAGCAGGCGACCGCACCATGAAGCACGGGGAGAGCTTTAACCCCCTTCAGATAAGACAGGCGCGCGCGGGACACGCCGCGTCATTGTCGAGCCTGCTCGTGTTAAGGCAAATGTGTTGACCTTCAAACGCGTTTTATAAAAAAATAAAACAATATTTTGATATCTTCGAAATATTTTTACCTATTATGACAACCCTAACGAGTCTTTAGGATCGTCACGTTAGGGTTAAGCATATCCTAACATTTTTGCACGCCCGACTTGGCTTTGATTTATTTTTTTATATCTTCATTGTGACCCTTGCATACTACATTATGGCGGCTCATTTCTTTCGTTTTTGACCTTCTTTGATTTATAATCTTTCATTTAACTTTTCTGAAAGAATTATTACGTTAATTTCGGTCGATGTTTCACCTATTAACTGTTACTTTAAAAGGTAATTGTCTTACATTTATTTCATTCTGCATTTCAAATACGTATATCTAATTAATAAAGTAGAAGGAGGTAGATCATTTCAGATTTGGTCAAATTGGACCTCAAAAACCATTTCTACACTATAGTATAAAGTGTTTTAATGTGTCATGGAAGTTGGGGGTAAGGAAAATTTTCGGTAAAGTGCGAGGTTACGAGTACATACAAGACCACATGTGTTGCGCATGTTTGTAGGAGTGTGTAAGCGCCGACAGTTACTGCCTATTTTTAGGATTCCCTACCTGAAAAGTAATAACGAAACCCTTACAGGATCACTTCTTTGTCTGTCTGTTTGTCTGTCTCTCTGTCAAGAGAAATGCGTGGAGATATCAAGTTGAAATTAACACCAAATACGTCTGCGGTCTCTTGAAGCTGTAAATAATCAAGCTTTCAAGTAAATGCAATCAAAAATAAAAATTAAAAGTAAATTTATTTGATGTAAAAACTTATGCAAATTTTAAATAAATAAAAAATAAAGAAAAGAAAAGGCCACTTAAGTCTTATGTTTTAACTGTACTTCTTATTGATCTCGAGTCATGAAATTTGGCGACAAGCAAGGTCTTACGGCACAAGTAATAGAAAAAATCCGAAAGTCGTTGTTAGATCACATAAAAAAAATGTTTTTTGCAATTACAAACTTACATTTTGCGATTAGAAAATTTACTGTAAAGTATATCGATGTATGGGAAAGTTAGTTTAGAACGGCAAAGTTAAGTTTATTTTTTTAAACATACTCGGAAAAAACGGGTAACACCGTCAACAATGAAAAACTGAGATTGGACAAACTATCTACATACAAGTGTGTACGGAGCCCTCGTTGCACGAGTTAAACTCGCACTTGTTCGGTTTTTTGATAATTGACTAATTTGGCAAACAAGCACTCGGCTCGCCTGACGGTGTGAGTGAGTCAGTGGCTACAAGAACCTTAGGATGTTTGCATACAGAAAATATGATCCGCTGGCAACGGAAATTAAAGCAGAAAAATGCGGTTTGTTTAATCTGTGAGGTAGCAGAAAAAAATACGTACTAAACTTTAAGTTTGAACGGAAATTGAACTAGTAACTGAGCTCTCTGAATGCAGTACCATTTTGATCACTCAACCGTCCGACTGCATAGATCTACGATTATTTTGATCGCTACGTTAGCATGAACTCCGCCGTAGCTTATGCTACGCCGTAGCGTATATAAAAAAAGGTTACACCATTTTAGACTGCTTTTAAATTGAAGGCTCACATTTAGAGGATTGGTTCATGCGATATAAAGAAAAAAGGTTATCAATTTAATCTGGTGATGGCTTAACCAACTTTAAAAAAGGAGGAGCTTCTCAATTCGACTTTAATTATTTTTCTATATCTACGGATATTATAGAGATGTTAATGGTTTTTTTACTTGAATATGATATATCTCATAAGTGCTCTCAATAAATAAATAAAAAATTGCCCCAAGAATGGATAATCGGCTAGAAAAAGTTTCTCAGGTTATCATCAGCTAGCTACTAGCACCTGCAAAAAGCTGGTTTCGAAAGTACGCATTGGGGGGCATAACGGCCCCCTCCCGTTTAATATTTGAACAATAAACGCTAGCCCACATGTCTTCAATGGAGACTTGTATGAAGAAATATGATAGTTTTGACTCACCGATGTACGGCTGGATGTAATACATTCCGTGATCAGATAACTGATGCTTTTCATACATCATTTATGAAGGTACGTTTTGGGTGGGGCCATGAAATCGGAGTATCCTGAAGTACCTACAATCTTACTAACATTTAAAGTCGTAACATACGATTATTGTTTTTCGCTAAACCAAACAATCGATGTTCTGTGTCTGGGCTTAATTTAAAATATTTAAGTATGTTTGTCAGCAGTCTGGTTACCATGGTACACTGTCTGCCTAGTTTGGGATCAGACGGCCGTGTGTGAGATATCAAGTTATTATTAAATTTCTCTCTAGTCTAGTCCATAGAGTTTATTAAATGTTACTGGCTGTTTAGTTTGAAGTCCAGCTTCGAGAGATTTTTTAGGGGGTAGAACATATTTCTGTTCGAATGAAAAAGTACAGCAACTTAGTGTTTTTTGTAGCGCAGTGTATGAGAAGGGAAGGAAAGAAATATGTTAGCAACACATCTGCTAGCTATACTACTATTCTCGGGGACTTCCTTCCTAGGGTATACCCGAGTCCCTTGCGATAGACTCACTTGTTACGGAACATCGTGTGGTTTTAGTCGGTTCGATTCCGACATACCACTTCACCAATAGCCATGGTGAGGTAATGACCCGTGGGGGCTACCACACGAAAAAAAAAAAAGAAAACGCTATACTACTAACCTGGAATATTCTGGAAACTGATTTAAGCATAAAATACGTACATCAAAAGAAAGAACAAATACAATCTTTGAAATTTTGTAGTTAAGATGTTACCACTCGCCATTCTCTTGGCCCCACACGCAACACGTTGAACAAACGCCACCATTCAGATGCAAACGACGGCTCAAGGCGTCAAAAATACCCGTCCTTTATCACATCCACCTTAATACTGAGCTAGTGTCATACTGCTTATCCGCCGAGGGACGCCCTCGTAAAATAGGACGATAATGTACACATTCTTTTTTTAAATTTATATTCTAGAAGCGAATAGAACACTATTTTTTAAGAATGTTTCAGGGTTTCATGTTGCCGTTCAAGTTCGTTATTAACCGACTTCAAAAAAGGAGGAGGTTCTCAATTCGACCGTATGCTTTTTTTATTTTTTTTATCTTTGTTACCTCAGAACTTTCGACTGGGTGAACCGATTTGGATGATTCTTTTTCATTTGAAAGCTGGTGCTTCCCGTGTGGTCCCATTTCAGTTTGATCCAGTTCTGACAATAACATCCATGAGAAAACTATATATAAGTCTTTTATGGAATATTTTTTTTTGTTGAAGTCGGTTTTTTTTTTTAATATTTTTTAAAATTCTTGTCTATAATCTAGGTATGACATATTTAGGCATAGTTTTCTTTTCAAAATTTGAATTGAGAAGGGAAATATACTAAGTATTTTCTTTTTATTATGTATTGTCGAATATAAGTAGGTTTAAGAAACATTTTCTCGGTTTTATACCGAGATATACGGGGTATATTTATTAAATGTTGTCTTAGATAATTTTCAAGTATCGCTTACTGTTATTTGATTGTAATTATAACGAGACGCATGTTGAGACTGATTAAGTATTAATTATAAAGTATTAAAATTAAGTTTCTACTTAAACCTTTTTAGTAATCTTACTGCCTTATATTATAAAATCAATATTTTCTCATAACGTTCCATAGAGCACGGATAACACTTTATATCTATAACTAGCAACCCGCCCCGGCTTCGCACGGGTATCAGAGACATCTTCAACAAAAATCAACATATTTCAATCAATTAACACAAACTCTTAACAAATTATAAACCTAAACCTTCCTCATGAAGTGAAAACCGCATGAAAAACCGTTCAGTAGTTCCAGTTTATCGCGAACAGACAGACAGACAGACAGCACGGGGGACTATGTTTTATAATATGTAGTGGTGTAGTGACAACAAGGATTATGTTCCATTTGATGAATTTCACCATAGGCATAAGAAATATTACCCTAGTCGCAGTAGATCGCCTTTATTGAATAAAAAAAAAAGAAAAACATTAATTTTTATAATATATACAACAATAAAAAAACACTCCAGTAAAGAAAATTATATCTAGTACACTAATATATTTGCCTTCATTCTGGTTGTTAAGTTAAACCCTTCTCCCTTCGGCTTCTCTTTCCAACAACTAATAACTAAATAAAAACCTAATTTCTTTCCTAAAAGGTTGCTCTTACCTGTACAAAAGTTTACTTAAACACATTTACCACTGTCCCCCATTTCCCCCTACTTGAATGTAACATAGTGTCCAATCTAATTGAAGATGTCAGCGAAGCACTCAGACGGTGCACCGAGCGAACACGATCAGTACAATTGATTTTGTTTGTCTAATGCAAATGGTCTAATGGGTAATGGTAGTGACACTGACTGCTGAGCCAGAGGACGTGGGTTCGATTTCCACCCAGGACTAAAAATTGTGTGATGAGCGCTATCTTTTGTTCTGTGTCTGGGTGTAATTTTATAAGTATAAGTATGTTTATTAGCAGTCTGGTTACCATAGTACAGGCTCTGCCTAGTTTGGTATCAGACAGCCGTCTGTGAGATGTGTAAGGTGTCTCTAGTTATTATTACTAGATTTTGTAATGTAATGTTTCTAAAATTGTGTTATCACTACATATTATAAAACAAAGTCCCCCGCCGCGTCTGTCTGTCTGTTCGCGATAAACTGAAAAACTACTGAACGAATTTTCATGCGGTTTTCACTAATAGACAGAGTGATTCATGAGGAAGGTTTTAGGTGTATAATTTGGTAAGATTTTGTGAAAATTTATTGAAATTTGTTAATGATTGTTGAAGATGTCTCTGCTACCCGTGCAAAGCCGGGGCGGGTCGCTAGTATCTTTTAAAATTTAAATAATATTTTTATAGGTAAGAAGCTATTTACTACGGCTAGATTCGCAATGATGGTAGGGTCCCAGCCACTTTAAGCTGTCGTGGTTCCACATAGAGAGGAAAGAGGTGGCAGCCCAGTATGGACGCGACTCGAATAAGTCGACAGTGTTATGTGTTAGGTTATTTTTAAAGGACCATAGATTAATACCCTAATTTCGCTGTCTCCTGTAGCGACAAGACACGAGTCGAAGTTGCTATTAATGTTTACTTTCGATAAAAAACAATAGATATTTAATAATTGCTATTTATCAGTATTAATTAGAGAGTATACTAATTGTGAAGAGAGAATGTACGACACATCAATTACAACTGAGACGAGAACATTGTGAGTGATGCTATATGTATTTATTTACTAATGTTAAATGCATACATTTATTTCTTTTAAGTTAAAAAAAACTGTGTGTGTATTTATGTACGCACTTAAGAAGTTATACTTCTTAGGCGTAACAAGATCAAAATCTTTCTAAAAATTTTATCCTTCGCGTTATCCTACGTTTGTAGAAAAAAAGACACTAATAATAGAAAAAAAAAGTATTTAATACATTGAAAGTTTTATTATAACGCATTATCTACCTAAATAAAGTTTAATTAAATATCGTAATAAATAATACATACCGTCAACTAACCTCAAATTCTACAAACGTACTCAAAGTAAAATGTAAAAACCATTTTTGTCACTTATAATCACAGTAAATTATCTTTAAATCAATCAATTGTTAATAAAATCGTGAAGTTGGTAACTTTTCTTGAAAAACTAAAATGTTGACTAGCTAACTTCAGGGTGTCGGTTTTTTGTGACGGTGTGCGTGCGCATCGTAAATTCTTCTTCTTCAACTTCCACAAGTTTTAATAATACCTACAAATACAAAGTAAAAAAACCATCACTAAATTTTGTCTGATTTGAGAGAGTATTCATAGTAATACTATTTAATAATTTCCATTAGCCAATGCTGGACAAATAAGGCGGTCCAATGTAAAAAGTACCAGGGAGCAAGGTTAAAAACAAAATGTAAGCCCAGTTCGTAATTCCGTTTCCAATAAAATCCGGTACAATGTTCCCGTGAGTTGGAACAAAGAGTTAATACCGGTACCGGATATCAGCGCTGAAGGAGAGTGCCACGGGCACTGCACTCATTCAATCACAATGTGTTTGTGTTGTACTGGTACATGTGGTTTGTTTATGCACTAGCTCTGCATGCGACTTTGTTTAAATGTAACAGTAAGTAAGTGTAACTAATTATCTGTGAATGACTACGGTCGAGACTTGTACTAAATGTTTTCAACGATTTTTTAGGCTAAAATTTAAAGGAAGAAACATATTTTAATGGTCGCTTTAACACACTACGAAGGTTACAATAGTGTCTAGAACTGGCCACTATTATGTTAAAGAAATAAAAGAAGTGATTTGGGTTAAAAAAAAGAATTCTGGCTACAGATAACATTTTATTACTGTTTTTTAATGGCGCCAATTTGAAAATTGCTTTGCTACGTGTGATTTAAACCCGATAATTTTTTTTTTTTTTTTTCCCTTTTTTTTTTACACTACCATTGCACTTGAATGTCATTACCATGTTTGACAGTGAATATATAAAGGTTTTAGAATATAGATATTTCTTAATTTTTTTTTATCGTGGGAGAGCCATGCTTCGGCACGTATGGACCAGCACGACCGGAGTGATACCACGGCCTTACAGAAAACCGGCAGTGAAGTAATGATTGCATTGCTTTTCGCCGAGTGTGTGAGGTTACCGGACTTCCACCCTTCCCTCCTTCCCCATCTTGCACCCCTCCATCGACCCATCGCTCCTTCCACCCTCCCCCTACTCCCACCTTAAAGGCCGGCAACGCACTTGTGACTCTTGAGTTGCATGTGCCCATGGGCGGCGGTAGTCATTTACCATCAGGTGATCCGTCTGCTCGTTTGCCCCCTATACCATAAAAAAAAATGTAGGTTTCATAGCGAAATAATAAAATCAACTTGCACGGATAAACTGTCGCTTCGAGTCTTGGAGGTTTGATTATATCATAGGGAAAAAAAATTGTTGTTATCGCCTAAAGTGGTAAATAAGTACGCGGCCCCTATGATGCTTGTACACTTGTAATTCCAATGGTGTTCATTTTGCCACATCTATCTCCTACTCTAATGACGATCTGGCCCGCAAATCAACAACATAAATACACAAAAACATTAAGTGTGCAGTAATTCGAGCAGAAAGCAGAAATCAAATAAAGGTGTATTATGGTGAAGTAAGGCCTTCTCCTTAATACACCTTTAATTTTGTGTGGATTTAGAAAGAAGAAAAATCTAATTTATACATTACCAGTTGTATCTAACGTCTATCTAATGTATGTGTATGATATGTATAAAAAACTCTCCGAACTGCAGCTTATGCGGAGTTGAAGAGGATGTACAATACGTGCACGGCGTGACGCGCGACGTGTACGGCATGTGTCAAGAACCGAACAGAAAGAAAAGCGCTAATGGAAATGGAAACATTGAATTTGAACCAGACTGATGTAGGAATTGCGCAGACTATTCTTTCACTACCAATATCTGAGATATCTAAACAGCTGTGTATTAGTGGATCAATGTTTCCACGGTGATGTGCAATTTGTAAATTATACATATAGAGGACTAGCAGCGCCTCGCGGTTTCACCATCGTAAGTCCCGATCCCGTGGGAATATCGGGATAAAAAGTAGCCTATGCGTTAATCCAGGTCTCCAGCTATCTACATACCAAGTTTCATCGCAATCGGTTCAGCGGTTTTTGCGTGAAAGAGTAACAAGCATCCATCCATCCATCAATTCAAACTTTCACATTTATGATATTAGTGGGATACAATGGGGTTAACATGTCTAAATAGACAAAAAACCACACTCAACAACAAATTACAAAATTTATATATAAAATTTAACTATTGTATTTCATTAAAAATATTAGAAACTTCGTAACCCACAAAAAATAGTTCGCTCAAAGGACTTTGTGTCCATCACTCAAACTTAATCAATTAAAGACTTCTTCAAAGCCCGAGTTACAACGAGGGCTTACAAAGGCAAATTTACTCAAAATGAATCCGACGGTATTATTTACACTATATTAGTAGAACGCGGATCCGGGGAGGCGTTGGCGGCGGCGGAAGCGGCCCGCTCGCCGGAAATGAGCTTTCGATATCCGCACCCCACCCACACTTTGTCCAAATCAATTTCTCTTTACAACGCCCAAAAATGCATCGCAAATATTTAACCGAATCCGTGTAAATTTTATTTGGTACTTTTCTGTAGCTCTTTGTCTGTGCTGTGCCTAAATTCAATTGCAGACTGCGATTTACATATTTATTTTTAAATATCTGAGGGAAGGAACAAATAAGTTAATGCGCGGCTAGCGTCGGACTTGCGATGAAATGGTTGCGGGTTTAAAACAATGCAGTACACTACTGCCGTGACTCCTAATATATAGTTAAGCTGGAGGAGAAAAACGAATACTAGTAATGTGTAAGCCACGTTACTAGTATTCTTTATAAATTACCGTGTAATTGGGTAACGGTTGCCCTTTCCTAAACAAATAATTCTTTAAAAAAAAACCGACTTCAACAAAAAAAAACTATTCCATAAAAGACTTTTATATGGTTTTCTCATGGATGCCATTGTCAGAACTGGACCAAATTGAAATGGGACCACACGGGAAGCACCAGCTTATCAAATGAAAAAAAAAATCATCAAAGCGGTTCACCCACCCAGTCGAAAGTTCTGAGGTAACAAACATAAAAAAAAACACAGCCGAATTGAGAACCTCCTCCTTTTTTGAAGTCGGTTAGAAATTACAAAAGCCGTATTTGTGGTGGCCTGAAGAACCGTTTACTTTCACCGAAATTCACGGTTCACCTTGCATTACATTGCATTTTCCAGACAATTACAGGCCTGGAACCTTCAAGAGTTGAGTGAATAGGTATCTCTTGGATAGGCGTATACCATCTTCGTCTTCAATGTCACTTTCCATCAGGTGAGTTTAAAGACAAACGCCTACTCCGTTATTGCATTTAAAAAAATTACGTTTTTGCTGTGAGAGGTGTTTTATGGATTTTCTCAATAACTGAGTAAATAGTTCCAAAATAAAAATATATATGCGATTTAAAAAATTTAACTTTATACATTCCACTTTCCTTTTATGAGAAACGGAGGTCAAAATAACTGGAAATTCAAACTTATTATTTAAAAAGTGTTCAACATAGACATTATATTACTAGCCATCTTCTTACATGTTCAAAGAAGGTTTGAACACCACAGAATGACAGTCTTTGACCTTGAATATCTCAAGACGCGGACACGAGACTTTATGAGACTTTTGAAACAACATTTAGAATGCCAAAATAAGGTTTATGCTTAGTTTCCAGCTTATTTCATTCTTCTTTCATTCCGATCACCCTCTTTTTTGGCTAAATAGGAAATCCTTAAAGTCACTTCGCTTAAATATATACTCTTTGCCCCTAATACTTTATAATCGTGGGAGAGCCATGCTTCGGCACGTATGGGCCGACTCGACCGGAGTTATACCACGGCCTCCCAGAAAATCTGCCGTAAAGCAATGATTGCATTGCTTTGCCAAGTGAGTGAGATTACCGGCGGCTCTAACCCTCCCCCCCCCTCTTTCCCCTTCCCCTACTCCCACCTTAAAGGCCGGCAACGCACTTGCGACTCTTGACTTGCGGGTGCCCATGGGCGGCGGTAGTCATTTACCATGCTCGTTTGCCCCCTAGATCATAAAGAAAATAAACATTGAGCATAAATGATATGAACACATAAATTCTCTATAGGAATGGAATATTTTCAACGATTTACAAATTTGTTCAATAGCATATTCATTAATTCAATAGGTACGTTAAACAAAATAAAGCCAGCACATGCATATCTGATGAATTCCGTTTTTAATTATTTTACAACCCATCATTATCCATTCGCCATATTGCGGTAGCATTTTATTCAATTTCTTTTACGTAAAAATATAAGCTTGCACTGCAGTGCACTTCCACTGCAATAAATTAAATTCTGGCTGTGTTCTGTCAAAAAGGAATGTATGATTAAAAGCGCGAGCTTTTATTTTTTAAATTCACTTTAAATTTATTAGCTATGTTTTTGTGTATACAACTTAGTTGGCAAATAAACACACGGGGAATCTGAGGGCAAGCGGTTACCGGTGCAAGTAAACTCTCGCAACACCAGTGGCGCTTCTTGTTCTTCAGCGGAATTATAATCAAAGGAGTATTTCCTGTCAATTATAGGAAAAGCTTAATTGAATTCTAATTACTTATATCAAAAAACCACTTTTTAAAATTCGTTTTATCGGTTTTTAAAAAATTGCATCGTATTTATACTTATCCTATATATATATATATATATTACACAGTCAGTTCGGTCATCTTCTAAATATACATAGATAAAATAAACCCGACGAAAACCCACCGTCGAGGTAAGTAAAAACCAACCGAGTCTAAGTCTCGAGTGTTCACTTAACTTGAGCAAAAGTCGAGGTAGCTACCAGCGGCTTCACCAACTTTTAAATTGAATTCACCAGTTAGAAAATTCTCGGCAAACAAACACGATTACTGCTTTTTTGTCTGTCTTTGTTCCCCGATACCTTCTACCTGGCTTCTAGTCATTAGTCCTGATGTCCTAAACACCTGAAAGAACATAGCTTATATATAACCGTAATATCATTGAAAATTTCGAAAATAAATAAATATTAAAGAATAACCGATTGATCCTAAATAATAATCACTTTACGGTTTTTGAAGCCGGTTTTTTTTTCTTGACTGTTTTTCTGTGTATTTATCATCAGTTTATAATTGTTTTATATATGATTTTAGTTATTTAAATTTTATATATATTTTTACCTATATGTATTGAATAACAAGTTATAACTAAAAACGCCGTTGTTTCAGTATTTCTTGCAAGAATCGCAAGAAATTTACATATTACTACTATCCGATAATGTTATCGCCACGTTATTATGACTATTTGTACCGATGGATCCACGCCATTGGTCCGCTTGATTCAATGGTGTGGTGACAAAAGGCTAGGTGTGCATTATAAGTTTTACAACATCTTGGTTACTGTTATTTAGTGAATATGATAGTTTATAGTAAAAACGTGAGAGTGGTGAGATCGCTGCTAACATTAAGGAGTTCTATTGTTCTTCTCTGACCCTGTCATTAAACCACTACTTAGTTGCTGGTTTAGTCATTTTAAATGGTCAAGTACCAGTACAGGTACTTGACCATTTTACAGCACGCGCAGTTATGTTACTACAAGCCTTTATCACCTTATATTGTTGTGTGTCCTCGGAAGTGAACCTCGGAGATTATAACCAACATAAATAAAATAGTTTAAATACTTTTGGCTCAAACATCCCTTCAACGATTAGAAAAGAGCTGATGACCTTTAAACGGCTGAACATATTTTCTTAAATAGGGTATATGACTGTCAAGTCTAATCAGTATCTTTTCAGTAAACGTCAAAATGGTAGGTTTGGTACATTTTTGTATTAACAACTAAGGCATGTTGTCAAATCATTCTCTTCAAATGGTAATATGACGATTATAACATAAATTAGAAACGTTTAATGTAATTTGTAATACAGGTCTATTTACCTAGTACAGATACCAGTCTCTCACGCAGACTCATATGTAACATAAACAATTAGATTAAGAATTGTAAGCTGTAACCATTTCTGTGTGAGAGAGAAATAAAGTTATTATTATTAATGTAAAACTTGACGAGAATTTTTACACTATTTTTAATTCTTTTGGTAGGTTTGGCGAAATTATCTGAAAAAAAATTGTCCTTTCACAAAAGTAAAATACTTACGTAATAATCTGTTGGGGTGTATTTACAAAGTGCAATAATAACACTATAGAAGCGTAAAAATTAGGTATAATAAATATAACGAATAGAGATTGCGTGGTGGTCGAATTTCGCCCATGGTTTATTTCATCGGCCAATATTACTATATTACAGTACCATAAGAGGTCAAAATATATACTGGACACTCATAGCTGTATGTACCCGTTTTTGCATTTTTTTTAACTTTGTAGCAAATATTGTTCAAAAATTTTAGCATTCGTCACTTCTTCTCTGTATAAACTATACTCGTCAGTGTGCGAAATTTCATACTCCTCCGTCCGCCCAATTTTCGTAAAAAAGGATCCAAAGTTTTCGCTTCACGTATTAATATATATATAATATAAAAAAAAGAAGGCACACACGGCAAGGCAAAAACGGTAAACAAGTAACTAAGCAAAAGCAGATGTTCTACATATAAATATTTTATAACCAGCCTATATTTTAGGGCCATGAAGGTGATACTTTAACATAAACTAAGTTCCTTTACATAAAGACATCATAATGTAAAAAAATTAATATACGTGTCATTTATCCGTACATTTTACAGGTCACATCATATGTAGTATTTTTCTATTTCACAGAAGTCTTCGATATTTGTTCCTATTTTTGTTTCTGCCGTCCTTTTCGTATTTATTTCAAACAGTTTGAATGCCAGAACGTATTTTCAATTAACTTCGTTGGACAACGTTATGAAAGAATTTCCTGTTCTCGTTTTTTTTGGTCCCCAAAGCGTCCGGAACGCCCACGTAATTTAGATAATTCTCAAAATATATAAGTTTATTATGAACAAAGGAAAGAGCTTTGCAATTATCATTTAATTTCGTAGTAAATATACAACAATTTTTGTTGGACAAGATTTTACCAGCGGAATCGCTCACGAAAATATTAATTCTACTTCTTCTGGTGGAAAGAAACATAAGATTCCTCTTATATACTCAAAAATTTAGCATACACGTTATGTAAATTTTATTATACTTAGGTATATAAAGAGTACTTCATACATACACCCTTTCCCACTTATAATCGGAAAATTTATGATCAGAATTTAGTGAGTTCTTTTTAAATTATTATGGAAACCTATATAATGAAAAAAAGAGTAATCAAAATGTCTACAATTTGCAGACCATTCGAATCGAGAAGATATTCCTTTTTTATGTCGGTTAAAAATATTTAGCACAGACACAGAGATAAGAAAGAAGAAAGGAAAGAAAAAATATTTATTTCTTAATAAGTGATAAAGGTGATATAACCACATCTCACCCCAGACAAATATTATAACGACAACTGACATTTAACAGTGGACGTTATTTCTAATGTTCGGGAGAAATCGAGTGGAAACCATCACTAATATACTTGACTATGGGTGTAAAGTACAAGTTCTATGGATTTATGACGAGACTTTGAAGCAGTATGATACTTCGTATGAGAAGCGTGGGTGATAGCGTTATTTTCGAAGTCATTATTAATAATCATAATGTATAAAGACATCCAGTAACATTAATCTAGAGCTGAAAGTTTTTACCAGATATGATGTCAGTAGGTACAATTTTATTTGGTGGGGGATATTTAGGTTTTTTTACATGGTACAAGCAGGGTGCCATTGAGGATTTGAATTTTATAAATTACTCGTAATAGTAATGATAAGTTAAAATCATAAAAAACATTGATTAAAGTACACCTACAGTGATTGTTCATTCTGTGTTCCAATTATACACTACTAGCTGCGCCCCGCGGTTTTACCCGCGTAAGTCCCGATCCCGTGGGAATATCGGGATAAAAAGTAGCCTATGCGTTAATCCAGGTCTCCAGCTATCTACATACCTAGTTTCATAGCTATCGGTTCAGTTGTTTTTGCGTGAAAGAGTAACAAACATCCATCCATCCATCCATCCAAACTTTCACATTTATAATATTAGTGGGATTTACGCATAAAACTAAATACAAAATCACTACATATTATAAAACAAAGTCCCCCGCCGCGTCTGTCTGTCTGTCTGT
Source organism: Euplagia quadripunctaria (assembly GCA_963859945.1). Lineage (NCBI taxonomy): Eukaryota > Metazoa > Arthropoda > Insecta > Lepidoptera > Erebidae > Euplagia > Euplagia quadripunctaria. Next base: position 2,633,805 of record OY982569.1, on the reverse strand, counting down.
TCGCGATAAACTGAAAAACTACTCAACGGATTTTCATGCGGTTTTCACTAATATACAGAGTGATTCATGAGGAAGGTTTAGGTGTATAATTTGTACCCGTGTGAAACCGGAGCGGGTTGCTAGTACATCATAAAGTGATTATTTACATTAATTTTTCAAAGATTTTAAGAATTTTGCGTTGCTATCATGATCCGGGATACTAAAGAACGAACAATCGACTGGTCCCTTACTACTATAGCTTTACCATCAGGCAAAACTACATGACATAACCTTATTAATCACGTAAAGAAAAAACACTAAACGAGCGGTACTAGGCTCGCAGAAACGCGAAGAAGTTCTTTTTAATTCAAGAGCGCTTATATATATTTTACAGGTATGTTTATACAGTAAGCCATGTTTTTCGCGCAGAGTTAGCGTTCCCGAGATAGCTCTCAAGAGAAACATTCGCTGGTAGCTCGTTAAACTCACGCCAATTTATTAAATGCGATATATAGCTTGTATGTACTGTCCCGTCCGCCTTCAAGATTTAACACTACAATTTACCTTTCTTATAAATACTCAAATAGTCGATATTTCTTTTGTGCAAAGACATTATTTTATTCGACTAAGGCATGTTTATTTCTTGGCTTGAGTTCTAATTTTGAGCAGAAACTTTTCGAGCGTGACTCGGGGTCAGCCATGTTGTCTAGGGGTGGAAATCGTTTTCGAATGGTAGTGACGTCAGATGTTTAGTCAAATTTATAGTATAGGTTTATATGCATTTTCCATTTGCATACCGCCAAAGGTTTAAGCAAGGTTATATCCACATTTCGACATTAATATTTTTGGTCCTATCGATTAGAAGGAACCTATTCCGGTCTGTTTTATGAAATAATGGGTGTGAGAAGTAGAAAAATATTAAAATAAAACGAGAAAAAGCTGCGCCCCGTGGTTTCAGCCGCGTAAGTCCCTCATCAAGTTTTCTTAAATTTTCTGATTTTCTGCGCAACTTTCTTATTTTTTTCTTTCATAAGAACCTTTCTGACAATAACAAACAAAAAAAAAAGAATTAGCAAAATCGCTTTAGCCGTTCACGCGTGATGCGTGACCAAGGTAAATAGGGATTCATTTTTATATATATAGATTATGGCTTTTGCTGCCGTGAAAGCGTAACACTGATCAAATTCACATTCACATTAATTATATAATGTAGGATGCTTTATAGGTATAGGGGGCAAACGAACAGACGGGTCACCTGATGGTAAGTGAATACCGCCCGCCCGCAGGTGGGAGTACGCTCTTTTCTTGAAGGTTTGAAGGTCGTATCGGTGCGGAGATAACGCAGGCGACAATTTGTTCCACAGATTGGTTAACATAGAAACAATTTAGACAAAAGCTTTGCATGTTGAATGCATAAAACCAATCTCCGTTAAGTATTAAAAAAGTATAAAAAAAGGGTGGACGCTAAAATCAAAACCCTATTTCAAGTTGTCAATTGATTCCACTATTAAATCACTCATTCAAAAACGACCTAGAAAATTCTCGAACAGGTAACGAGTCCTTCAGTATTCAAGGCATTATAAATCCAGCCGTTCTAACTTGAGGCCCCGGTGATATTCAAAGTGAACGTAAACAGCGATCCGACCAAGCTGGATTACGAGTGTAATTAATCGAGAGTGTGCCTTCGCGACAAGACCCCCCTCCAGCCCACCCTTAACCCCCCTCTTGCCAGAAGAGCTTTATTTTTACAAGGCAAGGGACCTCCATTTCATTAGAAAGCAACAAAGGATTTCAGTGCGAATAGTTACTTATATTAAATGCTCAATTGCGTTGGATTTTTTTACAGTTTTCTTTCACAGTTTACTGTCGTATTCAAAGGTACTTTTTCCTTTTAATGTTTTTTGTTTTGGTTTTTATTTCAAATATTTCTTTTTTATTATTCTCGACTTTTATATACGTAAGAGATATTAATTGTAGACTAAATCTCAGCCAGCTATGCCACCCTGACCACGATCGGTATTACTGTTTTTTATTATTTTTTTTCGGCACGCTTTAATTATTTTCACTTGTAATTATGTAAAAGTTGGAATTAAATTTTAACCTACTTCTAATTGTCGTATCGAAATGACACTTTATGTGTATATGTAGTTAGTTTGGATGACAATACTATAATTTGGTATCTTGGAGCTGATCTGATGATGAAAAAAGAAGCGTTTCTCAATTTGTTTGTGTGTATGTCGCGCAATATCTTCGCCATTTGTGGACAGATCGAATAATATTTTTTTTTATGAATTGGTTGTACTCAAGGTTGGTCACATTTAAATTTGAAGTAAACATTCCACGTCTAAGGGTGGAAAATTAAGGGTTTTTTTGTAGTATAGGCGGCAAACGAGTAGACGGGTCACCTGATGGTAAATGACTACCGCCGCCCACAGGCACCTGCAACTCAAGAGTCACAAGTGTGTTGCCGGCTTTTAAGGTGGGAGTAGGGGAAGGGTGTAAGAGGGGGAGGAGGGGGGGGGGGGAAGGGTTAGGGCCTCCGGTAATCTCACTCACTCGGCGAAAAGCAATGCAATCGTTGCTTCACTGCGGGTTTTCTGTGAGGCCGTGGTATCACTCCGGTCGAGCCGGCCCATACATGCCGAAGCATAAAACAATTGATGAAGAACAATTTATCAACATAGGCGCACCTAATTATTGAACTTAAGAGACATAGCATATTTATGGAACGAAATAAGAAGGAAGTGTACGGCAGCTTTCTGTTCTAATTCGTAAATGAGAAATATTTAATTAAATGACATATCATTCAGTATTGAATATGGCGGTTCGATTCAGCCAAAATGAAGTCTATTGATATGAATGAATAATATTTTCATCAAAAAAAGTAAATGATAGTTTTTGCAATATCGCTCACCGAAACTGCCAGCCATAAGCGATGAAAGTTAACGACATTCGACAATATTCAACGATACCAAACGAGTGTTGCCATCATAGCGAAAAACTAATTCCGCAAAATGCTCGTTAAAATAATCTAATTGGTAAACGGGCGATAGTGTGGATGCACCTGAATAGTTCGTTTTTACATCGGATTTAAATGTAGTAAGGTTTTCATAGCAAAACGTCGTTACCGAAATAATCGAACGAACCTAAAGACTGTTAACTTAATTTTTATAAATACTAGATGCGACCCGCGGTTTCACCCGCGAAGTCCCTCGTTAATTTTCCGTGAAACTTTCTTAGTTTTTTCTTTCATAAGAACCTTCTCCTGACAATAAGAAACAAAAAAAAAAGAATTAGCGAAATCGGTCCAGCCGTTCACGCGTGATACCGTGACTAAGGGAAATAGGGATTCATTTTTATATATATATAGATACAGATTAGTGATAAAAAAAATATTTTCATCGTAACTATTTGAAACAAAGAAAAACACATATATTATATACAATTTAGAGACTAACATGGGAGATATAAACATGTATAAATGTATATTGACTGGCCTGTTGGTCTAGTGGTTAGTAACCCTGACTGCGTCGTGGGTTCGATTCCCACCCGAGTCTGGGTGTTCTTTGTGTCCGTTGTTTGTATGTTTGTAAAGTCCCCCGCGACACAGGAGCAATTCCTAATGCGGGAGTTATCTTTAAAAAAAAAATATTAAGAACTATGACGCAATACAAAAATGAAAGATAATTCTTTAGCATCATAAACATAGGTCTATGATCTGTTGACACACCTTCGGATGCGACTGTAAATTATGAAAGTATTCTCGGAGTACGGATCATTGTTAGTTTCACCAACCCACGGCAAAAGTTGACCGCAAAATATTGATGTACCCGTTGGTTCGTTTCTAGTTGCATCGAACTACGCTAAAGTTCCCCACTGGCTCACGTAAAACTAAATGTATATTTCATTAGTTTTTGCAACTGCAAAATATCAATGGGGTTAATAAAATATAACAAACTTAATGTCAATGTCTAAAAGTCAATTCAAACTAAAAGGTTCTGGTATTGTGATAACATTGACTAAATAATAATAATAATAACTCGACACATCTCACACACAGTCGTCTGATCCCAAACTAGGCAGAGCCTGTACTATGCCAACGACTGCTGATAAACATACTTATATATTTCTAAACACATACATATTATAGATAAATAACACCCAGACACAGAACAAATGATCGTGCTCATCACACAATTATTAGTCCTGGGTGGGAACCGAACCCACGACCTCTGGCTTAGCAGTCAGGACCAATAGGCCAGTCAAAGGCTTCTATAATGTGAAACCATTATAGGGGCTTTTATTTAAAGCGCTGTAGTATAAATTTTTGATTTTATGTCGCAAGTTAAGTTACGATTAAAGATTTTAGTTACATATTAAAAGGATTATTACAAAATCCAATTTAATTTTTCAATTAAATTCACGTGACATTTATGCAGTTGCTCTAAAACCAGTTGCAAGTTCGCAAAGCAAACTTGGAAATCAATTGAATACGGAACCTCCTATACGATGTTAGACCACTACAATACATTTGGCTACACGCCCTGATACAAGGAGCATCGTCTCGGCTCACCGCGTTAATTCAGTCGCAGCTCGAAAAAGGCATAAACAGACACGATGCACATTTGTACCCACGGCGTATATTGTTCTCGACGGCAATTTATGGACGTTGTTTTGTAGTGAGCCGTATTTCCTACACTTGTGTTACGAGAAATATTGCAAGATGTATTTTTCGGTTTTCTATTACTAAGGTTTCAAACAATGTTCTCATACTAGCAGTTACCGCTAATCAAGACTGAGTATTCCGATTATTTCCGATACAATGAAAAAGTAAAATATTAGGATTTGTCACACAAAATGGATACTACGTTTGTTAAATATCTTTCTAAAATGTTCAATATAAAAATAATGTTCGGAACAAAGATTTGTGTGAAATGTACTGATAAACGTCAATTGTACGACTTATTAGTTTTTATGCTGAGAGTACAAGGTAAGGTACAAGGGAAGTAGGATAAATAGATATTGGTATTAGTCAAATAGCATCACGAACAAAACTACTATAATATGCTTCAACGAAGAAGGATCAAAAGATGCAATAGCGAAGCCCGTCACAGCACTAAATCTAACTTCACCTGAAAAGCTTTAATTTATGATGTAGAAGTAAACCTTAATGTCATAATTATCTTTAAAAAAAAGTATCACCGACTGCAATTCGCTTCAAAATATCCAAATCGCTTTAAGTGTGCCTATTTTCCCTCGATTTCTCCAGGATCCCATCATCAGATCCTGACTTTATGACTATAGGACCACCTGGGAAGACCCACCTTTCCAACAAAAGAAGAATTTTCCAAATCGGTCCATGCGTCTTTGAGTAATCGGTGAACATACATAAAAAATAAATATACCTCCTGCTTTTTTGAAGTCGGTTAAAAATGTTGTTATATTACTAACTTCATTTCGCGGTTCTGGTTAATAGTCGAACAGAGACAGTAAATTACTATTACTAGTGAGTTTGAAAGAGAAAAAGTATGCGTAGAAGTCGATTAAAGCTGATTGTCTCGACGATACGCGAGCCATTTTCTTTATTTATTATTTAATTACCAACATTTTAGAGTATTTAGCGCGCATAAGTTTCATTACAGTTTACTATTCAGCATCGATTAATAAAGAGAGCTATTAAGTACGTTCTTACATCATATTAATGGCTACTCATTACGCCTTAATGCCAAAGGGAAGCCGTTAGGAATCGGATTATATGAACCCCTCGCCACTGATATGGCTTTTGGGACAGTTAAGAAAATATCTGCAGGGACAAGGTTGTAGATATACCAAATTGTACAGCTTGTTACTTGTTATCTGTTTTCTGATAACATGCCTTTTTCCACATAAAAAAGGGACCAATTCGACAACATTTGAGCAGAAATCTGTTAACCTTATCTTATAAAATAGCATAATTTATAAGCAACGTGATCTCTTTTGGTCACGTTCGGTTCGGTGTGACCGTCGGCTGATGACACATACTATTTTTAGCTAGACAGTAGTTTTTTAGGATCCTCTGTTTCAGATTTTTTTTTATTAATAAAATGGATATTATTTTAAGTGTTTGTTCTCTTAAATTTATTTTTATGTTTTTATTTATTTATAGCAGCCAAATAAATTTTGCTTTGGCCTTTTAGGCCAAAAAATATTTACTTGCAGTACCGGAGTAGTAATAGGCTCGCCATCAAATAAATAGGATATTAGATAAACTAGCAGAATGAGGACATCGGACACCATTTTGGAGGGAAAAAATCCTAATGTTAAAATTTAATTATTTTAAATTTAATTTAATTTACCTACATTTAATTTAGGTAGTTCATTGGTGCAGGAACGCATAGGCAATTTAACAAACAAACTTTCATTACTCATCCTCCGCGCCCTTTCCGAACTAAGTTGGGGTCGGCTTTCAGTCTAACTACGATACGGCCGAACTTTGATATTTTACGTGAAGCGACTGCCATCAGACCTCCACAACCCAAGTACTAGGCGATATCGAAGTTCTGTAGTTAGACCAGGTTGTCGGACTTTTTAGAGTTCCAACTACCTGTAACGAATGCCATAGAGGTTTGTATGGCATCCGGGACCGACGGTTTAACGTGCTCTCCGAGGCACGTTAAACCTCAGGGTCTCAGTGTGTTAAGAATGGGCACCCATTCTAGAATGACCTGGCTAGTATTACTTAACTTTGTAATGTGTGTAACTCGGTTACCACTTAGCCACGAGCCATACACATTTCAATAAAGTCACCCCTATACGTGTTATTCCATTTTAATCAGAAAATTTGTTCGTCTCAATGTGTTTCGCAACCGGTTGTACGATTATATTCCATTATCCGAAATCTCACCACTAAATCACAAGCCAGACCCCGCACTTAAACACAAATAGCACTCATGTAAGTCCACGTCGAGTATCTCGCTCAGGCACTGAACCTATGGCAGTCGAGCACGTACGACCACCAAACTTAGTAACGACCACTCCGCACGGAAATACCTTCGGAAAATTGTCGATTGGAGATATTTCAAATTCCGAATGTTTGCTCGCATGACTGCCGGTAACTGTACGTGAAATTACAACTACTACTTCTGGGTACGAGTGTACACGATGAAATGTTGGATAGAATGTTTGAAATAAGAATCTTTCAATGACGTATTTGTACAGTTGAAGACAGAGGTGTTACAAAGTATTCCGTCTGATATTATCTTATTATCGTTTGTTGATTTTTTATTACATTGAATTAATTTTACACATTTTTTCTTAGTTTTCAACGTAACGTATGACTTCTTAATTCGGTTAGAGTTATAAAGTTTAAGGGTTGGCTTTAATGCTGTATTTTAATTACAAAGGTATCTGACCTTTGCCTAAAACCTCATTACCACTAATGAACTTTTGCAACGCGACATCGGGCCATGTAGCGGCCACGTGATCCAGCCACATTTACATAATACGGAGCGATACGAGGATTCCAATGAATACATAATAGATAATGAATGGTTTACTTCATAGCCTGCTAATGTCGGATGGGTTTAAATGCTATCCGGTTATTTATGAAAACTAATTGCGTCATTTCCTGCTACTTATTCAGTGACTCTTCTTAGTAATAATAATTAAATTTAAAAAATAATTATGTAATCTTTTTTGGACTAAAGAAAGCGCATATAAGCCCACCATATAACGTGGATGTTTGTATAGAAAATCTCGCAATGCACTCTAAGCAACGGACACCGTAACGCCACTTTCGATTTTGCTTCTGCTTTTCGAGAGATTTATTTTCTACCAGAGAACAGAGTCTCCTGAAAAGTTGGCCAAGACCTATCTTGAATTGGTAGCTTAGTCGCCACGTCTCGTGTATACCCCCTCTCTCTATGTCTGAGTTGGAGACACCACACTATATTATCGGTTGGACACCAACAGACTGCTATCCAGCTTTTTCTATACGGAAGAAACCTTACCAAAATAATATGGCTTAAATACATATCTTTTAGGTAGGACTGTATCATGTAAACGTACTACCTAAAATACCCTACCTAAAATATATTTACACCGCCTATTATAACATTTCTACTTTCTAGTAATTGACTAAATATGTCCACTGAACCACTACACAGTCATCAAATCGGTGGTGGTAACAAACTGACATATAATGTCCTTAAATTGAATAACCAAAGTAAAATGTCAACCAACTATTATTACAACACTATAAAAACAAAAATGGCGACTATCACACGGCACAGTAACATAACAGACACACAACGCAAAGGACGGGTAAAGGTCACAGTTAAAATAGAAAGACCCTAAATGATCAAAGACAATGTATAAAATAAGACACAACAACGGGTCAACGGATAATTAATGGACTTATTGATTGTTTACGCTTGTGTGGGGATTTTGACATTTCAAATCGATCAAACCGTAAACCTGCCATTTTGACTTCTAGTCTTAAAAAGTTAGGATAAGCGTTATTGAATTTTACTTCCAGAAATTTTGTTCATGTTTGGAGCCTCAGTTCTTTTCCGTCACGAGTTAACAAACGACTAGATATGAAAACCAAACATAGTCACGAACAAAAAATGTTGAATGACTTTGTTTTTGGAATAACTTATTTCGGCAGCTTAGACGATGCAATACGTCTAGAAAAGGACGAGCAAAGAAAAATATTTTATCAATCTCTCAATAGCGAATAAAATAGCGAAATCAACAAAGAATTGAAAATGTATTTATTGAATTATCATTGACGAACAATTTGTTACCAAAGAGAGCGAAAAAATCTTTGGGAGCTGTTCGCTGTAGATAATCAAATTACTTAATATCAAAGCATTAAATAGAGAAATTTGCGGAATCAAGTGGTTGATCTTAATGGCAGTAGTATTTTTTAATATTATTAGTTGTAATAAAACAATTAAGAAAATTTAGAAATTACAGATACTAGACAACAGAGTCTATTATCTTGACAGCAGTGTGAAAGAACTGCTGTTTTGGCTACGATATTATGTGGAAGCAAAATGTGACATAAAACCCAAATAAATATATTAGATACCCAGTAATTTGATTTCGACTTAATTTAGAAACGCTACAATAAGGCATCGTTGGATATTTTATAGTCCTTTCATTTTGCGACTCAGATTTTATAAGCTCTGAAGGTTACTTGACTTAATGAAAGAGCCAATTAATTATAGGGATCATTATTCAAACTTAGAATATCTCATTTATTGCGCAACTTTACGTATAAATGATGGAGAAAATTTCCTTGAAATAAAATAAATAACAGTGAAATCACTTTACGGGTTCATCGAAAATAATTTATCAGAGAGACTTGATGTGCTTTGATGCAAAACCCAGCAGACTGGTTGGCGCCGTAGTGTTGGTAACTTTCAAATTATAAACAAGACAAAGATACATTGAAATTTTAGCAAACAATACAAGCAAGACAATGGAGGAAGTCTGTTTTCGTTGTTGGCGGAATTAAAACCCGTTGTCAAAGAAACAAAGGATCATTTTTAAACCTGTTACTGTAATACAGTTTTTTTATAGTAAAGTTTATTTTCTTTTTAATTTTAAAGTAATAACATTTAATAAAATCAAAAATATTACATGCAAAAACTGCAAGTCTCAAGTTCAAGTTCTTCTACCGAAAAAAGTTGTAACATCATCAATTTATTCAGTATCTACCAATAAGAGCATTTATCCAACAAGTTTTTCATATATTGTTACGTAATTAGATTACTAACAACATTTTAGAGAGACCTTATCAGACATTAGACATCTTTATCTCTTTGACAAATAGAATGACTTGGCCAGCGCAAGGAAACCTCCTTAAACACGGAAACTTAACGCCCGTCAGCTCCTAGATCCAAAATTTATGCATGCACAAACATAAATAAAGCATTCAGAGCACAAATATTAGGTAGATTTCGTTATATGTAGATTGTACCTACTGTGCGTGTATGCGGCATACTTTGCCTTGCCTTTTAAGCATATTGTAATAACCAATTTTTGGAGAATGACATTAGATAGATTAGTCAATAAGTTGTACACAATATGAATACAACTATTTTCGATGTAGATACTCTTTCGGGCCATACATACAACATACAGTGATCTGTCACTGTATGTTGTAAATGATCGAAATAAAACCACACGGTGTACAGTCACAGGCCGGTCTGCCTTAGAGCTTTCGAAATTCCGACAGCTTCCGCTAGGGCGACGTGCATTCAAATGCCTCAGGCTAGATAAAGCTATATGCTCTCAGCGCCTGATCTGTCTTCTGCGAGATAGAAGACTACCTACTGGGCGTACTGCGTATACGACTACCTACGTTCCCTTATCACAGAACGTGACCCAATTTATGTTAAGTCCGGTATATCCTTTGGAGTACAAAAATACAATTAAAATATAATTTCCAATACTAAAATTATATTATTTTTATAGTTCTAACATACGTTGTTCATATCAAGATCTTCAACGCGCAACGTATTAAGCTATGTAGGATGACTTCTGCTTCTCACCGCAGACTTGAGCTGATGCTCTTGGGGCGTTTACAGCTTTCTGCCATATTATTTGCTTCTTTTCGCTTCAAATTAAATTTTCTAAAGCTACTTAACATTAACCAAAAAGTGCCCATAAAGGTTTTTTAATTTAATAAATAAATATTTGTTAAGACACTTATATAACGACATCAGATCACGCATATTTCAAATAATTACACAATTTTGAAATTACAGTAGTGAAACCCCATTTCACCCACAGAGCAAAGCTGCACACCGCTTTGGCAGACTGGTTCAATTCTCTGTGATATCAGCAAAAGTCAATCAATTAATACATTTGCCAATTTTAATACAGCAGTCATAGACAATAAATAAAAAATTAAGATAACATTATCTAATACAGGATTGAGCCATTTGGCACAACATTTGTGCCAATATTACTGAAACAGCCTGTTTAAGATTGAGAGAGATATTTTTTTTAAGCAATAAATATCGAGACTTACAAAGACGAAACAAATTAAAGTGACTTACCCGGCATTCGGTTCTAAATACTTTACATAATACCGTAACAAGAACCACTTAATTTAAAAAAAACTAAGCCAACGTTACCGCACGGTGTGACAGGAGGACCGGCCATACTTTAAACAACTGTACATTAATTAAGATAAATCGGACGAGCAACTAAAATTATTCAAACAAATTACTCTCAACCAATAAAATGTAAAGGATTATTCAAATTAGAAAGTTGAAGGAATTTTTGATTCACTGGACCGTATATAAACAGCTCCGGAGATTAGCTGATATTAAAATATTTAATCTAAAGACGCTTAAGATTTGTGAGAGACGGGTAATGTATAATGCTCGCTGTTCTTTTATTGGAACAAAATGCCTTATCGCACATTACGCTTCAGACGGCGGCCGGCTAAAAAGATGTTTGAGCGCAACGAAAAATGCTGACCGCGAGAGGGTGTAAAGGACACCCTACCGAATTCTGAAATAGTGTAGTCAGACCATCATTCTGAGTTGAAAATCATTGGAATTTTCTGCCGAAAATTCATATTTTTTTTAAATGTTTTTGCTAAAAGTGATATCACAATGAGTAAATAAAATATTTTACCGAAAAAAAATGTAATAAATACCGCATACGGCCAGAAACTGCAATGTAATCAATCTAACAACATTTGATGCCGTCAGCTGATAAAGCATACAAACATCTGTGGCATTCGTTACGGGTAGTTTAAAAAACTCCGACAACCTGGTCTCTCTACAGAACTTCGATATCGCCGAATACTTGGGTTGTGGATGTCTGATGGCAGTCGCATTGTGTATCGACTATGGTCTGATAATAAAATTTATTATTATTCTCTTTATTCAAAACAAAATATATATTTAAAAATATAAAAAATAGTATACCACCGACATCGGGTACATGGACGAAGACACCGGTGGTTAGGGCTCTAAAGACAGGAACCTCCTCACTATACGGGCCGTGTCGAGGAGAACTGCCTTCTGCATTAGTCTCTTGATCCAGCCGTCTAACGCGAGCGTCTTAAGGTGTTGATCGAGGCTTTTGGCTATCAATCCATGAGCAGATATGACGATATATATTATTATTATTATTATGAAATATCGCTCAAAATAACATGAACGCTCAAACGAACAAGAACGCTCAACAAATGAAAACGTTTTAAATATATTTTTTCTTACCCAGTTTGTTTTTTATCTTTCGCTCTGAACTCTGAAACATTTTTTCACTTTATTATAAAATTCACGTGCTTACCGCGGTATATTTAAATTGCAAATTTTCTTTAACTCTATCATAAACCTTTCGATTCCATTTACTTTTATTTACCTATTTGCTTAATCTCATAATTACCAATAACACCAATTATCGTCAATATAGCCGTAATTATTAAATCGTTACTTTCTCATAAGTGGTAGGCCAGTTGTGGCTAAGTGCTAAGAAATGTGCAAAAGTAGCGCACGCCCAGCTTTGAACTCGAGTTTCACTTGAGAACTCGTAAACAATTTTAATGTGAATGTGCGTTTGTTTGTACGCTTTTGCACCTTAACTACATGAGCGATCATCATGAAATTTGACATACACCTTATCCAAGGTACGGTAAAAGGCGTAAGAGTACCCTTCATCACGAAAATAGTAATGTTCCCGAGAGCTACCTGAATTCATTAACAAAATCTATATTGTAGTGAACGAAGCCGCAGTCAAAAGCTAGTAGTCGATAAAGTATTTTAAATAATTATCGGTAAAAGAAAACATCGTGAACACATGAAATTTTTCTATAACGTTCTTGAAGATACGGTGTCAGCCAATTAGCACTATAGGCCATCGCGGTGGTGGCGGAAAATTATGATTAAATTAGTAGTAGGAGAAGTTGAAAGTGAATTAATCCACTTCCGTCCTTAACGAAGCAGGAGATGAGAACACAAACAAACATATATAAACATTTACATATCAAAAATATTTATAGAAAACTCGATCAATATAATCTTTTAAACGGCAGGTCACGCACTTCAAATACAAAAGCTTTCCTTTCGCTTTCTATGCGTCTAAAGCATGCTAATATTCGGATTGTTTCTTTAACGTATCCAATAAAACAAGACCCACACAATCTTAAAAAAAAAACTAATTGAGATCGTTCGCTTTTTTTAAGTATCTAGTTTTTAAATAGTAAGTATGCATAATACCATGTATATTTACAAAACGTTTAAATATCCTGTTCGTATAAGTTGTACTTGTTTTAATAGGTTTAAAATGTCATAAAATAGTTGAAGTGTAGTGTCTCAGAGTATGTATGCAGTATAAATGAATCGGCAGAACTAAATCTATGAGAATTAAAGGCCTGTGACTTAATAGCTGCAAGTGTGTATGTCGGTGTATATACATTCATATCTGCTCGATGGTTGACATGAAGCTCAAGCTGACCGATTCATTATTATATGTTTCGTATGATAAACGATTGGTTTTAATGTCGTGTGTGGGTTTAAATAATGGTGGTGGTTTCCAGACATCAAAAAAATCCGGGTTGAGCTTCGAATTTGGTTAGCGTTGCCAAAGTCTGGAATGAACTGCCTGCGTCTATTTTTCCAGACAATTATAATCTTGGAATATTCCAAAGTAATGTGAATAGGTGTCTCTTGGATAGGCGTGTACCATCTTGGTCTTTTTTTTTCAGTTTCAGTACTCAATAAAAAAAAGCAAAATTGCGTATGATAAGTATCACCCAACCTTCATTTTCATTGCTGACGTCACACGCTTGCAAGCCTCAGGCTGACCGTATGATTGTTTGCCGCCTAAGTGTATACTTAAGAAAAACTTAAACCTACTCACTTATTAAATAGAGACATAAGGTCTAATAGGCATTTTGATTCCGGCCTATAAAATAATAGTTAAATTATAGATATAAATGGAGGTACGATTTAAAAAATAATTATCATCAAAAAGAGAGAACATTTTTATTATAAAAGCTGGCAACACTGCAGTTATACAGAATGCTTAATGCATCTAATAGGGTTGTCACTTTACGTTTCTCATAGACATTGCGAGGGTGAAAAGAAAATTATTGTTGTTCTCTCTAATTGCATGGGTCCTTTCACAAGTTTTATATGCTATATGTTTGAACTAAAAAGGTTAACTTGTAATTTTTATATACAAAGTGTATATGACAATGGAATACTTAGTTAAATCACTGTAAGGGCATGACTCTAGCATGCAGTTACAAAAAAAAAAATTTGAAAAGAAACTCCGTTCACAAGTCATGACCGTTTGAGTTTCCAGGTATTATTCCCTCCGTTTCTCATAAAAGCAGGATTTTAAATAGTACATATTATATCTTTTATTTTGGATTTTTTTATTCCGTTCCTAAGAAAATCCATAAAAACTAACTTTGAAAACTTATTAAGTTAGTTTTTTGTGGATTTTCTCAATAACTGAGTAAAGGGATAGTTTTTTTCAATAATTATTTTTGTAACTGCATGCTAAGGTCATTGAGCTTTCAGTGATTTAAGTAGGTGTTCCATTGTGATACACACCATGTACAGTCAACGAACAATAACATCTTTTCAAGGCACAGACGACAGAAGAATGTGGTCGGATTTGGGTAGTGATTTTATGCAGTAATTTTATGTACTAGTTTTTTTTTATTCCAAGGCAACATTTCTTTTTTCGGAAAGAAAGGTACCCAAACAAACTCACAGTAGGGAGGTAACAAACAAACTTACTTTCGCATTTATAATATTAGTTAAAGTTTGAGAGAAATATGAAATGTGCCTTTAGCTAAGTGTTTATTTTTCATACAGCTACGATGAACAGAATAGTATCAGAGTAGTAGCTACACATATTTTTAACATAAGAAGGGAGAAGGTCAGTTGGGTATAGAATAGTTTATTAAACTTCTCAATCTCATGTGTGCAATTTCTGCAGCAAGAATCCTTGCAATAAGAATATATTTTTAATTAAGCTAACTGGACTAGTACCAAATTGATCGTCGTTACGTTACTGAATTGTGTAATGTATTGAAATCGTTTTTTTTAAACGTACAAACTTATCTATAGATTACAAAGCAATATCGAAATAATTGCTCCATTACGTACAATAATGACCTGTGAAATCCTGTTAATCAATATTCATGTCATATACTCTAGCAGAATACTTGCGTTCGGCAAGTTAATACCTAGGTATCTGTTATGTCTTAACAATATGCTATTGTAACATGATGCCTTGTTACGATGCTAAGGTAACCTCTCAGCTTGCGGGCAGGCGCTAGGGGGCTCGCTGATATGCTAATAACCGTTTCCGGGCCCCAATTCAAGAGCGCAGTATGAAACACTATGTGTGGTTTTTAGTTGGTTCGATCCCGACACACCATCTCACCCAAAACGTCAGTGGTGGTAATGACCACTAGCGTTTTCCTAAAAAAATCTCAAAGCAGATTTATTTGTCCTGAGTATATCACTTCGGCAGCCTCCTATTTGAGTCTCAGTATGACGTTGCTAGTCGCAAACGAGTTCCCAGTTGCTATCAGGTTGTTATTAGTTGTGACGTTGTTTTTGCTTAGCTTATGGTAGGGCCGTAGGGGGGATGATGAGATTCATATACTATTCTTAATACTGTAAATGCTTAACACTCGATTCTATAGCATGTTTTTTTTTTAATTCATATATTTTCTTCAAACTACGTGATCTGCTGCTAGTATACATAACAGTTTCTGGTCTTTGTATTTACAGTAATCATTTTTTTTTAATAGATAATAATAACTTGACAAACCTCTCATACGGCCCTCAGATTCCAAACTAGGCACAGCCTATATATACTATGGGAACCAGACTGCTGATACACATACTCATATACTACCATATACATATATATTAAAATAAATTTAGCCAAGACACAGAACAAATGATTGTATAGTATTATTTATACGACTGTCTTTTGACCAACAAAGATGACAGCTTGAAGACTTGATGCAATAACTGAAACTAGTCAGAGAGGTTCTGACTAAACATAGCCACTAAAACAAACGGGTAAGACAATTTTTTTATGTAATTGTGGCACGTGGCAACCCTAGCGTCCAATAGTACTGGCACATGTGACGGTTCACACGCGGTACACAATTTGCGACAGCCGACCGATTAGCGTGAATTAACTATGGTAATACAAATAGCATTTAATCGAACCGGCTGCGTACCGTTCGTACTGCGGCGGGACGACTGTCCATTGTACGTCAAGTGTGCAATTGGGGACTTTTTTAACGTTATTTGGTTAGAAAAATACCGAATGCTACCTATTGCCCCTGGTTTTGCTCGTGTTAATTAGGTATTTTCAATCAATTCGGTTATGAATGAACGGTACGTTACCTACGTTTTTTTTCTTTACCCCTGTCAAAGGGTACCTAGGTGGGAGAGCCATGCTTCGGCACTTATGGGCCGACTCGACCGGAGTGATACCACGGCCTCACAGAAAACCGGCAGTTAAGCAATGCTTGCATTGTGTTTTGCCGAGAGAGTGAGGTTACCGGAGGCCCTAACCCTTCCCGGTCCCCCTTTCCCCCCTCCCCGCACTCTACCTCTTCCAATACTCCCACCTTAAAGGCCGGACGCACTTGTGACTCTTGAGTTGCAGGTGCCCATGGGCGGCGGTAGTCACTTACTATCAAGTGACCCATCTGCTCGTTTGCCGCTATCCCATAAAAAAAAACTCACTTTCGAAGTTATTATGTTAATTAGGATTATAAGGAAATGAACTAGGCTTTTCCGACGACTCCACCTACGTGGACTTCCCTATTACCATCAGGTTTTTGGTAAAGCAATTGTCTCAGTACTTTTTTTTATCAATTCAGAGGTTTTGTATTGACTTTTGCGAATACGAATGGACTGACAGAAATTATATTAAAAATTAAAACTTTAGTCGAGGAGGTAAGTACTGGAACGTAATATGACAATCGTACGAATTGCCCTTTCATAAAAAAGTCGTGACACACATACAGCAAGAAGACTACGAACTATGTAGTAACTACTGTGAGTGATACCACGGCCTCACAGAAAATCGACATTAAAGCAATGCTTGCATTGCTTTTCGCCGAGTGAGTAAGGGTAAGGTTACCGGAGGCCCTAACCCTGTCTTCCCCAATCTCCCCATCTTCCCCTACTCCCACCTTAAAGGCCGGCAACACACTTGTGACTCTTGAGTTGCAGGTGCCCATGGGGGGCGGTAGTCATTTACCATCAGGTGACCCGCCTGCTCGTTTGCCCCCTATACTATAAAAAAGCCATAGTTGGAATTCTTTAATCGTCCATATATAATACAAATACCATAAGAAAGTTTGACAATATTCTTAGCTCTAAACATTATGATCGTGGTATGAAAAGGGTAAGAGGAAAAATGTCAGCAGAATTTTTTTAATATTTAACGTATGGTAACGAAAGTTCCTACCTTAAAAATGTATCAAGTTTATTACAATAGAAAGCAATGGTAAATATCAATAAATAACATTAATTTCTCGGAAGTAACACAACGCAAACAAAAGGTAATAAGCATAAAGCTCCTCAATTATCCATATATTTGCAAAGTGAATATCAACAGTACTGCGAATTTCCACCGCATTCAAATACTAATAACGAAAATAAACGCATTCAATATTCATCTACAACAAGCTTACTCAAAAGCCCTACTTGCAAAAATTAAAAATAAATTTAAAAAGTTTGAACATCGTAAATCAAAATGGCGATTAAATTATGCAACGCGAGGCGGCATGTACACGATACAAAAATTACTATTCGAAATTCGAACTACAGCCACGAAATATGCACGACTTGGTATGAGGGATGAGGGTGTGGTTACATTAGTGAGGAGTTAGCGGACGATTGAAAACTTTCTAAACTTCGTAAAGGTTTTCTATATTTTAACCGACTTCAAAAAAGGAGGAGGTACTCAATTCGTCGGAATTATTTTTTTTACTTAAAACTTACCTAGTACTGACATGAAAGAGTAGGGTGTTTCATCAATTTTGTTTAAACGACTGAAACTAAAACATTTGTAACAATACTATTTTTCACTTAAAAAAAAAATATTATATGGGTGCCGAGAAATTTTGTATCGGGAGGGAGACTCCGAAATGCTGTCCGTTATTTCAACAGGACAAAGGACATCCGGACTAAAAAATCGGTGTTTCACAAAGTAATAGTTCCATGTAGGAATTTAATCCATAACCTTCAAGGCAATGGCATTTAACGAGGTGACCGTTGAAACAACAGTGATTGCTATCCGTGCAGTCACAGAAGTCATTTTTCCAGCAAGTGTGTACGTTAACAACTAAAGAGAGATTTAAATTACATTTTTACTCATATATAAGTCAAACCACTACGTCGGTAAGTTATTAAAAGAGTTACCCAAAATGTCTGAAAGATATGGTTGGGCCTTTAACTTAGTAAAATGGAAGCATTAAGGGAAGTTTAAGCAGGCTTGCCAAGATCTTGAATATATTAACGGTTCACTGGTAGGTAATGCACCCTGCCAAGTAACTACAGCACGGCAAATTTTCTAAATGAATCATGAACTACATAGCCTTATGTCAAATAATAAGTATGATGTAATGTCTCATGTCTCTTTATTACTGCTGGTAATTTAAGATTTATTGCCAGCATTATAGACTACTATATTTACATGTAAAAGGGAGACAGTCTACGTCAAAACCATTACAACCATGGAGCTGGCGATCTTGTTTTAAAGCACAAATATTGTATTACTAGCGTAATACGGTCGTAATCAAATAGGGTCCAATTCGGGCACAACTGGTGTTCTCTACCATTAGTACAGTATCACTGTCTTGAATTAACAAATATAAAAGTAATGAAAAAAAAATTAAACGACTTAAAAAAATACTTAATTAAAATTATGAAGTAATATTACTATATAAAAATAAGCTAAATTAGGCAACAAAAACGAACTCAAAAATTGGTGCTGAACAAAATTTAGGGCCTTCAAATTTTTTGTTGAAGTCGGTACCCGCCAATTTAATACAACATGGAGATTTACCTAACTACTTCATTCTTATTGCGTACGTAGGAACATACGTTGTTCTGCAAGCACTTATCGAGGCCTATGGACGCCTGGAACACATTACACAAAACAAAACAGAAATGGTTCTGCTTATTTTAAATAAAAAAAGTTATTATATTGGTTCACTACTAGCAAAAAGGCTAAAAATTTGTATAAAAGCCCCTTTCCCGTGAATTATAGTGACGACACGACACATGACACATCTTAATAGTGAGTAACGTTTGAGTTGCCGCCTATAAATTCACAACATCCGCACTGTAGACTGAGTCTAAAAGCAGTTCGCGTGATATCACTTAATAAATATGTACATTAATGTTAATAACACCACATACATTTCGTTTTTGTTTAATAAAATCGCTTGCGTCGTGCTCGCGCATAATCCGAGAACGCGATCCTGACATCAATTTACTACTGCACTTGTTCGAGAACGTTCGAGAACATAGTTTTGGGGCTTATGCTGTTCTGTTTATATTGTGTGAAAATACTTGCGTCTGGTTTGGATTTCGGTACAGTTTAGTACAGGTCTAGTGAGTCCGAGTCTTGAAAGTTTGGTCTTTTTTTTAAGGTACTGCAGTGTTGACTTTACTGTGCTGTGAGAATGTTGTTTGACGTCGGAAAATGAGTTTATATTGCTAGTGGCAAAACCCAAAAGCAAGAACAATTACTACTGTACTCTGTGCATTCGTTTATTTTTTTTTTGATAGTTACTCAAAAATGAAACTATGCCAGACTTCGTAAAATCAAACTTTAAAACGCGCCGTTAAATAAAATATTATTATAGATTACCCATTTAAATACAATTATACTATTTATTACCTTATGATACTGTAGATGTAGTTTTTAAAATAAATGATTATCGATATCTATCATATTAAGACGGCAAGTCTATATAATTATTAAATGGAATAAACCAAAACATTCAACATTTCAAACGCATTGTATCCTATTTAAATTTAGACGGTTTGAGTGGCTGAATTAAAATTCAATTATTTTGCGAAAGAATGCAAAAATTTCGTGATGCATTGAATAAAAAAATTAAGTTCGTACTCTGTCGTCGTTACGAGACAAAAAAAAATTGTTACTACCATATAGTACGTGACTTTCGCTGTAGTAATTTATCTACTGACAACAAATTTATTTTTATTTCTATTTATTTATATGATAAAGGTAGGTAAGTTAAGTAAGGTTTTCTGTGATATGAATAAATAAATAATGAAAATTTTTTTTTTCCTATTATGTTTCAGAAAAAACTAATTCTTGTAACATATTTAAATCTATTTATGATGTCTTTATTTAATATTACATAAATAAAAATAAAAATATATTTTTTTAATGGTAGTAAAACCGTCATGCACACATGCACAAAGATTGTGCGTTAGACACTCGCGTTGGGCGGGGTTCACTCACACAGCTCCAAAGAGTGGCTTCAAAATAAACGATGAGTTCTGTACTGGTCACGGTATCTGGACCGAATATAATTTAAGTATGTTCCATATGAAAGTAAAAGACTCCTTTCAATTTAATTTAAACGTGCATTTAATTGATAGGACAAGAGTAAGCAATCAAGCTTAATTCTGAGCTTGACGTTCAAATAATGAGCTTGGGTTTTGAGCGCGATACCATAAAACCCGGTTTTATTACGAATATCGCGAGTTTTACGAACTTTTACGAGTTTATTTGAAGAGGGGCCTCCCTCCGCCTCTTGGAGGCGCGCGCGCTGCGCTTAAGTGATTAAAATTGCGACTGGTACGCTAACACAAAGGGCCGGATGAATTTAAATGGATGGTGGGACAAAAGAAGTGCATGGTCTTGTCTGCCTTCGCTATATCTGCGACACTGATTTTAGGTGCGAGGGTGTTTTGGTGTAAGTGATATCACCAGACGTCCAATTTAAAAGTTTTCACAAACGGTCTTAACAAATACTTAAAAGTAATATTTTATTGTGATCTTTAATTTGTGATGTGACAAGGGACGGTGCTGTTAATAGTTAAGGAGGCAAAATTCCTTTTCCTAATTAATATTATAAATGCGAATGTTAATTCTTTTGTTACATTATACCTACTGGAGCCGACTCCTATGTGATATTCTTATAAGTCCTATTTAGTGTCTCACGTCAGGCCCAAGAAACTTACTGACGTTGACTCGAAAGACGTAGATATAAAATCATTAACGCAATCATTAAGATTGCTTGAATGATTCGGTTTATCCGTCTAGTTCTAGTATAAGTTCTACGATAGAACAAAATGGACAAAAAAACCCAGACAGTTCTACTGCTCACTGATTTTGGTGTTTCAGTATTACCTATCATATCCTTACTAATTCTAAATGCGAATGTGAGTTACTTATTTTGTTACGTATTCACACCTAATTACTCGATCTGTTCCTGACGTTTTAAAAACTTACTTTAGCGTGACGTATGTGTGCGCAAATGCTAGTTAAATAAAAAAGCATTTAACTAAAACCTTTATGCTAATTCGTCTAAGCCCTTAATGAATTAATCCATCAACCCATTGTGTCACACATAACCTTTATGACGACATATACCGCGACCTTTGAAGCGCTACTCGTATCAGCCCCTATGCACTTTACGCGCCATTTTGTTTGGCATACGTGTTCTAAAATCTCGGTGCACTTTGCAAATATTGGACGATTCAACGATATTTGCTGTACAAGGTGTGAATAAAATGGTTGTATTGTTTGGAAGGAGTCCTCTTCAAATAAAAAGGAAATCTTTGAGAGTTTAAACTTTTTTCTTCTAATATTATCGATTGATATAATGATGTATACTTGAGTATGTATTGTAGCAACGGACTACACGCACCGACTAGCAACCTCTGTGGACTGATTATGAACCTCTTTGGCGCGTTACGTCTGACTAGCGACACCGTTCTCAGGTTCGAATAATTCGTATTTGAAATAGTTAAGAGAATAGAACCATGCAAGAGAAGACAATCGTCTGAGCAGCGTTGAAAGACAGACGTCCGTGTTGAGATATATTGATTGTATTGTTCTAATGTTATATATTTGTCAATGTGAATGTAATTCTTTAAAAGTTTAAAGTGTAATCATAGTTTCGTCCGCATAATCTTTTATTCCTCGTCCTTAGAATTAGATCCATCTTTCCTGACACCAGCCTACCTCTTAGCTTACCACAGTATATATCTTAACCTCCTATCTCTATTCATTTAAATAACAGTTAGTTTTTACTACTAGACAGAACGCAACTAATTTCGATTCAAACAATAACCGCCCGTTTGGAGAAGAGTCTTCACTCTACAGGGTGTCGTGTTGTATTCTCGAAGAAAACATAATCGCGTGTCCTAATTAAGCGGAGATCCGCAACATTAAGTTTAGCACGCTACTAATACTAATATTATAACAATTGATTGATCGAACACCATACAAGTAAATAAATATTAATATGCTACGCACATTCGAGCAGCTGACTGGCCTGTTGGTCTAGTGGTTAGCGACCCTGAACGCTATGCTTATAGGTCGTGGGTTCGATTCCCACCTGAGTCTGGGTGTTCTTTGTGTCCGTTGTTTCTATGTTTGTAAAGTCCCCGGCGACACAGGAGTAATTTCTAATGCGGGAGATGTCTTTACTACGTATTTAATTAATTTATTTATTTGGTTCACCAACAACTTAACATTAATCTTAAAACACATAAACTGTTAACGTGCCTTTAGATTTAAATGTTAAGTTTCTTATTGGGAAACACAACATTCCTGTTTTGTTTATATTCCTAAAGCGGGTTCCGCGGAACCTAAGGGTTTCGCAGAAAAGTTACGAAGGTTCCGCGAAATTAATTATTTTTGACTGTTGAATAATTCCACAATTAGGTACAAATATTATTTTAAATTTTGCATACATTTTATCCCGAAAAAAAGTATCATAAAGTGTCATAACCTTATGATAGTATCCTACTAATCTTACCCATGTTATAAACGTGAAAGTTTGTGAGTATGTATGGATGTTTGTTCCTCTTTCACGTAAAACTACTGAACCTACTGCGATGAAACTTGGTATGTAGATAGCTGGAGACCTGGAATAACACATAAGCTACTGTTTATCCCGATATTCCCACGGCATCGGACTTCGCGCGTGAAACCGCAGGGCGCAGCTTGTTTGTCATATTTTTTCCAGTGTAGTGTCATAAATTTATGAGAGCGAAGCCGCGAGTAATAATATGTCACACGGAGTATTCAAAATAATGTTCCGTTAAAGAGCATACATACCTAACACTTATCGTCAGTAATCTAAACATATTCCACTAATACAATACAGGGACAAATGACGTCACAGGCTGAGGCGGAAGCTGTGAGTCCGCATCTCCGTGCCTGTGAAAGAAAACCAACTAATGATTTGCACACCACTAGAGACAAGAGTGCACACACTCTCTATGCTTCAAATGCGTTATTTTTCAAATGATATTTGGGATATGTAGCAGTGTACGAGAGGGAGGGAAGATTGATAAATAAAACCGGCCAGGTGCGAGTCAGACTCGCACACGAAGGGTTCCGTACCATCGTCGAACAAAATATTAAGGTCGAGCAAAAAAGCAAAAAAGAACGTTTCTAGTAGGGGAGCCCCTTTTAGTTTTTATTTTTAGTTGTTATAGCGGTAACAGAAATACACGTTCTGTGAAAATTTCAACTGTCTATCTATCACGGATCATGAGCTGTATGCCCAGTGACAGACGGACGGACGGACGGACGGACAGCGGAAGCTTAGTAATAGGTAAAAATCGTGTTTTCGAATCTGTTTGTACTTTAATGCTTGTATTTTAATACGTACGATTCTCAGGTCTTTCTTTTCTTAGTAGTTATTGGTAGATGTTAATAAGTTCACCCGCGATGGCCGCGATTACTTGGGCCTTACATGTAGTAGCCGAAATATTCGTGTAGTACACCTCTGTCTATCCCGTCGGGGATATACAGTCTTGGGCGTAATTTAGCTTTTGGTCTTTAATATAAAGAATGAGTTTATATAATACGCGTAATTAACCGCAAACTATTGTAGGGCAGTGGTATTAACAAGGATGCGACAGGTCGCTACACTCCTTGATAATGAGCTCCTGTCAGGCTCGAACCTATTCTGAAATCACCAAAATACACACGTGACCTATACACTACACCATATATCTAAAGTATGTGAGCTTGGATGTTCGGGGTAATCTCCGGTACTACTGATTCGATTTTGAGAATTCTTTTAGTGTCGAATAGCCCGTTTATCAAGGAAGGCTATAGGCTATATAACGGAGCGTCATTGAAAAATGTAGCGCGGGTCTGCTAGTCTTTAATAAATGCAAATCAGCAAAATTTCATCCAATTAATTGCTAACTACCTCAACGGTATTCAGACACCTATGAAGGAAATGAATAAAGAACATTTCGCAGTGTCCCAATAACGACGTGAACACCTACACATATCAGGGAGGTCCTTTAATTGTTAAATACCCTCTGTCAAAGTGCGGCGTCCTCCTTGTTCCAACACTTGTGTCACAACGCTCGATGAATAAAGACGTGTGTATAATGAATAATGAGTCTTAGAAAATTTTATTAATATTGTTTTTAGAAATACTTACTTTTAATGCGAATATTAGCATTGAAATTAAATGTATCGGCGGTTTTTTGTTTAAATTAAACAAGTCAAATTATAGTTTAGAAAATATTGATTTCCTTAAAAAAATATTTTGAAATTCTGTTGTTTTTTTACCCGATAGACATAACTTCAAATAGTAATGCATGATTATGTTATGAATTGATTGTATTTTCAAATTTAGTGTATATGGGGTTGGTAAATATGTGAATATAAAAAGAAAATACAAAATAAGCAAATAAGTAATTATGGATCAGCCGGGTCCAGCGCTTATTTGCAGACATCACTACATATTATAAAACCAAGTGCCTCGCTGCGTCTGTCTGTCTGTTCGCGATAAACTTCTAAAGTACCGAACGGATTTTCATGCGGCTTTCACTAATGGATAGAGTGATTCATGAGGAAGGTTTATGTGTATTATTCATTAAGGTTTTGTATATATTTTTTTGAAATATGACGACTATTGTTAAAGATATTGGAAAAAGTCATGCCGACTAGCGATTAGGAGCATTACTGCCATGCGCATTAAAAAAATGTACGCATATATGCTCTGCTACCCGTGCGAAGCCGGGGCGGGTTGCTACTAGTATAAAAGGTGACTCAATTTGAGCTGCCTTGCTCACAAGAAAATACGTTTTTACAATATATTTTTGCAGATTCTATTCCATGGAAGTAACAAAAGCCTCACAAACAATATAAAACGGAAAACTCAATCGAACAAGACAAGGGCGATGCAATCTATTAAATTATGGCTCACCTTCTTCACTGGGACCTTTCTTACAAGCGTCGAGGACCGTTCCGTGCCCACATTTTGATATATTTCACGCCGACCGCAATCCCATTTGGTAAGGAACCCTAATTCTTGTTCGACAATAGACGAAATGTTTACCTTTAAATCTTGTTGTACAGCGAGAGCTATGGATATGAAAATATAGAAGGATATGGTATATTGACTCCGATGTGTTTCTATATTGACGTGAAATTATGGTATATCTTCTGATAGCAACCCGCCCCGGTTTCGCACGGGTAGTAGAGACAATTTACACAAAACGTTAATGAAGTATACACCTAAACCTTTCTCATGAATCACTCTGTCTATTGGTGGAAACCGCATGAAAATTCGTTCAGTAGTTTTTCAGTTTATCGCGAACAGACAAACAGACAGACGCGGCGGGGGACTTTGTTTTATAATGTGTAGTGATTATATTTGCTTCCTTATTATCTATTTGTCAGTTGTCAATATACTATATATAATGTATATTATTCATAACTGTAAACGACTAATTCTTGTACATAAATTTATATGTAAATTTATTTTGTGTATCTCGGAAACAGCTCTATCGATTGGGATCAAATTTTGTGTATAGAAAAGGTTTTGCTTGAAAAACGCGATTTTTAAAAAAAAAAACTAAATCGAGCAAAACTCACCCAGGTATGTACTACAGATAATATAATATGCAAGTAAGATGCTTCAAACGCAAGGCTCAAAAGCCAAAAAGGAAGATTACTTCCTTTTGACTTTTTTTCAGTGTTTGTAAAACTTTCAAATCAAATCAAATCAAATCAAATCATTTATTTGTAAAACATAGGTAGATACAATCAATGTGGTCTTATAAATAGGTCTTATTGCGCTATGTTTTGCCATCAAGACATACAAATATTGTTAATTAATTTATTACATGTTACAATGGAAATAATTATAATTTTACATTAAAATATTGTGCATTATGTTAAATTGAAAATGTAATTATTATTATTGTCAATTATTACATTGAATTATATATTAGGAACATATCATTTTTTAAATAAATAAGTTATATTAGAGTTTTCAAAATAACATTTTATTCATCGAATTCGAAAAAAACGAGAAGGAGTTTTTAATCTGTTACGTAATGTGTGAGTCCGACCACACATCAGAACGATGCGAATTCATTTCGTGCCTCAATCCGAATTGTTGACAGATAAGCTATTGTGGCTACAAGCAAGGGGTCTGGTGCAACCCTAGTAGCATAAAACATTATACCTTAGTTGTCGTTACCGTGGGAATATGTGGATAAAAAATAGAGTCGCCTATGTGTTAATCCCTGTCTCCAGCTATCTAAATACCAAGTTGCATCGCAACCGGTTCAGTAGTTTTTGCGTGAAAAAGTAACAAACATTCATACATCCTCACAAACTTTCACGTTTATAATATTAGTAGGATATAGTATATCTTTCTGTGTGACTCAAGCTAATACTGAGTAATTTCTGTGTGAGTGACGGACAGGGCACAAATAACATTTGTCGCTGGTCCCGTTTAATGAAACGCTCTATTGTTGTCACTATGGTGTACTAGCTATAGGATGCACGCGGCTTTGTCTGTTGTTCGAAGTAACTTGGTTACCTTAATGGCTTTTAAGGCACTTTTATACATTGTTCTTGATGTAAGCATACCAGAGGTGAACATTCTCCTGTAATTCTCCATATTATTGATACGAACAAAGCTTCGTCGAAGGTAGGTTAAGAATTTTTTTTTCCTTTTTTTTTAAATCATAACACTGAAGCAGGGATATTATGGAACTCTGTAAACGTAACCGAAACTATCGGAAATCCGGAATAAAAATATATCCGAAACTGTAACCGTAACCGATATAAAAGTTTCGAAAAGTTTAGGATAGATAATATATACACCAAGATGCAAATACATATCACTACATATTATGAAACAAAGTCCCCCGCCGCGTCTGTCTGTCTGTTCGCGATAAACTGAAAAACTACTGAACGGATTTTCATGCGGTTTTCACCAATAGGCCAAGTGAGTGATGAGGAATTCAGGTGTATAATTTAATGGATTTAATAAATAAAATAAAATAAGCATTTATAATAAATATGGTAAAAAAGTCGAAATTAAAATTGCGCCATCTGTGAAATTAACTAATATATGGATAATTACTAAATAACAAACATCAAACTACAGTAGTATCGCGCAGAATCCACAGATGGCGTAAAAATAACTTTAGCAAGAAGTGTCGGAAAAAAGTCTTATTACACTTTTTTCGGTCTCGCTCCCATCCGGTCAAAACGTGTAACGCACGATAAATAACTTTGTTCCAATAAAGTTAAGTTGTGATGTTTGCAACCCTTTTCTGAAGCAACGTGGGTCCAAAATTACTAGTATTCTTGTTAACCTCTCTAGCTAAGCTTAATGTTTGTGTTAGGAGTGGGTTCACTTCGACCCTGAAACTATTTCATCGCAAGTCCGACTCTTTAAGCAGGATGCTACCGCCGCTTAATATGATCATCGGCTGTCTTCCTGCCAGCAGGCTGCTTTGAAGGATTCTGTCTTAGGAAATAAGTGCATTTCACAATCGGCTGAACATAGTCCTTCACTTGTCTTTCAAATGGAGGAGATAAAAACTTAAAATGTAAATCCGGTATCAGGAAATAAATAAATGGAGCAAAGAATTTAATAAAATAAATAAATTTATTTCTTAAGGTCGGTTAATGTTTTAGTAGTACAAAAAATAAATAAAAGAAAACAGAAGTATAAAAATAAAATAGGAATAAATAAAAATATCCTCTCGTTAAGGAAGTCTTGGAATAGTTGAAATGACGATGATTAATATTGTTTTTGGTTTTCTGCACTTTTTGATTTATAGAAAGTTGGTCTGAATCTGGAAGTAGATATACATATAACAAAAAAGGAACTCGTGTTTTTGCCTTACTAGTATAATATGTTCTGTCTCCAAATTAAAAATGTTGTGTCAAGAAGACACCTACCTCTGGCCAACAAGCATACGTACTTCACAGTAAGCGGTCACCGTGTATTGCAACACGCATGTTATTGCAAACGAATTAGGGACGTTTGCAACACCAGGCTTGTTGTTTGAGGCACCACGTTTAGCATGAAATTAAGACTTTCTATTTAAATTAAAACATCAAAAGTAGGTTAAAATTGAAGTCCAAGAGTTTTTCAAATAGTTACAATTATAGTGTAGAGTTGTAACTCATGCGTATAAAATAGTGGATGTGAGTTTTT
The DNA here is from genome assembly GCA_963859945.1 of Euplagia quadripunctaria. Taxonomy (NCBI): domain Eukaryota; kingdom Metazoa; phylum Arthropoda; class Insecta; order Lepidoptera; family Erebidae; genus Euplagia; species Euplagia quadripunctaria. Next base: position 2,605,112 of record OY982569.1, on the reverse strand, counting down.
ATTGTTTTTTTTTATGGTATAGGGGGCAAACGAGCAGACGGGTCACCTGATGGTAAATGACTACCGCCGCCCTTGGGCACATGCAACTCAAGAGTCACAAGTGCGTTACCGGCCTTTAAGATGGGAGTAGGGGAAGGGTGGAAGAGGGGGAGAGAGAGGGGAGGGAGGAAAGGGTTAGGGCCTCCGGTAACCTCACTCCCTCGGCGAAAAGCAATGCAATCATTGCTTCAATGCCGGTATTCTGTGAGGCCGTGGTATCACTCCAGTCGAGCCAGCCCATACGTGCCGAAGCATGGCTTTCCCACGATTAATTGTTACGTACATATATTGAGAAATTGTTGAGTGCGCCTCAAAAATAGGCGCACTCAACTATTTTTCAAGGAGAGTCGGTATCATGCAGGCGGCTGGTCTTTAAACAAACTAGCCAAAGCAATGTTGTAACAACCCATTGCGACGACATTCTGAACATTCAATTAATATCGTTGATTTATTACCTATATTTATATATATATAGTTATAATACCCAATATTACCATTATCAACAAATTTTCAAAACCTTCTTGGGGATTACCTTATGACAATAAAACCCGACCACACCTACACAGTAGGAGACAATACCTCAATTCTAAAACAAACCTACTTCTAAATATATCAAAGCCTGTGTAGGCCAGCTAGATAACATTCAAGTATCATTGCTCTGAACATTTCTTGTAGACTGAACAAACTCTTTGCGCTCTTCAGTCACGTAGGCAAACACGATGGGCTTTCAACCGTTTGTTTTGGGCCGAAGGAGCCGTGCCTACTGCGATGCGGGCAAGCTAGCCCCATCTCTGCTATATTCGACCATGCTTTGTTGGGTAAACACGAGAACAAATATACTGGTGAAGCTACTGGAATGACAAAAGTGTACGTATGTTGGCAAATAACGGTACTTGCATTCAGAAGTTTCACTCATTGAAGATATTTAGATTAACTCTCGGATGTAAGGCAAAACATATTTACGTACAGTTAGCCAGTCAAGCTATTTATCGTTTATTTTGTTCTAATCGCAACTTGTGATTTAGATCTACGGACGATATTTCATTACAGCGTAATTGACATCTTTGGTAATTCATTTAATAAATTTAAGACTACATTGCAAAAAAATTATAGTAGCTGAAGTAACTAATATTTATTTAAATTATTTAACTTCTTTCGCTTGTTTTTTTGTTTACTTTTCGTTATTTTTATTTTGTTCTGTAGCACTCCACTGTAACTAGCCAATGTTATGTAGGTACACCGTAAGCGTCATACATATCAGACACAATATTATATTACATAATTTGTAAATGTATTAATATGTACGATATGGTTGTACTATTTAAATAAATAAGACCCTAAAATATGTCCAACAAATAAAATTCCTTTATTTTCTTACATTTATTTTTATTTTTTAGTTTATTAACGTTTGCGTTTTAAAACTAAATTTTATTACTTTTCAGAAAAATCTAATCTATCAAAAGACGAGAATTGACTTCAATTCATTGTAATGTAATATAATCACGCAGTAAACATCAGACCAATAAAAATAAATCAAGAGTCTTATCATAAAAGTGTGCAATAAAATGATGTGTATATTCAAATAGAAACAGTGAGCTCGTTACGTACCCCACAACTTGCGAGACCGGAATCTTCGTAATCAATAGCTACACACGTTTGACGCGCATCAAAGCTGATTGATGGTAGCCACTGGCTATTCAATAGATATTAATTAATGACATAAAGCATTCCTACGTCATTGGACTAACTTACCAACGTTAGCATATATGTAGTAGTTGCTTATTTACCTGAAACAGAGAACATAGTTCGTTAACCTTCTATTATATAGTAGATTACTAGTTTTTCAAAAGCGAATTGAACGATTTTTTAGACTACCAACGTGCGAATTTTCTTAAAAGTGTAAGCGATTTACGTAACACTAACGACATTTTAACGTGGGAGAGCCATGCTTGGGCACGTATGGGCCGGCTCGACTCCGCTCGATACCACGGCCTCACAGAAAACCGGCAGTGAAGCAATGCTTGCATTGCATTTCGCCGCGTGAGTGAGGTTACCGGAGGCCCTAACCCTTCCCTCTCCCTTATTCCCGTCTTTCCCCTCCCCCCCCTCTTCCCCCCTCCCCCTCTTCTCCTACTCCCATCTTAAAGGGTGGCAACGCACTTGTGACTCTCGAATTACAGGTGCCCATGCGCGGCGGCAGTCATTTACCATCGTTTGCCCCTATACCATAAAAAAAAAGCACGGGGTCTACTATCGATCCTAAAATATGACCACATCTTTATGTAACAACCTGTATAAAATTACAAGGCGCTAATCGATGATACATAGTGCAACCGCAACTTGCAGAAAGCTATCAGTAACGCGTCATAGAGCGGAAGCCCTGCGGTTTTACTGTCTTGCCAGATCGATATGTGTACTTAGTTCTATGTACTCGGGTCGAAGCCAAGGCAACTTTGTACTTAATAATAATAATATTAAGAGATATATTAGTCAGCGCTGTCACAAGCATAGCTTGTACTGTGGATTCTAGAACACGGATAAACATATTAAGATGTCGAACTAAATGCTTTGACAGCTCCGTATTGGTTAGCAGTAGTCAGTATTCGTCAAAGTCTGGAATGGAATGTCTGCACCTATTTTTCCAGATTATTATAATCGTGGAATGTATAAGAGTAGAATGAATATTGTTTTATGGTATAGAGGGCAAATAAGCAGTCCGGTCACCTGCTGGTAAATGACTACCGCCGTCCACAGGCAGGTGCAGGTACAACTCAAGAGTCACAAGTGCGTTGCCGGCCTTTAAGGTGGGAGTGGGGGAAGGGGGAAGAGGGGAAGAGGAGGGGAGAGGGGGTGAGGGAAGGGTTAGGGCCACCGGTAACCTCACTCACTCGGCGAAAAGCAATGAAATTATTGATTCAATGCCGGTTTTCTGTGAGGCCGTGGTATCATTCCGGTCGAGCCGACCCATACGTGCCGAAGCACGGCTCTCCCACGAACACACAAATATCTAATTTTTGTTTGTTGAATTTGTTAAACAACTGTAACCCAAAGTGCAGTCTATGACTATGTTGTACTTCTCCAAAACACATTTAAGCTACATACGTATATACTTACAGACTTGCTTAGACCAGCGAACACTAAGTATTTCCAATAGTTTCCACCTAACTGATCATAATCAAGTATAATCGTAAGATTACAGCCGGTTGAACATGTTATGTCAAGTACATGTTTGTACGGCATAATTGGATGGCCAGGGCTTTACGTCTGGTGAAGACGTGAAGCTAAAAGTGATTATGTGAACCCTTGGATGGCCTGGTATCCGTTGATCGCCTCTCGCTTAATTTCAATTCGTAAAGCCACAAGAACGCGAGTACAAGACTGAGATTGGTCGGGTTCTAGTAATAGTGGAGCTGTTCGATTAGCGATTTTAAATAATAATTTATTTTACAACTAAATGTTTTAATAACATTTTATGTATTTTCGACTAAGGCAGTGTTAGTTGTCCGTCTTCAATTGTTTTGATATTTATTAATATTTTCATAAAACTGTTTCTATTTAGGGCCTGTTATATATCACTCAATTGTATTTTAGTAACAGCCATAATTTCATAGAAAGGCAGTTGTATTACAACCAATAATATGAGGTTTTTAAATACAACATTAACATGCAGAATATGAACCTAAAAACGAAGTACCGTTTTTAATAACACAAACGAACATTATTTCTTTTTTTAAATTCTTAAAATACTCAATTGTCATCAGGTTGTAATTGTATACTTCAGAAATAAAGTGTTTATTGCCTTTAATAACTTCATTATTAGCGTTTAGATAATGCCACATTGCAAGTTATATGTAATTATCGAATTCTAATATTAGGAAATCATTTTAAAGCGATGTTTTGGGCATTGAAAACGATCCTCGTTAATTAAATCCTATATCATGGAATGAGAAAGTTTAAAAGTGTAAATGATTTTATTTATAACTAGTTCGCTTCGCTTTCCGTCTGCACTGGGACCCTACACCTTCCCTAGACATTGAAATAGCTAGTCAAAGCAATTCCTTGGGCTTGTTGTGTTAACTTGATAAGTCGGATGGTCATAATGCGGATGCTCTCTCCAGTCTTAAGTCTGTAGTTACAATATTTTAATGAAAACACAGTCAATTGTAACTTCTTACTTTATAGTATATTAAGTATATGAAGGGTGCTACAAAGGTGGTAAACAAGCACACGGTTTATTTGATGGTAAGCAGTTATCGGTGCCTGTAGGCAAGGTTTACACGGGCAGTTTTCCGCAACACCACGACAAAGTATTTGGCGTTGGTGGGAATAAAAGCTATTCGAGCCACCCTAACTCCCGAAGAATCCCAGTAACCCTTTCACGTTACCGACGATCTCGGAGAGTGATCCTGGCGATTCAAGGTACTTAGCCCGGTATTCTGCAACCCCTTGGCAGTCCCAAAGTATGGGTTGCTGTTTCTTCTGCTTCCGTGCAAGCTCTGCACAGTAGGCTGTCCGTAGAACCTATAGCAGAAAAGTGTTTGGTTAACAAGCCATGTCCGGCGATAACTCCGGTTGCCGCTCGCAGCTGATGATGCTTGTTCAGCCGAAGTAGCATCCTCGACAGCCGGCTGTTGATGGCGGGGAGTGCCGCCGTCGACTGCCCGCAGTCTTCATGGCTTGCCCATTTGAAATTGTGTTGCTCTCTAGTGCGCTTCCTTACCAATGTCCGAATTTGACCAAAGGGGAGAGGCACTATGCGTTTCGGGCAAATGACGCATATCTCCGATGTCCTCCTAGCCAATACGTCTGCTGCATCGTTGCCTCTAGAGCCACTGTGACCCTTTATCCATTGGAGGGTTACTTTATTGAGTTCGCATATCTCATTAAGACGCTGGTAGCACTCGTAGATCGGTATTTGTGCATATAAACGCAACACCATAGATTCCACTTGGATTTTGTTACCTTACCCACAGGAGACATAATAGTACTGCACAGTACCACGTTCCTATCTTAAAGTTTAAATTAAAAAAAATAACAAATAAAATTAACATCTACTGCCTCTTCTAATACTACCCCCCCCCCTAATAACAGGTTTTTAAATACAAAATTACCATGCAGAATAAGAACCTAAAAACGAAATACCGTTTTTAATAACACAGACGAATATTACTTCGTTTAAAAAATTCTCAAAAGATTCAATTATCAGGTTGTAATTGTATACTTCAGAAATAAAGTGTTAATTGCCTTTAATAACTCCGTTATTGGCGTTTAGATATTCAAAGAGGCTCTTCAATTATTTGGTTATTGTTTAATTAACCGTTTTGTGCTGTAGGTGTGATATTTTGTTACTACTAGTTAAATATCGATCACGTTGCTATGCTATGGAAATAGAAAACATACCGATATCCTAACGAATATTATAAATATGACGGTGAGTTTGTTCGTTTGTTACGTTTTCACGATTTAACTACTAAACCAATCAACATGCAATTTTGCACACATGTCACGGAAACAGAAAAGAAAAATAACTTTTACGCAAGCGAAAGTTTTTAACAGTATATACTTTTACGCGAGCGAAGCTGCAGGCAAAAGTTATTTCTTCATAAATTTACAAAACCATTCCGTTGCTACCAATATTACCAAAAAGATAAGCATGACTTAACATTAAATTTTAAGCTGTGTGTAGACTGCGCTTAGCCTGGCCTTTGCGTATATCCATTAAGCTGCGGTCCAATGATATATGGTCTGAAACTGTCACAATTGAATTATCTTCCTGTGGAAATTGTGTTGGTGCGCCTATATGTTTAGTAAACGTTTTTAAAACTGAATAATCTAAGTTTTAAATAATTTTGGTAAGTTTTACTGTAAAGTTTAATAATAATAAGAAATACTTTATTGTAACAAAAGGTGCATACAATTCAAGTGCAAGCCCTGATTTCCAAACTAGCGTTAGCTGTATATTGGAAATCAGTTCCTTCCCATAAACAAATGACACAAAACTTGTTACTAAGCATAAACATGTGGAACATACATAGTTTGAAAAGCCTTAAACGGTAGATTTTGTTAGTTTTGCGCGTGCATGTGTGTGTGTGTGCGTATGTGTGCATGTGTGTGTGTGTGTGTGTGTGTGCGTATGTGTGCATGTGTGTGTGTGTGTGTGTGTGTGTGTGTGTGTGTGTGCGTGTGAGTGTGTGTGTGTGTTTCAAATTACGTCGTTATAAACTGTTGATAATAAATGGTGAGTATGTAGAAAATTCGGAAAATTTATGATTATGAATTTAATACATCATAGTATAAAAAGACGTGGTTATTTTTTAGAATCGTTATGCGTAATAAATTGTTAAGACAAAGTAAAAAAAAAAATATTTTTTTAATCTATATCAACTTTGTTATCAATTTTATTGTCAAATTCTATGATTTATTTCTTTATTTTATATACGGACATTTCTGGACATTTTATCTATATCCTTGGTAGACATTTGCATTTTTGCATACATTAATTACCTACTAGCAATTTCACCTGCGTTTATGAACATAGATAAACGTATTTCGTAACGTAGTAACGATTTTCGTAAAATTTGTAGTGAATTACCTTATTCACTGGGTCTGCTATACTTCCTTTGAATACGACCATACTGCCAAGTTTTCCTTACGTCTAGTGGTAATCGAGATTTTTAACACGCTTTTATTAGCTTGACTTGGAACTTACACCCGTATTCACAAACAATACTTTGGGTGGCGTGGAAGCAACGCTAAGCTAAATAAGGAATTTCTCATAGCGTTTGTTGTTGCCACCTAGACATTCACAAACGATACTCAAGTTACCCTTTGCTAAGCGAACGCTCTGCATCGACTACTGATCTGTGATTGGTCCATTTCTGTTGCTAAGATCTCTCCGGTATTTGACTGACAGATGTTAATGACGGATTTTTCCGTATCGATTTACGGTCAAAACATATGAAATCGATAGTTTTGGTTATCCTGATTCCAAAAATACCTAATTTCAGAATATTTTCTATCTGACCTAACCGGATTTTCAAAAATGTTTACCGAACTGTTTCATTGCATCTGTCTCATGGACATGATTTTGGTCGTGGGCTCTCGTACGATAACCGTGTGTTGATGTTTGTGTGCTAAAGAAAAATCGGTGTAGTATGAACGTTCTATAAGGATGCAGACGGAGAAAATATATGTAGAAAGACGGCACTATATGTTAGAATTTGAAAAAAGAAAATCTTAAGGCCAATAGTAATTGACAAAAAGCCAGCATTAGAAAGCCCCTATTAGTTAATTTTATTACATTTAAATTAATAAACGGTATGAGTACAAAAGTACAGTATTCTTGATCACTATAGTAACTGTAAGGATTTTGAAAATCTCGAACTACTATTCTCGTAATTATTGTCTTCTGTTCAATCAAAAGTATGGTATAAAACAGCAATTTTCATCAACTGTCACTCCCACCGACGCTATGCTTTGCGTAAAATAGCTGTCGAGCTACTTTACACGAGGGTTCCTTTTAATGAACGCATAGCGTTGTCCATCGCTCAAGTATTGTTTAAGGATTGAAATTGCCGACTCTATGTGTCCGGGCTCACTGTGAGTCCTCATATCATTGGAGTCGTATCGAAATGGAACTTTGTATGTATATGTAGTTTAGATGACAATACTATAATTTGGCGTCTTGGAGCTGATCTGATGATGTAGATAGAAGTTGGAACTCGTTTTAAAAATATCAACGGATTGGGCTTAGTTACGGTGGTCTGATGGTGGATGGTGGAACTCCTTTTAACTTTTTGATTATGTTCATAAAATTTTTAGGGTTACAAAACAGCCATTTCATTATAAACAATCTTGTAAAAAGTGTACGAGAATTATACCTTATTCTTAGTGTAGAAGATCTTAAAAATAATTTCTAAAAAAAGCTTCGCAACAATTTTTCTAACTACAAGATCCCAAAACTTAGAAACAAGGTCTCACTTATCTATTCAGATACACAACTTTGTTACAAAAATCCTCCATTTTGTGTGTTACTTTTCAAATCTCAAGAATCTTTTGAAACTAGAATCCCTTTATTCATGTACCGGCAATAGCGTGATGGTTTATAACAACATAAAATTTACGACTTGGACGAATAAGAGGTTCGTTGTAGGAGTATGAATGCGAGGACCGGAAACAGTCCCTTTCATATTGACTTTTGATAGGTAGCACTGATCCTGGTTGCGTCCGGGGTATTATTAGTTAAACTGAATGCACCATTCAGAGAATGTCAATATACTTTAAGAGAAATAGAATATTTATAAGCATATACTATACAGATACCGAGTTTTTCTTCTTTATTTTATAGTAACTACTGGCAGTTCCCGCGCGGCTTCGCTCGTGTGTACATATTTATATATTTTGCGCGACAAAAAATTAAAAACTGATTTTTAGGTATCGTTCAAATAACTGTATGAGTATAAAAAACTATTATTTAGACATTACAAACAGACACTTCAATTTTATTTATTTGTATTGATGATTACCTACTTGTACTAAAGGAACTAATAAATATACAACGTAAGAAACAATTCAATAAGAATACTATGTTATAATAGCAGTAAATAACCAGAAATTAAAAAAAAATAATAAATTATGTTTATTTTCCGTGTATATGTAATTTAAATTAAAAAAAAATTACTTTGAAACCCATAGTAAGTTTTTAGAAAAGCATAGCGACGGACATCACTTATGGAAGTAATTGCCATCGATCGTTAGTTCTTGCAGCTGAATGAATGTCATGATAACAGTAATATATTTATTCCCCTCAAATATTATATTCGTTGTTTTTAATTTGAATACACTAATAATTTTGTTGGTCTAGTGTTTATTGATCCTCACTGCCCCGGCACGAGCGAAGAGGTCGTGGGTTCGATTTCCACCCAGGATAAATAATCGTGTGATGAGCACGATCGTTTGTTCTGTGTCTGGGTGTAATTTATCTATATGTATGTATTTAGAAATATATAAGTATGTTTATCAGCAGTCTGGTTACTGTTGTACAGGCTTTGCCTAGTCTGGGATCAGACGGCCGTGTGTAAGGTGTCTTAAGTTATTATTAAGTATTATATTATATCCATTGTCCTCGAAAGGAATCGAATCCGCAAGATAAACATTGCGCAATGCAGACAGTCGTACCGTCTCGGTAGCGTAGTACTTAATGCCACACCTGGGATCGATTCCTGGATCCAGCATCTTTGCAGTTTGCCGGTGAAATATGAAATGATAACTGTCGTACATCTCTGCTGTCTCCTTCGGGGAAATAAGGCGTGATGCTTATCTAAGTACCTACACATATTTACGAATGTTTCGTAAACTAAACTCCAGTTGATCTACTTGATACAATACACAATTAAACAACAATAGCTAACAAAATTAACATATTTATTCAAGTTCACTTGTCAAGTTTATTTACGCACCATTGTGAAGCTATAAACGAAGGCTTTATATTGTAGCTATAAACAGTAAATTATACTTGACACGTCCGTGATATGGTCCGACACGATACTGGCATATATTACTTAGATATAGTGTTTCGTTTTTACTCGAAGTATACGACATAATAAACAATAGGACCGATGGCCGTTGGAGCAAGCTGATCTTAGAGTGGAGACTACGAATCGGTAAACGGAAGGTAGGACGCTCCCCAGCCAGATGGACCGACGACCTGAGGAAGGTAGCTGGAAAGAACTGGATGCGGAAGGCGGAGGACCGGGTACTATGGCGGACATTGGGGGAGGCCTATGTGCAGCAGTGGCCTAGAATAGGCTAATTGGTTGATATACAACATGATATTTATTTAAAACCTAATGGACGATTTGTGGTGGTTTGGGGTGATGTAGAAAAATTATCCAATTATCCGGTAGATGCAAAAATAAAATTTAACATTTGGCGTAATCCCGCTTATTTTATACATGTGAAAGGTTTGGATGGATTGATGGATGGCTGTTTGTTACTCTTTCACGCAAAAAACCACTGAACCCATTGCGATGAAACTTGGTATGTAAATAGCTGGAGAGCTGGATAGGCTACTTTTTATCTCGATATTCAACATAACAAAGTATATATACATGGAATAAATACTATTACTTTCATAAATATATTACTATACGTCATTACAACATAATAAGATAATATTCATACAGAACCGTAGGTATACACATATTATACCTTTTCCAGTTCATGTAACATTTCGTATAAATGAAACAATTTAATCAACTGCTGCAAGATACGCAGAGCTCTTGGTATGATTATTTCGTGAATTCTACGGCAGAGGTTTTGATTTTAGCCTCTTCCTAAGAAACTTTAGCGATCCTACCTGTAGGTAGCATCGCTAAAGAATACTTGGTACTCAAGAATACCAAAACAGACAGAAACACAGGTAACATCCCAAACTACGTCGAAAAACATCCTTCCCCGGTTCCATAAAAGGTGAAAAGTTCTCTGCCATGACCATGTGTTGCCCAAGTGTCTTCTATAATATGAAGTAGCACAGCCGCAAACGTTATGGTTAATTTGACCACTTTCCATAAAATAGACATTTAATTTTTTTTTCAAAATTCGAACACCTATTGGGTGATGGGGAATTCCCAAAGTGTGCTCTGGTGTGAGAATATTTTACGGGGATTTCCCATCACTGACTGCAAATTGTTACCAATGCCAATTTAAAAATAGATGTTTTGCAGTGACTATAGGTTTGTCATAAGTGTATTCTTTTATCCCGAAGGTTACTTTCTTTTCTTTTCAAGAACATTTACTTCCTATATTTAATCAGTTTCTTCTACACAGCTGATGTTAGAAGATTTCTTGAGGAGTATGGTAACAGAATGTTTCATTAAAGCCCTTCCCTTGGTAGCTATTATAAAGAAGTGGAGGTAAAAAGTTGAGCGCCTCTGGAGTCGAGTTCGACAATGGACCAACTTTCTTACAGCGTTATTTGCTTCAATACCAGGGGTGGCACGCGATTTTTTAAATTTCTTTTTTTCACTTAAATGGTTATCGCCTGCTTAAAAGCATAATGACTAAAGTGTTCGACTCTCTATAGACATTGTGCCGAGAATTGTTAACAGAGGGGTCTTTTGTCCAATATGAAGCGGAAAACTGCGGCCTAGAGTTTATTGACACGTCATTATGAGTCAAATGACATCATTTTATGTCATATTGAAAGTGCCAAACATAAATATCTAACTTGGTTTACTTTCAAGATGTATACATTTATCAAGTTGCATTTAAAGAAGATTTACAAACATCACAAGCCTCCTTCATATTCGTCATGTATAATCTTACATTACTAATATTATTAATAACCCCTCTAACACAAAAAAAAAACCTTGTAAGCCAACTAAAATTCTAATAAACTATTTTTTTATCTACATTGTCAAACTATTCCATTTGTTTTGGCAACCCTACAACCGAATATGGAAATTCTGTCTGCATTAGCCAAACGTACAATGCGAGCAAAATACTCCCAGATGTACAGGGAACGTTCTGTAGCATACTGGCTTGGCATGCGAACGCGCTCGGTTTTAATATAAGATCAATATTTGAACATCGCCATTCTATGAGGACAAACCTTTAATAATTTATGTAATAACAAAAGGATGATGAAGGGATTTATTTAGTATACTTACGTAGGACGCAGTAAACTTCTGCGGAGATGTTAGTCGCCTAACCAGGTTAAATGCTTGAAGTGTTTACACTTGCGATGCAGTTAAAACGCCTATTACTGTAGTAATAATACTGCTGGCACCGAATATATAACAAATGGCATTTAATTACAGAAAGTTTACTTATTTATGGCAAATGAATAGAGACTCTCCTGTATACGGAATACAGTGCAAATTATTTAAAAATTAAATCATAGATTTAAAAAAAATTATATTGCTTATCGTTAGCATCTCCAGTCTTTATTTATTCTTACCGTGATGTCTATTTAAGACTAGCTGTACCCCGCGGTTTCACCCACGTAAGTACCTCGTTAAGTTCTCTTAAATATTCAAATTTTTCTTTCATAAGAAAAGGTTCTTATGAAAGAAAACATGCATTGCATGCATTAAGTTCCTGACAATAACAAACACAAAAAAAAAAGAATTAGCGAAATCGGTCCAGCCGTTCACGCGTGATGCCGTGACCAAGGGAAATAGGGATTCTTTATATATATATATATATATATAAATTTATGGACTGATTTATGGCTACACCCCTCTGATTAGTGCTATCTCGAGAAGCTGCCGGCAGCCGGGAGTGAAACAGCTCTGTAGAGTTATTAAACCTCCATGGGAGAAGAACAGGGTAAGTAAAGCACGATGTTGTTTTATAATAACTACTCACAATTACTTAAGCAGTGTGCTTGTTTGCGACCTACCCTTTTAAAAGAATATTCAATAAGATATCATGTAATCATTCTCTAAAAATTAGGGTCTGTAACCCTAATTTTTCAGAGAATGATTATATTATGCTACTGTTAGTGCAAAAAATATTCATTTATTTCTCTATAGTAATTAAGAGTTACATCTGAAAATCCTAAGGTTGTTTTAGAAAACATAATTTCAATGTCAAGCAATTATCACTTGACATTATAAAACAAAGTCCCCCGCCGCGTATGTCTGTCTGTCTGTTCGCGATAAACGGAAAAACTACTGAGCGGATTTTCATGCGGTTTTCACTAATAGACAGAATTACTCGTGAGGAAGGTTTAGGTGTATAATTTGTACCCGTGCGAAGCCGGGGCGGGTTGCTAGTTTCACTATAAAATCCTTACAACTCAAACACGGACAGATATACAAGTTTCAGTTTTAAAAACATAATCATTTTACTGTGCCTAATGAACCGTAACTTTGTTGCCATAAATTTTGTTGAAATGTCAACTTTTTTTTTATTTTGACGCCCTTCACGTCCATTCCAAGTTTAACTGATGGCTCCAAAGTGCCCGACAGCCAAAAACCTGGCCTCTATTACTTAAATTTTATTCGACATTTTCGGCTTAGACATTTTATTCCGGCCAATTCACATTATAAGTTGGCTTCGTTCTCTAGTTTTGATATTGGCTCGAGTAGTCGCTGCCTTAAAAATGTATTCGCTGGTTTGAAAGTACTTAGAATCTGGAGATGCAAGAATAGTTTTATAATCTTCTTCTAACACTTTTGGCTTTTGCTTTTTATTGGAAATATGGATAATCATAAATTTAAAACAGAAAAAAAAAATTAAGTGGTCCACTTGAAAATCCCTTCAACGATAAGACAATAATCTTCGAACGGCTGAACAGATTTTCTTGAATTATATCTAAGTACACTCTCGATCAAGGCACCTATGCCACAGACAGACACAGAGATACAGACACACAGACAAACTTATTTTCGTATTTATAATATTAGTTAGGATTGTTAGTGTAACTAATATTATGAAATGGAACCGTTTGTTGCTTTTGTTAAAAAAAAAAACATTAATCTCTGATTTTTTTTTTATATTAAGCGGGCAAAGTGTAAGGGCTCGCTTGGCTCGAGAGGAAAATGGGCTCGTGGTGTCAAGGTGTACGGAAGCTGTTAGCTTCATCGAAGTAGAGCTTGACAGTTGTCTGCCCTAACTGCTGGCTGCGGCGAGTGTTTTGTCCTAATTCCAAACTAATATCTAAGATCATCCCCTTTATACTATAAATGATTCAACCTTTTAAATTCTCGAAATAATTATTTTAGGGATTAATGTCCTCAATTGCATACATCCTCAAAAGAAAATGACTTTTTTTTTTCAAAAATCCATAGGAGCACAGTAACTAAGAGCTGTGCTAACAGACTATGGTGTATAGCATAAGATTAAGCAAATTTCAATTAACGTTTTAATGTTACTTACTTATGGAAATAATATTCTGGCAAATGACACGTCGTTTATTCCCGTAATTTTAGTTTTCGAAATGATTGTTTAAATGAATTAAGAAAAAAATAAATCATCCTTCGCGCCTTTTCCCAACTAATTTGGGGTCGGCTTTCACTCTAAGTACGATATCAGATCTCCAGAAGCCAAGTAGTAGGCGATATCGAAGTTCTGTAGTTAGACCAGGGTGTCGGAGTTGGCGACGCAGGTGCTTACCCGCCACGGATGCTTCGGGAAGTACCTGCACCGCATAGGTAGGGAGCCGGACGCCCGGTGTCATCACTGCGTCGATTGCCATGAGGAGACGGCGCGGCACGTGGTAGTGGAGTGTACTGCGTGGAAAGAACCGCGCCGTATCCTCGTCGTAAAGATCGGATCGGATCTCTCGCTGTCGGCTATTATACAAAGTATGACTGGCAGCGAGAGTTGTTGGGATGCGGTGATATCCTTCTGCGAAACAGTGATGTCGCAGAAGGAGGCTGCGGAAAGGGAAAGGGAAATATCAACTACCCTCCCGATCCGCAGCAGGCGCATCGGGCGTCGCAGAAGGGCTGATAATGCCTACTTTTCGCCCCCCTAAATTGACCCATGAGCGGTGGATTTGGGGAAATCCACCCTTCTATAAATGGGTCTGAGGTGACAGCACGACGTGTTCCACGCGCGCCCCTCTATGGAGGATGGAGGAAGCGAGAGGGGACAACATTTAACCCCCTTCAGAGACGGGGCCTGCACAGGTGGGCCAGCACCGCTGGGGACGCGGACGATTGTGACTCCCGTATCCCCGGCAGAAGATGTGAGGTGGAACACACTGGTGGTTTTAGCCGGTAGGAGTCCGGCCGTACACCCCTCTGCCGCACCCCAGGCAGAGGATAGTCCATGATGGATTTCCCCAGTATTAAAAAAAAAAAAAAAGGTTGTCGGAGTTTTTAGAGCTCCAACTACCCGTAACGTATGCCACAGATGTTCGTATGGCAACCGGGACCGACGGCTTAACGTGCTCCCCGAGGCACGGAGGTGTCTCGAGGTGTTAAGAACTGTCACCCATCCTGAGACTAACTTGGCTAGTATTACTTAACCTTGTAATGTGCCAACTTACTCGGTTACCGCTTAGCCACGAGCCTTTGTTTACTAATTAAGAAAAAAAATAAAGAAAGCAATTTTTCAAAGTCATATTAAGGATTGTACGGGATATTTACGGCACAATTTGATAACTAATAAAAATTACAAAAAGCTTCAAGATAACGTATGTCCTCCGAAGAGGTCATGACCTATTCCCACTCCACCCATGGCCATAAACGAAAGTCTTCAATCGCCGGACACATAAAACTGAAGACCAGTGGGGATTAAATGATCGTAAAAACTGTATCGGTTGTCACTGAAGATTGGTTGCTGGAGAACATTTACTGTATAGTTTTAGGGGATGGGAAGTAGCGTGATTCAGAATTATATAGCATGTGTACATGACTCTCTAATTGCCATAGAATGAATCAGTTCATAGATTGCCTGGAAGTGACTGCTATTGGTCAGAGGTCTTGCCGTGGGAGAGCCATGCTTCGGCGCGTATGGCTCGACTGGAGTGAAACCACGGTCTCACAGAAAATCGGCGAGAAGCAATGCGTTCGTTGTGTTTCAAAAGATCATTTGCTAATAAGATATTGGGGTATAAGAAGAGTCGTACCGTCGTGTTAAAGCTTTTAACTTTTTTCAATAATAGGGCAGTGGCGTAACTATAGCATCTGAGGCCCGTGGCTAATTCATCGGATGGGGCACAAGTTCACTCTTGGTGCCTAGGTGTGCTTACGGCCTTTCGGTCAGGGCCGGGGGCCCCCTAGGGTCATGGGGCCGTGGCATTTTGCCCGCACCCTGCCACCCTATTGTTACGCCACTGAGGCTATGAAATACACACATATTTTTTTCAAATCCTACATTTAGTTCAAGAGATTAACGGGTTTAACAATAAAAGGAAACTTTTCAGCTTAATTGTATTTGTACCTAATTATTTTTCCAAAATAAAAGTAGCCTAAGTTACTCCTTATAACACCAGCTATCTCCCAGTGAAAGCCCCGTGGAAATCGGTCCACCCGTTCCGGAGATTAGCCGGAACAAAACAGACAGACAGAAAGGCAAACAAAAAATTTAAAAACTATTTTTTAAGCATAGGTATCGTGCAAATAATTGTATGAGCTTATAATAAGACTTCAACAGACACTTCATTGTACAAGTACGTTTGTACTAGTACATACGCCAACGTTCTATCAAAACCAAAACAATACAGCTACAAACGTTCAGCGCTCATTCTCATGCAAATCGCACAGGATTTAGTTAAGTATTCACTTAAAGGGTTAAGTACTACTTCAGCTATGTTCGCGGTTATTGACCGGTTAGTGTTTTGATAACTAATGCTGTAATAAAACTGTGTGAATATTGTTAAAACTATCTGGTGTGTCAAAAGAGTGGCCGTGAATTTTTGAACACGTAGGTTATAACCATCTGACACCGGCAGATATGATATTATGTTATCCATTTTTTCTTTAATAATTTTACATTTGACATAGCAACCAATTGTTGCGGTGACTCTGTGTGTATTATTGATCTACTAGCAACCCGCCCCGGTTTCGCTCGGGTACAAATTATACACCTAAACCTTCCTCATAAATCACTCTGTCTATTCGTGAAAACCGCATGAAAATCCGTTCAGTAGGTTTCGAGTTTATCGCGAACAGACAGACAGACAGACGCGGCGGGGGACTTTGTTTTATAATATGTAGTGATGATGATAATTTTAATTTTTTTTTTAATTAGCCATTTCGAATAATTGGTGATCAATTTTTTTAAATAAAGGTATTGAATTTGAACTAAAACAATGGCGCTAATTCACTTCTGGAGTTCTTTCTTGTAGATTTTTCTTTAAAGTTAGGCATGTCTGCACTTTTAGACACTACGGGTAGTAAACATCTATTTCCTGCCGAAAATGACTCCTAGACTATACTTCCTGCATAGTGATGGTAAATAAAATTCAGGTGATCCTACTCGATTTCGATTAGGGAAAAGCAGCGGCACTCGTTTATAAGCAGCTTAACCGTTTACAAAGCTTTGACTGCTATAAATTTTACAGGATATCTTGAAAAAAAAATATAATATAAAATATTTCTCTTCAACGCAACTGAGATTAATTTACTTACTATATTCCGACCACACGGCATCAATCAAGACCTTGGCCTTGTTTTTATCTATATTTTAGGTTTAAAGGTAAAAAATAGTAATAACGATTACACTCATTGACATAATGTGGGAAAATTTTTGTATATTACTAGCGAACCAGCCACTCGTTGCTGTGGCTAACTAATTTTGCAATAAAAAAATATTGTGACTATACATTGAGATAAAACTCTATCTTTCATGTTTAAAAAATTAAATAAAAAAACATTGCTTCTTTGGAAACGTGTTTACCACTTTTGTAATACGTTTCATATATTTTAATCCACTTACAGCTTTAGCTTGATTATCACCCTGTACTAATGTATATTTTAATATGAAACAATATTAAAGGCAAACGACACAGATGCATCGAAGGTAATGGCGCGGAAAGCTGATATCGCCTGCTATATATAAGGGCGTTGTTGTCTCCCTCTAATGTTACCGTATTAGAGAGAGTAGTCCGGGTAATTAGTAAAGTTGCAAGTTCTCAGGGGAAAGTTTGGAATCGATATCATTAAAGTTTGATGTGTTCGTGGCGGGTGGTGAATTGTCGATGAAAAGTTTCTACGCGTTTTGATAAATGAAGGTGCTATTATCTGTAGTTTCTCTATTAGAAACGTTATAAATGTGAGAATTATTTCTTGAGAAACAATAACACACTCAATAATATTATGTAGTAGCTAAAGACACTTCGACAAACTCTTTACACAGCAATGTGTAAGTGTGGCGACTTTCACATACAGCAATAATCATATATTTAAAACACCCCCGACTCGAAAATTTCTTCAACGATTACAAGATGCCTTACATCATTTTGGAAAAGAGCTGATACTCTTACACTGCTGGCCTGATATTAACAAAACATAGCTAAGAACCACCGCAAAGAAATTGGTTTTCAAATGAAAAAAACCGCATCTAAATCGGTCCATCCGTTTGAGAACTACGATCACAGACAGACACACATACACAAACATCGACGTCAAACTTATAACTCCCCTCTTTTTGCGTCGGGGGTTAAAAACATACTTCAACATCATCTAATGAAAACACACCGAACTACGGAGTAACTACTAATTCTACATTGCACTATGAAAGTTCTCCCACCGATTAGTATATATACAACTTCCAAACATCAACCGCTGGGCCGCCCTTCGCCATGGCATGATCACCGTCGACACACCCATCGTCCCTTTTATGTTGGAGCGACAACACCGGTTCCTGCACATAAATGTCCAAAAAAATTGTTTATATTGCCTTCATGGGTGGGCAAATACCCGATAATTAGCGTTGTCACCCCACTATAATATTATAAATGTGAAAGTTTGGATGGATGGATGGGATATTTGTTACTCTTTCACGCCAAAACTACTGAACCGATTGCTATGAAACTTAGTATGTAGATAGCTGGCGACCTGGATTAACATATAGGTTAATTTTTATTCGAGCTGTTCCCATGAGATCGGGACTTACGCGGGTGAAACCGCAGGGCGCTGCTAGTAGGATATAATGAGAGCCCGCTGACTAGTTAATAAAGCGAACCCGATGTCAGTAGAAACTTAGTTGCAAAAGAGGAGAACGAAGAGTTTAGGAGACTATAGAACTGATCTCTTTCGAATTGGAGTCACCCAGAGGACACTAAGTGTACCTTCGTCTACCTTCATCCTTCAAGAGAGAGCAGTTTTCAGTCTATTACCACCGTGATGTTTTTTAGAAGTGGGTTAGTGGACTCAGGTTTCCCAACAGCAACTGGCAACAGCCAATTCAAGTTACAGTTCCCTTCTTACTTCTATTCCTTCTCCCAATTTTCCCATCTATAATTCTCAAAATTCCCAGTTCACGGCAATAAGATTACCTCATATTATGTGACGGATATAATTATAGCTGGCAAAAAATGTGGGTGGTTAATAGACCTCTGCTTATCCCCTCGAGGAAACAGGCGTGAGAGTACGTGTGTTAAGTGTGGCACCACAAGTATCCAGTTACCGAAATGCGACTTGTACTCGTGAGTTAAGGTGTCCAACTTGAAATAGAGAGGTTGTAGGTTCGATCTTTCTTTAATACATTACCTTCTTAATCTGACTGGCCTGTTGGTCTGCTGGTTAGTGATCCTGACTGCTGAGAAAAATATATTGGGTTCGATTCCCATCCAGGACAAATAATTGTGTGATGAGCATGATCATTTGTTCTGTGTCTGGGTGTAATTTATCTTAATATGTATGTATTTAGAACATATAAGTATATTTATCAGCAGTCTGGTTACCATAGTACAGGCTCTGCCTAGTTTGGGATCAGACGGCCGTGTGTGGGATGTGTGAGGTTATTATTATTATTCTCTTTATTAACATTTAAATACATATAAATTACATTTTTAAATACATTATTATATAAAAAAAAATATATTTTATTATTATTGTTCTCTTTATTAACATCTATAAAACATATAAATTACATTTTTAAATACATTATTATAAAAAAATATATATATTTAAAAATATAAAAAATAGTGTCCCACCGGTATCGAGTACAGGGACCAAGCTATCGGTGGTTAGGGTTCCAGAGATAGAAACCTCCTCACAATACGTGCCGTGTCAAGAATGACTGCCTTCTGCATCAGGCCCTTAATCCAGCTGCCTAACGTGAGCCTCTGAAGGTGTTGATCGAGGCTCTTTGCAATCAACCCATGGGCTGATATGACTATCGGCACAATGATTGCCGAATCCACATCCCACATGTCGACCACCTCATGGGCCAAATCCAAATACTTCATTTGTTTTTCTTTTTCAGCCCTTAAGAGATTGTCGTCATGGGGAATGGTGATATCTACAATCATTGCTCGGCGCTCTAATCGGTCTATTACCACTATATCAGGTTTATTGGCAACAATAGTCCTGTCAGTGATAATAGACCGATCCCAGTACAATGTTACACGACCATTTTCAAGAACTGGGTCGGGCACATATCTGTAGTACGGTAATTCCATAGTCACAAGGTTATATTTAAGAGCAAGTTGCTGATGGACTATCCTGGCCACTTGGTTATGTCTGTGCAAGTACTCGCCGTTGGCAAGACGAGAACAACCGGAAATTATATGCCTGAGGCTTTCTCCGGGACGATGACATGCCCGACAAATGTCAATCGTGCCATCCTTCAGGATATGTTTCCGATAGTTGTTCGTCATAACAACTTCATCAGTAATTGCACAGATAAAACCTTCAGTTTCTCCAAAGAGGTCACCGAAACGTAGCCAGGACACAGATGATAATAGATCTACTTCGGGCCCATTTAAGGCCCGATAAAAACGTCCATGCAGCTCTTTGCTCTTCCATACTTCCCTGCGATCTGTAATATTGAGTACTGCAGGTTTGCGCCAGTTCTCTCTACCTAAAGCAAGCGGGGTGAGTCCGTTGTCAACTGCCACAACATCCCGATGCACCTCCACGTTAACAGAGAGGAAGTAATCTCTGAGATTGCATACCTCGCGGTTATGTAGTGTCTTGGCATTTAAAAAACCACGACCCCCACATTTCCGCGGGATATACAATCTCATTACCGATGAACGTGGATGGTGCATTCGGTACGCGGTTAGCAATGTACGGACTCTTCTATCCAGGGCATCAAGTTCCGTCTGAGTCCATCTAAGTATGCCAAAGGAGTAGGTTAGGACTGGTATGACCCAATCATTATAGGCCCGCACCTTATTACCGCCTGACAAAAGACTTTTTAATACTTTTTTCAGGCGGCCAAAGAAGCGTTCCTGTAACGATTGCTTCATAGTCAATTCCTTTAAACCTAACGCCTGTGACATTCCTAGATACTTGTAAGTTTCGTTTGCGGAAAGACGTCTAAGGTGTGTAGAATCTGAGAGTTCCATGCCTTCAGATTCCACAATCTTGCCTCTTTTTACATGCATGACTGCACATTTATCCACACCAAATTCCATCCTGATACATTTACTAAAGTTTTCAGTTACCTCTAGTAATTTTATCAGTTGGAAATTGCTGCAGGCAAACAGTTTCAAATCATCCATGAAAAGGAGGTGGGATATAACCTGACCTCCTCTCCGCAAACGATAGCCTAGTCCTGAACCCTCCAACATAGTGCTGAGAGGATTCAAAGCCAGGCAGAACCACAAGGGACTCAAACTGTCACCCTGAAATATACCCCGCTTGATCTTTATATACTCGCCGTCACCCTGAGATTGTCGACATCCTGGATAGCAAAGAACTGTTCTCCATTGCTGCATACATGCCTCCAAGAAAGTGCATAGAGTTGTATCAATCTTATACAACTCCATCACCTTCAGGAGCCACGTATGCGGCACAGAGTCATAGGCTTTCTTATAGTCTATCCAACATGTCGCCAGATCTTTTCGGTTACGGCGAACTTGTTGGTTAATGGTCGTGTCAATAATAAGGAGCTCTTTAGTGCCACGTGCCCCACTTCTACATCCATTCTGAGAGTAAGACATAACAGAGTTGTTGGTAACATGAGATGCTATCTTCACTCTCAGAATGGACGTCAGTAATTTATATACTGTTGGTAGACAGGTGATGGGTCTGTAGTTTTTGGGATCCGTGGCACAACCAGATTTATAGAGCAGGTGAGTCACGCCTGTGGTCATAAAAGTTGGAAGCGAACCCGATTCCAAGCATGATTGAAATTGAGATGCCAAACAAACATGTGAGCTA
This sequence comes from Euplagia quadripunctaria, assembly GCA_963859945.1. NCBI lineage: Eukaryota > Metazoa > Arthropoda > Insecta > Lepidoptera > Erebidae > Euplagia > Euplagia quadripunctaria. Next base: position 2,583,282 of record OY982569.1, on the reverse strand, counting down.
CGGAGCCACTTTAACCAAAAGTTATGCAGTCCGTCCGGTCCCGCTGATTTCCAATTCGGCAACGAACGAACTGCATAAGCTATATCGATGTTTGAAATCAATACTGGCTCCATTCTATTAATTGACTCACATGATCGTTCGACATCTCGCATCCATTCACCCTCAGTGTGAGCGACAGGCATCGACCAGATGTTACGCCAAAATGAATTCGTGATTTCAGCATCTGGTAAATGAAAGTCACTCACTAAATCAGGCTGCTCCCACCTTCTATAAACCCACCTCTCATCCCTTTGGAATGTGCGATTCTGAGTATATCGGTCCACCCTTTTTTTGTACCTTCGTATGCGATTTGCCCATGCATAAACCTTCTGTTTCAGAAAGTCAATGCGCTCTGTGACTCGCGCTGTATAATCACAGGAACTGATACCAGTTCCCGAAAAAGCCCGATTCACAAAACGCATTACTCTCGGGCGTGTGTTACCCGATCTGAAACAGATAAGCTTGCCAATGAGTACCCTCGACTCAGCGATACGACGCTCAATCCTGCATTGCCACGCCGGAACAACAGGTTTGGACCGAGTAGTGGTGTCATTTCCTGGGAATTTAACACCAGCTACTCGGCATGCTGCAACAGCCGCACAATACAAAATTGAGTGTGTATCGCTGATATCTATGCTTTTTTCAAAATAAACAGGTAACATCGAATCAAGGGTACATACTAGCGCTTTGTTTCGTTTATGCATTGGCAAACGCGGTAAACGTGGTCTACTTTCAAAACTCATGGACCGATATTCCAGAATAGCGCCTTCCAAAGTATTCCTTATTTTATCAGAGTACTGAGTACTTACAGATGAAGCATCATTTACCTCCCCTCCTTCAGCAGGATTAGGTTGCAACAACATAGAGTCTGCATTTGTCACAATTTGTGAAGGAGGAGAAGTAGTAAGGCTAACCTGCAAGTCCGAGCGTAGCCTTTCAAGTACGGAGTTATCCAGCAAATTACATCGCTGAATGGCCCGCACTTGATCCGATAGTCTTTGCACCGAAACGTTAACAGCTGGCTCAAGTTCCTGAAACAGAGGCATCATACGATCACGATACGCAGTGAGGTTAGTTCCTCCCTCTGTAGCCACAAAATATGCTCGCATGACGTTCTCATTCATTGAACTCGTCCATTTCATGCGACGCACATTACCACCGGTAGCGGGGGCCCTACTCGAAGCCGATGGGCCTCGGGGTCCCAAGCAGGACGGTGGCCGGCCTCCCCCCGGTCGACGTACAGGTGTTGGCGACGTCGGCGGGGAGAAAAACTCGTCGCTCGAAGTCGAGCTCGACGCCTCTGCAATGGTCGGACCTCTTACTGTGGATTCCGGGGGCTGCGAGGCGGAGCTGAGCGATGAGTCCGGGGATGGTATAAGTGCTTTACTTCTGGCTCTTGTTAGCATTGTCTTTGTCTTCGGTTATTTAATTAATTATTATTGTTATTATTAAGATCAAAGATGCCATGTTTAAAGATTAAAATATTAGACAAACAGAAGAAACAATGCATTTTAAAACTCAGAATTTATACTACGCATGTCAGATTAGATTTTTTATAAATCCAGTGTTATTGAAGAAAGAGTGCTAAAAATAGGAAACACTAGAATAACTTCCCTTACCTATGTACCTACAACGCTTTTAATAAAACACAAATAGTGCTATTTCACTTAACCCGTCATTGCCAGTACATCGCAGTGTTTGCGGACCGGGGGCCTGAAGTATCCAGTGTCTGAACGCCTAGACATCCGCTACACAAATAACACTCCACTTGAATCGAACCGAGGGGAGATATGTGCCTCACGAGTCACGTTGACTTAGAATCACAATAACAGCGCCGTAATAAGCTTGTGATGATAAAAATCTTCTATGCAAATAATGAGAATTAGTAATCGCTTAATAGATATTTTTATGTAAAATGATAAATGAAATTTATCCAAACACTATCACGGAGAAACGATTTAAACGTCCTATATCGTTGTAAAAAATAAAAAAGTGACGTGGAAATCTCTCCGGAAGAGCTGCGTAGTTAAACATTGCCAGTTATTTGCATACGTGTACCGTTGAGAGCGCGGGTCGTGGTGAACATCGCTCGATACTGACGAGCAGCGGAGGGTTATAAGTGCAGCTCTAGCGAGCCGCATAACACTCAACTCGCCGCGCCTCAAATGACACGGTAACATGTTTATTACAAGTCTAAAACTTATCGTTTCTACATCGTTAACGCTGCCGACGAATGAAGCACTAAACGATTCTCTAAAAGCTGTTTAAGGTCCATTATGAGTGAAAATACCGACGCACTTAAGGAGCGCGGGATCCCGCGTCGAAGGGCGGGCTTGAATTTTCCGGAGTACTTTTTCAGATTAAAATTTTGGCATCGGGCAAGCGGTCGGTAATGAAAGCGGTACGGGCCATTAAGCAGGGGCTTGGCCGGCCATTAGTTGTTCACGTTCACAATTACACCAGTTGGTGAGTTACGTTTGTTACGCGTCGAGCGACGTCGGTGGACGGCTCGGGTCGCATCGACCGCGCTCGACGTCCCCCGCATCGATCGGCAGCGCACGGTTGCCACCCTCGGTAATGACCTTCAAAATTGATTCCGATTAAATTCTTCTTTTTATTATTTTATGCCAGGATTGTCTGGGGTTTTTGATTAAAAAAGGGTTTGAATTTTAATTATTGCTAGAGATCGCTTTGTGATCGAAATTTGACTATTTTTATTAAATTTTAACCTATTTGTTACATAAATCAAGCTATTAATTTGCTGAATAATTTGAACTGTCATTGCATACACTTTTCGTACCATGACAGGTCACATATAACTGGACAAGTCTAGCTTCATGTAGTGGTGTTCACATATTTTTTAAACTTATAACACATATTATTTTAAAATGTTAGCCTGCTATTTCCTTTAAGTATATAAACTTTCAGTATTCCAAAATTCTACATTCCTTCGTGCACGAAATTTGCTTAAAAAGGGGTAGAAAAAATATTTATTATCATTCGTTTATGATTTGAATATTAGGGCTATGGTTCACTGTACTATACCTCAACTCATTGGCGTGACAAAACGGCCTACATACCTTAAAATAAAAATAAAAACAACATTAAATACTTATATACTGGCACAGTATTAGAATCCACGTTTCAAATAACCATTTTTAAATATTAAATTACTAACAGTCCCAGTTTCGCACGGGTAGTAGACACATCTTCAACAATCATTATCATATTTCAACCAATTGACACAAAACGTTAACAAGTTATACACCTAAACCTTCCTCATAAATCACTCTGTCTATTGGTGAAAACCGCATGAAAATCCGTTCAGAAGTTTTTCAGTTTATCGCGAACAGACAGACAGACGCGGCGGGGGACTTTCTTTTATAATATGTAGCGATTGCATGAGTAAAACTGAGTAATAAAAACTGACTCGTCACTCGTGTCGTGAAAAGGAGATAAACTAATTCCTATGAGATTAAAATCTTCGTGACAGAGTACAAAGTTCATTAAAGGTGATTAACAAAAAACCTTTTTTAAATTTACATAACAAAGAATCTCCCCTTTTCCCTAAAGGGATAGGCACAAGCGTACTGCAGTCGCGTTCGCCAGTTTACGTCAGGAGGAAGGACAGACACTAGAAATATGAAAGTAATTTTTTTTGTTAAGCTTTCACGCCAGAGCTACTCAACGTTAGCTTGAAAATGGCCGAACATATCTAAAGTGATCAATTCTAAGATCTGGCCACAACATATACAACACAAAGCAACCAAGACATACAGGTAATAGGGTAGCTTAAGAAGGTACCTTATACATGAGCGTAAACAGGATTCGTATATACATATTTTATTAGGTTTACGCGGGTGTAGCCGCAGGCCCGCTATCTTCGCCTACCCTGCCTGATCAATTTACCATAACTCAATTTCGCAAAAATCAGACTTACACCCTTACTCAGTGAGGGTGCACGAATATGTAACTAAATTCTATTCTAGTTCTATGAACTGGAAAACAGTGACGGGCTCGTTATATCGAGGTCAAATCCTTTAAAGCGTTCACTAGAAATGTCCTTTTACCTAACACCGTCCTGTATGTGGAGTCGATGTATTTAATTTGCAGCTTTTGTTAATTACTATAATTGTTTATATAACGTTAATGTGATTCTTTGAAAAGTGTAACACAATGATGTCCCTGCCTATTACTATCCTGTATTTTGAGTTGATATTTGAAAGATTAATCTTTATCGTATATCATGTGCGATCCTTTTATAGTATTCTATAGTGTCCGTGCCTAATATCGTCCTGTAAATTCGAATTTATATATAAATATTCTAAATTTTAATATTTTGCGCATGATTATGCTGTGTAAATAAAATCACCTTTTAATTTGTATAGATTTTGGGTCTTTGAGCTACAATATTTTCATCCGTAACAACTGTTGCAGCTGTAACTGCACTCAGACGTTTAATCTGGACTTAATCTATCCCATAGTATAAGTCAAGATTAAAAGCCTTTATTTTTCATACCTACACATAATTTAAAGATTCTATCTATAGGTCTTAGGACCTATAGATAGAATCTTTCGAAGGAGTCCAGCACGTAAGTACACTAATATGTAAATGAGTGATGTCCTGTCCTTGCCTAATATTGTCCTGTAAATTGGTTTGATATTTAAATTTGGCTTCTTAATTATCATTTTTTATGTCAGCCAGCCACATCACGGCCTATGAACCTGGACGAAGCGTCAGGCCGTTCAATAGTGTGATGCCAAAAAAATTAAACCGTTGAAATAATTACATATCAGCGAACGCAAAAGTTTAATAGTTATTGTAGTTCAGTTAATTTATAGATTGACCTTTCTTTAGTATGGGGTTTCATACAAAAGGTCATTGTTAAATGTTGAATATAGGGTTGGTTAATTTTACTTACTTTCAAGGCGGACGAGGCCACGTCCACGACTTATTATAATTAAAAAAAGCGAATTCCGAGTTAAAAAAAAATTAAGCGTATACAAAATAGATTTTATAGTCATTGGAATTTTGAATAGCGAACGTATAGCGAATGTTGAAAAATTTGAAACGGGAAGCAAATTCCATAGTCCTTTATATGTATTTAAGTCAATTTACGTTAAAATTATAAATTGCGGGGACTGTCTGAGCAGCAACTAATAGCTCCATAGCACATTAAGAATCACCCAATTTTTAGGGTTCCGTACCCAAAGGGTAAAACGGGGCCTTATTACTAAGACTCCGCTGTCCGTCCGTCTGTCTATCCGTTTGTCACCAGGCTTTATCTCATGAACCTTGATAGATAGACAGTTGAAATTTTCACAGAATGTGTATATCTGTTGCCGCTATAACAAGAAATAATAAAAATAAATAAAAAATTAAAGGGGGCTCCCCTACTAGAGACGTATTTTTTTTTAACTTAATAGTATTAAATCTTGTACGATGGTGCGGAACTCTTTATGCGCGAGTCCGACTCGCACTTGGCCGGTTGTATTTATAAAGAAGCATAAACTATGCATTTTTATTTGAAAAATACTTATAGATTCAGAATGAAGCCGTTAGGAATTAAAAAGACGCTTTGCCACTATACTCGTTACCATTTACAAGCTTTTTGGAGCGTGACAGGTTGGTCCAAGATGACGACATGTTCAGCCAAAACCCCAAAACGTACACAATGCAGCTTAAAATATGTACATATAAGTTAACCCCCCGCTGTGAGGTGTATTATGATAAATTGGTATGGCATTTACGACCCAAAACATCGTACATTTAATAGAAATATTACACAAATATTAAGAGCAAAATATTAACCCCTCCGCACAACCAGTACCCACTTTCTGATTTATCTGCGTATAAAAAGTTTACTGCAATTTCTTTTGTAAATAAGTTGGGATACAAGCACAACGATGGCAAGTGCCAGTACCTAGAAACGATCGCAGCAGCAGTGTTTCTCTTTAAATAGAACAGAATTAGCGCTTGAAATCAGTCTTCAGTATTATATGTTCACAGGCACTGCCCTGCAATCTTTTGGTAACGCCACTGCACCCGTAAGTCTCAGGACTATAATTTTTCTATATACATAGATGCTATCTAAAGAAAAAAGATTGTTTTTAGGGATCTCAAAAGGAAAAAAGGACCCCTTATAAGATCACTTTGTTGTCTGTCAAGACCCTGTTTGTCAGGAACCTGTGAAGGCATCAAGTTGAAATTAACATCAAATACTAAAGCCTGCGGTCCCTTGCAGATGTAAAAAAATATTGCTTCTAAGTCAACACAGTCAAAAGTCGGCAAGTAAAGTCTTAGATTTGACCAAATTTGAACATTTCGCAGGTAAATCAAAACCTATAGGGTACTTCCCATTGACCCAGAATTATGAAATTTGGTAAGAAGCAAGGTCTCACAGCAGACGTAAAGGAAATCGTTAAAGTTAAAGAAAGTCATTAATTTGTTGTTATATAACATAAAAAATTTATGAGTAGTTTTAGAACTGCAAAGTTAAATTTGTCTTTCGGAAAATACGGGCAAAAAACTTCAAGATTTGATTCCCGAGATGCATGTACTATCTACATACAAGTTTTTTTGTCCACAGAACTAACTCGGACTCGCACTTGTCCGGTTTTTTAATCCTACCGATAGAGCCTTATTTAAAACTGTCTGGTTTTTTTTTAAAGAGTGGCCGTGAGTTTGTTTGCCGGTTTCTTCTCACAAGGCTCAACCATTTGGAAACGGGCGGTTATAGATCGAAACAGGCAGATATGATATTATGTTATCCATTTTTTTTTCATTAATAATTTTACATTTGACGAAGCAAACTATTGTTGCGGTGACTCTGTGTGTTGATTTATATTTTTTAGTTATAATAATTATTTATTAAATCGACGATTTCAAATAATTGATGGTCAATTTTATGAAATAAAGATGTTGAATTTGAAATTTGAAACGTTTCAAACTAACCCCTTTAACTGTATAATACCACTTTTTTTATACACAGTCACACTATGCTTAGTTTGTCTCAGAATAATAATATAATATAATGTAATGAAAAATGTCAAAGTGTTATCCCAATAACTTAAACCGTAATATTCGCAAAAGGACCAATATATAAATATAAAAGAGTCGCCTTGTGTCCGGCCACAAAAACAGTGGTAACTCAGCGTTTAATCTTTAGAGGGTCCCCGCGTAAGTTATAAATCATCAGTATCGTGACAATAATCTTTTTGGATAACTGTGACATCGGCGTTACGTAAACTGACAGGGCTTGTGATCGTACTAGGGACTATATAAGCGTAATAATAATACAATAATAACATTCAAACACCATTTGTTATTATAGCATACGTTAGGGTAGGCAATGATACTAATGGTAAATTAGGGACTTAATCGCGGTAATATTTAGTCACGGTCAATACACCCGTGACCACGATCGGTGCAATTCGAAAAGGCGACGAAGTAGTGTCGTACCTTATCACTGAGTTATTATTACTAGCGTAGAGTAGAAGAAAAAGTTTGTAACGCGAAATGCGGGTCCCTCTACCGCAGTAAAAACAAATCTTTAGAGCAATTTCTTGGGCAAAACGCGTAAACGCCATGAAAATCACGGCGCTTAAGACCGCGCTCGCGAGAAAACTACAACTCAAAGACGATCGAGCGCTGCTTGTTAATACCGTAGGATTTGACTACAAATTATTGTTTTAGCGCTGCAGCGCTTTTTAGTTTTAATTCAAATAAAAACGGAACATGTATTTTGTTCTGAGTGGCTTCTCTTGTACATAATATCTCGATGTACCTTATAGACAAAGATCCTAGGGCCGCCAGACCTTACTTATTTAGCCAGACAAATTCTGGCGTCAAAAATCTCCCAGACACATTTAAAATGTCGCCATAACTTTTTAATGTTATATTTCAAAATCAGTATTCAGAATTTAGGAACAGTGACCAATGGTTTGAGAACCTCTGCTAATGCAATACGACACATTTTGTTAGTCAGAATAAGTAAGACCTGGCCTGGCTTGGTCTATTAGGAATATTACCGATTTATACTCGTACAGCTAATATCCATACAAGTTTAAAAAACAATTATTGACACACCATTGGTGTTGAAAATGTTTATAGACAGGTATCAAGGTGGGCCATAACATGTTTGCCAAACTAATAATACGTGTATTCTTAAAGGGATGTTTAAAAAAAGTGATAAGATTGAAACTTACATAATAATGTAAGAAATTCCATAAAATTTCTAAATTCTTGTAATTATGCCTCCTAGTTGACATAACAAATATAATACTTTAAGACATACACATCTTATTTTTATCATACATAGAGCTAAAAAACATATATGAACGGATTAATAAAAAAGAATATTCCCCTTAGAGTTACACGATTTTTATTATACCATAGCCCTCGGCAATAGACCCAACTTTCTACGGAACACCGTCCGACATACCATTTCACGGAGAGTGATGACCCGTGGGGGTTCCCACACGAAAAAAAAGACCCACCCTTCTCAGGGACTTTTATCTTAGGGTATACCCCGAGTCCCTTGCATTAGACCCATTTGTGTCGGAACACCGTGTGGTTTTAGTCGGTTCGATTCCAACATACCAATTCACCACCAGCCCCGGTGAGGTGATGATCCGAGAGGGTTTCCACACGATAAAAAAAAACAAAAAATTGACTCAAGCTAGATAAAACATCTTGTAGTTTTAGTTAGGTTCATCATAGTTATCCCTAAACCCATGGAGGCTTTCCAGGTTCAAAAAGGTTTAGTTGCTTAAATATTACCAAATCAATTTCTGTGGCCACACACTGGGGAGGCCCGTTTTCATTGTTAGCTCGGACAAAAGTAATTAAATCGCAACGTAAGTAATTAAAACATATATCACCATAAATGTTTTCTTTTTCTAACTGACACTAGGGAAATAACCTAATAACACGGGGACTTTACGAACACACAATCGACGGCCACAAGGGACACTGGCGGAAAACAATTATCTGTGGATCACACAAATAATTATTTATAAGTAGGTATGGAAACTATAATAATTTCAGTGGCACTTGAAATGATGCTCAAGCTATTGCCTACACCCCCCAATCCATCCGTATAAGCAATACCCCTTTCGTTTCATTGCCTTCCTTTCTGACCGTTCCCTTTCAACATACTCTCAATTTTCCCATTTAATTTCCAAAGTGCCCTGTTGACGGTAATAAGCTTGCCCCTATTACGTAAGTGGGGCATAATTATTGTTGGCAAAATGTGGGTTTTTAATACGCCTCTGCCTACCCCTTCGGGGATACCGGCGTGTGTGTCTATATATATTTATTAAAATAAATGAGAAAACGTGGGTGAGCCATGCTTCGGCACGTTTGGGTCGGCTCTACTCCGCTCGATACCACGGCCTCACAGAAAACTAGCAGTGAAACAATGCTTGCATTGCCTTTCGCCGCGTGAGTGAGGTCACCGGAGGCTCTAACCCTTCCCTCTCCCCTCTCCCCTATTCCCGTCCTTCCATCTCCCCCCCTCTCCTACCATCTAATGCCCCTCTCCCCTCTCCTACCATCTAATGCCCCTCTTCCCCACTCCCACCTTAAAGGGCGGCAACGCGCTTGTGACTTTTGAGTTGCAGGTGCCCATGGGCGGTGGCGGTAGTCATTTACCATCAGGTGACCCGTCTGCTCGTTTGCCCCCTATACCATAAAAAAAAAATCGTCTCAATAAATTATTTTTTTTATATTACCTTAATGCTCGCCCATGTCATCGAACTAATGTGTAGAAGGCCCATTGTAATTAAAGGTTGTGATAGACTAGCTCGTAACGTACCTTCTATTGAAGAGTGACTACAGGCAGGAAGTAATTTGAATCAGTAAATTTTATGTTTATTTGATTTTTATTACAAGAAACGATAATAGATAGTGAATGTACGTAAGGCAGTAAAAATACGGATATATCTACAAGACTTGATTTAAGGCCAGCGTACCTTATCTTTTAATCCTTATTTATTTGTTGTAAGGCTATTTATTACTTGTTCCATAAATTCTAAATAGCAGCCGAGTATTTGTATCAGTGTATGGAAGAATGGTGTAGACTTGAAAATGTTTTATTTAATTACTAGTTTTCGTAGAATACTCTACTTCTGGTGGACTCATCTCTATGGACGACGGGCAAAAGTTCAGAAATATTTTTTCATATTGTGATTTCTGACAATTATTTATTTATTAAAACTTTATGCACAAAAATGTACAATGGCGGACTTAATGCCATAGGCATTCTCTACCAGTCTACCGTAGGGTGGTGTAGAAATGGGTGAAGTAGGTGCACTAAATTTAAATCATAAACTTTAGAGCAAATGAAAGACAAATACATACCAAAACAAAAAAGAAACGAGAAGTAAAATAAGGGAATATATAAATATATACACATATACATACAAAGATACATACATACATAAAAAGATAAATACATGCATATTTACATACACATTATAATATATAAAGTATGAATGTTGTGATGATCCTGCTAAATTTTGAGAGAGGAGAGCTCGTACCTTCGCTTTGAACGATATGCGACTGGGTGCTATTCTGATTTCCTGAGGAAGAGCGTTCTAAAGGAGAACGCGTTCTGAAGAAGGAAGAATGGACACATGCAGAAGTATGAGAGGAGTATAACAGTATATGTTCATGAGAAAAATACGGATTATAATATTTTGAGTAATTTATTCCGCAAGTACTTTACTTGCGTTCAATGGTCGCCCAAAAATGAAAGGGGGTTAGCAAACCACATATGACATATTTTATTACAAACACAATGTTGAATAATTAATCAATTATAGAAATAAAACATTTTTTATGTTCAGAGATTAACTAAACAATATGAATATGCCAATATTTGTTCTTAACGGCCACTAATATACCATTATAAATCATTGAGCTCCAATAACAAAAAAAAAACAATTACAGCGAATATTGGAACCATGGATTCACATAGCTATAAAGTACTCCTCTTACATGACTAATACAAACCAATTTAAATCAATTGTAAAGTTTAAATTCAAAATGGCCACCGAATTTAAAATTCGAACATTAACACGCCCAATCCCTGGTGCCTCCATTCGCAGTAATGGCCTATTTTATTAAATTGGTTGAAAATATTTTTGTTGAGCCGTGCGACGCGTGCGCGCCCTACGTTTACGTCTAAATCGAATAAATCCACTCGCTCCCTAGTAATGCGCTATTAAATTTGTTTGATTACATATTACGGGGGAACTGTTTTCCAATAAAAAATATAAGAATTTTATTGAATGACAAACGTTTTATGTAAGCTTTGGTGGCAGAAATGTTTTGGTTTACCTACGAGATAAAGCAATACATTTCCTCTTACCAAGTTTATAGAATAAGAAGGAATTTTTGATAAATTAAAACGATATTCCGTTTTAAGATATCATTTTTTCTACACCTACATTTCACGCCTGTATTTCAACGAAGAAGTAGATTGAGGGTTGTATCACACTTACATTTTGCCACTAATTTTTTTGGTCCTACGGAATAGGGGGCAAGCCTGTTGTTGTCTACCGAACAAGATTCCAGATCCTGCGTTAATATGAGAGTTTCACTTCGACATTTTTAAACATTTTCGAAGTGTCTCCGTCCTTTGCAAGTCTCTAAACATGTAACCTACATTGACATTTTTGAGCGAATTTGATACTAGATCCGTGGGAGAGCCATGCTTCGGCACGTATGGGCCGGCTCGACCGGAGTGATACTACGGTTTCACAGAAAACCGGTAGTAATTCATTGTTTTTCGTTGAGTGAGTGAGGCTACCGGAGGCTCTAACCCTTTCCTCCACCCCCGCATTCCCCTCTCCCTCCCTCACCCCCTCTTCCCCTGCTCCCACCTTAAAGGCTTGCAACGCACTTGTGACTCGAGTTGCAATTGCCCATGGGCAGCGGTAGTCACTTACCATCAGGTGACCCGCCTGGTCGTTTACCACCCATACCATAAAAAATAGATGTAGGTTTGCCAAATATGTCTGATGTTTTTTAATGTTTCTTGAATGTCGTCGAATACTTTTACTATATCACTAGGGCCGCAGTACTGAACTCCTTTCCCAGTATGCAATACGCAAATACCTAATATAAACAAACACAATCAACCAATTAAAATAATCAAAAACAAAATACTACATCTGTAACGCCAGAAATCGTTTAAAGCCGATTTATTTACACAAAATGTCTCGAAGCGACTTCTTGCCTTAATAAGCTCATTCGAGGAATTAATCACCTAGAGTCACGAGACAGGTCAGAAATAAATATATATTTAGAGAAATCGCCGAAATCAGAGATAAGGAGTAATAATTATCGCTTTTATTTTTGCTTCTTTTTCCTTGTACGATTTATTACGTTTACTACGGTGACAGATCGGGAGCTAGGATGGCATGTTCCTGAAGGAAATATTGCTATGGGGTTATTTGGTCGCTGCCGAAGTTATAAATTGACTAGGCAGAAAGTAAAGATCGAAATGACACATAACAATAATAAGATAAGGCAAACAAAGAATGATTATCTATCTTATTAGTCATCTAGTTCTTTTCAATTGTCGAATCGAAATAAAACTTTGTATGTATATGTAGTTCGAATGACAATACTATAATTTGGCATCTTGTTGCTGATGCGATTATGGAGCAAGGAGATGGATAGAGGAACTCTTCATTGGCTACTAGTAAACCCCTCGAGTTTGGACTCGTATGATTCGTTTTGACGAGTCCAACAGATTGGGCTGATTGGGTTACTAATAACGATGATCTGATGATGGAGCCAGGAGATGGAGCGGGGAACTCTTTTTTACTTTTGAATTTGGTTCACTTTTACATCGTGTTTTTTTTTAGTTTTTCTAAGCTATAATTTTGGTAATTTTCATTTTCTTCTTCTGTACGGTCACAGAATACATAATAGTACAGGTGCAGAAGTCTCACTCGGCAAAATCATTTAAATAAAAAGCGACTCTTAACCCGACACAATAAAGTCGCAATTCAAGTAGCACGGCGCTAATTACCTACAGTTATATTCACCTAGAAATTTCCTCTCTTTCTATCGCGTAATTCTTATCTGCTCTGACGACGAATTTTTTTTAAGAATGAATTAATCTAAATATTTAAATTACCAATAAGTTATGTGAATACTACTCTATTTTTGTAAACAAATAAACCTAAGATAGGTACTAATTAACTCGAATGGATGACACGACACAGCGTTTGAGTGAGCATCGATATAACGTGCGACCCGGCCGGCGCGTGGCAGCCCGGCACGATTAGTCGAGCCTGCAGTGTACTCGTATCTTTAAATAGATATGTACTGCACCCTATCCATCTCAACTTACCCTATAATTTTGATAAATTTAAGTATTTGCATTAGAATGTGTTTGGAGCAAAATGATTAAACTAAACTCTTTGCCGAAATATCTTGTAATATCTACGTTTTCATTAGATCTTGTGGAGCTCGCCTCCTTGTTTAACTTGAAAATTATATAAATACATAAAGTCCGTTCATAGTCATTAAAAGTCCTAAAGTTAATAGTTACTTTGTACAACCATTGTTACAAAGGCATTTAGCGATCGCTACAATAGCCTCAAAGAGCTGTTAGTAGTCGCAGTACTTCTGCCGCTACTCGTCCTTAGAAGCAGGGTATTTGTTTTAATCTCAGCTATAAAACGTGGGTAGTAAAAGGTTCTGCCCACCGTCCATTTACGAGAGGCCGTCTGCCTTTGTTGATTTGTACAACTTACAGAAAATACTTCCGAAAAACAAAAATGTATTCATAGAAAAAAGCTGGCTATTTGTGTTGGTGTAATTTATCTATAATATGTATGTATTTAGAAATATATAAGTGTGTTTATCAGCAGTCTGGTTGCCATAGTACAGGCTCTGCCTAGTTTGGAACTAGACGCGGCCGGGTGTGAGATGTGTCAAGTTATTATCATTATGTCGTGAGAGTTTGATTACTTAAACAAAAATCATAAATGCGGTCTTTGTGCAGATTAATTTATTAGTTAATTAGCTTTTGCCCGACTTCGCCCGCGTTAACTAAAGTTATTTTTTTACCCCTCGGGAACAGTACTTTTTTTGGATGAAACGCCCTATGTCTTCTACCAACCCTTAAAAATTTTTTGCAAATTTTTATGATTATCGGTTGAATAGTTGAGGCGTGGAAGGAATATTAATTATAAGTTATGCACTAAGGACATATTCATAAGTTTTGCTTTGATATTTACAAAAGACATCTGTGTCTATCTAAATGTTAATAAAACACAACTATTTTATACATATATGTTAACTTGCACATTGCATTGTCAATGCTTAAATTTATTAAGATAAAAAATCATTTTTATAAATTAAATGAACAAAATTCATCTAAAAGATTAAAAGGCTAACTTACACTCATAAAAAAATAAATGCTCTTAAATTAATATAAAGTCATTAAAAATATACTGAATTCGTATTTAACAATAAATAATTACAGTTAATTACAAGATTGAACGACATAGGCAGTCGAGGATGCTACCACCTATGTTGTCGGTATGTAGATATATAAAATTACACCCAAAGCAACAATAGAACAGAACATTGTACTTAATCTTAGGGTACAATTACATCGTCTATTTGCTCGAAACCCGTTTGTCAGTAACCTAAATAGCGCTCCAGTGTTCGACGGATATTTACGGCTCCCAGCCGTAGTGTGGCCGAGACGTCTCCATCAATGGCCGAGCCAGAACCGTAAATTAGCGGCCCACACAATACACCGCCGAACCTCCGCCACAGAATTAACATAATAAAAAGGGGGCATTCATATGCCACTCGTAAATAAAGTTTTATGGCCATCGCTCTAATGCGTCCAAAAACGTCGCACGGAGGGGCCGAGCGGCGAGAATCGTGCAAACTTTATAACACAAGAATTCACACTCTCACCCTAGGGTAACCATAATAAAATATAAGCATCAAGAAAATCCGGACTTTCCTCTGGAACCCGTATGCATAGATAACGCGATATAAAAAAGCTATTAAATTTACGAGCTTCGATGTGCGTACATCCGCGTCAAGTCATCAAATATTTTTATGGTTATAAATATATACATTTTTTTCCGTGCACGCATTAATTTGTTTATTATGCCATCCATATTTTTATATAAACATGTAATCTCTCGGAGAAATTCATGAATACATTTCCTTCGAATATAAAAATACATGAGCGCTGAATGGTAATACAAACAAATGACTTCGTGTATCTCAAGGTACACTTAAGCAAACATGTAAGTATCAAAGAACATTATTATGTTCATCACGATTCAGAATTGAATCTTTTACGTCCTTTTTGTAAACACGGTGTAGTAGTAAATCAAATAAAAAATGTCTTTGCGGCTTTTTAACGATGAGTTGTTGACATTAAAACCAGAAAAGAATTCATTAGAGGCAAGTAAATTAAATATACGTATAGTACTTTATTCCTGCTTTTGTCTGTAATATTTAAAAAGCATTTAACTTGAGAGAAAAAAAGTAGGTATATAATCAAAACCTTACATTAAGTACATGAAATAATAAATTGTGTCAGATTTAAGAATGATATAATAATTTGACTAGCACACTTTGAGACACTAATACTGGTAATACAATATTCACTCAAAAAACAATACCAATAACATAATGCACAATAAAACCGTAATTTGATAACCAGAGAGGGTAAACCTCAACACTTACCTTCTCAACCTTCATAAATCGTGTTCATTCACACATTCTCCGGATAACGCGTAAGTCCGACGAAATGTAAACTTATGGCTACTGCCGCGTATGACCATTTTGAACGTGGTTTAATAACGGGTTCACCACACATCGCCGTAAATAGCTTAAAAAAATTTTATTTATTTTTCCTAGAATGTCATAATTTGTAAGTATCGAAATTGTGTTTGATTGTAGGTATATATTTTTGGTAAAACACAATATGTATTACAACTAGCACCCTGTTTCCAACATTCTAAATTGTTGGACACAGGGAGACGCCCTTTAAAAGCGTTACAACACAGACACTTCACTTTTTTATATACACTTAGGTGGCAAACAAGCACACGGCATGTTTGATGTTAAGTTATCGGTGCCTATAAACAGTCACAATACCAGTAGTGTATATGACGCGTTGCCAACCACTTTTATTCACATGGGCAATCCACATGAAGTTCTGGCGACTCTACTCGCCGATTTATAAGTAAAGACTCGCTTGTGTAGGCCAGGAACAGGCAGAAAATGTTTTATAAAAATTGTTGCAGTAATTCCCGAACATCTCCCGTACCAAAATTGTACATCAACAGTTTATTTATGAAGGGTGCACACGTACTTCGCCGTACTGACTGTGCAATCGATCGACGCTTCGATGCGACTGTCGAGCGACGGTTAGTTTATCTTTTCATGTACACTAATAAAGAACTAACTTAAAATCCATATAAACTCCTGTTCTGTGAACTTCAAATATGCAAATATTTCAAATTTTCGCCCACACATCCAAGGATAGCGACCGAGTCATGGCGCTATGCATCTACACGTAGCTTACTCTTTATTGTGAGTTTGATCCTGACTAGAGAAGTTGGTTATTTAATAATCCATATTTCGGCATCATCAACTTAGGGTGCTGAAATTCTGCTGATCAAGAAATAGGAGTTCCACCACAGCCTCATATTGGAGGCAGGTTTTCATAACGGCTTTACAAGATGAGCTGTGTGCTTTCTAACCGCGTTAATAGTGCAACAACCCTTTTAGTTGAAGTTTAAACATTTTCTTGTTTTCAATACAACAAATTCGAGTACAACATAAAATAAAATTACCGTTTATCTGTTGCAAAAAAGCTTAAATAATCGTTTAAATTTCGATTTCTCATTTTTATCTACGCGGTTGCGAGATATAATAACCTTAAGAGCTTGCAACAAAAACAAAAATATATTGCGTCGTTAAAGCAAAACCAAAAAAACATTTGACACTTTCATTTCTTTACAAATGAAAAATAAAGAGGCCGCTCAGCGTAGTAGAAAAGTCATTTCGGAAAGAATTATACTCCTAAGTAGATAATAAACGCAGCAATACCACCGTTTCTGTGCGGCAAGTCGCGACAAATTTGCCGCGCGAAGTAAAAGCTTTTGTCGAAATATTGTCGTACGTAATTGCAGCTTCATACATACTGCTACAGTGGTAGTATAGATAGCAAACAATGCTGATGTTCAGTATTGCTTTAGTTGAAAATAGAAGGCATGACAAATAGAAGGTTGCAGCAACTCAGTATAGTTTTTAAGGTGACGCCGACGTACGTGCCGGTGCGTACGTGCTTGGTGATCAACAATTCAATCAAATCAATTGCACCACAGGGCTCTGGCTGGAATATTATTATCATTGGATCATGTCCGAGTATCTTTTATTTATGTTAGATTCATGGGCCAGCTGTTTAATAGCAATTTAAACGCTTCAAATATTTTTTTCAATAAAAACATATAGAGGGAACATCACCCTCAGTTGATTATGGTCACGGCAACTTAATTTTGTAATACTAAGAGTGCAAAAATATGCCTGTGGCTTTAGTGGTCAACTACCTGTGCCTCAATGCTCTCAACTCAGTTCTAACGGTCTAACTTGCATGTTAACAACCCTGTCTTTATGGCCTCTGAAATTTTGCCGATACAAAAATAGGGAAATACAGAAATTCTAGAATGTGCAATACAAATCGCTTATTGCCGGAACTACATAACGGCGTTCAATTATTTGACGAACAATACTGAGTTGATTTACTGTGTGTTCTCACAGACTGTGGTGTCATTGCAATTCAGGGTTG
Source organism: Euplagia quadripunctaria (assembly GCA_963859945.1). Lineage (NCBI taxonomy): Eukaryota > Metazoa > Arthropoda > Insecta > Lepidoptera > Erebidae > Euplagia > Euplagia quadripunctaria. Next base: position 2,565,391 of record OY982569.1, on the reverse strand, counting down.
TCACATAACGCTGTATGCAGTCTCGTCCTAATAATATTATGAATGTGGACGTTTGTGGAGATGTTTGTAACTCAATCATGCTCTTAGATCTGAAAGGATTTGTACTAAATTTAATACATAGTAGCCTTGATGATGTATTCGAATAACAATATAGATAGTCTATAGGTTTCCAGTGGTGTACACATATATTATATATATATACGTGTATATATATGTTTATAAATATACGTATACTTACGTGAACCGAAACAGACGCGGATGGAATCGACAACGAAACTGTCCATAATTTTTTTTGGAAAGCTTTTTTTTTGAGGCTTATAGATGTAGATGATGATAAAATTTTAATCAATATTAAATTTTAATAATAAAAAATTAAATGATAATAATAATAACGTCACACATCTCACACACGGCCGTCTGATTCCAAACCAAGCAGAGCCTGTACTATGGTAACCAGACTGCTGATAAACATACTTATATATTTCTAAATACATACATATTATAGATAAATTACACCCAGACACAACAAATGATCATGCTCATTATACAATTATTTGTCCTGGGTGGGAATAATACAAGGGATGTTGGCCTGAAGATGAACCTATTCATTTCCAGTATAAGTTGTTAACTATCATTGTATTGACTTTCAATATCATGACAGATCAACATTTAAACTGGACGCGTGTGGCTTGGTGTACCAGTTTTCACATTATTTTTAATTTAGAGCACATGTTTAAAAATGTAAGATTTCTAAACTGTTTGTATATAAACTTAAATCAAAGTATTCCAGATTTCATATTCCTCAGTGCGCGAAATTTGGTTAAAAAGAGGTATAAAGAATTCTCTTCACTACTAGATAATAAAACCTTACTTTCCTAATTAGTAAATGTTCCTCACGCAAGTTCCAAGTGTAGCAACCCTATTCGTATATGGGTTTCGAGATAAGGGGACGCTTTGTTCCCGGCGTAAATATAAATTGCACCATAAATGTCAAATGGACACAATTGCTCAGCTGGACCGTGATTTTAAGCGATATAAGTAGCCTTACAGTTTGCATGGAATTATTAGTAGCATAATATTAATTGAAAATATTTATTTATTTAGTGAGTTCATATTAACCAGAGGTGATTGTGGTCTTTTTGTTGTATACTGGGTTCAGTTTACATACTGTGAAACGACCACAGCGGTCGAAATGATACGTAAACTAAAATGTTTTTATAGATGTCATTGTACGTAAATCAAAGAAACCTGGAGTTTGGTTTCTTTCATTAATACTTAAAGATTTTGTAGACCTAACGGTTTCATGATTTATGTGTTGTATTTGGTGAGTGCTCCTTCATATTCATACTAATTTATTTCATACAAAATAGAGCACAAAAATGGTCTTAATTAATGTTAGATTCCTCTATTTTACTGATGTATAGCATGTGAAATGGTCATCAATCAGGTTAAATTCTACAATAACGATAATTATTAATAATACAGTTTTTATCATAATGAATAAAACAATATTGATAATAATTAATAATACAATAATAATAAAATGTTGACATGTAACAGTAATAAAATTGCAACAATAATAAAACAATTACAGTTACTCCTTAAGTTTATAGCTATTTTCTGCGTCATTATTATCATTATAATCATATCATCACCACTATCACTATCATTATCATAATCATCATCACCACCGCCATTATCAAACCAAAAAAGAAAACTTGTAAGAAACTCTTCTTCAAGAATGAACAAAGATTCCCTAAATCTGTTATAAATAGTTTATTCTCTCTGTTATATATTAGGACGTGACGAGAATTCTTTGTATTTAAGAAAATTTCGCGAACGGAGGAACATGACATTTTGAAAACTTAAAGAAAGTTATTTTTTAAAGAATGTAACAAATTTGAAAATGACATGTAAACAGTTCATGTGACAGTATATACTTTGACCTACCAATGGCAGTTCATGTTAAACTGGCCAATAAATATACGAAAAATGAATTATTGTCGAAATTCGACCAACAGGTGATTTCTATTTTTATTTAGTATATTGTATATGTAAATCTGAAAAGGCATTAAATACATCGTTGTCAGCGACGACAGCGTTTGCTTAATCGAGCGTAAGTCGTTGGATGCATGTGGAGCTATGTGAGACTAATTTCGCTAAAGTTTTGCACTTGTGTCGTTATTGTACCGAAATGTACACACATGTTGTTAGTTTAAAATTGTATTTTATATTAAACATATGGGCATACCGAGCGGGGGGGGGGGGGGGGGGCAAAGGCAGCTGTCGGTAATATAAAATTTTGGATTTTGCCTCCCCCTGGACCGGCAAAACAAAATTTAGCTCCCCCCTGCGCTTACCAAAACAAATTTTGTCCCCCCTTGGGCTAAAAGCTGGGTACGCCCATGCTCACGCCTATATCCTCAAAGGGGTAGGCAGAAGTGTTTTAAACATCCTCATTTTGGATAATTTGGTCCCACTTGCACTTTGCAATTAAAAATGGGAAAATTGGGAAAATATTTAAAGGGAAAGCAGGTCAGGCTCGTTTATCTGAAACTCGAAATGGCTGAAACTTGGAAGTCCGAGCCCTCTAAGTTCTTAAAAATATTTATAATATATTAGTTATAACGATTACAGTTTATAACTACTACATTTGTAGAATGCAACCTACAAACAAAATAATCTATTTAATTTATTTTGCGTATTTTATAAACTGTAAGAGGCTCGTGGCTAAGTGGTAACCGAGTAGGTACACATAGTAGTGTAGCACATTAAAAGTTAAGTAACACTGGCTAGCTAGTCTAGGATGGGTGACCGTTCTTAACACATTAAGACCCTTCCGTGCCTCGGAGAGCACGTTTAACTGTCAGTCCCGGGTGCCATACGAACATCTGTGGCATTCGTTACGGGTGGTTGAAGCCCTAAAAAGTCCGACAACCTGGTCTAACTACAGAACTTTGATATCGCCTAGTACTTGGGTTGTGGAGGTCTGATGGCAGTCGCTTCACGTACAATATCAAAGTTGAGCCGTATCGTAGTTAGACTGCAAGCCGACCCCAACTTAATTGGAAAAAAGGCGCGGAGGATTTTTTTTCCTCTACCGATATTTAAAAACGAAATAGGTGTTTTTCTAACTCACAATTTCCTTAAAAAATGTTTTGAATTTTTTTTCTACTCGATTTATAATTTTTCACAATTTTTTTTTTCCTATACTGATACAATTTGAAATAACAGATATGACTATACAAGTACACTGTCCGTTTCTCCTCTCCCAACCCCAATTCACACCATACAAGCAAAAGCAACTCAACACAGATATTTACGACATAATATCATATTCACAGTCGTCCACTTACTGCTCTTTCACACCCATTCCTCATCCAATATACTTCCACCAACTTTAAGCACATTTCCACAAATTATTTGCGTAAACAAAGACTTAAGACTTAAATCCGTTGCCAAACAATACATCAAAAACTTTTAACTGCTTTGAAAAATTACGACTGCCTCTTATCTATATATTCTGCTAAGTTGTTCATAGATAAACGATTCGTATGAAATATTGAGGGTAGTTGAAAATCTTGTGTTTGGTAGATCGTGAGTTAACGAGTATGCAATGACTTTGTGCAGGAAATCGCCCGAAATGTATGGTGCGAGTTTCAAGCGTAAGAGTATTTCGAAGATACTTTTGTAATAATAGCATGTGGATTAATCACCTGTATACCAGGTTTATGAAGCAAATTAGGCCACCGTTCTCAGATATCTCAAAAATGGCTATTACGAGTTTCAATTCCTACCAACATAAAGATTCGTTGATTGTATTGCTGGCGATATATTTATATTATTAACAATGTTTTTTATTAAAAACAGATACAATCCTCGCTAAAACTACTATTCTTTCGATTCCGTTCAGAATAATTGTTTGCAAAATCCACAACTAATTATCTATTTTACATGTATGTATTATATTTTAACTAGCAACCCGCTCTGGCTTCGCACGGGTAGCCGAGACATCTTCAATAATCATCAGCATATTTCAATTAATTTACACAAAATCTTAACACATTATACACCTAAACCTCCCTCATGAATCACTCTGTCTGTCAGTGAAAACCACATGAAAATCCGTTCAGTAGTTTTTCAGTTTATCGCGAACAGACACGCGGCGGGGACTTTGTTTTAAAACATGTACTGATGAAATGATTTCTGCTATTCATTAGTATGATAAAAAACATGACAACGTTATTTTTTAAGAAAGAAAGTTGGCAAATGAATAGTCTTTCTGAACGCGAATTGTATTTTTGAGTTGATCTACCTAAATAAACTCAATAATCTAATTCGCGTTCGAAGGTTGTCATTTTTAGTAACTGTAAAGGAAAATAATTCACGCTCACCGCTCCCGCTTCCTCTTACTACTTATACCAACGTCTACACTAATGCCAGTAGGTAGAACCGGTCATCAGTTGCAGCGATCGTGGAGTGGAGCCGGGAACTTTCCCTGTGCGATTATAATCAATTATTTACACGCGTTCCTGCCCGTTGGTTCGTACTTGTACGTCTAGTAGCGAGTAGTTGGGGTAAAACCTTCTGTTGGCATTCTTTAATGTTTCACTAGATAGGGAAGATTAAAGAAAAGGGGTGCGGTTAGGGCTGCTTTCTTTTAACAGCAAGATAATGACGTCATATTATGTATTATTACGTAACTATAAAGTGACTACGTAATGGGTCAAGTGGTATAGTTAGGCGACGTTTAAGCCGGGTTGTGAGGTACACAGATGTCTGGTCACAATTCAAGGCTCTGTGCAGCTATGAAAATGTATATAACAAGAATCCAATAACAATGTTGCCGACCCAGGAATTGAATGCAGTACGTCATGATCACAGCAACATAACCACAAACTTTGTCACACCAATAAGCTGAACGCACAATGTATCAAAATTATTTCACAATAATTACAATATAGTAAAACTAAAAAAAAAAACATTAATGCAGTACCTCATGTCGCAGGAACATAACCGCAAACTTTGTCACACCAATAAGCTGTACACACAATGTGTCAAAATTATTTCACAATAATTACAATTTTATAAAACTAAAAAATCATCAATGCAGTACCTCATGATCGCAGTAACATAACCGCAAACTTTGTCACACCGATAAGCTGTATACACACTTCGTCAAAATTATTTCACAATAATTATAATATGGTAAAATTAAAAAAAAACACGTTTTAATGGCGAAACGAATAAAAAAGTATCAAAGAGTTTGACTATCCATATCCTGGCATAATGATCAGACCATCGTTACCAAGCTCAATCTGCTGGACTCATCAAAACGAATCATATGAGCCCAAACTCGAGGAGTTTACTACCAGCCACTGAAGAGTTCCACTGTCCACCTCTTGGCTCTATCATCAGATCAGCTCCAAGGTCCTAAATTATAGTATCGTAATCCGAACAATATATACATAAAGTTTCATTTCGACACAACAATTGGCAGTACGTTAAAATTGACTTACAAAATTTGTTTAAATAGATTTGTATATATTTCATTTCATTTCATTTCAACGATGATAAATAGCGTGTAAGTATGACCGTCGCGAATAACTTACAAAAACGTCTTTCTTTGAATACTTATCACAATGCAAAATTTTGATTTTCCGCTACGCAATGTAACGTAAAACCCGTACTGTGCGGTACGGTGAATGACCTTCAGCGTCTGGTGCCGTCGAAGCAGCTGATTGCATAAATGTTGTTGATTTCATTACATTACAGTTTTTGGCTGTATGGGGTATTTACTGATTTTTTCTCGGTAAAATGTTCTGTTTCCTCATTGTGATATCACAGAAAAAAAATGAAAACAAAAAATAAGAATTATGAATTTTCCGGCAGAAATTTCCAATGATTTTCCGCTCAGAATGATGGTCTAAATACACTATTTCAGGATTCGGTACGGTGTCACTTACACTCTGTATATGCCATTTTAATAAAATTATTTTGTAATTCAATTATTAATTGGATTACTTAAGTAACTAGTTACGCCCATCACTGGTTACGAGTGAAACTAATGAAAGCCTGTTAAAAAACGTTTACCTTCGGCCTCTTGTGCTATGTCTATAAATAGTTCCTCACAATAAAACAATCCAAGCATACCATTCTTTTGACAAACATCTTTGAGTAAATCTGTTGACTAATGTGTTTCATTTGTCCTAAAACTCACATCACGACTTGACTCACAGTGTCATTACATTGACATCACTTGACACATTTGTCAGAATTGACAGATGCAGTTCTAGACGGTTTGACATACCGGGCTCCATAGACGCAAGGGTTTAACAAATGGCGGTGCTTCGTCATTCATTGTTTGACGCGGAGGTTGTCAAGAATTCGGATTAAGTTTTTTGAGTCTTATTTATTGAAAGAGAGGCTTTGTTTTAAGTTGAAAGGCAACTTAGATGGTGCTATAATTTGGTGAAGCTTATGTTGAGTATATGTGTAGATGTGTCGCAGTAACATGTTTAGTTTTGGCGTGGGCCACGAAGGTACTAGTTTTGTAGTGGACGCCCAAAGGCTGAAATTCTATAGTAATTCATTAACTTTTTGATAAATTGACATTAAAATTGTCGTCGCCACATCAAAAACTCTTATTTATTTTATTAAAAATAGGGACAAACTATAATAAATGATAACACAGTTGACTATTTAATAAGAATAAATTAATAGACATTACTTTTACTGGTTATACCGGTAACGCAATGGTCGATTGATAAATTTAATATGAATGAATAGTGGGGTTATAAAAGGGTAGGAGTAAGTTCAGAACGTGGTCTTGAGTGCGAATAGTGGTACGAACAACTTGGCAGTTACTGTTAGTTAGTGATTTTCATATTTTATATCAGTGGTTGTGAGACTGTTTCTTACAAAATTAATAATATATTATTTAGAAACGTGCACCCTATCCTACACCTGGAAAGTTATTTTCCGAAGAAATAAAAACAAACTAAAATATACAATTTTTTTTCAATCTTAATCTACTATTTGTCGGAATGTATAACGTATAATAACGTATATATGTATAACGCTTCTAAAATTTGACCATATATTTCTGTAACACCCTGTATAGTAAGAAGGATAATAATAAAAAAATGATTTTGATAAGGTAACATATATCCGTTATTTTTACACTAACGTAAGGAAACTTAGGCTGTAAATCAATTTCTCGGGGACTTCCCTCCTAGGGTATACCCAAGTGCCTTGCGATAGACTCACTTGTGACGAAACACCGTGGGGTTTCAGTCGGTTCGATTCCGACATACCACTTCACCAATAGCCGTGGTGAGGTGATGACCCGTGGGGGTCTCCACACTAAAAAAAAAAAAAGCTGTAAATCATTACAAATAAATAAAATTGAAGTGTCTGTTTGCAATGTCAAAATAATAGTCTTTTAAGCTCATACAGTTATTTGCAAGATACCTATACCTAAAAATCAGTTTTAAATTTTTTGTCTGTCTGTCTGTTTGTTCCGGCTAATCTCCAGAACGGGCGGACCGATGTCGGCGGAACTCTCACTGGCAGATAGCTGGAGTTATAAGGAGAAGCTTAGGCTACTTTTACTTTGGAGTAAGAATTAAGGTTCCGCGCAAAATATAAAAATATGTCCACGCGAGCGAAAAGACATAAAATCTCAGAAATTGAATTAATTTATTCAGAGATTCTTTCACAAAAACTTCTCATGCTAATACTGATTTCCAATTTGTTTAAACTCTCCTTTACAATAAAGATAATTTAAAGGTATACACAAAAATAATGAAAGGTTTATTAATAACATTGCTTTACTGAAAATTATAACTCATATCGATTCAAATGTAAATAACGTTATTTTTGTAACATTAATTATTATTTTTAACCGACTTCAAAAAAGGAGGAGGTTCTCAATTCGACTGCATGATTTTTTCATTTTTTTTTATGTTTGTTACCTCAGAACTTTCGACTGGGTGAACCGATTTTGATGATTTTTATTTGAAAGTTGGTGCTTCCCGTGTGGTCCCATTTCAATTTGGTCCATTTGTGACAATGGCATCCATGAGAAAACCATATATAAGCCTTTTATGGAATAGTTTTTTTTGTTGAAGTCGGTTTTTTTTCAAAGAATTATTAGATACATAAAAAACATTATGAAGTAAGCGAAATCGATAAGCAACTCATTCCTGGAGCAAAATTAGTAGCTACACATATTTTTTTATATCTGCCTGGTAATAGACACTGGACGTTTGCAGCCAATGAAACACTAGTTTATTATAACCCTGACTTTTCGTATTTTGGGATTCCGAGTCGAAAAGCCTTGCTGTGTTTTTGTACATGTGGCTCTCTACGGGCCGTCATCACCACCGGAGTTTTTCGATGGGGCGGTGGCGACTAAAATCACATGGTGTGCCATACTACGCCTTAAATAGGAGGGGTACGGGCATGACTACAAAAAAACTACTTTAACCCAAACATTAAAGGGTCTGATAAATGGTACGAAATCACCGGTTCTAAGTACAAAGTATACTAATAATGATATCAGTTAAGACAATCGCCTATCATAGCAATGCAGCCTGCAATAATGGATCTTTACCGTAATTTAATCTCGTAGGGCTCCATTTGTTTAATGATTGTAATCAATTTTATTCTTAGAGATGTGAACGAAACTCAGTGTAATTATATGTACTGTTACAATAAAAACTTTCGTGAGTGGTATTCATGTTTTACACCCGACGGGGGCCCTTTTTCAAGGAGTTCGTTCTCGCACACACGCTTCACTCCTTGATAAAGGGCCGTTTGTATTTCGGGGATGCACAAAACTAGTCGGGCATCCCCGAAATACAAACGTGAGTAAAACCGTATAGTTTCTAATAAAGTATATGTACATATATGTATAAGATGTTTTTAGATTTATTTTATTATAGTGTACCTCTTCAAAACAATATTGGAAGGAAAAATAGAGGGAAAGAGAAGATGAGGAAGGCTTAGAAGACAGCCAGTGCAACCTGGTCGAAACGTCACGCCATTTAGAGGTATGTAATACCTATTTCGTGATCGCGTTAAGCCCCTTTTAAATACATAATTATAGGCCTAGAAGAAGCTTTATACAACAAGTGAAGGAAAAAGTGGGAGTCGAGACTTATTAAGAAGTCAAAAAGATCGTACAGGATAGAGAAGAGTGGCGACTAGAGTAAAGGAATAACGGTAAAACTAGATGTAAGAAATTGTTTTCTTTTTGCTAGAGTAAAATATCAGCAAATATCTAGGACGTAAATCACAGCAGTCAGTTTCTCTAGGCGAAGCAGCTGAGAATCTACATACTACAGAAGACCACAATGAAACAATACTACTAGCATATGTAGGAATAGAATAGAGTTACATCATCATCATATCATTTCAGCCATAGGACGTCCACTGTTCGGCATAGGCCTCCCTCAATGACTTCCAAGAAGACCGGTTGGAAGCGGCCTGCATCCACAGACGTCCTGCGATCTTTACCAGGTCGTCTGTCCACCGCGATAATGGACGTCCTACGCTGCGCTTTCCGGTCCGTGGTCTCCATTCCAGAACTTTCCGGGCCCATCGACCATCCGTTCTACGTGCTATGTGTCCTGCCCATTGCCACTTCAATTTGCTGACCCGTTCGGCTATGTCGGTAACCTTCGTTCGTCTGCGTATCTCCTCATTTCCGATTCGATCGCGCAGAGAAACACTAAGCATAGCCCTTTCAGTAGCTCGTTGAGCGACCCTGAGCTGGAAAGTTACATTGGTAGAAATAAAATCAATTTTATTGCAACAAATAGTTTTCATTCAAACAAGAGCCAAAACAACCACTAAAATAAACGAGTTACAACATAACACGTATTATTTCGATATTAACCATTAAAAGCACTTAAGAATGTTAATGTTATTTATCTCATTGTATTTTTTTTAAATTCCGAATACCAGAGTAACATACACACATATATTCACGCCTATATTTCCAAAATGGGAGGTAGAGGTGTATTAAACACCCAAATTTTGCCTATTATTGGGCCCCAGTCTTAATTCTATTCTAGCGTTTAAACGCAGATAGGTATAACAGCCATGGTCATAGGCTGATAGCATGCAGTTAACCTATGACCTCGACCAGTGTGACCTGGTCGAATCGTCAGGCAATACACAGGTGTATAAATACATAATTAGACCCTACGTTTTAAATAAATTTAATCACAACTTATGCAATTATTTGAGTATCTTGCAAAATGCTATTTGAAATACTACTTCTACTACGATGCATATTGTTTTATATCGTAACTGTAGTTCACGCTGTTTCTTCTAGAGCTTTCCAACACAGCTTTCATATTTGAATATAAAATGTTAAAACCGACGGCACGAAAAAAGCGCATTTTAAAATTTACATACCGAAGCCCCTGTCAGCAATTTTGCCGCGAATGACTTGCGTGGAGGCGCCATTTGTTCACGAAACAGCATATTAACCAGAAAACGCTTGCTAATAGACAGCCGGCTACCTGTACTGCAAGTCATCCTCGTCAATTCAACATTGAGATTCACTCACAAAAGTTAGTCACAATATCATCCGTGTTTATGGTCACTGCTCTGCTCCTAAGGGTCGCAGCGTGATGCTGAATAACATATAACCTTTCTAAAGAGTTGGCCTATCAAATGCAAAAATATTTTTTTAAATCCAACTGGTAGTAGCAAACGAGCAGACGGGTCACTTGATGGTAAATGACTACCGCCGCCCATGGGCACCTGCAACTCAAGAGTCACAAGTGCGTTGCCGGCCTTTAAGGTGGGGGTAAGGGAAGAAGGAGAAGAAGGGGAAAGAGCGGGAAGAGAGGTGAAAAGGGGGGAGAGGGAAGGGTTAAGGCCTCCGGTAACCTCACTCACGCGGCGAAATGCAATGTAAGCATGCTTTACTGTCGGTTTTCTGTGAGGCCGTGGAATCACTCCGGTCGAGCCGACCCATACGTGCCGAAGCATGACTCTCCCACGATTTTATGACTTTTCAACTAGCTTTTCCAGATATTTTACTTATGAACCCCACGCGTGGGTATAAGGCCTGCATCTACTGAGGAAAGACAAGTTAATGCACGTAAAATTTTATATGTCGATTGTCGATAGTCATATCAAGTGGTGAAACGACACCGACGACAGGTCGTTACACCTTTTAATAAGGGCCCCTGTAAGGTCCGAAACTAATCGGACATACCTGAAATACACACGTGTGTAAAACCATATACATTTAACGACTTTACCAAACGATTACATCACTCATGAAAGTTGAACTCTTACCTTATGGATTCAAAAAGCAATTTATAGTCTTATTTAATGTTCAATTACAAACTGTCCAGTAAAAAGACAACCTTCTCTTCATTCGAAACAAATAAACTGCATGATTAGAACGAAACTACAGCATAGACGGCATCGTGAAGGAACTGTCATCAGTTATTCAGCACGTAATGGAGTTTAATTCAGCCGACGATCGAAGGGATATATTTAACAATACGTTATGGTAGATAATACTAGGTACCTTGCAGACATGCGACATGCAAATGATTACCGCTTAAAGGGCGGTATAGAGAATACAAGCATAAACTTAAAATAAGACCGACTCAAAAATAACTTCAACGGTTAGAAAAGAGGTAATAATCTTCGAACGACTGAACAGATTTTCTTGAATTAGAACTGAGAACACTCTCGATCAAGTCACCTTTCAATGAAAAAAAAATAAATCAATATCAGTTCACATAGATACACAAACACACAAATATATACGTTAAACTTATATATATACTGTTCTAGTGTTGGATTAAAAAAGACTGAATGAGAAATAGTGTGAAAACAAGATGGCGCTACCGTTACAAACGTTAAAATTTTTAAGAAGCGAGACACGTTGACATCTTATTTATAGTAAATTTATTACATAATTATTTTTAGAATTTATTGTCATACTGCAGATTAGTATATTTATTAACCGACTTCAAAAAAGGAGGAAATTCTATGTTTCACTGTATATTTTTTTTTATGTATGTTTACCGATTAATTAAAGACGCTTGGACCGATTTGGAAAATTCTTCTTTTGTTTGAAAGGGTATACCCAGGTGGTCTCATGGTCATCAGGTCAGAATCTGATGATGGGATCCTGGAGAAATCGAGGGAACTCTTCAAATTTTATAGACCCACTTGAAGCGATTTGTGTATTTTGAGGCGCATTGAAGTCGTGATACTTTTGTTAAAAGATAATTATAATATACACAGAATTTAAATGTATTACTAACTTTTAAACTATGGCGTTCCATAATATAATTATCTATGTATATATACGAGAATTAACGCGATCACGAAATAGGTATTACATACCTCTGAATTGCCTGACGTTTCGACCAGGTTGCACTGGCCTTGATCACAGACTAAGTTTAAATGTATTAATTTTAAAATAGTTAGACTTTAGGACACGGTCTGTATTTTAGGGATGATCTAGAGCTAGATGCTCGAGAGCTTTTCCCACCACAAAATGGGCAGCTGAAGTGATATGGGTCACGGTGGTATCCATAACGGTCTCGTTATAGTTTTAGGCGGTTCAAATCCAACCTAATCAACGCTCTCCTATCATCCTTGAGTAGTTTCCTGGAGAATAAAGATTTAAATTCTTCAAAAAGGTTCTAAGTTTTCCATTACACCAGGCAAATGCGAATAGTATTCATACATACTTTTATAGATAATTCATAGTTGTAGCAACGGGAGTCGTGACTCTTATTATACATTAACAAAAATCCAACGGTGTATTGCAAACAGATTTTTTAAATTTAACAAAAATACAAAAAAGTGTGTGTGTGTGTGTACTTATGCACGTAAGAAGTTATACTTTTATCTAGTTAAATAAAGTTTATTTAAATATCGTAATAAATAATGCATACCGTCAATTAATATGTAAAAACCATTTTTATCACTTATAATCACAGTAAATTATAAATAATACATACCGTCAACTAACCTCAAATTCTACAAACGTACTCAAAGTAATATGTAAAAACCATTTTTATCACTATCGTGAGGTTGGTAAGTTTTTTGGTGTTCGCGCGCATCTTAAAAATTTTTCCCTAACGCATCAAAAGAAGTATAACTTCAAAAAGCAAATACAACACATCTTCATATTTCATTTATTGACCTTTGACTTAAAAACCCCCTTTTTTAACAGGTCAAATCGACCGTAGATTGGAATACGTGATAAATACAACGGGTTCTAATTCCAGTATCCTAAAAAACAGTATTTTTAGGTCGAAATAACCCGGCTAAAGTCCATACAACTTAGTTGAACATTCATTACCGTAACAAACATAAAAAGGTCCAAAGTCTACACCTGATCATATCTTACTAGTCTTACAAAAGTTAAATGGACGTTCCAGATTAAATTTCACGATAATGACTGAGAGATAATAAAACTGTGAATACTCCTTCATCAATCTTCGAATGTAATGCCTGGTCCGTGCTAAAAAAAATTAGTTTCTCTATAAGATGAAATGGTTCAGACTGAATTCAGATTTATGTAAGTTTGAATATATTAGGAACTAATATCAAGTATGGGTACATTTTTCAGATGTCTTTAATCAGGCCTGTATAGTATAACACACGCATATATATACGAGAAATGACACCCTTATATCTTGATATTGCAAAAGAAACCAAAAGCTTACGCAAAGGCTTTTATTACGTGGGAGAGCCATGCGATACCACGGCCTCAGAGAAAACCGGCAGTGAAGCAATGCTTGCATTGCATTTCGCCGCGTGAGTGAGGTTACAGGATGCCCTAACCCTTCCCTCTGCTCTATTCCCGTCCTTCCCCTCTCCCCCTTTTCTCCTACTCTCACCTTAAAGGGCGGCAACGCACTTGTGACTCTCTAGTTACAGGTGCCCATGGGCGGCGGTGGTCATTTACAATCAGGTGACCCGTCTGCTCGTTTGCCCCCTATACCATAAAAAAAAAATAACAATTCGCAAGATTTTTTTAAATATGGGTTATTTTTTTGAGCCAATTTAAACTGTGGTTAATTTTTCAAAAAAGGAGGTACGGTCATAAGGAACAGGCATACACAGGACTGCCTACATTGCCCAGGTGAGCTGGAGTACACACGTAGTCCAAACGTCATATACACTTGACGTTTTTCCTAATTCGTGGAACACCGCTTCGTTCAGAAACGGCTAAATTCCACGTTAAAAATTTACAGCATTTGCTAGAAACCTAACTAACTTAACCTACTAAATTAATTGGATTAATATTCATTCTAAATTTGAAATATGATTGACAGTTGGTTTACAGCGTAGATTAAAATCTAAATCGATTTTAAATGCCGTTTAGTTCGTAATAAATCTTGTTGATATCTTTACTAGCGTGGATCAGAAAGTTGTTATTGCTACGAAACGATGTAATGAAATACACGGAACATGTTCAGAATGATTTAACTCATAATATACATAAAACTATTTCTGACGAAAGCTGAATCTGACGGAAGTCGAAATCATTATGTAATGGATAGGGCTTGCGAATGTTCTGGATTGAATGCGTTCAAAACTTATAAAATCTATGGGATTTTATAACCTTAAACGTAACACTGGTTAAGCGAATTTCGCTCAATAGCGCTTTTACGAAGTATTACATAATATTCTAATTGGGTGTAGGTGTGTTATTAAAAGCGATAAAAATACAAATACGCACCTAGACTTGTAGTTACACTTGATAAAAAGTATTGATAATAATGCTTCAATCGAGTTTAGGCTTATAAATGTAATAGGGTTGCGTCAATTCTAATAAAAATATTTTATATTTCATACTCAACGTACAGGTGTGGTTAAAGTCGAAATTCAACGTACCTGTAACAAAAATTAAAAATTTGATGAGTAATTTTATAGATATACAATAATGGCGATTTATTTTTAATTAAAAATACAGAACAATCCATAGTTTCCGTCACTAGAGATAAGATAATAGTCCGTCACCAATTTTGAGCACTCTTGTAAATTGGTTTCGTTTATAAAATTATATTGGGCTTATAAAATTATACAGATTTTAATTTTATCCTTTTTTTTTTCCTTTTTAAAAAGACAAGTTGGACACCAAAGAAAACTCGTGCCGAAAGACTTCACAAACATATAATTAACGAACACAAAGTATGTGTGAATTACACAGGTAATTATCCGAAACGTTCAACGAAGCCATAAAAATTGACGCGGTAGCCGGTTCCGAGGTGACAACCCCTGCACCGTTCATACGGTCTTTTTTAATTTTAAAATAAAATGTAATTTTCATTGTGGAGATCACTCTCGGTTTGCATACCGACGATGGCAACACCAGAGAATACTTCAAAGAGTTGCGATACATAAGAAAAGCAAACCGAACTCTCTCGACAAGGAGGTTACTTATCATAGAACGACTAATTGAATTGGTTGCTAACATGAAATGACATTTGAAATGCTCAATATTCGTGACAGCTATTGTACAAAAAGTTTTACCGTCCGTTTATGGTACTGACAGCTCTTTAAAAGAGACATTACTTATAATAAGTTTTAACGAGGTAAAAGCAATCTAAGTGACTTAAGCTAAAGCATTATTATATCTACCTAACATAATTTTATTCATTATTCAAACAAACGTACACCAAGCAAACTCATTCCTATAAATTTCGCCTACCCACATATATACCGTTATAAACGTAAAAGTATTGCACGTCAAATGTCTTTATTATAGGTGGCGGCTCTGGATATATACGCTCTAATATTAAAACAAAGAAGTAAAAGTTAACTTAAAGTACAACAGCATATAATTTGTCTACAACTTTTGATATGAAAGTCGGTTTTTTTATAATTCAGTTACGTGACTACCCTCATATTTTATCTAAAAAAATATTAACCTACCTACAGTACAAAAAAGTAGGACTGGTAAGATAGTATGTGGTACTTGGGTGTGGTATTGCCACAGCATCGCACAGAAGGGTGTGAAAGGATTAAGACGACCCCAAGAGACTTTCATAAACTAACTCAGGAGTAGACAAGGTATCGATTGAAGAGATACTGTTTTAGACTACGTCTATTTTAGCGACTAGCTGCTTCAGATTAACGACCACAACTTACGGCGCTTTAAAGTCAAACGCTACATTGGGGATCTGAATATCAACTGAAATAACGATCGATTTATGGGATAGGGAGCAAACGAGCAGACGGGTCATCTAAAGTTAAGTAACTACCGCCCATGGACACCTGCAACTTAAGAGTCACAAGTGCGTTGCCGGTCATTAAGGTGGGAGTAGGGAAAGGAGGGAGGGGGTTTAGTGCCTCCGGTAACCTCACGCACTCAGCAAGACACAATTGCATTGCTTTACGTCGGTTTTCTGTGAGGCCGTGGTATCACTCCTGTCGAGGCAGCCCATATGTGCCAAAGCATGGCTCTGATCGACGATTGCTTCTAAAAGTAGTGTCGTTTTCGTCCTCAATAACTGTCTTATCTGTTAAAATTGGCGTACCTACCATCCTACCAAACTCCGCGGTAAGTCAAAGAGCTGTTGTAAGATAGAGGTACATTCAGATTTTCCCATACTTGGTCAGCATAAATCTGTTCACCGTTTTAGATGATGGAATATTATAAACTTTGTAAAATTTCTTTTTGTTTTCGATTTTTTCGTTTATAATTTATATAAAATTATAAAAAAAATCATATAACTAATTGAATTAGGAAAAGAGGGAAAAATGCACAAGACATTTTCAGCTTGTAAACACCTACACCTTGAATTGCCGCAGACAAAGAACGCGTACCAAACTCCTTTAATAAAGATCTGCTTATCAGGTGTGCCAGGTACCTCCAAAAAAGTGATTACGCAATCCACCTCTATATATAAATAAATAAAATAAAAATAAAAATAAAAATAAAAAAATAAAAAAGCCTTTTATTTGATCCTGCTACATTTCATCTTAATTTAGGTACTATCTATAACACTTAGTTACATTTATTAGCAAGGTCCCCAGGTTGGGTAAAGGCCTCCTCCAACGATGTCCACTTCTCTCTATCCTGAGCTGTTTGCCACCACATTGGACCAGCGACTTTTTTAACTCATCCTCCCAGCGTGATGAGCCACCTCTATATATACTCGTATGTATATTACACATAATAAATAAAAATAAACTTACCTCCTACCCTCCATGGTATAACGCAAACGTACGAGTAAGTTACATCAGAAATTTCCGACTACCCACATTGGAACAAAGAGCAACGAACGCGGGGCAATTACCGTTACAACTTTTATTGCAAGTGAGACGTGAAAGTTACATATGCCTTGACTTACTATGAATAAATCTATTCGTAGGGAACACAATAAAGAGATATATTATTTATGGGCTCAAGTAAAAATGTTTTTCATGTTGACGCTACTCAGCGTAAATCAAATTCGTAACTGTTGATGTAACGTCTGCAGCGGTAATATCGGCACTTTAGACCATGGTCGTATAAAGCAAACGGTTTATAGTCAAATTTTTGTCAACATAGCTCTGAATTAGACTGTCAATAAACCAACTTGCTAAGCCCACTCGGTACAATACTGTCCTAGACTCAGAAACCCACGCTAGTATTAGTCTTTTCAAAAGTTTTCTTCCGTAATTTGTACTTCAAATATCGTTCAATAATTCGACAAAAAGAAGGTCTCTTATATACTTGTCTACTTTGACGTATCATACATACTGTTAGAATATGTTTTTCGATTGCGGTTCAGAATATAATTTCTAATAATATGTATTTATAATAGGAAATTTAACATCACGCTACCGCCGAGAAATGACCATGAACGCCAGTAAACCAGCCTGGTTATAACTAGCATCGTCTGTAACTTGTCAATTTTATTAAGGGCTACTTACTATACTTGTATTATAAAGCCAGTATATTTTTACCTACTAGGTGCTATTGTAATAGTGTGTGTGTAGGTATGTGTAGTTCAAGTATTTTCAAACTTGTGAGTATTTCCAAAAACTTAATCTGTTAACACAGCAATCAATTTTCAACAAACTATCAGCTTGGCGTGAACTAGCCCTAGATCACGTAACGTCTATAGCAGTAATATGTCGACATTTACGTATAACTTTTGACGACCCTAGTCCGTCTTGTTATTAGTGACGTACGTTCTGTTATCGCTCACTCAGATGTTTTATGTGAAAAGTCAAATTTGCAAGTTCGATATGGCCAGGGTTGTCACCGAGTTAAATAAGTATCGCAGCATTTAGGATTGTAATAACTTTTAAGATGTGAATATAAAATTATTGCCGAATCTGTCTTACTTATATAAGAAAGCTGTTTGATGTAAACTTTTTTTATTTTAAGGTTGATTAAGTTTTATCTCTATCTTTATGACGTACCGACTCTTTTCATGACTGATCTTTTTATTTCCCATTATCTTTACTTACTTGTTTTTTGTTTAGGAAGCTGATAGTGGTATTTTCTACTGGTTTATATAGTCGTCAGCGATGGGGAAAATATGAAGATTTTGGCATTCTTCTTTATTGTTTGAGTTTGTGTATTAGGTATATTAGAGTGAAAACGATGACCAGTAAGTACCCTGTGGAATGTATTTATAAAAAAAATATATATATGCTGTAACTAAAGCCAATAAAGTTCATAAAAAAACAAAATGGTGGCTTATAAAATATGAAAGTTGAGCAAACACAGTTACATCACTGGCAACCAATATTAATAATAATTTAAATGTAAAATCTTCAGATCTAGAGAGTTGAACATATTTGATAAACACAAGAAGCAATACATTTCAAGTCAGAAATCTTGAGATGTCAGATTACATTATTTATTATTATCCAACGTAAGATGATTTAATAATGATAACATTATTTTGATTTCAAAACCCCCGCATATATTAGTAACAATCTCTGTGGAATGTCGAGCGGCCTTACGCCTCAGGGCTGGCACTGTGTTGTTTTATGTACTTTTTATTACAATTTTAGTAAAAATATATTTAAAGCTAAATTTTCTTTTTATCATTAGGTTCGCGACATACGAGCTGTCTAATGATAAGCAGTCACCTTAGTCTATGGAAGTTTGAAATACCAGTGTTCACTCTTACGTTTCCGACATTAGCGCTTTTTAAGATCACCTTACTCTAGTCTCGAAGGATAACCAGGTGTTTTAGGAAACCTCCCTCTTCTTACCTATAAAGTATAATCCTGGACAATATCTCAAATAACTTATAAGACCGCACAAGGACCAATCTAAAATTATTAAAAACAGACTGCAAGTCGGCAACCCTGAATTCAGTTTTTTTTTAATGTGGCACCGTCGACCAAAAAGTCCAGTGTCAAACACTAGGCCGATAGGAATCTCAGAAATCACTGCATTTAATTCTGTAATTTACCGGTATAAACCGAATGGAACCGTTATTTTAAATCGTTAAAGGGTTAGGGACAAAGTTGCGTGTTATAGCGAAGTCTCAATGATCATTAGCTCGCTAATGTTCTGAAATTATATACTGCAGACGAATTACTTAGCTATGGGGCCCCATAAGGCACCTTACTTTGTATAATTATTGCTAATCATGCAACTTTGATTGAATGAAATGATTCATTCAGTCATTAGCATTTTATGATAATGATTTTGGTAAAATGAAGATAGGTTTTCTTTATTGCCGTATTGGCAATATTATTATAATGATTAAAGATGAAACAAAATAGTAGCCTTATTACTTTACGTGGCCTTTGTTCTTCTCCGGGTCTAGGTTGTGAAGATTTGTAGTTTTAAAAACTTAGTGTGACCCACGTATAATATATATATATTTTTTTTTTTACGTGGGTCACATATTACTAGCATTCTTGTGAATTCCTGCAGCAAAGCTAAGTTCTTGTGTAAACTGTATTTGAATAAATAATAGTTTAAAAAAACTAAAAAGCACGCTTTAATAGAAAACCAAACTAAAAGTAGAAAATAATTTTCAATAAATTCAAATTAAGAATAGTGTGATTAACAAAAAACAATATTTTATTGTAAAAAAGCCTAGGGCCTGCTTGATGTCAATTAATTGTTATAAATAATTATTGACAGATCTTGGTAAAAGTAAAAGCCATTATGAAAATATGTTAAAAAGCACTCCACGCTTTTTTACAATATTCTTAATTTAAATTTATTGAAAATGATTTTCTACTTTTTAATTTGGTTTTCTTTTAAAGCGTGTTTTTTAGGTTTTTTTAACTTTTATTTATTTTTTACTTTTTAGTACTTTAGTAGTTACTTGGCACAAGACACTACCGTGTCTTCAGATATTAAAAATTATCCTGAAGGTCCTGATCAGGATAATGGAACAAACTATTTAAATTATGGCATTATTTATCAAAAATGCTCCCTGCACTCAGTTCGGCAATTATACATTTTGTACGCAGTTCTTAAGCAACATTCTTTACTATCCTTTGACCCCTCTGCATTATCAAAACGGCGCAAACATAACGTATGTCCGACCTCATGCTGTTCCCATTTCTCCCACAGATCTTTTTCCTTTTTAGGCGGATTTTTATATAGTAAATTAAATAAATCTTTGGATATATATCCTAAAACTAAAACGCATGTTAAAGTAGTTGTTTCTAAATTTTTACTAACCCTGAATTATGAACAAACAGAAAATTTGCTACAAATAGAAAAATAATAAAACGCACACACACACACACACACACACGCAATCACACACACACACACACATCCACACGCACAATTCATATTCAGTTACCTGTTTTGCTTATTTTGTTTTTTGTTATTTTCTCTTTAATTCTTTAAGCGTTAGTTCCAGCTTTGTACATTAAAATATGGCTGTCTCGTGGTATGGTAGCCTGGTTATCCATAACACAGGTATTCTACCTAGCTTGGAAACCAGTCTCCCACTATTGTGTCATGACAACATTGTACATGTACTATACTTGTTATAAGGAAATAAATTTGATTGATTGATTGTCATCGGTCCTTAATAAGTGTGCAAAGTTTCAAATTAATCGGACGTTTTAAAGCGTGTTAAAAAAAAGAGATTTTTAAAACACTACGAATGTTTTTTTTTATTGTTACAACTTTGGTAGAAAAGGAATTATTTGCAAATAACATTATTATTTTGAATTTGACTGGACTGTTGGTCTAGCGGCTAGTAATCCTGACTGCTCAGCCAGAGGTCGTTGGTTCAATACCCACCTAGAAGAAATAGTTGCGTGATGAGCATGATCATTTATTCTGGGTGTAATTTATCCATAATATGTATGTAAATAGAAATATATAGAGTATATTTATCAGCAGTCTGGTTACCATAATAAAGGCTCTGCTGGGTTTGGGATCAGAAGGCCGTGTGTGAGATGAGTCAAGTTATTATTATTTTATATCTCAGTTCTGAGAAATCTTGGGAAAATGTTCAGAAACCGTTCTCATATTGTGCGGTTATAAATGGCTTCTCTAATAGGCTCCACATTTAATAGTTTTTTTATGTAATCGCCAACGCGCCCGTGACATCCCTTGGTGTTGCAAACGACCATAATTATGCTACAGCGACCGCGTGACGCTCGTTTCCTACCTTTGTACCCACCTTTTATCTTAAAATCTTTAAACAACGGATTAAAAACCGCCTAAAATATCGAACATAAGCTTTCACCAACATTGAATTATTTATATTTCGTAAATTTCGGCCAACTCTCGTATCTACCACTACAAAAACAGAACGAAACTGTGCATATCACGTTCTAGATAGATGCCAAATGACGCGCAATCGCAATAATATCCGTTATATCGAAGCGTCGACTTTAATGGCGCACCATGAAGCACCACATTCGCGGCTCAAATGTCCCATGTCGTCGGCTTGATAGCGCATTTGAGTGTCAAGTCAAATGCAAAAGGGGTAGATTCTTTCACTTTTTTTTTACTTTTTAGGTTGATTTCATGATTGTAAAATGAATCATACTCCGCAAGGGTTTGGCTGCTTCTGTTTACGGCCAGCCGCCTGCCTGATGCCAACCCTTCTTGGGAATTTTATAGTTACAAAACGGGAAGAAAGTAAATTGTGTAGGAAGAGGAAGCTAGGGTAGGTGATAGCGCAGGTCTCGGATGAGGGGCGGGACTGACACTACTGTAGCTCGAAGATGCCGGGGCTGCCTACCCGTATGACTGTACATTGTACATATGTTCTGGTTGGAGAAGCCACTAGGACAAATACACCAACTGATCAAATAATTGTAAATTAATAAAGCGGACGAGCATTTTTACCGTTTCAACATATTACAATGCCTGGCTTTGTCGAAATTATTTATTATGAGCTTAGGGGCCTACTCAATGATCAAAATTTAAATTCAATTCAAAAGAAATGAAAAGGAGTGACATCTAAGGAGTTGAAACGATTATCGGTCACCTGATACTCTAATGAAAGTATGTATAAAGTATGGAGTTCTTCAAGAAAGAAGTGTAAGCGTTTTAAAGCGTATGCCAGTCCTCTGGAATTGCGAGCGTCCATAGGCTACGGTAACCGCTTCATAATAAGGCGGGCCAAGTTTACTTTTGCCAACGATGTAGTATAAAAAACCGAACGAAACTGTCTACTAGTTGCATCGTCGTCAAAGTGAGTCTCAAATAACACTAAAATATTCCTTCAAAACTTTTTAGTTATAGAGACCTAACTCAAAATATGTGGTCAAGTTTACTTAACCCTGCCAATAACTTTTGGGGATTGCTTTTAAACATTAACCGAGCACTTTAAAACAAGACTTTTTCTCTGTAAATTTAAAACCCAAGTTTAAACCAAACCAATAACGGATCGCAAACTTACATCCAAAAACGTATCAAACATTGGAACCCTCGAAAATGGCCAGTTTAAGTCGACCGCAGAATAAAAAGCCACAGAGACGGAGCTTTTAAAAGAAAACAGTCGTTGTTAGGTGACCGCTTGCCGATCGCGATAGCCGTCGACGACATTGTAGGGGATTTATCGGCGGCCACAACGCGCACTTAAGTCCCAAGAGCTAAAAAGGAAAGTTTAAAGTTCACTGCCATCGGGGGGGGTTAAAACGTCGCCATGTTGTATTATTTCATAAGCAGCTACGTGCGACTGATTGGGAAATATATTTGAGTAGTGCGTTCAGATTGGATTATAATTACTATCATTTAGCTTAGCGGTTTAAACCATATCCATACCATCAATGTAAACCTACTCTCAATATAAGAGATTAGTTCGACATCAACATAAGAGAATTAATCAATCCTTCTACAAATAAATAATTTTATTAGCATAATTTGCCCTCTAACCCCAAGCCCCTAGCGTCTGTTCCGTCCGTTAGTAAAGTCTATAGTGAAGTTTATTTTATTTCTAAGGTACAGTCAGTGACCACAGCTAGTGCAGCCTGGTCGAAACGTCAAGTAATTCAAAGGTATTTCCCCTACATATGGGTACATAAATATACAGACAGCAGATTAATTATTTCTTAAACTAAACGTAACCTGACAATTTATAAAATTGGAGTGCAAATGCAGCTGTTGATGTAAAAGCAACAGCAATTCTTTAGGTTAATTTGATAATTTCTTAAGTTCTTTACATTCCTTTAAATACCTACTTTAAATACTTCAAGATAATGACATAAAGAAAAAAAAAGTCGTAGGACTGCACGTCAGAAGTTAAAACATAATTTCGCAATGTATTTGCATATACATACACACACACATCTGTATATATAATTAGGTTAAAAATAAAAAAGTAGTTAATAATAACACATCTAAATGTATACATAGGGTACACTGGAAGTTCTGCGCTCCTGGCCGCTCATAAATATTTGAATTTCGAATGTTATATTTTTTTAAATATAAGAAACTCGGCTCCGTCTTACGACGCATTTTCTATCAGGTGACGTGTCCTGACGCGAGTTTAACATGTTTTACCCATCCCAAAAAAGTGCACAACACCGCTAAAGAAGTTTTCACTTCAAAAATATATTTATTTTTATATGCACAGTGGTGATGATGGAATTACTATCTTTTACATAACGATGAAAATGAAACCACAGGGCACCTGTTAGGTTAGCTATTTCGTTAAGTAATATATACATCTCTTACATTAGAAATATTTAAATCATCAATGGCAAAATTTGAAAGAACATACATTATACTATGAAACCTTCATACATTGTTGGAGAAGCGCGTTCGGCATATAGTTAGTGGTTTGGGAGGCCATTAGTGGTTTCTCGAAACCGCGACCTAAACTCCTGGAGAATTGTAGTTTGAGGTTAGTCTCATTGTGTATGTATGTCTAAGGTAAGTTTGAGATTATTCTGTGAACTTTACAGGGTGTATTTGAAAAAGGAACACTTACTTAAATCACTGAAAGGGCATGACTAGCATATACTAACTTTTAAACTTTCGCGTTCCATGATATAATTATGTATTTATACGGGAATTAACGCGATCACGAAAAGGTATTACATACCTCTGAATTGCCTGACGTTTCGACCAGGTTGCACTGGCCGTGGTCACAGGCCGACTGGCTCAGTGGTGCACGCCCTCCGTCGTCGATGTCGTAAGGTAGAAGGTTCTTCATCCACCCGCACATTTTCGATATTTTGGTTTCGCCATGTACCGTCACATACTATACTAACAGTGTCCCTATTCTCTAAGCAAACCGATGTGCCCCTATTCTGGTGTTCACCCGACTGCGCAGTCATGACTAGCATGCAGTTACAATAAGAATTTTTGAAAAAAAAAATACTCTCCGTTTACAAAATTATGACCGCTTGAATTTCCAGGTATTTTTAAATCCGTTTCTCATAAAAGCAGATGGTTTCACTGTCCTAACTTTAATTTATATAAAATATTTAGCTGGAGGATTACTTGTTAGGAAATATTATGAATGGTATAAGACCTTATTCCATTAATTTTAAGGTAAATAATACTGATTTATGTTTTTGTATTGGCCATTTGTATTGGTTTGGGTGCTTCTATGTATTATATATGTAGGTACGTATGTATGTTTATCTGTGCTATGGAACTAATTAAAACAGCTGTGCTTAGATTGGGTCTAGACAGTGCTGTGTAAAATGTCCAAGAATCTATGTTAATATTATAAAGCTGAAGAGTTTGTTTGTTTGGTTGAACGCGCTAATCTCAGGAACTACTGGTTCGAATAAAAAAATATTTTAGCGTTGGATAGCCCATTTATCGAG
The DNA here is from genome assembly GCA_963859945.1 of Euplagia quadripunctaria. Taxonomy (NCBI): domain Eukaryota; kingdom Metazoa; phylum Arthropoda; class Insecta; order Lepidoptera; family Erebidae; genus Euplagia; species Euplagia quadripunctaria. The sequence goes on along the minus strand of OY982569.1, from coordinate 2,540,161 downwards.
GAAGGCTATAGGCATATACCATCACGCTACGACCAATAGGAGCGGAGCAGTTACCATAAAAGCAGGTGAAACTGCGGGGACGGCTAGTTGTTTAGATATATAAGGTATATACCAGGTGGGAATCGAATCCATAACTATCGAAGAAAGCAAGCTCTTGTTTGCTGCCAATCCTTAGATGAACAAAAACCTATCCAGCTCATCAAATATCTAAAATTAGCACGAAGATAAGTAAGAATAGTCGCATCAATAACCATACGGCTCATTACAGAGATAATTGCGACGATAACGCGAATGTTCCGTGTCTATGTCAAACAACTGCCAAATAGCAGAGATACGGAGACTCCGTCTTGGCAGGGCGTCTCATAGGGGTGGCAATATTATGTTGCAGATGTCTTGCAAAAAAATGTTATTTTTGGTAGGTATTTATGACTTTAAATTTACTACATAACTTAGTTGTTGAAACGTAACCTTTGTTCTCGTATTGTGTTTACATTTTGTAGCCAATAGATGACATTGTTTCTAATCTACTTTGCTTCTCAGTGGTCGTATACTCGTATGTAAGGTCAATGATCGTAGTTTTGTGACCCACATGTCCGAGAGATGGCGTTGTGAGGATATTCTGAATCGCCTTATCGAAGGTTTTCATAAGACCATATATAAAATCTGTCATGTTTGCTTGTTTTGAGTAATAAAAGATACTATTATAAAGTATACTAGTATAAAGTAGTACCCCACCGCGACTGTGAAAGTGTGTACATTATACACTTATTACGTGTACGTTATACAAGGTTGAGTACTAAGACGACTTTATATCTATCAAATCATCTATCTATAAGAAAAGCATAGCAGATAAGTTTAAGCATTTGAAACACACATTTGGAACGTGTGTCCGGAAACGTACATTGTCGTAATCCTTTAAGTTCTAAGAAACCCTTTGCACTTAGCAACTTTGCCTTTAACGCAGCATTACATATTTACAATACGGCACCTTACTCTACTAGCATCGTGCACTTTGACGTACATTATGTAACGTTTCGGTTAAGGTTTATAGTAACTTTATCAAACCAGTTCCTACTTGTTAAATCGTCACCTACCGCGATAACTTTCTAAATAATGTGATATTTTCGCATTGGTACAATCAAATTATTGAGAAAAAAGCAATTAGCTTGCAATAAACCTACCAAGATGGTCAAAAAATCAGATATTACACAAGGAGATTTACAATATAATTATAGTTCTTGCACTGAGCGGCTTTAAAGCCACCGCCACTGATTTTTAATCGCCCGATAATTGGATCGCTTTGGTAGGTAGTATTTGGCTGTATGACAGTGCGCGCATTTAACGATTAAACATCGACTGATCAAGATAACGAAAATGACTTCCAGCTTTCTATTTGATCAAACTATCGAATAATTATCGCCCATTGCATAACGTGTGTATAGTATGACGCAAGCACGCACGTTGCATTCGACTAAACTATGGCCCGACTGTCGATCGATTGCACAGTCAGTACAGCGAAGTACGCGTGTGCAACTTCATAAACTACACAGTCGGTCAATAGTTCTAGTACGGGAGATGTTCGGAGATTACTGCAACCAGTTTTAAAAACCATTTTCTGGCCTTCACGTGCGACAGTTTATGGCTTAGAAATCGGTGTAGTGCGCACCGCCACAGGACTGAACTATCGACCGATAGTTTCATCACGATCGTCAGACGATAGCGACTAAACTATTGTCCGATTAAAAATCACTAGTGCGTGGTGGCTCCGGATTTTTTTCTGTTGATTGGCAATACACGTGCATGTATTTAAGTGATACCACCGGTGTACTCAGGGTTTATAAGTTATCAAAGAACACAAGAATTTTACTAAAATTAACGCGAAATAATCCGTCAAATAGTTTATTAGAATGCAGAGTTCGCGTGAACGTCGACAGATTAACAAACAATGTAGGTTGCACGCGAGCACGCGGCCCTGCACGCGATATGCACGTGGAGACCTGACTCCGCAGATATGGAGATCAACAGTTCAGTTATATCAGGTCAGAGGGACATAGTGATAGGGGAGAAAGTCCGATCCTAGAATATTTTTATGCTACACTGAAAATTGTGAAAAACAGACACACGCTTGACTGTAAGAGGTTTTTGAGAGGTAAGAAAATAAATAATTACAATCGAGCAGAAATTTCTCGTCTTTCAATATTTTATACGTTATGTAGTGTACGTATGTTGACTAAGTTTTACTTATGGTAAAAAGTTAATAGAACACACGAACATTTTGTTACATAATGCTGTCATCCACCCTTTACTAACTCTCCCAATTTTATTTGAATTGAATAATTTCAGAGAGTTTTCCATGAGAACAACCCAAATACTTTTTTGTTCCACCTTTCTTGTCATTGTCATATGAGTGAATTTGAAATATAATAAAGCCATGCCCAGTGATGATTTCGACTTATCGACACGCTCGCTCTTAAGACATCTCTTATTCAACAAAACAGAATTATTAACATTTTGTTCAGATATGGCATTGACTAAAAACCCACAAAAAATTACGGAATCAATAATATTTCTTTCCGAAGTCGCCTAAAAATAGGTTCTAAAAATAAATGTGAAAGGTTGAGATAATGAAATTGACCGTACCGTCATCTTTAGCCGATACCAATCTATGTCCACCGAACAAACTGTATATACCACCTTTTTTCTCCATTTAATTCTCTCAAATATGACAGCCCTCGGCCTCCGAGATAAATTTACGCGACTAAGACATGATTAATGCCTCCGCCGTCCGCCTCCCACTGGATAAGGAGCAAGATGGTAGGAGCGAGATACAAGATAGTAGTACTATGAAGACGCCATAGAACCTACTACATTGTATAACATGTTTTAGTTGCGCCGAACCGATAAAATCGGACATTAGGCTGGACATTTGACCGGTTTGTGGGTACGATGATATTAAATAGGGTGATTCTGAAAACGTGTATGTCCTTTTGATCCTATTGTGCTGAAATATGTCTCGTATCGACTTTAGAAGCTTTTATTTGAATTGCAATGTTTATATGTGAATCATATTATCATCAAATCATAATCATTTATAATCAAATCATAATTTTAATGTATAAAGTATTTTTAACCGACTTCAAAATAGGAGGTGGTTCTCAATTCGACTGTGTTTTTTTTTTATGTTTGTTCCCTCAGAACTTTCGACTGGGTGAACCGATTTTGATGATTCTTTTTTATTTGAAAGCTGGTGCTTCCCGTGTGGTCCCATTTTAATTGGTCTAGTTCTAACATCATGGCATCCATGAGAAAACCATATAAACCGTTTTTTTTTTGAAAGAATTATTTTCTTCACAGATAATGGTTTTAACGTTGTTATTAGTTGAATCTAGTAAGTATTCTAATATCAGGATGCATTTTTTTTTTATATTAGATGGCAGCACGTGCGATACACTAGCACACATGAGCTTATTTGTCAACCTGTTAGATTTAAAAAAAAACCGACCAAGTGCGAGTCAGACTCGCGCATGAAGGCACGAAGGGCACCATCGTACAAAATTTTATACTATAAGGCAAAAAAATACGTGTCTAGTAGGGGAGCCCCTTTAATTTTTAATTTTTATTATACAGATATACACATTCTGTGAACATTTCAACTGTCTACCTATTACGGATCATGAGATAGAGCCTGGTGACAGACAGACGGACGGACAGCGGAGTCTTAGTAATAGGGTCCCGTATTATCCGACTGCGGCGAAGCCAAAAATAGGGTTATAAGATTTACCTGTATGTCTATATGTAGATATGTATGTCCATCCCTATATGTCGCGTAACTCCTAAACGGCTGAACTGATTTTGATGCCTGATTTGTCGATAGAATTATCTATTCCACAAATGTCACTGGGTATTGTTGAAGATGTCTCTACCCATGCTAAGCCGGGGCGAGTTGATAATAAAAAATTAAATTAGCAGATTGATTAATGTTTTTAAAACATTTTTTCGCCCAAACTTATCGAGTGGGATTTTAAAAGATGATTATAAAAATATATACAACTATATGTTTCGTAGTTAGCATTTTTAACGAAGTAAATTTTTAAATTTTTAATTAATACTTATTGTAAATAAAGTAAACAACCAACAAAATGAGCTCTTTGGGGTAGAAACGGCATTGCGATTTGCGAACGTTCATATGCGTCGCTATCCACTTCCTATAAAGAAGCCGTGTACTATTTCACCACCGTAGTTGTCAAAAATAAATATACCATTTACACGAACCATTTCAGAATACTTAAAGTAACTTCAACCACAAACGCAGAAATATGATTTAAGGAACTTTTCAATTCCCACCAAAATCCGTCAATTTCATCTGTCGGACTAAAGAAAAAGGTATTGAAACGCAAAAATGGAAGAAGTCGAAGGGCGGACGAAGAATCTATAAATTTTTAGCGTAGGCCGAGAAATCAGTAGGACATAAATTGTAAAAAGGCGACGGCGGAACGAGCAGAATCGTCAAATGGTGCGGACGAGATACATTTTAGATATACGTAGGGTTGTCCAAAACGATATTCTCAACACAAAAGAGTTTGTTTTAACTAGCACCCGTTTGTTCCCACACCTTCATATAAAAAAAAAAACAATATATTGCATTGATTTTAGCAATCAAGCGGCTGATTAAGTTCTAGGTCTAGATTATTTTAGTGCCTTTTTTATAATACGGATAATGAATATTAGACTAGTGAGTGACTTAGCTTTCTTCTTTAACAGTCAGTGTCTCTATTGGCAACTTTCTTTGCTACTGTTATGCTCATCGTGAGACCTTTCAAAACCTTACGACTTTGCACAGAACCTTTCGCAAGGGACGATAAACTTGATTTTTTTAATGAGTTGTAATCTGTAATCTCTTCTCTAATAAATTAAATAGATTGAAATTGTGACAACCCTAGGTAGAGCACGCGAGAGCCAACTTTACCAAAACACGGCGGTGTAGCTCCTGTCGAGATTTATGTTAGAATCTAGTTACCGGTAATAGAGCCTTCTTACATATTACGTGTGTAAGTTACTAATATTTTTATTTACTGAACAACAATCGATCAGTCGCCGGACAAACTTTAATTAATGCCGCGTTCCAATAAATAAGAAACGATTCGTTTTGCTTATGAACGGTAAAATTTCGTTGAATTTACAATGAAAATTTTACCGCCCGTAAGCAAAACGAATCGTTTTTTGTTTATTGGAACGCGGCATAAGACAGCCTTAACCTACCTCTAGTATTGTTGTTTTATCTTATTACTGAAGTAGTAAAAAATACAACACCGCTTCCCACAAGGAGGTTATTGCTATTAACACTAGCAACACCAGTGACGTCATTCGCGCGTTGTGAACCTTACGTCCGAAGTAGTAAAAAACACAACACCGCTTCCCACAAGGAGGTTATTGCTATTAACACTAGCAACACCAGTGACGTCATTCGCGCGTTGTGAACCTTACGTCCGAAGTAGTAAAAAACACAATACCGCTTCCCACAAGGAGGTTATTGCTATTAACACTAGCAACACCAGTGACGTCATTCGCGCGTTGTGAACCTTACGTCCGAAGTAGTAAAAAACACAACACCGCTTCCCACAAGGAGGTTATTGCTATTAACACTAGCAACACCAGGACGTCATTCGCGCGTTGTGAACCTTACGTCCGAAGCAGTAAAAAACACAATACCGCTTCCCACAAGGAGGTTATTGCTATTAACACTAGCAACACCAGTGACGTCATTCGCGCGTTGTGAACCTTACGTCCGAAGTAGTAAAAAACACAATACCGCTTCCCACAAGGAGGTTATTGCTATTAACACTAGCAACACCAGTGACGTCATTCGCGCGTTGTGAACCTTACGTCCGAAGTAGTAAAAAACACGGTCGAGCCGGCCCATACGTGCCGAAGCATGGCTCTCTCACGATAAATATGAAAAATATATCCGGTAAAGTCATCATAATATATAATTCATTGTACATTTACACACTCTTATATAAAACCTGTTATCTAATATGCACATGAAAGAGTTTTGTACCAAACATTGTACTTTTTCATTCACTTAACGATATTATCAATTTTGTGAAGTAGCTTTGTATATTTTACCCTTAACACAAACTTATTTTCTCTTTTACTCTTCCCTCTTAAGGATATTTGATTTCCCTTACCTCTGGCTGACTTAACTAAAATAAAATCTTTATGATTGAAAGATCTATAAGGGATCGTCCATTAATCACGTGAGGCTCGAAAAGGAGGGGAGAAAAATCACGAAATATGACAAGGGGAGAGAGGGTGTAGTGAGATATCACGTGTATTTATTTTTACGTTGAAAGCGCGATTTATAAACCGAACAGCGGCGCGTGATCTTGGCTCGCCGTTGCCGGGCAACAATTTCCCAATCTGCCGCTCGGTAGTCGCCAGTTAGTCTGTGATTTTTTTTCCTTTATTATTTTTATGGCAGTCAGAAACAACCTACAACCTTAATGTCTGTCTGGTAAGTTTTATCACGGTGCTCAATTTTTCAACGTTAGATTATATCTGTATTTGAAGATAATATTCTGAAAATATTTAAGATATTTTACACTAAAAAATACACGTGATTTTGGGTAGGAGTAACCATCACCACGTATCACCCCGGGGAGGGGAGGGGTTAAAAAGTTGATAAAAAAAACATTACGTGATTAATGGTCGACCCCTAATGCATATTTAATTTATTAGGTAAAAGACGTTGTCGTATCAAAATTTGTTTTAATTTTATGAAAAAACACTTCCAGTTTATCCCGAATTTCTCCGCTTTCTGGGAATATTCTTCAATTATTATTTCCCTAAAAACCTCATTCGTACTATTATTAACATATAAAAGAAAAATCGAACCAAATCAGTTCTTCCACGGGACTTTCACTACTAAATATACATCTCGGCTACATTAGGCTTACCTCTTTATTAAGATAAACAGAAATGTGTAGACCTAGTAGGGATTACAACTTAAAACCGCCTTTGGAAGGAAAGGTCCTGTGAGGTGACCATGGACTGAAATAATCTGCGTTAGACATCACTTCATTAAATCAATCGACATCATGAAATCATTGTACCCTCACTAAATTAATATCCTACTTATTAAAGGATATTTTTACCGTCATTCAGCACTTTAATGTGGCAACATCTTTAAGATTAAAATTTAGAAGAAATAGGTCGTGAAGTTTAAGCTTTAAGTGAAGACAAACCTAGTTATAGGAACAGCTCTTTTATGTTTCGTAAACTTTATTCAAATAAGGACCCTTAATACTACTTTATACATTTACTAATAATGCCTAATGATTTCGCTTTGTTGAAGTATGTAAGACTTGAATCTGCTAAAGTAGACATCCCAGTCTTAGTCGCGATAAGTTTAATGAGTTCATTTGTTGCTTTTGAGTCGAGTTTTCCTAAGTGACATTCTGATTTGCTTAAAATAAGATCAAGAGATAACTTTTCCAGAAATCCACATACGCAATGCGTTAAAACCCACACGAAAAAGAATGTCCGTGGAGTTTCTTGTCTGCTCTTCTCCATATGATCTACATATTGGAACAGGCAACTAGCTTCACGACTGACTGTTTGACTCCTGACGACTCAAAAATACCTATAATAGGTTCAGATCAAATCAACATATTTTTTTTTCAATTAAACCAATATTATGTATGTGTAAGATTAAGTCAGTTGTGAAGCTAGTTGCCTGTTCCAATACGTAGATCCTATGGAGAAGAACAGGCAAGAAACTCTAAGGACACTCTTTTCAACATGTTTTTTGCAGGTCTCTGGTTACATTGTTTCAATTGTAATTAAGGAACTTAATTTTCATTCGGTTTCCAAACAATAATATTGTATGATTCCCTTAAATATTGGATAGTTAATCAACATTTTACGTATTTTCTTGCTGCATAAGCCAGAGAATGTGATCAACGTTTTCTTCACTCCTTAATAAGTAGATAATTATTCCACTGCAATATATTATAGAAGGTTAGGATCCCTAAAGGGTCATTATAATTACTATATATTGACACAAGACGGTCACTCATGCGTTGCGGACTTTATTTCATTCACCTAAGTGCTGTGTAGGACCTACTTACTATAAGATTAAAAAAACTCAATAAAAAAAGTTTATGTGTGCAATTCATACGGTTACGAGACTTCAGAAAAACAGATCAAGATATACAAAGAATGGCCTTAATAATAAACAGTGAGCAAACCTGAAGTCCAGTTAGAACTGCACACAACTTTAAAACAAAGAATACTTCGTTTTCAATATAGGTTAAGGTTGGATTTAAATGTAAATTTGTAAAGAATAAATTAAGTATAAGTGAAATATGGAGAAAAAATGCACAAAAATTACACATTGTTGACATTGACATATAGTCGCAGGCGCAAAGACAAAGATTAGTAATAGGCAGGCGCAAAGACAAAGATTATAGGAGCTTTATCGTAGGAACTTTATCGTGACGCTTCCGTTTCATCGAATTTCAAATCACAACGATTCTTAAGAAGTTTTACTTCAAAAAGACGTACTTGCGTGGATAGGCGTGAATAGATGTCATAAGTATAATGAGAAATCCCAGACCATCTATAGAATCGTAAATAATCTGTCAGGATCAGCCATGTTTTCTTCCTTTTAATCGGATCAAGGTAACTATGAAATGGTGAAATAATTTTACAAACAGGTTCAGGGGTTGCCGAGATTACTTTCCACATACTTCCTACACAGATTTAACACTCTTTCTTTATAATATTACTACAACTTACGTAACAATTTTTCATATTGGCCGATTTGCGAATCACCTACATACCTGTAACAAGTAACAATTATTTTAATTAAAAAATATACAATAAGAAAATATATTAAAGAATGTTGCATACATTTAGCATGAAGGGCGGTTTTACCCCATAGCATTATGATGAGTTGCACCCCTTTGTAGTGAGCAAATCAATCGTGCTCAGTAAGGCTCGTGATTGTTTAAGAGTCTTGAAAAGAGTGCATGCATAAGTAATATCCTTAAAAAGATCCAAGAGAACTTTAAGAACGATCAGTTAAAAAATTTCAATTTAAAAAACAAAAAAAGTAAGCTCCGACCTCTTTAGTAATTCCGCCTTTCGTTTATTTATAATTCAAGCGCCTCAAAAGCACTTGAATATTATATGAATGGGCTTAATCAAAATCTTGATAAAAGTTTCATTTCAATTAGTAAAAACATTTTTAATATAGAACGTAATTTGGTTAAGAAAGCCTTCTCTATGAACCTACAATGAAGCCCCACATAGCTGTGTCACAATTATGCGGAGATCCGCAACATTTACACTACTACGATTGGCTAGCTGCTATATCATCGTAACTACAAAGCGGTAAATGATATAATAATTTCGTTGATCACCGGTCTTCTTCTTAACTGTAAATGGATATTTCAACATGATTTCATAATTCCGTGTATGCTTATAGTATAAGTATTATGCCGAGTTCGTCTCCATTAAATAGGTGGTAAGCCTACTGTCATGTGTTAGGCACAATCTTAAATTTAAGAACTGCAGATGAATTCTTTTTGGCCAAAAATGAGTCAAGACCGAAGACACTCATTGTGAAAGCCTTTATAAGAGGACTATTTAAGCGGTAGACATCCTGTAGTGATATGATGATCAGTTAATATTTTCCTCTAAATTGTGTTAGACGTGTACTCACTATAATTTTTATTTGGTTTGGACACATTATTGTACAAAGGCGGACTTAATGACAACGGTATTCTTTAACGTTACACAAATAATAATATAAAATACATATTTCTCTTTCAACAATCCCCAAACATCATTGTGGTCCTTCGAGCCAGATATGACAACTTCAAAATGCGAACGTTATTCACTCTTAAAATATTTCAAACTTCGAATACCAACCACTCTCAGAATGTATTATTCAAATCTCATTTATAAATAAATGTATTGTGGTATACAAGTACGCTAGATATGAAAAATCTCTTAAATTTCGTCTCCATCAATGCCGCACCGATTTGTAAGTAAAATCAGGCATCAGCTGCTTATTGTAATATAATCAACTCAAGAGGGAGAGGGTTACTGTGCCAAAGAATATGCATTATGCAAGTTCAATCTGTCACTGTATTGAGCAAAATATTACATTTTGTTTTTATATATTTTAAATCTTTGTGATTTGGATCGTGGTGTCGTTACAGAAAAGTAGATCAAACGGTTTACCTTAACAAGCCATTTAAATGACTAGGATCCGTCGCAATCAATAAAGATCTTGTTTTTAAGTAATCATATTGATTACGTAAAAACACTTCACTGCTATATGAATATACCCTCTTGCTATATTCATAATTTTTTCCCACTTACGAGCAAGTCTATTGCCACCGACCGGCCACTTTGGGAAGGGCTTAGTCTAGCCTGTGACTAGAAATACATGTATTTCATAAAAGCTGTAAAGGGGTCGTCCATAAATTCCGTGATATTTTAATTGTTGATAAATCGCGCGTTCTACGAAAAAATAAATACACGTCATATCTCACTACATCGTGATTTTTTTAGGAACCTCCTCTCCCCTTCGAGCCTCACGTGATTAATGGACAATCCCAAACGTAATATCGATCAGCCAGCAAGATAATATTTCCGTACATTGTGACAACATGTGCCAAGGAGTGAATGGTGCAATAAAAATAACAGTCTGAGGTGCGCCCCTGACACGTAGGAACAAAGGAGCTACTTGTCACACCGAAGCGTAATGCCTATATTTTACTTAATGAAAACATTAAATAAAATGTGAGCAATTAATAATTCAAATCACTAACTGACATTTTATGTTTGTGAGTAGTAACCATGGATTTGAAAGCGAGGCATCGAACGTCTCCATACTAGATAGGCCGAATTTTAATGATTATTATACCCAATGAACTCATAATCGACCTTTTCCTACCACAACCAAAGTATTTATAGGTTCAATTTTTGAACTCATCATCGCCATCATCTTACAACGCCCACGTCATGGGCAAAGTGGCCGGAAATGATTGGAAGAATTATTCAGAGAAGCCTATGTTCAGCAGTGGACTTCTTATTTGTAAGATGATGGTGATGATGAGCTCAAAAATTGAACCTATAAATACTTTGGTTGTGGTAGGAAAAGGTCGATTATGAGTTCATTGGGTATAATAATCATTAAAATTCCGCAAAATATTACCCTACAGACATTGACGTACGTCGATCAAGATTTCAATTAGATAACATGTGAAGGTTTTCTTAATTGTGTATATGCATATTTTGAAAACAACCTCATGTGTTATAATAATATAAAACACTAATCTATCGTGTAAACGGTTAGCAGTAAGTTAGAAGAAGCATCTTACTAACTCACTGCTATCTCGGTTGCCACGGCAGTAATCTTTCAGTACTAGCATTAACAATATATTTCGTGTGAACAGCAGTATCTTTATACCAATAAACTTTTCCTAGAACTACATACCGTGCCAGAACTTAAACCGTTTCCGATATCGGATTTAAACAAATCCAGTCAGATAAATTTAAATGACATCCAAGACGTTATTACATCATACTGTTCGGTGTGACATATACCCGGCGATAGCATCACACGTACTGGCATAGCGCGCGGCGTCGCCTGCCAAATTATTAACATAAACACCAAGCGATGTCCAAATAGAACCTATGTTACCGTTATTGACTATTGCAATTTTGTTCTTGGCGTTTGTCGCACTCCAATTTAAAATACTTGTCGTAGATCAAGATCAGTTGGTTTTCGAGATGTGCATGTGTAATTTAGAGTACTCGGAGCGTACCCAGATTAGTATAATATGATATTTATATGTACTTTATCAAGTGCCAGAGGCAGGCTAGTATTTCACCAACTGTTTTACAAATTTTATACAACTTTTTTTTTAAAATGGGATACGGGGGCAAACGAGTAGACGTGTCACCTGATGGTAAGTGACTACCGCCGCCCATGTGCACCTGCAACAATGGGTGGGAAGAAGGGAAGAGGGAGGAATGGAGGAGAGGTGGGAAGAGGGGGAGAGGAAAGGGTTAGGGCCTCTTCACTTACTCGGCGAAACATAACACAAGCATTACTTTACTGCCGGTTTTCTGTGAGGCCGTGGTATCACTCCGGTCGCGCCGGCCCATACGTGCCGAAGCATGGCCTCTCACACCAGAGAACTTAGGTGGCAAAGTGTGTGAGTGCTGGAAAGCAGTTAAACAGAAGTATTAGTATACTCACTAGCAATTGTTACTTAATGGCGGTATTCTGTAGGTGCTTTTCCTGTGGCATAACTCCAAATCGGGATTAAATCCCGATTTCTACTATGGATCAACGACACTAAGACTGCTCAAAACCGGGATAGTTGGCGCTCCTTGGGGGAGGCCTTCGTCCAGCAGTGGACGGCGATAGGCTAATGATGATGATGATGATGTAACATTCTCGCAATGCCTTTCTGTAAATTGTGTATGAATGTAGGAAAAAATTATGACAAGGTCTTAGTATGCCCATTGAATAGTAAGTCTAGCTAAGTGGCGTTTAATCTCACAGTTACTCGGCCCGGCACCTATCTCAGTGGAATGACGTACGCTGTCAATTCTCTTTTTTTTTTTGAAAATGTGTAATTACTGTAAAATATCAGCATCTTTTAATAGTATTCAGATTTTAATTTTTTTTTTTCATATCTGGTAATTATACACGAGGATAGTATTTACAGACTACAAAAATGCGTACACCAAGTTTTGTAATAATATTCTGATCTGCCGTTTTTGGTTTTCAAACGATCCTATTATAAAGATACGTGAGAATTTAAGTTAGATTTTTGCACAGACGTAAGATTCTCAATCTCGATTTCCAACATGGAAATGATACCAATATTCTATTTCAAATGAAAATGTAGACAGCGCGCTAACTTGATTTACAATATCGGCCGAAAGCATGTTTATTCACAACTTCTACTTTCCGTATTTTCTACATGATATTCAACTTTGATTTAAAGCAATATTTATATTTAACTAGCAAACTGCTTCGGCTTCGCACGGGTAGCAGAGACATCTTCAACAATCATCAACATATTTCAAACAATTCACACAAAATCTTACTACTACTACTTACTACTAACATGTAAATATATTCAAAGGATATTGTGATGAAATAAAACCCAATTCACCAGACTAAAAATTTTTCAAACTATTTTTTTTGCCTCCTATGTCCTATGAAAACAGTTCAAAGTGATATTGTAGAAGTGGAACTTGATTTAACCAGGCCTCTGTCACTGTATGTGCTCTTGTGCTATAACGAACTGGTCCCAGGACCTGGGCCCACTTTGACCGGACTTTGCAATTGAAACTTAAATGTAAATTTTCCAAGTTTTGCAAATGTCTGTTAGACTACTGTGACCTGGTGCTTGTTTGCCACATTTAATGGTACTAGAGATCGCCTGGTGGTCTGAACTCGCATGACCTTCACGCTCAGATGACAGATGTGTCAGTTATGTTTTCACTTCTGACCTGCAGTCCTACGTCTGACATTTTTTTTTAAATTTGAAATGGAATAGGTGTTTGTCTTGTTTGTCTTGTTTGTCAACCCACGTTATGGAAAGTGACGATGAAGACGAAGATGGTACACGCCCAACCAAGAGAAACTTATTCCCTCTACACTAGATTTTCATATTAAAAAATAACTAGGCCAGTAACTTATTCGCATAACATAATAGGCTACAAGAAAATGAACGTCGCATATCGGGCCCATAAATTTTACGAAAAAAATATACGATAATGGCGCTCTGCAACTGCAAAGTGATCGTAAATAATAAAATGCAAAATGTGTAATGATCGATCGAGCGATGGCTGCGAGGGTGGCCTCCCTATCATTCAATTTACTTATATGTGGAAGGAAGTTCGCACACTGCATACATGTACGCTACGAACGCAATCGCTGCTCGGTTTACTATAGACAACGCATCGCGGCCATCGTGCGATAAATTTTGTGTAATAATAAACGAAGACACTTTTGTACTTTAATATTCAATAAGTTAGAACAAAAATGTTAAAATATCTTTAAACTGTTTTTACAGACAATGTTATTAACATGGCAGACTTTACAAATATTGGGAGACATGAGCTCGTAGGTCGAGACCTGAGGTATGGGCTCTCTCTCCTGGCGTGCTCATCACACTCTATTGAACATATATTAATACTAGCTGCGCCCCGCAGTTTCACCCACGTAAGTCCCGATCCCGTGGGAATATCGGAATTAAAAGTAGCCTATGTGTTAATCCAGATCTCCAGCTATCTACATGCCAAGTTTTTGCGTGAAAGAGTAACAAACAGTCCATCCATTCATACTCGCAAACTTTCACCTTTATAATATTAGTAAGAAGTAACTTACGCATATTATACCGTGTCTACGAAACTATTAGATATGCTTGAAGTATAAAATAAATGAATATTAAGTCATTTAATCTTATGTGATACACACGGTGTTGTTCATGCTTTTGAAGGGGGGATAAGACTGTGGCGTTTAGACTTAAAACCTCCTGTCTCTTAGGCGTTGGAAGCGGTAGTCAAACTTTGGACCACTTCGTTGCTTGTTCCTCTGATTAGCCAAAGGCTGCAGTTGAGAAACCGTAAGAAGACAAAAGACAGGCTGGCACCACTGGTTATTATTACTAGCGTATAGAGTAGACACCGCGAAGAAAAAGTTTGTAACGCGAACTGCGGTCCCTGCACCGCAGTGAAAACAAATCTTTGTAGCAGTTCGTTGGGCAACACGCGTAAACGCCATGAAAATCACGGCGCTTAGGATCTTACGCTCACGAGAAAACTACTACTCAAAAACGATCGAGCGCTTCTTGTTAATACTGTAGGATTTGACTACAAATTATTGCTTTAGCGCTGCAGCGCTTTTTAGTTTTAATTCAAATAAAAACGGAACATGTATTTTGTTCTGAGTGGCTTCTCTAGTACATAATATCTCGATGGCTGGCACAGACTTTGCCCATGACATACAAGCGCTACACAGCAATAGAAAAACAAGTGGCTTTCGTACACCAGAAACTGATTCCCAGTAAGACAGCCGTGTGCATATTTCACTTACTGGTAGCATAAAACATATATGTACTGAACATAATTTACGTTCCCAAAAGATGTTCAGTAAAGAGAAAAGCCTTTCGCGTACAACTAAAACTTAGTTGATAAGTTGTAACTTAAATGGGAACCCTTCTCTCGCCGGAACAAATAACCATTTCTAGGTACCGTTGTGTTACGTATCAGTTTCCTTTTTGTTACGTATTACTTTCCCTCTGAGTTATACAGTTTTTACACGGGTTCATTTATTACTAGGATTACGGCTGTCGAAGAAGATAATGAAGTATTTCGGTGTTTGAAACTTAGATACTATAATTAATGAGATAAAACGAATTTATATTACACAGGTTTGTGAATCTGACAATTATATTATATACTTATGAAATGGTAGGTCTGATTTGGCACATACGGGAAATTGGGTTCGATTTTGGTTCGTATTGGGGTCAACTAACGTGGAAAATTGAATGAACAAAATCGAATTGCTGGTGATGAACAGGATCACCAGAGGTATAAATCCATAAATACATAACTATACAGTCATAAATAACACTCATGTTGACAGACACGGGTATCGAATCCAATACCGATGATGGTGGTTGTGAAAAAGTCTGAACGCCAGCCTGTTGGAAAGCGGTTACCTGATGGCCACTGCCTCTAAACATTCGGAAGACTAATGGTTTATCGTCTGCATCGCCAACCCTATGGCCACCCGTTCAGCTCTGGCGAGCCCACTTACAAGTAAAAAACAGCATTATGCTTGTAATTCTGGCAAACCAACTTCTATAAAGTATAAGTATTTGATGTCCGTTCGACAATGTTTCTCTAGAATAATGAGTAATTATTTACTCTAAATCCCACTACCTAAATCTCCCCTAAATCAAGGAATTGAGTTACACAAAAAACCTCAATATGAGGTCACACTTACAGTGTCGCAGCAAAGTTCTCAGGTTGCCAGCCTCAATAAAAAATGTCCTGACACGTTTGTTCAAGTAATGCTTGCGTCAACAAGACCTTGAAGGAAAATCTTGTTTGTTAAGAATAACGTTCGTTTTTTAAAAATGGGGCGAGAAAATACTTATTGGGGAATTTTAGACAGGTATAGAATCACTCAACTAGGAGACAGATCTTCTGGTGGTGTTCTTTCACTTACAAAGGATTACAAGCACATAATTATCTTTAAAAAGTACAACCGACTTCGATGCGTGAAGCTTGCTCAACAATTTTTCTTTAGGGTGTATTTTTTTAAACTATCCATTAAAAAAGAATCAATAGAATTCTTAAAAATCAGTTCACGTGAAAACATTTAGTGTTCGGTGAGATCTCTGTAGATCTCTATCAAAAAAAATATATTTATTAATTACCGCTGAATATCACATAATTCAGATACTTTATTCTCAAATCACACGACATTTCCTACAAGATTAACCGTTCGACAAATCTTTTTGCGGTAGAGTTTTTATTGATCACCCCGCCTCTATAGGTTTCTACCAAATTGCTTTCTCAACGACATACGTGGAGCTCTCAAGATAAATGAGAGAAGAAACAATCAGGCTTCGTGAAAAAAAACAACATATATAAAGAATTTGAGCTGTCGATTTGTCTTTGTCTCGTAAGATTTGATGACATTTACGGAAATCACATTAGGAGAGATTTTTATTTGTAAAAAGGTTTAGGAGATGCTTGGCTTGGCTTCCATATAAATTATTATACATTTCGACTTAGAATTAATCAACAACCCTTCAATCAAGGGTCGGTTTCTCAAGAGATGTGTTAATGTTAAACCGTATATGATACAAACCAGAAGTAGAGCTAAATTTCCAGTTGTTGTAAAAGTCTTAAAAAAATTACTTAACCACATACATAAGTGTCGTGCACTAACAATTATTTTAAACTTGTATTGTTTTTTTTTAAGCTAAGAGACGTCTACTATCGACAATAGTGAATAATTTCGACCTGGCACACAACAATACAAGTAAACTCTAAAGTAAATTTCATAAGATGTAAGCAAATACCTCAGTGTTTTCCAACTACATACACAGATAGAACTCGGTATAACATAGTTTACTTAACACGGTACGACACAGCGTTCTACGTGTATTTGCAGAGTGCATTTATAAAGCCGTGTTCCAAACTTGAATCGCATTAATTCGGCGAAACATGTGCATGTAATATCCCTTTGATGCTGTGAATGATTCGAAATTCGAAATCACACTGCGTTGGCGTTAACAGTAAAATACTCTACGGCTGAATATAGTTTTAATAGGAATTTCAGATTTGGAACGGTGGTGGATTATGCATTACGTAGAAATCCAAAAAAAAAATGTATCTATGTTATTTTACAACAAAGTCAGAAAATATTAATTGACAGGCTGGCAACCTGTTTTAGCTAACAAATAATGTAGTTTAACAATATTGCTGAATTCTACTAGTAATTGCAATTAGACAGAAACGCATGTTGTATAACAAAATATTATTTTGGATTGTGATTCCGACTTTCTCTTCGTTCGAGTTCGACGCTTTTCCCTAATATAAAATCCATTTACGTTCAATCCAAATATCAAAGATTTATTTGTTTTCAAACACAAAGAAAAAATCTAATATAATGTTATACAGTATTAAATATAAATTTTTGTTATATAGAAGCTTTTTTATTTTGTTTCCCTTAGCTTTTAATAAAATACCTCGTCCCTAGTCCTTACAATGTATCCAGCAGAACAATGCCAGCCATCTCCAGGAAAATGTTGGAACGTTTTACGATGCACGTCTCTCCACGCCTGTAACCGTTTTATGGGCGCAATTGCAATAGAGGTGATTGGTTTTAGTGGTTTGTCTATGAATTTCATGGATTCTGCTAAAATAGAGTTTGGAAATAGCAATAGTTGCTGCATAAACTAAAATTATCACACCACCACTCATATGTCATATGCATGAGATTATCTTTAATGCAAATTTGTGTTTTCCTATAGTTATTTTTGGTATTAAATTGGAAAAGCTTGTAATATGTACGGCACAGTGGCTTATGGATCATATAGCTAACTTCCACAGTGCCCTATGATTAAGAGACATTATTTAATATTTTTATTAAGCATATTGTGTGAAAACGTTTTTTTTTACTTTGTTGAATTACGAATTACTATTTATTTGCTGCACAAATTTAGTCTTGTTTGTGCTATGATTTTAATTAAACATTAAATTAATAAATGAGAAAACATAAGCCATACCTTAGCCTCATTATGTTTGTACACAAGACATCGTACTTTAATTCGGAAGCATAAGAACAGGGCTAGAATTTTTAACACCAGCGTCTCCGCGTCTGAACAAGAATACATTGTAAGAATTGCACTTCACTCCATTGCCATGATATTATCCCAACTTGGCGCTGTATAAGACAAATAAATAATTTGGATACAATTAATAACTTAACGAGAGCCGTAAATAGATTTTATTACAATTACAGTGTTTGTATACTCTTTGACAGTAAACATCATTATTAACACATCTAAGTAAAGATAAAATAAATAAACATTGGAACCTTGGTACTTGGCCAAATCGTATATATCTAATATATAAAATTCTCGTGTCGCGGTGTTTGTAGTTTAACTCCTCCGAAACGGCTTGACCGATTCTTATGAAATTTTGTGTGCATATTGGGTAGGTCTGAGAATCGGACATCTATTTTTCATCCCCCTAAATGTTAAGGGTAGTCCACCCCTAATTTTTTATTTTTAGGTATACAACCCTGAATTTTCAACCCTCTACGATCAACCACTATTTTTTAATCGCAATTTTTATATTATTCTGTTTCCTCCACAGATCCGCAATAGGGTTGCAAGATGGCAATCGAATACAATAATTGTAGGTACGATAAATTTTTACGTAAAATTATAAAAAAAGGCATTGCAACGCATGCCGGGTGCATCTAGCATATATATATATATATATATAAAGAAATACAGTAATCAACCTGAATGTCAGGCAAAAAAGATAATACAATAAAAAAAAAATAACTGAATTGTTTTACCAATTTTTACAACATACATAATTCTTGTACAGCGGCATAATTTATTAGGGGCAAATTAATTTCACCGCGCCCGCGCTCGCGTTATCCAGCCGCATCTGCGCCCCGCACTTCATATTATCGACATTAAAAACATTCGCGATATCTCTAATGATTTGCGATAGACTTTTAGACTAACTCTCCGAAATAATGACTATTGTTTAATGTCTATACATCGTGCAGTCGATATGACTGCACGGATGGCGCAATGGTTTAAGTAATGGTGTTTTGGGTTCTTTCCCGAAATGGGATAATTATTTGTGTAATCTATACTAATATTATAAAGCTGAAGATTTTGTTTGGTTACACCCGCTAATCTCAGGAACTACTGGTTAGAATTGAAAAAATCTTTTAGAGTTGGATAGCCCATTTATTGAGGAAGGCTATCCTTACTAATATACTAATATATACTAATTACTAATATACTAATAATATTATAAATGCGAAAGTAACTCTGTCTGTCTGTCTATTGCCCTTTCACGTAAAAACTACTGAACTGATTTAAATGAAATTTGGTACACAGATAGTCTAAGAGCCTGAGAAAGGGCATAGGCTACTTTTTAATGCGAAAAAACGGGTTTAAAAGGTTGAAAGGGGGGTTGAAAAGTTGTATGGAAGTATCGTCATATTTAGAGCTAGAAGCTAGAAACTTATTTTTTAGGCTTTAGGTGCGGACGAAGTCGCGGGCACAGCTAGTAGGCTATATAACATCATGCTACGACCAATAGGAGCGGAGCATCAATGAAAAATATTGCAAAACCGGGGAATTTTTACAAACGCAGACGATAGTTAGTCCATTAATAATTGTTCTGAGTTTGAAACTAGTCGCGCATCCCCGAAATACAAACGTGAGTAAAACCGTATAGTCTTTAATAAAAAATAAGTAAAGTTAACATATTATTTTAAACATATCTATTATCATCGTATCATCAAGCGGTGATAAGTGCAACACCTTTAAAACTACTAATAGCAATACACACATGGACAGAACAATCTTTTGCTATTGTATATGTTTATATATAAAAAAAATTGTGTCACGTTGTTTGTCCGCGATAAACTCCTAAACGAATGAACCGATTTTAATGAAATATTAAAGACTGTCGGTTTGGTCCAATTTGAGAGATAGGATAGTTTTTATCTCAATTTATGGTCACATTATTTTTTTTTTAATTACTTAGCCACAGCAACGCGTTGCTGGTTAACTAGTAATATAATTATTCACCGATAAATCACATCTTATACTTAAGTAGACGAAGTCATTTACTACACATTGGTTTATAAATCAATTGAAATGTGCCAATACATCCTCAAATTAATTAACACCATTAATTAATTATAATCTTGTAAATACTCATTAAATCTTCAAAGAGCGTCACACACAAACTCAATAACCTTTACGCCCTAAACGCGTACCAGATGTACATTATATATGTTTGGGCATTCAGGACATTTGGTGCGATCCAATATCCGGGACCTCACCTAACTATTACGCCGGTAATGGAACAATCATTATAGTTCCAAGGTTGTTATATCAATTTACTGCCTAATACAACTGTTAATACCTTTGTAATGTATATATGTATAGTCCGTTACGCCTTTGGACGTGGATTGCTGCAATTGCTCTGTGGTTAACTTGTAATTATGTATGAGATATGTTTGTGTTTGATGTATATTATCTCTTCACACTGTTAGTCAGAGGCTCTCATGTAATTGTGTCTTAAATAAGACCTCGTAAAGCTTCCATTTTAAACTCGTTTGTACCTCTACACATTGGATAGTCATAGTCACAACTCTGGAATTGTTTCTTCAAAATCCTTCGAAATACATCCTTAATTCTTTTGTTATATATAATACAGAAAGGCAACGAATAACATTATGATTTTGATACTGAACACCCTGGCACTTTTTCTCCTAAATTTGGACCAACACTCAATGATGTAGGTCTCCTGCAGAAACTTAAACAAATACACAATTAGTGACGTAATTTTATGATTAAGTCACAAAATAATAAGGCTTCCTTTCTAAAAAAGGGCAAAATTATTAATTAATGACATAATCAATATCCTGTCAAACAGTTAAAGTAAGATCAGAATACTTTTATTAATTTGTGTTGACTTCTTTGTCTGCGATACGAAATGACTTGAGCAATAAATCATATTCTAAAATATTCCCTTAGCGAATGCTTTACTCCAATCGCGCTAAACAATCTCTTACTAAAGCTAAAAAACGCTTTTATTTTCCATAAACCGTAGCAAAGTCGACGTTAAATTTAATTAATCAGAGATATCGTGGAACCATTAAACCCGAACATTTCCTTCAAACATTAGACGTCCATCAAACGCAAATTGAAATTTTTATGTTTACCAGTAATCATTTCGTATAACTAAAATATTTATAGACACTTGCAGTTATGACCTTTCGTCCTGTTTATGTTCCATTAATTAAATATACTGCACAAGTTTCGAAGCTAATTTCGAGTTTATGGATCTCGTGAATGGGGGTTTGACTCCTGGTATGAATGGCGACGGTAGTTATAGCCTGTTTTGATTTATTGTTCCACTCTATTTACGAATTATTGCACTATTAATATCCATCTCTCAAAATGAAAGTTGGAAGGCTGTCAAGAAATGTTACCTAATTAATTATACAGGTTGGGTCTTAAACCGTGTTAATACTTCAAACTGAGTAATCTGCTGCTAATTTGAGTATGCCATGACGGATGTTCATGTATGAGAAGGGTCACACAGCGAACGCTGGATATTGCAAATGTTAATAAGCACCGGTGACCGCTGTACATCAGGCGGTTAAGTAGTTCCCGTGGCGATGCGACGCTATTATGAACCCACTTACAGTAACGACACACCGGACGCGTGCGTATTTCCTACTTAGTTAGCCCCTGCGTGGTAACTGTCCGGGGTACTTACATTGTTGGTGCTACAACGCTAAGTAAGCCAGGCCTAAATACCCTAGAAGTGCTTGTTAACTGCAGAGGTCCTGTTACAGTTGAGTTTAACACAGAAATACATAAATTAGAATAACATCTTGTTCCGTCCGAAACTGTCCAGAGCACTTCCGAAATGTTTTGGTAAGTTCTCATACAATTTAAATAATTAGAGGGTGGACTTCTGTAAATGAAAAGTCTTGCCAAATTGTAAAGGGCACTAAACGCCACTAGCAGTTATTACTAAATAGTCTAAGATGAGAGGATACTCATAGAACCTTTTACTTAAATTGGCCCAACAGTTAAGGTTGGCATCTCACCAAGCTCTTCAGGACAATCCGTTGGCGGAACGTGAACCGTCACATTATAAACTCCATTTCAATTTGTTTTGCGATAAGTACAACTAACATTGTATATTTCGCTAAGACTTTTCGTGTAATTAAATTAGATTTATAGTCTATAGCTGTTGCCCGCGATGATGTGGGAACCGTAGATTTTTACGGGTTTTTTTTCGGATGAAGGTATTCTCTAACAAACTAACTTTCGCATTTGTAATATTAATAGTTGTTGCTCACGACTTCGCTCACGAATTTTCCGGGATAAAAAATATGCTATGTGCTATTCTAGACTATAATCTATATGTATGCTAAATTTCATCCATATCCTTCCAGCCGTTCAAGTGTGATTGAGTAATAATATATCCATCCATCATTTCGCAATAGTGGTAAGATTTCTTTCGAAGGCAAAGCTGTATTAATTATTAATATTTATTTCAATTAACATTGAATTGTTGCAATTGTTGGGTATCGATAACAAATGATGTGTTTGTCCGTATGATGTTTGGAGTACCTCCACACCTGTTAACCAGCGGTACCAGCGCAGCAGTACCTCCATTATAGGATTCGCGAAGCCCAAGTGACGCCACTGTTGTTGAAAGCGTGGCACGCTTATCGTCAGGCGGCCGTCTTTTAAGTAATTAATTTTTATTTATTAGTGTATATTAGTGGTTTTACCTCTTGATAAAGAGCCCCCGTCGAGTCCGAAACCCGTATATCTTTAATAAATATGAATCCCACACACGAAGTTTATATTCTTATATATTTAATTTCTAATAAAAGTGTTAGGAATGCTGTGAACATTGCAGACGCAGTGTGACTGTAGGTTAAACGACCTAAGTCAATAGGCCTTATGACGCAGCTACGGTCCTTGGAAATTGAACAATATTTTACCTATCCAACGAGTCCCAATAGTATAATATACACATCATACGTTTTTCTACGTAAGCATGTAAGGTCACGTTTTTGGTCTATGGGTAATAAAACTTAAAGAGATATGGGAACTATCCCTGGATGGTACCTCGACGTAGGTATTAGCCTGGATGTCTAACCACAGACGATATTACGTAAAAACTTTGGAAGCTGTCCTGTTTTTTTCTCGTTCCTTCATATTTCTATTATCTAGCATCGAAAAAAGGTTAAATTATTTTCATATTTATTAAAGACTAGCTCTTACATGCGGGTTTACTCGCGTAAAAGTATTTTTCTATCCTACGGGGACAGACCTTTTTTCTGGATGTACTGTCTGTACCCTGGACAACGGGTATACAACATTTCATAGTGATCACTTGAACAGTTAAGGCGTGAAAAAGTGGATCGCTCCCCGAAACAAACACGTGAGTAAAACCGTATATAACGGGTGTAAGGAACAGCCATCCGAATCTTAAAATAGTAGATTCAGACCATCATTACGAGTCGAAAATCATTGGAATTTTCTGCAGAAAAATTCATTTTTATTTATTTTACATTTTTTCCTTAAAAGTTGTATCAAAATGAGTAAACAGAACATTTTAATAAAAATCAATAAATATCCGATACGCCCAAAAACTGTATTGTAATCAATTAAACAAAATTTATGCAATCAGCTGCTTCGACGGCGCCGAACGTTTAAGGTCTTTCACTGTACCTCACGAATATGATACCTACGTATGTTGCGTGTACATTGCGTAGCGCAAAATCAAACTAATGACTGTAAATCCTGAATCTCGCATTTTAATAATGAACTGACTTTTGCATTGTGATAAGTATCCAAAGAAAGCCGTTTTTGTAAGTTCTTCGCGACGGTGATTCTTATAGGCTGTTTTTATTTAACAAAATTAAATGCTAAAAAGTCGATACTACAAAACAAGGGAAGTAGGGACGTTATATATTGGCAACACTCTAGTGGCTGAGTGTTCCGAGTTACGTAGCTTTTAGAAGAAGTCATGATTGTTATCATTAAATCTACAAACTGTTTCACTCATGACTGATCTTCGGCCACGCAAATCAACTCTTGCATAGTAATCTATCAAAATGCTTTTATCACCAACCCAAATAGCCGAAAAGCATAACAAAATTGTGTTTTTGGCATCGAGCACTAAACGATGATCATATCGTGTGTCACCTTTAACGTTTGGCTGAAATTCGCTAAGATCCCCAGAGGATGTAGTTACGTTGGCAAGAAAGTTAATGCGGAGCTCGATAATGACGGCGCTGATGCCAAATGCTATTATTCCTTGTTACGAAGCTTTGTGCCTTAAACAACATTAAACATGTTGAAAGTGTAACAAGTTTATGGTTTCAAGAGGGAAATGGAACGCGCTTTGGCAATATTTTATAACACGATGGCAACAGCCATCTGACCCCTATGTTTTTAAGAAGTTACGGTAAATGTAGTGGCTAGAGTAGGCTATTATAGAGATAGGCATGTAAAAAAAATCAGGTAGTAAGAGTTGCGAGGTTGTCCCGTAAACAGTGAAGGGATCGCCTCCACCCCGTGGACTAGGCCGCTAAAAATAGTGCCAGGCGTCTGGTATGTCTGGCGTCAGAAACAACGAGTTTGGTGACGGAGTCGTTTTAGTCTTTTCGTCTCCAAAATAACCGCTTTGCCGTTCCTGGAGTGCAGGGATATCCAGAGGAAACAAAATTAAAATCATAAGGCATTGGTTACGTATATTTTAACCCCCGAAGCAAAAAGAGGGGTATTACAAGTTTAACGTGTCTGTGTGTCTGTATATCTATGTGTTTGTGTGTGGCATCGTAGCTCCTAAACGAATACACCAATTTAAGTGCGTCTTTTTTGTTTAAAAAGTGACTTGATCAAGAGTGTTCTTAGACATAACTTTCTTGAATTACATCTAAAAATCTTGAATTTCTATTCAGCAGTTGGAAGATCATCAGCTCTGTTAAAAAGATTTTCGAGTCAGGGGTGTTTTGCATATTAAATTTTATGATTATAAGCCGCTTCTACCCAAAGCGTGGGTGTCATTTCGTGTTAACAGAAAATGTAATTATCGCTATGGTTTCCGTTCAGGATATCCCACACTCTTAATCTGACCTCAAAAATATGTTTATCTTGTTCATTGGTTTATCTTCTACATCCAGTTCCCATTGAGGATATCCGATGTGCATTTAATAAACGTCAGCGCCGTCACATGTTGCAATCTTAAAATTATAAATCAAATATTTTGAAGTGATTACTTTCGCATGGGATGATTGCAGAAGCGAAGGGTGATTTATTCCCGAAATACAAGTAGTTTAACCATTATTTAGAAACAGTTTCTTCTTCATAAATAAGCGAATAAACTTCTAATCGCATCTTCAATGTACCAGTATTATATATTACATTACTAGCCGTCCCCGCAGTTTCACCTGCGTTTATAGTCACTGCTCTGCTCCTATTGGTCGTAGCGTCATGTTATATAGCCTATAACCTTTCTCGATAAATAGGCTATCCAAAACTAAAAGAATTTTTTAATTCGAAAAAGCAGTTCCTGAGATTAGCGCTTTCAACCAAACAAACAAACTCTTCAGCTTTATAATATTAGTATAGATTTGATGCTTATGCTGTTGAGATTCTTTATGACCACAGATGACCACTTACCATCTGGGCCTTGTGGAGTTTATCAACTTAAAACGAAATTATTTATAAAAAAAACTAAGTTGCACTGCTGGCACCACCTGCATTCATGGTCACTACCAATATATAGCCTTTAATATTTCTAAATAGATGGGTTATCTAACGCAAAAAGTATTTTTCAAATCGGCAAGACCTAAGATTAGCGTGTTAAAACAAAAAACTCTTCAACCTTATAATATCAGTTTCAAAGTAAATTTAAAATATTTGACATAGCATATTTTTGATAGACAGAGGACATGTGAATGTTTAACAACAATTTTTGGTTTTGCGCATGTGTTCGTCTGTCAGTTCATACTGCCAATGAGAGAGTGAGGGCACGCGCAAGGTCGCCCGCTCGGCTGCGCCGGCGCGACGCACCGCGGACTGTATCTTACGAACGCGTCGCACGTGGCAATGCTCACGTAGAGACTTTTTTATCAATCATTTACCCCTCCCTGTCCTTGTCACAGGTGGTCACATTTGTGGAACCCCCCCCTCCCTGGTGTGACGTCACATATTTTGCAATTTTACACCCAGAACTGAAAAGAGCAGTTCTAAAATTATTACTATATAAAAAAAAGTGTACTAGCGTATGTGATGTCATAAAGCTTATGACCACCCCCCCCTTTGGCACACTCTCCCCCTTAAAGTGTGACGTAATTTATGGATGGCCCCTTAGTATATCTCTACGCTGTATAAAACAAAATCGCTTCCCGCCGTCTGGCCCTCTTTACGCTTAGATCTTTTAAACTACGCAACAGATTTTAATGCGGTTTTAATAAACAGATAGAATGATTCAAGAGGAAGGTTTATACGTATAGGTTTGTTTGTTTTGTTCAGTTGTTGAAATATGACGATAATTGTTCACCACATTAGTATCTAGATAGCTAGCACCTGTGCAAAGCCGGGGCGGGTTGCTAGTTTTTAATAAACCATGTTTGTGAAATTTGATTAGGAATTTCTGTTTATACATCTACTATTAGTAACACGTACGTGTAGGCCAAAAAAAAACGTTCGCAGCCAAGTACCTACAGTGGATTTTTCCTGGAGTTCTTCCACCCGTGTCGGTAAGCACTAATGTCCTACAGAAAACATCAGTCAACAGCACCTAGCAACTGGCAGTGTAGTTCACGTAAATGACAATGACACAAAATGACGTCATCTAGTGCAAAAATAATGTCATTGATCTAGATCTGGAGACAATTTAAAGTAACGAAGGCGGCGAGCCACGGCCACGCTTTTAACTTAACTATGATATCTTACCACCATTATAAATGTGAATGTTTAGATGGAGGTATGTTTGTTACTCAAGCACGTCAGAACGGCTAAACAGATCTGAATGATATTTGGCACAGAGATAGATTACTAACCGTGGTTATCAAGTCAAATCAAAATCATTTATTTCAATTTAACCACTATAGGTATTTTTGAATTGTCAGGAGTAGTAGTCAGTCCGACTAAGTCAGTCGTGAGGCTAGTTGCCTGTTCCAATACGCAAATCCTGTGTAGAAGAACTAGCAAGAAACTCCAAGGACACTCTTTTTCGACAAGTTTTTATACAATTTTCTGGTTACATTGCTTATAAGCGCAAATTAAATGTGGGGACAATGTAACATATTGTTCTAAAATATAAACAGTCGCGCAAACTACTACAGTATGTAAGTAATAGCAGTTCGGAGATGACCAGCCCCAACCAACGGCACTCGTTCACGAGCATGACGCACGCGCCAGCCATCGTCCATTTCAACCATATCAAAGGGAGTCGAACGACCCGACACATACGCCACCATCAGCAGGAACACGATAATTATTAAATATTTATATCTAGCATCTAAAGATATTACCGACTGTAGCTGGTCATTTTGTTGATATCTATCCCACGGGAACCGAACACGGGACCCTATGTGCTATTCCAGACTATAATATACCTCTGCGCAAAATTTTATCGTGATCCGTTCAGCGGTTTTTGCGTGAGAGGGACAAACATACATCCATCCATCCTCCCAAACTTTCGGCTGTATAATATTAGTAAGATATAAGTAAAAAAATTACTATAACTAACTTACAGGGTGACAGGTAACTTTATAAACATTTATTCATTCTCTCAATAAAACAAATCCATATTGCATTCAGTCTAGCTGCAGTTGACTCATTCTGACATTAGCTACGTGCTCAAGGCCTCGCAGGCCCGTAACATCGACTTACATTAACAATCACCTACTTACTTTTATTTAATATATATTATGTTTTCATATAAAACATTGTCAGACCGAAATAGTCACAATTAAGGTACGAAGGAAACTCACTTCTATATCACTTTTGAAATTAAATTTCGATGCATTGGAATAATAAACAAACACTAACTGTGTTTTTAGCATGGTCCACAGATTCCAGGTGGACTAAAACGCCAACAACATGGACAGGACCCATTGGGAAGATGAAATTATTAAAATATTTGTGGGAGAGCCATGCTTCGGCACGTATGGGCCGGCTCGACTCCGCTCGTTGCCACGGCCTCACACCTCACAATCCGGCAGTGAAGCAATGATTGCATTGCATTTCGCCGCGTGAGTGAGGTTACCGGAGGCCCTAACCTTTCCCACTCCCTCATTCCCGTCCTTGCACTCTCCCCACTCTTCCCACCCTCCCCCTCTTCTCCTACTCCCACCTTAAAGGGCCGCAACGCACTTGTGACTCTCGAGTTACAGGTGCCCATGGGCGGCGGTAGTCATTTACCATCAGGTGACCCGTCTGATCGTCGCTATGTCATAAAAAAAAAAAACGTTTGGCCAAGACTGGCTTATGGCTTATGACTGGCTAAAAATAGCAACAGATGGAGGAAGCCTTTACCCAACGAGGTCCTTCATTAAATATACTTTTTTTTTAACTTAAATTTTTAAATATACTTATAATGCTATCTTCACTTTTATTAAAGAATAAAAGTCTTGATTTTAATAATAAAGTGCATTTTATGCGACTGTTATAATAAAAAAATCTTCAGCCGTTTTAACTCGTGACGCGACTCGTAATACTGCAAGGCACTGACGTCATCAAAGTGAGTAATATCGTGAGTTCGTGTACCGTAGTAACTATCAATCTCAATGTCAATGTCAAGAACGTTTACAACATGTTTTTATATACACAGATGACTTGATCTTGAGGAATTATAAAATTATCACGTTGATAGCTAAGCTAGTACATGTGAACTGTATTTTTATTATCGTTTATGTAATACATTTATTTGTATTTCGGTGTAAACATGATTAAATATAAAGTGTATAACAACAAGTCATATTTTTGGACTAGCCCTTTCTGATATTAATCGATTATCGGTGCATATAACAGTACTACTAGAGTTAGTAGCTATTTTAGTTAGTAAAAATTCAGCTGTGCTAGAGTTACCGATCGATAGTTTTTTTATTAATTGCATAACTATCGATTCTGCTTACTGTAGAGTAATAAAAATAGTAATTTAGAAAGGACAGCATTCTTTCCCGGGTTTGTGAAACAAAACGATTGTACAGCCGAAGATAAACTTGCTATAGATATAAAAAGTAAAATTAACACTCTCAAAAAGCTGCTCAGAAGGTATATAAGGCACCCCAAAGTCATAACTACCGCTGGCATGAAGTGGTACTTCGACATGTGTTTCGCCTCTACAGGAGGCATCCTCAGGAACATTTCTTTAGTAAATGATTATCTTTGTTGTGAGAAATCTATGCTTGGCCGTTGACTTTTAGTTTAAATGCTTATGAGAGTAATCACACTAATCCCACTAATATTATAAATGTGAAAGTTTAGATGGATGGATGGATGGATGTTTGTTACTCCTTCACGCAAAAAACTACTGAACCGATTGCGATGAAACTTGGTATGTAGATAGCTGGAGACCTGGATTAACGCATAGGCTACTTTTTATCGCGATATCCCCACGTGATCGGGACTTACGCGGGTGAAACCGCGGGGCGCTGCTAGTATTATGAATGTGAAAGTTTGGATGGATGTATGGATGGATGGATGGATGTGTTAATCTTTCACGCAAAAACCACTGAACCGATTGCGATAAAACTAGGTATGTAGATAGCTGGAGACCTGGATTAACGCATAGGCTACTTTTTATCCTGATATTCCCACGGGATCGGGACTTACGTGGGTGAAACCGCGGGGCGCTGCTAGTAAGAAAATAATAGTAAATTCGATCGAAACATCGGGTAAGTAAAAAAATTTTGAACATAATAAACATTATCGCTATCTAAGTAGAAATTAGATTAGATTAATATGTATAATAGATCGGAATTTGACTCGCTATACATAATCTAAAACCCTCGAAAATTCTGATGAAATTAAAAAAAAACCTGATGGTCTTCGAACGGCTGAACAGGTTTTCTTTAATTATTGCTAAGAACACTCTCGAGCAAGTCACCTTTTATACAAAAAAGAACTAAATCAAAATCGATCCATCCGTCTAGGATATTATGATGCCACAGACACATGTTCTCAATAATAGAATAGTTAACTTACAGTTGCAGAATTAATTGAACACATTAAAAACACAACAAGATTTCCCATTAAACAATACCTATAAAATTTAGAGTATTATATAAATACTCTCAATTTTATGGGGTTGGTGGCAACCGAGCAGACGGTTCACCTGATGGCAAGTGACTGCCGCCTATGGGCACGAAGAATCACAAGTGCTTTGCCGGCCTTTAAGTTGGAGGTAGGGGAAGGCGGAGAGGAGGGAAGGGTTAGGGCCTCGGTAACCTCACTCAGCGACACACAACATTGCTTCACTGCCGGTTTTCTGTGAGGCCGTGGTATCACTCCGGTCGAGCCGGCCCATACGTGCCGAAGCATGGCTCTTCCACGATAAGAAGGGAAAGCCAATGGAAGGAAAGCTTTAAGATTCAGTCAAAGTAAAAACAAGTACATAATGGGAATTTGACATTTCAAGTCGGAAGTGATGGATGTTTATTACTCTTTCACGCAAAAATGGCTAAACGGATCTGGATGAAATTTGTCACAGTAATAGATTATTGTCTGAAATAGCACATAGACTACTTTTTATCCCGCAAATGTGCAAAATTACAGCTAGTAGGTAATATCTTTAGATGGTAGATATAATTATTTAATAATTATCGCGATAATCACGGGTAGTACAATGGGTAACCTTGTGTTACTTGTTAACTTTACAACGAGTAAATAAGTCACTGATATTATTTGTGTTGATCTATGTAAGTGCGTAATTAAAGTTAATGTAACTCAGATTTAACACTTTTTTTTATGGTATAGGGGGCAAACAAGCAGGCGGGTCACCTGATGGTAAAAGACTACCGCCGCCCATGGGCACCTGCAACTCGAGAGTCACAAGTGCGTTGCCGCCCTTTAAGGTAGGAGTAGGAGAAGAGGGGGAAGGGGGGAAGGGGGGGAAGGGGGGAAGAGTGGGAAGAGGGGGGAGGGGAAAGACGGGAATAAGGGAGAGGGAAGGGTTAGAGCCTCCGGTAACCTCACTCACGAGGCGAAATGCAATGCAAGCCTTGCTTCACGGCTGGTTTTCTGTGAGGCCGTGGTAACGAGCGGAGTCGAGCCGGCCCAGACGTGCCGAAGCATGGCTCTCCCACACATTAACTTTTTTTATATTATTTTTACAACATTGCTATTATAACTTATATTTAACGCAGGATGAATAGGAAACAAATAAAAAGGATGCGAACCTGTTAGTCTGGTAGTTAGTGATCCTGAGCGCTGAGCCAGAGATCGTGGGTTCGATTCTCACCCAGCACAAATAATTGTGTGATGAACACGATCATTTGTTTTGTGTCGGATTATAATTTATGTACATATAATAAGTATGTGTTTCGAAATATTTAAGTATGTTTATGAGCAATCTAGTTACCATAGTACAGGCTCTGTCTAGTTAGGGATGTGTGTGAGGTATCTCAAGTTATTATTTTTAAATACTAGCAGCGCCCCGCGGTTTCACCCGCGTAAGTCCCGATCCCGTTAATCCAGGTCTCCAGCTATCTACATACCAAGTTTCATCGCAATCGGTTCAGTGGCTTTTGCGTGAAAGAGTAACAAACATCCATCCATCCATCCATCCATCTATCCATCCATCCATCCAAACTTTCACATTTATAATATTGGGATATAATAATGATAAAATAGTGGGATTATAAAAAACAGTGTGAGTACTGAACCCTTTCTCTTCTACTTCAATTTAATCATTCCTGCAATGTAATCCAGGAGCCAAATTTTTTCCTGATCTCATACAACAACCAGCTAACAACAACACAGTATTTGTTTCTGTAATTATATAATGAATTTATAAACAAACATGACTCAATGTACAACGATAAACAACTAAAAAATAAACAAAATTGCTTATATATGCCGAGAAATTAAAAACACAATTGATATATAAATCAATTTTACGACTCCACTTTAAAATCAAAAACATACTTTTGTTACGCCGCGCCGGCACACGTCATTGCGGATGACATTTCAGTCATCCGATTTTTGACAGTGAGCCGTTTGATGTCAGTCATAATGGAAACTAATGGTGTTAATAAACAGCTGTTAGTTTTCCGTCGCTTTGAAGGTTGTGTTACATAATTGTTTACCTGCATAGACTTATATGTTACGTAAGTGAAAGAAAAGGGTGGATAAATGTTACGTTTAATGTTACAAACTATCAGACGGGCGTAGGCACTACAGAGTTATAGGAATAATATTATTGGTCAACAGCATTGATACAGGCAGTGACATGCGATTTTATTTTTTATAGGCCAGTAACAGTCTATTTGACTCAAGGAGCTTCTTTAACACTCTCGTTATTAGATATTTCTATATTAAATTTGCAGGAAAAAACTGCAGTGTGTCTCTCTATATTCATGACATTTTATTTGAACAGTTAGAAACAAAATAACTGTGAACACTCGTATTTGATGCATCGTAGGAACACGGGTCGTATTAACCCTTAGCCATCAAGCATCTTTACGACCGTGCTAACAACGAAGCACCTGGCAGTTTTTTTTAAGTTAGACGTAGGAAAATTTCGACAACATTTATGTACTTTTTAATAAAATTGTGAAGGTTTGGCCGTCGCGCTACATTTGAAGTGAATTCTCATTATTTATAACGACTGTATATAGTAAGAAATGAGGCCAGGCTAGCTAAGTGATCATGGATGTCGTTAGGATGTTGTACATAAACTAATCAGCATGATTCGCATTGTCATTGCATCAATTATTGTTGATAATAATAAGTCCCTTTCGTGCTCATAGATGGCGCTGGGTCACATTTTCTTACTAGTTTAAACAAAATATTAATCGTATCTATTAGTGCCATGTTAAATGAGATCTGCTGTAAGATATATACTTTTCTAGTCTTTGATATGAAAAAAACCAGCAATGTCCTACCTCCTTAATTTATGGATAGATAGGTAAAGTGTTCTCGTGTTTGTATTGCTTATGTTACGACTGCTCAAAAAATGTCAAATTATTTCGATCATAAGTTTCTAAGCACTAATTTATTTGTATTTTTTGTTAAGAACTATGTACAAGGAATGTCACGTAAATATTTTATGACACCGATAAAAATAATCTGCATAGAAACAACAGCGCACCTACTTCATCACGAGACTGAGTGGCATATCAAGTTGCAACAATAGGTAACCAACAAACAAAAAGTGTATCTGATGGGTGAAAGTTGATAATACTATCAGCTGATAGCATTAAGCGCTTAGTGATAATGAGATACGATATAAGTAAGCTGCTGTTTCGTAATAAAAAAAAAACAATTTCACTAACATTTCAAACAAACAGTATTTTGCTGTTGTTTTTTTTTGTTCTTGGCACTGGTCTTGTTGTTTTTTTGATGTCTGTTTTTACCTCGAACACAACACCATCATTAAACCTCTGCTCATTAACACTGCGGCTGGAGAAATCAGAGTGACTAGTAAAATTAATGCATCAATAAAAATTGTGATGCTGGGCAAAGGGTAAATTAAATAGAAGAAAACCATTGTTAGACAGGCATTGAGAAGGAAAACCCTACACTTACCCTCTGTTTGACAACCCCAACGATGACAACAGCCAAGGATAAACCTCAAATTACATTAAGTAGGAGAAGGAAAACTGAATTTGCTCATCAGCTATTGAGTAATAGAATATGCGTTTGTCTTCCGACTGACCCAATGGAAAGTGATTATGAAGGAGAAGAAGGTACACGCCTTAATCTACTCGTACTGTTGAACGTTCCAGGATTATTGTAACAATGAGTAACAATATATATTGTGGAATTGTCGGGCACTTAATACAAAGTGTGTAAGTCTGCCACAATCAAAAGTTAATTACAATTTGCATCATTCGAGATTGGGCAATCTTTTCAATAGTTACATCGCGAACTAATCAAAGATTGATGTGTGTTCGGACCCAATAAGGATAAATGTGCAATTCATTTACGGATACGGTGCATTTGATTTCCCTTAATACATTAATAAACACCACACTTTTATAAAGAAATCGAAACATTAATACAAAAAGAAAGTCATAATACATTATGAAAAATATACTCGTATTAGAAACGTAGAAATAAATTAGAGCATAGACAAAATGGACGTCGTAAAGTTTTCCAATGAGACAAAAAGGTGACAAGGCTGTAGTGTGACGTAACGTCACGCTGCAGGCTTGCCCCTCACACAGGCTAGTAAACACGGTTAGGTTGCGTTTCCACTGCAACGGAGCAAAGACAATTCGTGAGACGTGTTACTCCTTTTTTATAACCACCGGTAGCGACCTGCCTAATATAGATTAGATTAGATATACATTTTTTTTATTTTTTTAGAGAAAATGCTGTTGCCCGCGACTCCGTTCATGTAGAAATTTTTGCGAAATCAATCTCACGGGAACCGTTACATTTTTTCGGGATAAAAAGTAGCTTATGTGCTATTCCAGACTATAATGTATCTCTGCGCTGAATTTCCTCCAGAGCGGTTCAGCTATTTTTGCGTGAAATGCATCAATATGTCCATCCATCCTCACAAACTTTCGCCTTTTTATTTTTAGTAAGATATTCATACCGCGGTGCAAATTAAACGTTAGCAAGTCGCTAGTCCAATTGATGAAGGCTCTGATAACCGTTTACCATCAGTCCGGCCCAATGCGTGTTTGTCAAATTCGATACTTGCCATCCACATAAGAAAAGCCCTAAAAATAAGTATTTTCATATCTACCTCAGTTTACACTTCAGTGGAAACGCAGCCTATATGTTTCACTGGTTAGCAACTGCAAGTACATATATGTACACAATAGCTGTGTCACTATGTCCGTTCGTAATAAAGTTGGGTGGTGATTTTATTGTGTGATATGTATTTAATGTATGTGTTAAATGCGTTATGATGGGTTCTATCCACCTGGCACGTTCTTTTTGGTATAACCGTGATACATAGCATCAGAAGTTATGGTTAACTACCAGATCCAGACAGATATAGGGTTGAGGTTCTTTCTTACTCTCCCTACACTCTCCCTCCCATCCTGTCTTTCCTAATCTCTTTTCGATCTTTTTTTTTTCTATTACTGCTAAGTGTTGTGTCCATGTGTCATATAATATGTCTTAGCAGTATTTTTTTAATGTAAATCATAATAATTGTTTACATCATAGTTACACAAGAGTTGCCACATAGCCACAACGACAAGTAAGTCGTGTGCGCATAATTTTGGCAACCGTACCAACCCTGTTTTGTTTACAATTAAAACAAACGGCTTGTCTGATTATCGTCGTTGCACATACATAGACGCTTGCAACAACAGGGCTGTCACTCACAAATTGTTTACTTTACAAATACCCCGAAGCCAGCATGTAGCGCTCTCATCTACTGCTGGATAAAATAAGTTGTTACACACTTGGCTGCGGTTTTGTGTGGAAAATTTTATAAGACATGACATTTTGTTTTATCGGCTACAGTTTATTTTAAAAACTTATCAGTTTTAAGCTAGAAAAGCTATATCCTTGGAATTGGTCTGGGTCTCAGCCCGCCCCCAGGCGAGGTAGTACTCAAAGCGACATCCTCTTATCTTATGAAATCAAAAGACTGGAAATGTTGTTGTTTAGCTTAAACACTTAGCCAATAAAAACTTATTTAGAGACTTAAATGCTACTTAACTGTGGATGCAATTAATTCATCGCAGGAGGACAACATACCTGTAACAAATAAAAATTAATATTATCAAAAAAATACTTAGATAGTAGTCAGATTTAACTAACAATCTCTTCTTACCTCGTCTCTTTCCTCTGTCGTAGGTACTATTTATTCCCAATAAACTTTAAATGTGTATTGTCACATGCCCCTGTATTATGACCATCTAAACGGGATGTTAAAGTTAGGCAATTTTGCAGTCCGTTGAAAAGCATAAGGCTTTACTCATACACGTTTTCAACTTTTAACATTTTTTTTTTATTGTAGTTTATTATATTATATTGCCGTAATATTTTTAGCATGTTTAAGATAACGTGTTAACAGCAATAAGGGATTAGTAGGAGGATTATGTACTTTCAACGACTACCTTTTTTTGTTTTGTTAATACCATTAGGCAAATCTCAAACAGCGTATCGCTCCCTCTATCTTCGGTATGTTGTATATCTGTCGAGTATGTTCTTAGGGAGGCACCTATACATTTAAACGTGGAATACACAACACACTTGTACAACTGCTCTGCTTCGAAGCTAATGGAAGACTAATAGCTTCAAGTAGCAATCGCTAAGCTAGCTAGCCAGCTAGCTAGACTAAGGTCCAAAGATTGAAAGCCACCATTATAGAAATTATAAATATGCGGAGATCAAAATTTATTAATTTAGTCACTGTATTAGACACTATTAATTATGTGGACGGAATTTAATGCGATCACGTATTTAAAAGGCATAACACACCTTTGCTGATCACAGTCAGCTTGTGACAAGGTCGAAACGTCAGGCAAATCAAAGGTATTTTATCATTATATTATTACGTGAAGAGAATTCTTTGTACTCCTTTTTAAGAAAATTTCGTGAACGTAGTAACGTGAATTTTGGAATATAAAGAAACGCTAAAACTTTTAAACAATATGTCTTACAGATTTAAAAGTTACGTGAAAGCGGCTTAATGAGATTAAACGTTTATGTTTATAGTTTATGTATGTGATTACCTGTCAATTGTCATGGTAAGTAAGTCTATACAATGACAGTTCAATTATACTGGCCAATGAAAAAACCATCTCGTAAGGCGATCTCCTATTAAATATGTATATAACTATTTGATGTTCTGCTATGTATATAGATACATACGTACCAACTGTTCATACTTTAGCTAACCAGAATAGCAAGCATAACCAGATAAAACAGGAGCTCCCAATAAATCATGTTAGTACAAACTTCGTCAAGTACAAACTTGGTGCTATACATACAAATATTGGTCATGTAGGATGCTCCATGTTTGCTAATACAAACTGACCGGAGTTTTGGCCGTGCTGCACTAAGTTAATCAACGAAGTGGCAACAACGTGCAGCTAACACTTTAGATTTACACAGAAAGCTTCGGACATGTTTCAACAAACTAAGTTTATGAATTTCATTTTATACTTGTTACAGTACTGTGCTCATTTAGGATCGTTATATTTAGCCAATAAAATACATAGAGAGAGAAAAAAATCTGGGCCCGCAGCAGGCCCGCAGAGGTAGACTTCGTGTTTTTTTTTTTATTTTTTTGAATATCAGCCCCCCAGTCTCCCCCTTTGGGGGAATATCCCTCAATCACGAACTTAAGCTTCATTTTTGCCCTGTTGATTTTTCGTCCAAGTTTGAAAGCAATCGGTGCATAATTGCGACCTCTATCGTGCCGGTAAAATTGAGGTACATATCATACACATTTTGGGGTCTAGGGATCATAACTAGATCTCCTGTGAAGAAATTTTTGGAAAACTCGACAACTGGTACAAAACCAATAGGTAGACTTTCTTCGAAATCTACCTAAAATACGGCTGCATTAAAATTACTAACTAATAAACATACATTTGTTTATATTTTTATGCCTTCATTTTGATACCCTACTTTATGAAATTCAGTGAATTTTTCGCCTAGGGAAAAACTGTATCTTAATTTATTATATTTATAACACTAAAACTCGTCAATAGCAACTAAATATGTATTTCAAAAAAAACCGGACAAGTGCGAGTCTGACTCGCGCATCGAGGGTTCAACACGTTCTTTTCGGGACAGACGTCCAACAAAGAGATCCGGGGACTTACCGAGGTTATGGGTTCCTTTTTCTTTTTGAGGAACGGAACCCTAAAAGAAAACAGAAGAAAAAGGTACTAAATACAATGCAGTTGTTTTGTATTTACCTATTTATATAAACAGTACGCCTACTTACAATCAATGCAAAAGTGTATTTTTTCAATTGTTCATTTTTGGTGATTCATATACTTACCTTACCTACCTACTACTACCTACATTTTAAGCTGGAAAAAGACATAGGCCATGTATTTGCCTGCAAAAAAAAGACATACTCCCTGCGATATCTATTAGTAGACCAAACCACGAGTTCTATACAAAGAGCTAGTTAGATATATATTTTTTTAATATAAACTCCACACATCTCACACACGGCCGTCTGATCCCACACTAGGCAGAGTCTGTACTATGGTAACCAGACTACTGATAAACATACTTATATACTTCTAAATACATACATATTATAGATAAAGTACACCCAGACACAGAACAAATTATCGTGCTAACACTCCATCTAGTCCATCCTAAGGTTGCCTGTAAAAGATCGCAGATTGCGATTAAACCGCCCATTGTATTGTTACTTAATATTATATTTCTAGATTGTATGGTAAATGAAGATATATAGTGATATGTGTAATTAGGTGATATCAAGAAAAAAATTGTTTACTAAACGCAGGAAGGGTGTACTGCAGTGCGTAATTCACGCCTGTCAACTCTTTGTTGTATGTGCTTGTATACCATGTGTGGTATTCTTCTTAAGCTATGCTTCTATCCCCCCTACCCCTACCTTAAAGGCCAACGCAGTTGTGACTCTTGAGTTGCAGGTGCCCATGGGTGGCGGTAGTCATTTACCATCAGGCGACCCGTCTGCTCGTTTGCCCTATATAGCATAAAACAAATATAGAAGAAAGAGATATCACTAAATTACTTTCATCACCAATATACCTTCTTTTACGTATCATACTTTTTTGATGTGCAATAAGGAGTACCTATCTATTTATCTAGTCAACCGATCGTCATGATATTTTGCAGACACCTTGTCAGGAGTCCAAGAAAGGACACGGTACCCTTCATCCAGAAAAAAGTATTGTTTCTAACTTCTAACTCCACTAGCTGCAACTCCACTGCAATCGAATTCGCGGGCAATAGCGAACTAGCTATTTCTACACCACAAACACGAAACCTTTTCACTTCAGCTTAGCAATTCTCGTATTACAGTATAGCGAGGGCAGAGACAGACGTGGCCGCCACACAGTCTAGTAAACCCAGACGCTTGGCTGCCTACCTACCGACCGTTCGTATGTGGGCGTGTAGATAGATATGTTTACAGATTAATACAGACACGTGTATTATATCGCCGTTGTACATTCAAAACCGCGAATATAAACAGTTCAAAAACTATTAAAAATTTATTACATACAATGAAAATATGCGTTGAAAGATAGGTAAAATTATATTTTAGTCATAGACGCAAAAAAAGAAAATTCCACCACTGGAAGGTTCGGTAAGAAGAATACAAGTATCATATTCCACTAAGAAAAAGTAAAGAGCTTTTTAATACAACGACCTATACTTGATAAAAAATTGTGACTGCCATATTTTACGTCGTTAACTTTTGCTACAGAAACCGTGGTTACTTGATCAGTCCACCCGTGACCATAGTAGATACAATTCGATCGAAACGTCGGGTTAATAGAAAAGGTATTAATATTGTGGAATTTAATAAAGTTCAGAGCGTAACATATGTTCAACTCCTGACTTTTTCTTGAACTGGACAAGACTGAGATAATTTTCACGGCGACAAAAGTCACCCAAACGCGCTTTGCCTATCGGGAGACAGAATACAGCAGGTATCGGGTCGAATTTCAGACGTCTATGCCGCTAAGCAACACTAGTGACGTGTTTTTATTTACTGGTGACAAGGGTTGCCAAAAAGGGTCTCCATGTCAGAGAGCAGACAGAGTTGGCAATGCAAAAGTAACAATATTTACACATTTATTTTTAGGCACCAGTCCTGTTAAAACGATGATGATCGTTAATTCCTAAAATTCTACCGTAACAAGAAACTTTGTAAAATGACTACGAAGCACTCAGTCGACTGATTCCAAGAAAAATGTTATTTGATCCCACTTAATTGCATATATTTATGACTGAATACTCTACGGAAACCTAATTAGGAAGGTTCTTGAACTTCACTGTTTTTTGCCTCATAAATATTAGACAAAAACATTGCCATTTATAAGAATACGTTATGTTGTCAAGACTCAACACACGACATCGACACATGCAAATAGCGATCTCGACTATTTGCAACATTACTTTAATAACTTTACTTTTCAAAAAGCAACCTATTGTTGCGGTGATATTGTGTGTTGATCCATAGTTTTTAGTTTAAAAAAAAGACGATTTCCAACAATTGTTAAACGATTGACTATTGATTGGTGTGTCAACTTGACATACCAATCAACGCTGAAGTAGCGCCAGTGTAGTTATACTTCAGCTGGTGACTTGAGTCGCCAGAGCACCATGGGGAGTTTGGACGCACGAGTGGCACCATTGGTGCTATATGTGCATATAGTTATATATAGGTATATATTTATAGATAGGTAGACTTCATGAACCATAACTATGATAATATATACATTTACATAAGCTCTTCAAAATCAGAGTTCAGTTTGTACGTGAAAATAACTTAACATAAATTTAACTTGAATGAAATAACACATGAATATTGTCAACAATGTAATAATTATGTATATAGGTATAATATATATACATATATATCTTTACTGACTTACTTGACTACTACTATTACTTTCTAATAGAGTCGACTTTTCCAGCAATACTGACTGAATGACTGGCCTGTTGGTCTAGTGGTTAGTGACCGTGACTGCTAAGCCAGAGGCTGTGGGTTCGATTCCCACCCAGGACAAATAATTGTGTGATGGACACGATAATTTGTTCTATGTTTGGGTGTAATTTATCTAAAATATGTATGTATTTAGAAATATTTAAGTATGTTTATCAGCAATCTGGTTACCATAGTACAGACTCTGCCTAGTTTGGGATCAGATGGCCGTGTGTGAGATGTGTAAAAAAAAACATCCAACTATCGCGAAGTCGGCACACATTTAGTTGTACTAAACACAAAGTCCATTCTAACTACGAGTAAATCGTAAATCGGTGCAATTCGACAAAAACTTTGGATAAACAAAAATATGACCAATTAAGACTTGATTTATATCTAAAATCCATTTCCGTAATCGCCAACCACTAAACAATAATCCCGGATGCATGTTTCAGTGAACTTTGCATCAGCAAAACCAGGGGTGAGGTATTTGTACGCGTGTTCAATATAATTAGCAGAATCAGCACATAAATGGGCAAAGTCAGTAGTGCGTGGCTACGGTGGTATGATTAACCTAACATCGCACACCTATCGGTTCAATCGGTCGATATAGGCTGAGGCGGACATTTACCAAATATGTGTGAATTGTGCCTTAGGTAAAACGAAATAATGTAGTGATGAAAGTTTTAGGTGTGTTAGGAACCTATAATTAGTAAAATTGATGAGATAACATAGTTTGCACTA
The DNA here is from genome assembly GCA_963859945.1 of Euplagia quadripunctaria. Classification (NCBI taxonomy): domain Eukaryota; kingdom Metazoa; phylum Arthropoda; class Insecta; order Lepidoptera; family Erebidae; genus Euplagia; species Euplagia quadripunctaria. The sequence continues at coordinate 2,498,245 of OY982569.1, read as the reverse complement.
GTTTGTGCTAACAATAATATAGGTGTCTCACTTGACAAATGGTATCACGCGTGAATAGCGGCGAAATAGGAAATATTTTTTCCACGTCCAGCGATTAGAACGTCCTAATGGCACGCGCACTATTAAGGAAAAAGACCTTTAATTTCCCGAAGTTTTTTATGACATCTTGCAGGTTTCAGATGTAGTACGGTGGGCACATTAAGGACGATGTAAATACCAGAATTTTGTACCGATTGAATTCAATTTGAATTTATAGTTAATAAAGTTCAGTTATACTCATGTTTGTATTTCATTATTAACCCCCGATGCAAAAAGTTTGACGTGTCTGTGTGTCTGTCTGTGGCATCATAGCTCCCAAACGGATGAACCGATTTGAGTGCGTTTTTTTTTTTGATAGGTGACTTAATCGATAGTGTTCTTAAATAAGTATAATTCAAGAAAATCTATTCAGCCGTTCGAAAATCATCAGCTCTTTTGTAATCGTTGAAGGGATTTTCGAGTCGGGGATATTTTAAATTTATGATTATAGGAAACCCCAAAGACAGCTAAACTAACATTTACAATTATAACTTTACAGTCTTGAAGACAAAAATAAAGAATAAGTTCGTACGTTACTCAATTGATTTACCTTCAAAAATGTCATTACAAACAACACGTTTAGTTCTCCGCGGTCTAACCACATTGAGTAGCATAGACGTGGACGTTGGCTTTGGCAGACAGAGTGGCGGCGACCTACACAATAGGTACTATATGAAGCTAGTCTGTTGAAACGAAGTCGAGTAAAGTCTCTCTTATGTCGGATGATCCAATTTACTTGTGTAAACGTAGAAGTGTCTTAGGGAGTGTTCAAATATACCGTGTTATCCCGGTCCTGGGTCTATAGCTACAAAGAGATTGTAATGAATAAGGCGCGATAGATACATCGTGAGAAATAACTTGTTGGTTTAGTCATATGCTAAGAAATGCAGCAGAATAAATGCGTGGACTTTCGTTTAATTTTTTAAGTAAGTATAATTATTTCTTTTACGTATTCGATAATTACGGCGATATCATTTGGTTCTATAATAGTAACTAGCGAGTTTAGCCGGAGGGATTGACTGAGGATAACCGGCACCGTGTGAACGCTGGTAATCTAGAAACTGCACCTGAACAGCTGTATAACCCGTGTTTAAAACGGGTGGGCCGTTGATACCGCATTATTGGAACATCATCGGCCCAAACTGTTTTAACTTTCTTATCTCTTCCGTTGCAGAGTTTGCTGTGGCCATAGTCATTATTAACACACCAAAATCTGCACCCTTCATTTACGATGAAGGGTATTTAATAAAGGTTATCACTACAAGTCAATTAAAAAACTTCACGGAACTTTCCCTTTGACCTTCCCATTTTGAACTTAGCCATTAATAACGGCGGATGGCTCAACAAACTGTTACTCAATATAAAGAATTGAAAAAATCCAAATTACTTATCTCAGATGAACGGGCAGAAATAATTGAGTCAGAGGGAGTAGGGAACAAAGGAAAACGCGTGGGCGAGGCCTCTTTAAGGCGCCTATCCACTAGAGCACTTAATGTTATAACCATCGATTTCCTCCTCATTTAATTAAATTTGTTCATACAACAGAAGAACAACAACATTGATTCATTTCATTTCATTCTAATTTATTTGCGTGGATGATGCAAGACTTAAATTCTCACCTTGCTACTCGTAACTGTGCCTTGAAATTATAGATTCGATCTCCACGCGGCAAATTATTCATTGTGATTGTAAATCAGTAGTTGGTAGTTGGCATTGGCTGTAAGTACGGCAAAGTACGGCCCATAAGAAGTTAATAGTTTGATAAATAGATGAATAGATGTGGTAAACAGTGTCGCAAACGTGCTTGCAATGGTCACTTTTATTTTGGCAGGCCATATGGTTTATTTATCAAAATCGAAACTTACAACACACAAGCTTGGATTTGGACAACACAAAGTTAAAGTTTTTCAATTTTTTAAAGTCGTGTGATAAGAAAATCTTTAATATTATTATTTTGACTGTTACAGTATCAGACACGCTCTAGTTTGTATGTGCCTTAAGGCAACGCATTTTCGATACCTTACGACTAAACGCTTTAATAAAGAATATTCAATTACTGGCATGTAGGTTACATAGGAATTACGATCTATACAAAATCGTAAGGGAAAACATTTTTCGTTTTGTAATCAATCTGTCTGTTCGGTGTTACCAATTTTGATATACATATAATAAAATTATACTTAGAAATTGAAATTTAATTTATAAACTAATGTGATTTACGCAAGGCTTCGTCAGATGCCTATTAGCATATGATGGGCTGACGTCATTCTCTTCTATTCTAAGATAAATTATGTATGTATATACTTATAACTTCTAAAAGATTAGTAATTTTAATTGACCATGATGGCTTTTCATCAGATGTGCAATTATCAGAATTAACTTCCATTTTTAGCTATTTTTTTATGGTATAGGGGCCAAAGAGCAGACGGGTCACCTGATGGTAAATGACTACCGCCGCCCATGAGCACCTGCAACTCAAGAGTCACAAGTGCATTGCCGGCCTTTAAGGTAGGTGAAAGGTGAAAGAGGGGGAGAGGGGGGAAGGGAATGGTTAGGGCCTCCGGTAACCTCACTCACTCGGCGAACAGCAATGCAATCATTGCTTCACTGCCGGTTTTCTGTGAGGCCGTGGTATCACTCCGGTCGAGCCGGCCCATACGTGCCGAAGCATGGCTCTCCCACGTTCGAAATAACGCCACCAACTTTACCATATGTTATTCGAATTACATTCTACGACACCTTAGGATAAATCATTAGTATACATAAACTTTACCCTTGTGGAATGCATAGTCAAACTTCAATCAAGTGAAGTTTTATTTCTACTATCTTTAAGATACGTGTATATTTTTATTTTTGTATGTATGGACTACCTATAGTACAATTGAAAACGTATAAAGTTATATTAAAATAAAATACCTCAACATAATATCTCGTAGCTAAAACTGAAGGCTAATACCAATTCCAATAATGGATATTACGTAAAAAGTAATCGTAAAAAAGAATATGAAGACTAATACTGTTTCAATACGAGACAGATAAATCTATTAAGTGAACGTAATCTATTGGCCTTATATTTGGGGCGCCTTATACCGTCTCAAATACTTTGTTTCAATTTTTCACGAGATCGTTCGTAAATATAAGGTACTATTTTTTTATTTGGCAAGATTTTTATTGTTGTTTCGTTATGTGGTATTAGTGCATGTGACGTGAAGGTTGCCGTGAGTGACACGCCGCGATTTGTTGCTATATTCTCTTTATTCTTCATTTTTCTTTTCATCAAATGTTTTTCTCATGGCCTGACTACAGTTAACAATGTTGTAGCCACATATTGCAGTAAAAATATTGCTCGTTTAAATGCAACTTTAAAGAGACTACCTATAGAGATATTTATGATTTTCTGCACTTTGTTTGTGGTTTGCTATATGGGAGGATAGATATTACTTGATGTTTCGTGAGCGGCCCCGCCAAGGGTACATACAGATATAGTTTCGTTATGGCAGTGAGAGTTCTGTAGACTCTACTGACGGGATAACCTTAGAGATATGTGGCTAGTAGAGTCTACAAAACTCTGTACTTAGCGGTGATAGTTTACTTTAGTGAATAAAAAATATTCTACATGTACTTAGTTTCACGATTCACACAACTCTGTCACTTTAAATTATTCATGAATGCATTATGGATTGCGATATGTATAGTGATACTAATTATGCGGGTGGCTCACACTACAATCATGTAATTGAAGTAAACAATAAGCCGCTCTACACGTGGGCAAAAACTGTTGTAATTGAACACGCAAAGCATTGTTACCAGTAAGACAACTCACTGATATCTGGTATCTGGCAGGGCACTGCAAATTGATACCAATTATGCTGGCTGATAAGCTACAACGAATTTTAAAGCACGAATTTACATCAGGTCAGATCAAAAAACAAAAAAATGTAAAAATGTATTCTGTGGTATTACTATAACTAGCACACCGCCCCAGCTTCGCAAGGGTAGCAAAGCATATAGGTATTGATTTTTTCCGACATGTTCAACAACCATCGTCATATTTCAGCCATTTTACACAAAGCCCTAATGAATTGTACACCTAAACCTTCCTCATGAATCACTCCGCCTATTGGTGAAAATCGTATAAAAATTCGTTCGGTAGTTATTGAGTTTATCGTGAACAGACAGACAGAAGCGGAGAGAGACTTTGTTTTATAATATGTAGTGATGTGATAAGGACACAGACACAGGACACAGACCACGTGACAGACATAAACTGCGTGCCAATATTGTACCGGATCTGAACGGAATGTCCTTTTCGAGTGAACTTTCTAAAAAATATTATACGTTATTTTGTGCCGAGGCGCTTGAAAATGTATGTCTAATAAATTAAAAAGTACATCAATTTAAAGATATATTTCAAAGTTGTACTGCTGTAAAATTGTAGCGTATGGCGTCCACAGAGACGAACAGAAAACTGCGCGGCAATTATGCAAATGCATTAAAATCCGTTCATTGTCTTGTGGTCGTGAACTAGAACGCGATGCCAATTGTGCGGAGTTGTGTCGTTGTCAAGTGGCCGACACGCTTCTATGGAGTTTTTGTTCGTTCGCAATGTGATGTTATGCAAGCTTGAGGTTATGAGGAAAGCGTCTTCGTACTTCCAATGTTTAAACATCATGCTGAATTATTCACTTGCAATATTTGTGTCGTTGTGCTGGCTTAATAAAAACATTGAAAAGTACCTACACCGTAAAAGCAAACACCGGTTTTGTAATGTTAAGGTTACAGCTATACTAATATATAAAACTGAAGAGTTTATTTCTTTGTTTGCTTGAACGCGCTAATCTCAGGAACTACTGGTTCGAACTGAAAATTTCTTTTGGTGTTGGATAGCTCATTTATCGAGGAAGGCTATAGGCTATATAACATCACGCTACGACCAATAGGAGCGGAGCAGTGACCATAAACGCAGGTGAAACTGCGGGGATGGCTAGTTTTATAATAAATATGTTTCGTATATGCTTGTACCATTTAAAAAATCAAATAGTTATGTCTTTCAAATGCAATTATCATAATAAATATGTTTTTTGAATGATGCTAACTACACTTACACTGATTTTCATAAGATAATAGCATTTGCCCGCAGCTTCGCTTCGATCCCTCAGAACCCTCCTTGTAAGTCGTTTTAGGACATGAAAGAACGAAAACGGTTAACTTGTTTATGGAAAAATGGGTAGGGAGAAGATCCTAGGGTAAGGGATACCGCAATTTTCGAATGGGGAATGGGACAGACTGCAGTAGCTCGCAGAGGCCGTATTCATGTACTAGAGAGCGCCAGGTGGACAAATTTCGAATATGTATTTTGTCTTACATCATTGACCAGTATAACTAGAACTGTCACTGTATAGACTTTTGTTTTATGACAGGTCAAAATATATACTAGTCCCGAAATCATGTAGAAACAACGGCTACATAAGGCTAGCCGTTTCTACATAATTTTGAACTATATAGCACATATTGTTTAAAAATTGTAGCTTCCTGCACTTCTTTTACATAAAACATTCATGTGGGAGAGCCATGCTTCGGCACGTATGGGCCGGCTCGACTCCGCTCGTTACCACGACCTCACAGAAAACCGGCCGTGAAGCAATTCTTGCATTGCATTTCGCCGCGTGAGTGAGGTTACCGGAGGCCCTAATCCTTCCTTCTCCCTTATTCCCGTCCTTTCCCTCTCCCCCCCTTTTCCCACTCTTCCCCCCCTCCCCCTCTTCTCCTACTCCCACCTTAAAGGGCGGTAACGCACTTGTGACTCTCGAGTTGCAGGTGCCCATGGGCGGCGGTAGTCATTTACCATCAGGTGACCCGTCTGCTCGTTTGCCCCCTATACCATAAAAAAAAAAACTTAAGTATTTTTCACATTCCTATCGGCGCACGTTTGCTTAATAAATGCTAACAAAGAATTATCTTAATGTAAGATAAGAGATGATAATTAAAGTAATTGATAGAGGATAATAAAGTTTTTTTATTAATTAAAAATGTAGGTAGGTACTCTTTCGTTTAGAATGAAGAACTATGTGCACTAGAGATCGCGTGGTGGTCGAATTTCGACCATGGTTTATTTCATTGGCCAATATTACTTGACCTGTCATTGTATAGACTTTTGTACCATGACAGGTCAAAATATATACTGGACACTCATAGCTGTATGTACCCGTTTTTGCATTTTTTTTAACTTTGTAGCAAATATTGTTAAAAAATTTTAGCATTCGTCACTTCTGCTCTGTTTAAACTATAAGTGTGCGAAATTTCATACTCCTCCGTCCGCCCAATTTTCGTAAAAAAGGATCCAAAGTATTCGCTTCACGTATTAATATATAGATTAATAAACAAACCACGAATCAAGTCACCAATAGACTGTTCTTATACTCTCCTCCTAAAGACTTAGGTCTTTCTACCATTAGGTACATCTATTCACAATCTCATTTCCCACTAATATTATAAATGTTAAAGTTTACTCTTTCACGCAAAAACCACTGAACCGATTGCGATGAAACTTGGTATGTAGATAGCTGGAGACCTGGATTAACGCATAGGCTACTTTTATCCCGATATTCCCACGGGATCGGTACTTACGCAGGTGAAACCGCGGGGCGCAGCTAGTTTACAATATAACGTTGACATCACTGTCTGTAGGCACCGATAAACGTCTTCCTAAAAGATAATTTCAAATACTTAACTCAACGTGCCCCGAAAGGTTATAAAATTGACCTCAAATTAAAAGGACAAGGAGTTTCAGAGAATTAGGGGGTCCATAAATTGTGTTATAACTTGGTTCTATCGAATTAAAATTTGTCCCATTAATCCATAACAGATAACGACGTTATTTCGACTGAAGTTAGATAATTAGCAAGTTGGCAAACTTCCCCGGGACATATTAGCGTTAATTGACATTTAATTGGCTCAAATGTTCGCTGCTTTTGACTAAAAATTAAAAAAAAATGCTTCTGATGTACTTAATGGGGTAATTGTGATAAATCCCCTAATGAAATATTCTCATATGCCATTTAATCGAGGGATTTATCATTTGATCATGTACCATATCATCGAGAGATTTATCATTTGATAAAGGGGAAAGGCCCTAAACCGGCACTTATTCACCATCAATGCGACAGACACTCCTCTGTGCAGAGGATGTCTTAACGCGGAGGAACAGTTGCCCACGTTATCCTGGAGGGCGAGGGAGTGGCCTCACAACGGGCAAGTATCAGCGAGGTCGCTCCTAGAAGCCTGTGAACGCCTCAGGACGCTTCTGTGCGTCTGGAAGGAGCTAGGCTGGCTCAACTAGTCAGCCTATCTGAACGCATAATGGACCGTCTAAGAGTCCAAATGTGGAAAGAGAGCCCTACACCAATACCAAAAAAAAAAGGAGAAAGGCTCTCATTAAAGGCGCCTAACTGTGAATGTAACCCACAGAAGACCGCACAACCAGTATAGTTCTATTTCTCTGCTGATAAGTAGGAATTCCAGATTTTTGCCAGCTGGTATTCCCCCCGGTTTCTGCGAGCTACTGCATTCTCTGTCCCGTTCTCCATCCGAATATTGCGGTACCCTACCCTAGGTTCCTTTGAATTCCCATTTTTCCTTATATAAATTTACCCTTTTTCCTTCTTCCCCGTCTTAAAACGGCTACATTCCCAAGGAGAGTTGGCGTTAGGTAGGCCATTAAAAAACCAGCCATAATCCTGTGCAATGAAAATTGGGAAAAGGGCATTAAGATGATGATGCAGTAGGATTGCCAGAATTTTGGAAAACCAGGGTAGGATAATCAGGGGTATAGAAAAGGACCTTTTGTCCAGGAAAAAGCAGCGTTTTTTTATGGTATAGGGGCAAACGAGCAGACAGGTCACCTGATGATAAATGACTACCGCCGCCCATGGGCACCTACAACTCAAGAGTCACAAGTGCGTTGCCGGCCTTTAAGGTGGGAGTATGAGAAGAGAGGGGAAGAGCGGGAGAGGCGAAAAGCAATGTAATTATTGTTTCACTGCTTCTGCACTGGTTTTCTGTGAGGCCGTTGTATCACTCCGGTCGAACCGGCCCATACGTGCCGAAGCACGGCTCTCCCACAATAGAAAGAGTTCCCGAGGGATGGATTGAATGACAAAATTTACGTGTACAAAATCAAAATCATTTATTCCCATTAAACCTACAGTCTAGTGGTTAGTGACCCTGACTGTTGAGCCAGAGGTCGTTGGTTCGATTCCCACGCAGGACAAATAATTGTGTGATGAGCATGATCATTTCTTCTGTGCCTGTGTGTAATTTATCTATAATATGTATGTATTTAGTAATATATAAGTATGTTTATCAGCTGTCTGGTTACCATAGTACAGGCTCCGCCTAGATTGGGATCAGACGGCCGCGTGTGAGATGTGTGAAGTTATTATTATTATAGGTATTTTTGAATTGCAGGGAATAGTTAGTAGTCAGACTGTCATTCGTGAAGTTAGTTGCCTGTTCCAATACGTAGATCCTATGGAGAAGAACAGGCAACAAACTCCAAGGCAACTTTTATTTCAACATGGTTTTTACAATTTTCTGGTTAATGTAACCTTAATAGCTGGGTAAAGTAGCTTATAAGCGTAAATGAAATGGGAGGACAATGTAACATTGTGTTAAAATATAAAGAGACGCAAATTACTACTCTATTTAAGTAATAGAAGATGACCAGTCCCGACAACAGCACCCGTTCACGAGAATGACGCACACGCCAGCCATCGTACAAGTCAACTACAATAAAGGGAACCGAACGTACAAAAATGAAGCCGCAATAAATAGCTAATATTTCCTATATTACTCAATCGCTTACATAAAAGTATGTCAACGAGCGTCATGTCTAAAGCACTTACTTTCGAAGCAGTGCGATGTTCCATGTAGATGCATGTTTCAATCGTGTTATTGATTTGGTTCAGGTAAATCGGCTGATGGACGAGCGCCTTGCATGAAAGTTTGCATTTTAATAATGCAGGAACCGGTGTATTGCAAATTCACTCTAGTGTGCACTTTGCTGTATTCGCGTGTTAATTTTTTATGTAGTTTTAAACATAGGGTTGGCAAGCGTACACGTTTAATTTAAAGTTGTTGGGTTTTGTGAGAAAAAAAAAAATTTTAGTTCATTGGAAATTCGAATACAAATTACTAGTATAATCGCATTGGTAATTGCTATTGAACGATTGCACACACCACACTATTATACTCGGACATGAATAGTTATATATTTTACGTTCTAAACATCTAATGGCTGATCACTGATATGTGTCTTTCTTTCTTTGTCTGTTTTTCACAAGTATGTACTAAGCTCCAAAGACAAACAAACAAGAACACATCCTGCATGTAACTGTCACAAATTGGGACTATTTTAGTATTAAATTGAAATCATAAATTATTGATTCGAATAAATCATTACATTAGTTCAAACTAGGGGCTTGTACTCATAAGACTGTACTACAACTTCAAAGAGAAATTTATTGTGACAACCCTACTTACATTAGACATTTTTAAAGTATTTTACAGTTTTTGCACTAATAAGTATTGAGCTGTTGTAAAAGTTGAAAAACTAGTTGTAGTTTTTAACTGGTTATCTTCTATTTGTTTCATGATAAATGTTAAAAAAGTGATGAAATTACATTCCAAAATAATTCCACGGCGATATAAGTAGTGAGAATTATGTTTGCTGTATCGGTATATACGACATAAATTATTGTTTCTTTCGTTCTAATAACTTCAGGAAATTTTTAAACAAAGTTTGAGGCGAGTTATTGGTCACTCATTGTAATGCAATCTAAGTTCAAAATATACAAATAATATTTCTAAATACTAAGATCTAACTAAACATTACAGTCTAAATAGAGATTTGACATAAGAAAGTTAAAAACTGGCCGTTATTCTTAGAGGACACAGTCGACTCGAATAAAGAACAACGCAAAAAAAATCGAATTTGGAATTAAGTCAATTTTTAGATTTTAGATTTATATAATAATACGAGATATTAGATATTAGGTATCCGGATTTAGATACTAGATTTATATAATAATATTAGATATTAGGTATCCGGATTTAGATATTAGATTTATATAATAATATGAGATATTAGATATCCGGATTTAGATATTAGATTTATAATGCAGTTTTTATATTTTGGCAAATAGCCACAAATTCTCCTACTTTTTATTGTAATTAGTCATCAATCTTTTGGCCGATCTGTGACGAAATTGCTAATCCATTTTGATCGTTTGCTACGCCTAAGCGCCAATAAGAAACTTTTAATTACGAGCTTCATCCAAAACAATCTTAACAAAACCGTCCCAACCACCAAATATTTATAAATAATCTCAACATCAGCATTCAGAAATGGTGAGGCTCAACAGTCACCACCATCAACCAACGTAAACCAAGTACAATTGAAATTAAAATAGGCTGAAATTATTTGAACACTCAAATACCGCAACAAACGGCTTCATTTAGCAAATCATTTGCATTTCCTCATTTAAGACCGCCGGCTACGTATCAGAATCCAACAAACGAAATTATATATTGAGGTAGTTGCATAGAATACCAATGCGAGCGAACTGTGTTCTTGAACGTAATAATTTATTGTTTCAAGAATGCACTTTACGTTCGAAAACACGGTTTGTTCGAAAATGTTTTAAACATGGAATTATACACTAAAATTATAAATGTGAAAGTTTCGATGGATGGATGAATGGATGGATGTTTGTTACTCTTTCACGTAAAAACCACTGAAGCGATTGCGATGAGACTTGGTACCTATGTAGATAGATAGCTGGAGACCTGGATTAACGCATAGGCTACTTTTTATCCCGATATTCTCACGGGATCGGGACTTATACGGGTGAAACCGCGGGATGCTGCTGGTTCATAATAAAATTAATCAAAAGCGCTTGCATAGTAAATGAACTATACACTAATTCATTTAACGAAAAGATAAGTTTTCCATTAGAGTTCTTAATAATCATAAATGTTTTGGTTTTTGGAGAACAATGATTTTCATTCTCTAAATCCCTAAAGATCAATTTCTCTTGCAGTTAAACCAAAACACAAAATCACTGGTCAGCATACTGACAATCAAAATGTGGAATCTATAGTAATATAATAAAGCTGAAGAGTTTTTTTTGGTTTGATTGTTTAAACGCGCTAATCTCTGGAACTATCAGTGAGATTTAATTTTTTTGCATTGGATAGAGTATCAATTGAAGAAGGTTACAGGTTATGTAACATCACGCTACAACTCTTAGGAGTGGAGCAGTGACCAGAAATTGCGGGACACGGCTAGTCTCATACATACAAATCAATGAATGTTCATATTACCGTACCGTTTATCTGATCACTGATACCGGGATACAGAGAAAAACAGGGTACATTTTATCCAGAAAAAAGTACTGCCCCCAGGCACTGAAAATTTACTTTTAAATAAATACTAGATTTTGCTCCGTTACCGGTACCTATTGTTATACGGTAGCGAAGTGAGAGAGCAATGAAATGTTTGCGATGCACTTAATTCAGCCCGCGGTTTCGCTTAAGGAAAGTACCGCGATATTAAGTGTAAACAGCTGATGTTTTGCTCTCGGTGCAAATAATTAAGGCGTTGTAATGAGATTTCGCCTGATACTACAGTTCAATGTTCCTTGATATATTATGTTGTTATTGAATTGTAGTATAGTAAAATATAAACTGTTCTAAATTTAAATTTTTAAATTTAAAAAAAGAAGTTTTATTTTTAACGTTCATTAATGGAATAGCTTTAATGTAAATTTGAGGTTAACACAATTGTACCACTATAAACCAGATAGAGTATAGGCAGACTTGTATTAGATATATACTTCGCCAGCTATATTTTTCTTACGCGTTATAGGAACTTATTGTCCTTTACTGAGCACTTCTCCAGATACCATGTTGCTACTAAAAACTTTCACTCACGAAGCACTCCTCCAGACCAAGCAAACTACATATGTGGGCGTACCGACGGTGGGGCAGACTTCACGGCTTTGGCAAACTTTGATTTGCCCCCCCCCCCCCCCCTCGACCGAGAAAATCAAGTTTTGCTCCATCCCCCCCGCGGGATGATAAAAAAAATAATTATGATTCCCCCGTAGGATGATAAAAAGAATTATTGCTCCCCCCACTGGGGGGGCTAAAAGCTGGATAGGCCCATGCATACATATATAAAATTGTAATAGGAACATATCAAAAGAAAACTAAAATACATAAAAAGGACATATTTAAGGTGTTCTACGGAGCTAAAGTCTGTCTTACATCACCTTTAATACAACGATTAAAGTCATTACATAAACTAAGTTGTCGTTAATCGTCTGCAATAGATTTAGTTGAACAGCCACTTGGCTCACTTAAGCACTAAAATGTGTTAACTATATCGTATAACACCTAGCTTTTAGTGCTACAATAATCGCACCACTTACTTGAAAGTTCTTGTAAGACCTGATCCACACTATTAACTAACATCTAGACTTTCAAAAAGTGCGTTCAGACGCTACAATTCATCTTAAAGTAATAGTAAGTTATAGAACGAAATAATTAGAACTTCTTAAAATTGAGTTGCGTTTGATCATCTGTAAGTTTTAAGCAAGCTGTTGTCAACATGTGAAAATATAAAATATAAAAAGTTGCTAAATTAGCACCGCAAACCTCTGGAGACTATATATATCAAGCATAGACTTTATTGCATCATCCTCTTTTCCACGTTTTGAGGTATTACTCAAAAAGTCGATAGCTGATGTGTGATTCAGTAGAGGTATGAGAGAAAACTGCCACTGGCTAAATTCCACAAATTTTTAGGCGGCGAACCAGGAAGCCGGAGATAATCGTACAGGTTAACTCCAACCGAATCGATTTACAACACTAAATCTGGACAGGAAAAATTGGTCATAAAGGAAGAAGCAACATCATTATAATAAATAAATAACTGAAATAGCTAACTAACGGAAATATAATAACTGTTACTAAACATAGTAAAATATTACAAAAAAATGCAATTTAAAATAAAAAAGTGTAAAATTAATATTTTCATTCGCTTTCTAAAAGTGTGAATCAGTCCTTATTTTGATCGCAACGAGAAAACCGTTATAAGGACTTCGATAAATATTTGAAACTGGAAACCCCTACCACGATATCTTAAGGAGCTAACGGTGAAATTTACTTGCGAATAAAATACCATATAATATACACCGCACAACGACTAACAACGTGAAATATGGCCGCTCCCCATTTATGATACAACCTAATAATTTACGGACTTAAAAGTAATGTTATAAAAAGGTATTTAAGTAAGTAATTATTTCATTAATTTAGGCTGCAAATTAATTGCAAAACTGAAAGCGGAAAATTGGGTCGTTACCATTAAAACCTTAATACCACCTTGTCAGGAAAAAATATTGGGGATCCAATGGTTGACTTAAGTCATCCTGCACCTATAAACAAAACCGGTCCTAATTTTGTTTTAAGATGAGACAAAGCGCCACGCAATTGCGGGTAAATTGTAAATGAAGAGCATTTTTTTTTATAGATTACTAGTAACGTGGGTCACACATTACTAGTAATCTCGTTAACCCCTCCAGCTAAGCTTAACGCTTGTATTTGGAGTTGGTTCACAACGGTAGTGCACTGGGTGGGGTTCGAACCCGCAACCACTTGATCGCAAGTCCGACGCCTTAGCCATTACGCTACCGCAACGTTGTGCCTCTTTTTCTATTTTTAAAGAACCAGATTAGGTGTAGGTTGAATTACAACAGAAATTTCGTAGCATGAAACTTATTAAATCCCCTGTAACAACCATATTTCTTGAAAGAGTAGAATTCAAATCATTATAACCAAAAGCAGCTAGTGAGAACACTTGACACTTATACCCTCGCCTAAGATTCTAGACTAAGAAACTGTTGTAGGTAGTAGTATGATAGGGAAATGGGAAATTGCTTTGTAATAAACGGTTTTCTGTATATATCTGTGGCATATTACTTTATATGACCGTGTTACGTCTGTAGGTTACAAATGTCAATTTACTACAGTGTTTAGGACAGACTCAATTTGCCGAAACATGGTATGCATTCAAGATTTAACATTTTCATGCCTATTTCTAAGTCACCCCCAGGTTTGAATAGTAGAAAACGCCTCAGGCATTAAGCCCGCCATTGCAAAATATACATTATATTTTATAAATAAATGAATATTGTTCTGGACTATATGTGTGTGTACACCAATGTGAACTGTGGAAGATTTGTGTATAACTCCCAACATTCAGTAGCAGCCTCATTACGACGTAATTTGCTGTTTTTTTTTTTTGAAGTGAAAACTTCTTTAGGCACGTTTGTGCACTTTTGTTACGGGAAAAAGCACTGAACTCGTGACCGTCACGCTAATAATACATATATAGATCCACTAGAGGGCGATAATCTAAACATCGAGTTCTGTCAGCTCCTTATTAATTAATGTCATCAACCTGCTAATGTGACGTTTTAAGTTCGTCGTTTCGTTTAAGTTTTCACTTCTGTCGGCAGTCCCATGACTGACAATTTTTTTTTTTCATGGTATAGGGGGCAAACAAGACGGGTCACCTGATGGTAAATGACTACCGCCGCCCATGGGCACCTGCAACTCGAGAGTCACAAGTGCGTTGCCGGCCTTTAAGGTTCCCACCGTAGGGGAAGAGGGGATGATTTTTTTATTAAGAAAGAGTATCACACATTACTAGTACTCTTGTTACATACCTTGATAATACTCAAGAATATACTTGCCAACTTGCCAATATATATTTTGTACGAAAACTGCACCTGTAGTAAGATTCCCAGGTAGCCGGAACCGATTGGAACCGTGTAATATCGCCGCAGTAGCTTTGTTACTTCGCATTTATTATGCAGTGCCTCACAATTATTGTTATTGCGAATATCGGTACTACATTTCTAGGGTTGGCAGAAGACTAAGACACAATCTCACGTAGAACTGTAAACTAGTTCACTTAACTTTCATTTTAAATGATAACTTAACATTCTCGGTTAATTGGAAACGGCTTAAGATGAGGTAAGCTCAAAATCGAAGAGTCTTCTTCACTTGGTCAAATGGCTTTTAGCTTTCCTGGTAATCAATATAGCGTAATAGCGTTTCATCGGTATTTGCGCACGCATAGTTTCCGTGCAGTTCCAAATACAAAGGTAGGAAAATGAAAGGATAGTTCTTCATAGATGACATATTTGTCACACACTTACTGTGTTTTGTTCTACGATTTCAATTCAGGAACATACCTGTAACAAAAAAAAATGAATCAAATAGACGCCAGATTGCAATGGATACCTCAAACTTTTATTTACCCAGTGGTCCTTCGAGCCCGTTAAATATAAAACACAAAATAATGGCTTTCCTAGCTTTAAAGAGCTAGTGGACTAAATTAATGATCTTTCAATGTCTAGACAAAGTGGTCCATTTGATAAGAAGTTAAAGATCTTTCAAAAAACTAATATGTATGGTATGGGATATCTGAAAATGTTTTATAATTATCATTTTTAAAAAAAATCGTACCAATCTCTGGCCGTTCGAGCAGGTCGTCCGTCCATTCTGTTGGGGGTTGCGCTGCCCAGTAAGTGGTTAACACTTCTTCTTTCGATATAGAAAATAGCAAAGAATATTTTATTCCATTGTTTAAATAAGCGTGTGTCAACCCTAGCCGCAGCGAATATAGTAATATTATTTATCATTTTTCTCTTAGTCCCCGGCAGACTTCCATTGTTGGCTTTCACAGTTATCGGAAATAATATTAATGAACGCTATAGTCGCGATGGTACCACTATAATGCTGGTTGCCGTGCGGTTGGTTTGTAAAGATTTATTGAATACAACTGCGAGTACCTATTGTTATCTTATTACCACTGTTTCTCAACAGTTCGCTTACATAATTTACTGGTAAACAAAGATTTTAATCACATAGGTGCAATTAAATTACAGATTACGTTAGAGGATTCGGACTTCCTGTGTGATGATATCACCTTACATTTGATGATGTTCATTGGTCATGCAAAAACCTCTGACAATTGAGAAATAATCTACACTAATATTATAAAGCTGCAGAGTTTGTTTGTTAGCTTGAACGCGCTAATCTCAGGAACTACTGGTTCGAATTGAAAAAATCTTTTAGTGTTGGAGAGCTCATTTATCGAGGAAGGCTATAGGCTATGTAACATCACGCTACGACCAACAGGAGCGGAGCAGTGACCATAAACGCAGGTGAAACTGCGGGAGCGGCTAGTATTATAGATAGCTTTAAAAAATTTGCTATAGAAATTTCGGATATTTCCAGGAAGGCACATATTGTGCTGCCTTCTTCCCTGTGGATTAAGTACGGGCTTGTTTGTATGCTATAAAATGGTTCTGGGTTCGATGCCCCTATCTAACTATTGTTATTCAGCTCTTTCCAATGAAAGTCTTTGTAACAGCACTCATTCTGGAAACCCATAGATTGACGGAAATATCGCGACTAAAATACAACAGTAAGTTCCAATTACAGGTTTGCGTCCCTGACCTGCTTCTCAATTCCGTATAGGCAAGATCTCTTACCTTCCATTGCCTTCTCTTATTACCTATCTGTCCCTTTCAATTTACTGCCAATTTTTACATCTGTAACTATTTTCATCTCTATGTTTATTTATACTGGTGTATGTGATAGTGAATGGCAGTCCTTACTTATATGTAATTAGCTGATGTGAATAGGAACTTTATGTAATACTATCATCTATGGTTGATTATAATTATCTGTCATCTAGGATGGTCTATGGACATTAGACGGACGACAATTTTAATGGGTAGTATTTAAACGAGTGGCTGTAGATTTAAATTTTAAGTGTCCAAATTAATGAATTTGGGTTACGAGTATACTAAGTGAGCGACTGACAGCGAGTGACGAGAAATTTCTGAAACAGCAAGTTACAAACATTAATTTGAGTTATAAATTTGAGCGACCTAATATTTGTTTTAGTGACAACGTTATGTACTATTTGACCAAGTACTTCGTTTGCCTATAGAATTCGATTCTGGCACTCGCCGGCCGCTACCGCGGTACGCTCGCTTCGCTCGCTCAGCTTGTGTGTGGTCGCAGTTCTAACCTAACCTAAACCTAGCCATTTCTGTACAATTGACCTACCCTACTAACGTTAAATCGTTTCCAACTTAAATTAAAGTCGCCGTCTCTGTATTTCTAGTTGCTTAGTTAGCAATTCAGCCGCACGCCTAAAATTTTAATATCCAGAATGGATTATACGCATCACGAGTTTAGAAGTTCGTTTGTTTTTTTTTATGAATCAATATTAATCATCAGTTTAGTTAATTTTTCGCTAGCCCAAATTCATGCTGGTCAAGTTATTAACACAGTATCTTACCATAAGTATTTTTTTATTCGCTTGTTTTATTATTCCCCAATATCAATATGAACATGTGATATTTATCACTTATAATAAAAATCAAGTTTTCTACAATTTTGTAAGCTTCCCACAGGATTTATTGAAATTTCATACAGCAAGTGAGATTTTTGTGAAATGTAATCAAGTTTGGCAATATTTTAATACGATTTTCGAAGTTTTTTTGCAATTTTATAAAACAGATTGTGAGCGTTCGTTGAGCGAAGCAGAATTTAATAAGTGGCTCATTGAATTACGAGTAAATTATATCACCGAAACTTAAATCCTTGAAAGCGCGAACAAAGACAATTGCGGTTTGGCCGCTAGCAATGAAACCCCACCCTTACTATCAATTTTACTCTCTCGCTACTGTACGTAGGTAGGTACGTTATATACCAAAAACCAATTAACTCCTAATATCTCTCTGCTCCATTTTCTGATATAACTTTTTGTTGACCTTTAGGGGATAGGCAGAAGTGTTTATGACGTCTGTCTAGACACCGTATAGATATACAATCATAAGGGGACTAAGTACAATCATAAGGGGAGTAAGCTACAGTTTTAATCAACTTTTGTCATGTCTATGGTTAAAATTTTAAGGAAATATTATCTATGGTACTCAGAAGATAAAGCTCAAATATAAGAAGATTGACCAGAGAGGAATTTCCATCCTCCATCGACCTTAAACGGTACTAATTGAAAAGCAGTAAAAAAAAAGGACATTCCTACACTAATATTGCTGCCTGGTCTTCTGGTGGAGACAATGGACTGGACAGGCGGCTCAAATTCTAACAGAAAGCCGTTATGTACCTCCTTAGAAAATGATCCACGTCATATTAAGCGGTTACCGGCATCTTTCGATAATAGTCACACAAACACTGTCACACATGTTAAACCCCATATGGAACTCTAGCTTTATCATGCATAAAAAAGTCCATTAAAAATCAAATAAATTAAGCAACGAATTCACACTCCAGTTTGTGAATAACCCATACATCACTGCACCCCTTTCAACGTGCCCCAACCCTCACTAAAACAGGTACAAAATAAAACATTCGCGTCGACCACTCTATCAAGTGTCGCGTTAAAAAATATGAGAAAGAAAACAAAACTTGTGATACTTTATAGGTCGTGATATCTCCCTTTATGTTGGATTATAGGG
Organism: Euplagia quadripunctaria; assembly: GCA_963859945.1. NCBI lineage: Eukaryota > Metazoa > Arthropoda > Insecta > Lepidoptera > Erebidae > Euplagia > Euplagia quadripunctaria. The sequence continues at coordinate 2,479,541 of OY982569.1, read as the reverse complement.
ACTCTCGGGCAGCGCAACCGGGCATTAACATACCAACTGCAATTACACCGTCAACCGCAAGTTTGCAGTTAACGCATAGAAATAGTGAACATTTTAAAATGAAATGAATTCTTTTTCATCGTATCTGAGCCGTCAACTATAGAATCATCTCGATCCTATAGAATAAAGCTGTTAAGCAGCAGTACAAAGTGTTGTACTTCTAACCGACTTCAAAACGGAGGATATCGCTGTTATATAGAATCGTCACAGCTCCATAAAAAAGGCGGAAAGGCTGATTTGGCTACGTGTTACTCACAACTAAATTCCAAAAAAAAACAGTTTGTTTCCTTTTATATTTTACATTTGGCAACTGAGATAAAATATACGATGTCAAATTTTAATATACCAGGTATACGGGGAATCGAAGTCTGGCAATACCACGTCTGTATTCGTTGAAAGCTGTCTCAATAATTTCCTTAAGGTGTGATTTTATATTTTTTGCCACTATAAAGGTCTAATAACTATATATTTTTTGTTACTCACAAACAATTATACGTATATAAAAAGGTTTTAATAACCTTTTTGAAGATTTGACAGACATTTCATTATCATTTGAATTTGAGATTCTGCGCTTATCTGCGGAGTTTCATACAAACCACCCAATACCGCCTACCGTTAGCGAGCGCTGAAATGATACAAAGTAGCATTTATATAGACAATTAATACCCTCAGACCTCTCAGAATTCTCACATCACAAACTAATATACAGGCGATAGAACACGCTGGAACACAAAAAGTGGCTGTAATACTCTACGTGAGGCCAAATGCAGTCGGTCTACGTTCACCCTATTTTTTTTAAATTCAACAGTCATTATCAAAACATCTGGTTACGTCACTCGGTCGCCATTAGAATTGTTATCAGCTGTTGTTATCAATGAAGTAATAAATGTTACCGATATATGTGGAATTGGAACATGAGATGTCGACCGTCGCCTGACGCTATACGAAACTAATCAGTGCTTTGAAGCTGGATTTTTATTTATTTTTGTGCTGATAAATGTGTAACGGAACACATTGTTCTCGGGGGATGTAATATTTTATTGTTCATTTAAAAGAAAGGTTGATTTAAAATAAGAACGTGAAATGATTTGAATTCTTACATTGAGACTAATTGCCGCAAATTTTATTTTTTCCAAGGGTTGTAAAATCCGATAATAAAACATGATGGCGGTGTGTGGTCTATTAACCTCAAATAATAAGGGTTGCCAATCATTTTTTTTTTTATTGTATAGGGGGCAAACGAGCAGACGGGTCACCTGATGGTAAATGACTACCACCGCCCATGGGCACCTGCAACTCGAGAGTCACAAGTGCGTTGCCGCCCTTTAAGGTGGGAGTAGGAGAAGAGGGGGAGGGGGGGAAGAGTGGGAAGAGGGGGAGAGGGGAATGACGGGAATAAGGGAAAGGGCCTCCGGTAACCTCACTCACGCGGCGAAATGCAATGCAAGCATTGCTTCACGGCCGGTTTTCTGTGAGGCCGTGGTAACGAGCGGAGTCAAGCCGGCCCATACGTGCCGAAGCATGGCTCTCCCACATCATACTTTATAATAAGGCTTTCTAATATAATTTTTCTTTACTGTATAGTGAAATGGTGTTTTAAATAAAACCATTTTTTTTTTAATAATTTTTACAAGGCCTCTGCCAGAGTCACTGGGTCGTCTATCCACCTAGTGTGGGGGACATCTACATTTCGTTTTCCAGTCTCTACTCATAACTTTATTTCCCATAATACTATTTGAAAAATAATATTATTGTCTTATCTTGCTATCTGCTTTATCTTGCTTATAACAAAGAGTTTTGTCAGTTCCGTTCCGAACTATGTCTCGTGAGGCAATGTTAGAAGCTGTTCCCATGTCTCTTTGGGTGATTTTCAGCTTGGTACGAGGCATATAGTTGGCATAAACAAATCTTAAAGGTATTTGCGAAGTTTCTTCTTCGATTGTGTGACGAATCGATTTACCGTCATGTCACCTTACAACTGCTGCTCTTCATTGGTCATGCAAATACCAGTGACAAATAAGAAATAATATTATAGACAGACTTAAAACATTTTTTCGTGGGCACTTATAGGCCGGCTCGATCGTAGTGATACCACGGCCTCACAGAAAACCTTTTCACCGCATGAGTGAGGTTATCGGAGGCCCTAACCCTTCCGCTTCCCTCTTCCCGCTCGCAACGCACTTGTGACTCATGAGTTCCAGGTGTCCATGGGCGGCGCAGCGGTAGTCATTTACCATCAGGTGACCTGTCTGCTAGTTTGCCCCTAAATTTAAAAAAAAATGACAAAAAGAAATATCAGATATTTCAAGAGAGGCACATTTTGTCTTTTCTTCTAACCTGTGGTGTAAGTTCGTGCTTGTATGCATGCTATAAAAAGGTTCTGGGTCCGATCCCCGTATCTAGCTATTGTTCATACCTTTTTAAGGGTCTTAGTAACAGCACTGCTTGTGGAAACCCGTAGGTAGACGGAAATATTCTTGTCCCCTATTATATGAGACTAAAATACAACAGTCAATTACTTATCGAGTTACAGGTTTGCGACCTGACCTTTCCTTACTCTACCGGATCCATCTGTATTAGCAATATCCTTTTTCTTTCATTGCCTTCAATATCTTACCTACCTTTCTCGTTCAATATAATCTCAATTTTCTCATCTTAAATTCCCAAGGTTTTTTTTTTTATTAAGGGGCAAACGAGCAGACGGGTCACCTGATGGTAAATGACTATCGCCGCCCAGGGGCACCTGCAACTCAAGAGTCACAAGTGCGTTGCCGGCCTTTATGGTGGGAGTAGGGGATGTGTGGAAGAGGGTGAGGGGGAAGGGAAGGATTAGGGCCTCCAGTAACCTCACTCACTTAGCGAAAAGCAATGAATGAGTTCAAATTATGGTTACCAAAATATGGGTGTTTAATCCACCTCTGCCTGCCTCTACGGGGATATCGACCGTCTATGGTAAACCTCCACCTTACAGAAGAGCAGCTGGACAGCACTATTAGGCTACTATTGTATCTCTAGTGATGAGTGACCCTACCTGAGGACCCTAAGGGTCGGCCGACTCGAATTACTGGTCTTTAAAGGTAGCAACAGCAGTTGGCTATGATTACTACCGTAGTACATAATAATGTAATCGGGAATTAACGCACACGAAATAGGAATTGCATACCTCTAAATTGCCTGACGTTTGGACCAGGTTGCACTGGCGTGGTTACAGTCTGACAGGTTCTGTGGTGCCCTCTGTCGTGAGGCAGGTTCTTCATTGACCCGTACATTATCGATATTTTTAATATTTTAGTTTCGGTATGTGCGGGTTACGTGATCGCGTTAATTCCCGTAACATAATTACATTTCATAGAACGCGAAAATTTAAAAGTTTGTATTGTCATCGTAGTGTTGTTCTGCAGTTCATGAATAGGGCTCCGAAGCTCCCTTGGGATCGACTAGGGTTGGCGCTTGTTGGAAGTATTTTTAAGATTTTTTTCTTACGGTGTGCGTGTGGAAACCCCCTCGGGCAGTTACCCCACTGGGGTTTTCGGTGGGGCGGAGTGTCGGAATCGAACCCACTAAAACCACATTTGTACACATTATGTACTATGGAAGGATCCGGGGCCACTTTTATTCAGACATCCGGATCCTAAGTGTTTATTAGCTGCTGTGACCCCTTTCTACCTGATCACGTCTAGTTGTTTGCCAACATAGCCAACACAGTTCTTCAGGAGTAAACAAAGCAATAGCTGTCTCCGAAAACGGGGACAGCAATTACTTTAATAAAATACAATAACAAGAATATTTTGCCAAGATACGTTTAAAAATTTTCATTTCAAAAACTCATTTTGAATGCAGCGAATGCACTCATCGCGTTCAAGGTTAATAAAAATGGCGCACGCCGGTTATTTTTAACATTCTCTGTTGGAGCATGCATCATCCGTTATAACACTGATAAAGCTGCTCGCATACTGCAATGAACAAACATCTACTTACATACTTTATCTTGAGCAAAGAAATACGGATAAGGCTAGAGTTAGATTATCACTTGCTATATTTTATTGAACGTTAAAATACATACATTTTATTAATATTGTTAATGCTAATGTGGGTTTGCTTGTAACCCTTCAACGTGATAATTACTCCACCGATCATCATTAATTTTGAATAAGAGAGCCATGCTTCGGCACGTATGGGCCAGCTTGAACCAAACCAGAAAACCGGCAGTGAAGCAATGTTTGCATTGCTTTTCGCCGAGTGAGTTAGGTTACCGGAGGCCTTAAACCCCCTCCTCTTTTACCCTTCTTCTACTCCAACCTTAAAGTCCGGCAACGCACTTGTGATTCTTGAGGTGCCCATGGGCGGTGGTAGTCATTTACCATCAGGTGACCCGTCTTCTCATTTGCCCCTATACCATAACAACTTTTTAAACAGTGGATTCGATTTCCAATTCAGGTTTTCATGGTTTTTCTGTTTCTCTTTTAACTAACTATCACTTTTTATTAGATATTTTACATAGTTAATTTTTAAGTGTAGGACAAAAAACGTATCGCGAGGTTTCCAAATATTTGTGATTATCACAGATGTATCATTTTTTACCACATATTAAATCTAAATTCTACGATTTAATGCATAACGTAACTCCCTTAAAGCACGGAAATGTAGGTATATTAACTGGCAAACAAGTCACTCATCCTTTCCCTCCATGTGCTAAAATGTAGAAAATGGTACGTAAACTAACAATTTTAAATTTAGAACATTTATTTTTTAACGTCAGCATTTGAAAAGCTACATTCCAAATTAACCATAATAACACACATTTCACATTAGCTTCACAGTGTCAAGTCGTTTTATGTCACTGTGACAGTCCGGTGGGAGCGCCAGACTAGGCCTGATTTAAGCTACGTTCACACTGGGATTTATACCAAATCTAGTCTTATTTACGTGACGTTGACATAAAGCCCCCAGACAAACGGTAGCAGAGATTGTACATTTTTAAATTGAAGAACAGTTTTGTATTTCGAACAAGAATATTGCAAATAATTTATTATTTTTTAAATATAAAAGAACATGTAATGTAAACAAAATTTGTTGAAATTAGCTCGGATTTGAAATTGAAGAACTATTTTAAATTTGGAATTGATTAAAAAGGAATTAAGATTTTGAAAAGAAATTGTTTACAAGCATTCTAATAATACTATTATAATATTCTGGGATATAATATAATACCCGTTGCCCCGACTAAAACTAATCATAATTTATAATAATAATAATATAAAAATATTTGTTGTATTTCACCGAATGAGGAGGCCCTAACCCCCCCCCCCCTCACCCCTTCCCCTACTCCCACCTTATAGGCCGGCAACGAACTTGTGACTGGAGTTGCAGGTGTCCACGGGCGGCGGTAGTCACTTACCACCAGGTGACCCGTCTGCTCGTTTCCCTCCATCCCAAAAAAAAACACATACTTGAATACATATTATTATATATACAAATATTTACATTGGGCGGAAATTACACCAAACACGTTACGTCCAATGCTGCGCACCACAAGATGATCATAATTTCATAATCCCTTCAGTAACGCGATCCAATCTGTTATAATTCGCAGTAATATGCTCATAAAGTAATCAGTTTCCAAAACATATCACATAGGTTACAAAACAAGACTTATGAACGTCACAGTAACATCCACCTAAAAGCAAATGGCGACCAAACGAAGATTATTACACCGACTATTTCGCTTGACAAATGGAGGATTTAATAGTATTTGATGCACAAATGGTTTATATGGCCGCTGCGTAAATACCGGACGGGAAACGCACACCTGTAATGTTTGAGAACGTGCCAAAATTGTTACGTACCCTCTCCATTTTGTAAACAACATGATGATACAATCAAAATTACGTAATTCAACATCAAGGGTTTAGGTATTTCCGAAATTAAAATGTCCGTTTTTTAAGAAGGAAATTCTGAAATAACAAGAAGTGCATGGGACCGACAGATGTGAAAACTTAAACGAAACGACGAACTTAAAACGTCACATTAGCAGGTTGGTGACATTAATTATTAAAGAGCTGACAGAACTCAATGTTTAGATTAGCGCCCTCTACTGGATCTACATATGTATGTATTATTAGCGTGACGGTCTTGAGTACAGTGCTTTTTCCCCATAGCAAAAGTGCACAAACGTGCTTAAAGAAGTTTTCACTTCAACAATTCGAAAATTGTTAATTTATATTTGTTTTTTTTTACGATTGCAAGCTTACATGTCGGTGTAAGTAATAAATAACCTTTGCTTTTAATGTGAAGATAAGTTTGTTCGATCAATTTACGATGATTGATCGATAACCAATATCAACAATATCTTTCTATATTTACAGCTTCACGTAAAGCCACTAAAACAGACATTAAAAACTTACCTCAAGTCAATTTTAATTTAAGTTATATCAAAATACATATTTATTTGGAGTATTAGGGTAGCAACAACGTTTTGAAGTGAAATCTTCTTTAGCGGCGTTGTGCACTTTTTGGGATGGGTAAAAAATGTTAAACTCGCGTCAGGACACGTGACCCTGATCGAAAATTCGTAAGACGGAGCCAAGTTTCTTTTATTTAAAAAAAATTAACATTCGAAATTCAAACATTTATGAGCGGCCAGGAGCGCAGAACTTCCAGTGCGCCTATGTATACATTTAGATATGTTATTACCTACTTTTTATTTTTAACCTAATTATATTACACATGTGTGTGTGTGTGTGTGTGTGTGTGTGTGTGTGTGTGTGCGTGTGTGCGTGTGTGTGAGTGTGTGTGTGTATATGCAAATACATTGTGAGTTCGAATACACTGCGAAAAAATGTAATGTAAAAAAAACATCACGGCATGAAAGCCGATCAACATAACTTGTTTACCTCACCTTATTACAGTTTATCACTACTCCTGACATAGATAAACTATCTTTGTAAATAAAGCTATGTCATCTACAAGAATCGTGACTCTAATCTAGTTTCTAAGAACTTACAAATTAACTATGTAAGTCTACAAATTGTATGAAAGGTGCCCTTGGGAGTCCTACCCACATTTCTTGTGCGATTTTATAACTCCATTAAACTTTTCCGCGTATCAACAAAGCCTTATCTAAGACATAATCGTTCGGCCAGCTATCACGTTGCATGTTGAGGTAGGTTGGAATTTGACGTCATCGATTTATTCTTGTACATTATTTATAGTGCTGATGCATTTAGCTACGGTTGCCATTAAATATGTGGAAGACGAAAGAGAAAATGCCGGGTAACGTGACGCAGTCAGATCTAAAGAATGTGTTGTGACCATAAAATGCATGGATGACGCAATTATTAATTATTTCTGTCGTCTTCAAGGTAAAAGGCGGCCAAATAACAACTGACTAGTTGAAATTAAGCCGCCTTTGGTGCAATTTTATGTCTACTAGCTGCGCCCCGCGGTTTCAGCCGCTAAGTCTCGATGCCGTGGGAATATCGGGATAAAAAGCCTATGTGTTAATCTAGGTGTCCAGCTATCTACATACCAAATTTCATCGCAATCGGTTCAGTAGTTTTTGCATGGAAGAGTAACAAACATCCATACATCCGCACAAAATTTCACGGTTATAATATTAGTACAATTTACATGTTTGGCGTGTTCATCTAACATACACCAACATTTTCATCTCTGTCTGAAGCGACGGTAGCGTAATGGCTAAGATGTCGGACTTGCGATCATGTGGTTGTGGGTTCGAACCCCACCCAGTGCACTACCGACGTGAACCCGGAGTGGGAACACTGCTAGTATTCTTTTCTATTTTAAATTTTCTAAGAGGACAACGTTTTTATAGGCAACACATCTCTTTTTCTTTTCTCTGTTTATAAACCGATTTTTTTTTGTTGGAATTCTTTAAAAATTGAGCAAGGACTTCTGGTGACGTTATAGTAAAAAGTTGCCGTCTGACCGTCTGGCCGTCAGGACATCTGACTTCAAACTAGGCAGAGCCTGTACTATAGTAACCAGACTGCTGATAAACATTTTTATACATTTTACTAAATACATACAAATTATAGATAAATTACACCCAGACTGTTATGTGCAAATGATCGTGCTCATCACACAATTATTTGTCCTGAGTGGGAACCGAACCCAGGACCTCTGGCTCAGCAGTCGGGGTCACGAACCACTAGACCAACAAAGCCTGTTTTCTTTCGGTGGTGGTATTCATTTATTAAATAAAGCTATACAGTTTTACTCACGTGTGTATTTTGGGATGTCCGACTAGTTTGGACCCGACGGAGGTCCCTCATCAAGGGCTAAAGCGTCCTACTACGTCATTAATGGCGGCTGACACCGATGCGGCAGATACATACATGAGTAAAATGGTATATCTTTAATTAATATTCTGGTGAACTGCAGAAACAATAGTAGCTGTTCTTATAGAATGACATCCATTCTGTCCTTTCCAGCCGGGCATTTTCAGTCAAGTTAGTTAAGAAATCCCGTCAGTTTTAGATAGACTCTTTAAGAAATAAAGATTGATATAGGTACTCATTGTAGCCTGACATTCGACTCTTAGGCCTACGTCAGAAGCTCACTGGCCAGTGACTTACGTGTTGTATAGTTTGTCGAAGCCTCGAGGCCACAGTCAATAATGTCCTTGTGAGAGAACAATGGAAGGCGTAGCCTGTGTTCAAAGATTAAGTGGACCAAGCAGAAAGGACTTTGAGGTACATTTGTTACCTATTTTTAATCTTTGTTATGTATCTCGCTCCCTCCTCTCAATTGATCGACTTTAATCTGTGTATACTTTACTATTTTCACTGATATGCGGAGGATTCTCTTTATCTTTTCCGAAGACAAGAATAATACGAGTTATACTTAAGTAAGGCTCTGTTTGTTATGTTAAAATCTGCAAAACCGTTTAATAATTTTTATCATTTTTTGCAAATTGATATATGACGATGATTGTTAGAGACAACAATGTTGAGATTATTCTACAGCCACTGAATCCTTAAGAACCCTGTATATATTGTGTGTGTCTATGTTCTTCTGCTGGATATGAGTATCCTTTCAATATAGTCTTCTCTTATTCTTATATGAACTTGAAACACTAGTTTACTTACAAATTAAATATTTGGAGATAGACTATATTTTTTAAATCTTCGATTATTTGTATGAATCTTCGTAGATAGATAGATAGATATATAAACTCTTTATTGTACAATCATCCTCAGCGCCTTTTCTCAACTAAGTTGGGGTCGGCTTTCAGTCTAACTACGATACGGCCGAGCTTTGATATTTTACGTGAAGCGACTGCCATCAGACCTCCACAACCCAAGTACTAGGCGATGTCTAAGTTCTGTAGTTAGACCAGATTGTTGGACTTTTTAGGGCTCTATCCACCCGTAACGAATGCCACAGATGTTTGTAGGGCAGCCGGGACCGACGGTACTCTCCGAGGTACGGAGGCAACGTGTTAAAAATGGTGTGTTAAGACTGGTCACCCATCCCAGACTGACCTGGCTAGCATTACACAACCCTGCCACTTAGCCACGAGCCCCTCTATAAACTCTTTATTGTACAAATTATACAAAATGATACAAAACTGGATGTACATAATTTTCAAACTAGAGACCTTGTACAATTGGCGGCCTTATCGCCTTTTGCGATCTCTTTCAGGCAACACTTGGATGGAAAGAGAGTTTACGTATGGCAAGAGGAGTTGCAGTGTATTATTTATTGAAAATATTATCGATTCCCACCCGTGTTTGTGTTCTTTGTGTCCGTTGTTTGTATGTTTGTAAAGTCCTCCGCGACACAGTAGTAATTCCTAATGCGGGAGTTGTATTTAAAAAAAAAATACTCATAATAATAATAACATATATACATACACATATTTCTTCACAAACATAAATCATGGTTAAAATACAAATATAATCATCAATATATAATAGGAAAGTGCTTCATAATAATTAATAAAAACAGCTACCACCAGGGCACTAGTTTTTTCCTCACACAATACACCTAGCAACCAGTTGTCATCAAATATTCCATTGTTACAATTTCCAATACAAGGTACTTACCCTTAGAAATATTTAACAGCTATTCATATGACGAATGAATCAGATCGACTTTTACAACATATTGTGGGAACTATTCGATGAAAACCTTCAGTGGTTTCCTATAGAAAGGGCCTTCGGATTTCATATTTATTATTGGTTGCACCTCAGTCAATATTTTCTTTGCTTATTTAGCCCCGGGGATGATATCCTTAGTAAAACCTTCTGAAAGATATTAGCTATTCTCTACTGATTTCTATGGTATTTGATATATGAGAACCTATGCTACTAATGCATCTAATGAATGCAACCTATTCAACTAATAAACGCAACCTGTGCAACTAATGAATTCAACCTATGCAACTAATAAACGCAACCTGTGCAACTAATGAATGCAACCTATGCAACTAATTAATGATATTGATAACCTATAAAGCCATGTGAGAGCGAGGTGAACTAATATCTATGTAACAAAATAAGTTGTTGATAGTTTTACTTGTTTTGCTGTACTTTTGTAGTCACAAAACAACACTTTAATTGAAATTACTACAGGGGTTTTCAAGTACAGTCAGCCAGATAGACAGTAATTTTAAAAAAAAGTGTGGGTGTAGATACTTATGTACGCACGTAAGAAGTTATACTTTTGTCTAGTTAAATAAAATTTATTTAAATATCATGATAAATAAACATACCGTCAACTAACCTCAAATTCTACAAACGTACTCAAAGCAATATGTGAAAACCATTTTTATCACTTATAATCACAGTAAATTATCATAAATAAAAAATACACACATACCGTCAACTAACCTCAAATTCCACAAACGTACTCAAAGTAACATGTAAAAACCATTTTTGTGACTATCATGAATGTGGTAACTTTTTTGAAAAACTAAAATGTTGACTAGCTAACTTCAGGGTGTCCATTTTTTGTGACGGTGTGCGCGCGCATCGTAAAAATTTACTCTCATCGTTTTTCCCTAACGCGCCAAAAGAAGCATAACTTCAATAAATAATCCTTTTAGAGCTAGTTCAGTTAAAACATATCTACATAGGATGGTAAATGTTTTTATACAGTGGTATTGTTGGGAGTACCATTTCCAAACACTACTCTTGTAGTGTGGCTTAGATTCCCCGATTTCCGCGGGATTTTCGCTGGCAAATAGCTGGTATTATAAAGAGTGACTTGGACTACTTTTAAAAAAAAAAAAATTCTTAAATTCTGGAATTCTATTCCTAACTAAATTTCAGTATCTTTTAAAAGTCGTTTTCACAGCAACTTTTAACATCCCTAGCTAATTTACAATAGAACGTTTTATAAATATAATTTCTAACGTCTACAATTTATTTTATTATTATCATATGGTATGGATCAGCACTTTATTACATGCCTTGTGACACTCGTGACATTTCTAGGTTAGGGACATACGGGCGCACAAGTGTGATGTGTTTTTAGATTTAGCAGCAGTCATAAACAACATCATATTTCAACATCAGATCAGAATTCCTGTATGTCACGCGTCCGAAAAATATCACAAACAAGTTACAGCATCTTTATATCTTTTTAATTATACAAACATACAAATAAATAAAATCGAAGTGGCTGTTTTAATGTCCTAATAAAAACTTTTTACTAAACGCATCTGAATTTTGTCGGTCTATCTGTTTGTTTGTTCCACCTTTTCTCGGGAACGAGTAGACCGATTTCCGCGGGATTTTCGCTGGCAAATAGCTGGTATTATAAAGAGTGACTTGGACTACTTTTATTTTAAAAAAAAAAAGGTTCCACGCAAGAAACATAAATGTGGTGTACATGCAAGCGAAGCCGCGCGGAACAGCTAACAGCCAGTTTAGTAAATAAAAGTATTAAATGTAAATATTATGTTTAAGTGAACAATAAAATGAACGTGTATTGATAAACTTAGAGTCACGTATGTCTTAATTCCTAATCTATGGGTCAGCAAGAGTGCGGTGTAATAAGTATTCCTCAGTGTCAAGGTCACGATATATAAATAGTGGCTACTACAAAAGTATTGACAATATTCGATTCTCACTCACACAACCACATCAATTATGTTTGTTAAATGAACAGATGGTGAAATTTATAGATTATGTAACAATTAAATGCCTACAGCATAAGTAAGTTAAGCTTGAAACAACACAGTCGAAGTACTTTATACATGTTTACTTTATAAATGACGCTTCTTACAGAGTTAATATTAATAAAACAGTAAAGATTTTAGATTCTGAAATTATTTTAAGATTTCCTTTAATGATATAAGAACGTCCTGGAATTATTGTAATATGAAATGTGCTTTCGTTTTATGAAAAATACCTAAATATCCTTATACACATATATTTTTACCTTAAAATATAAAAAAACTCCCCTTTTCCTCTAAGACAGGTTTCAAAAGGATCTTGAATGCATCGTACTAGCTATTGGCCATTTATTATTTTATCATACAAAAGAGAAAATAATCATATAAATTATCAAACAACAAAACTGTTTTTCAAATAATTTTCAACAAACAGGAGTTCACTAAAATATTGTATTATCCAATAAATATTAAATATCAAAATTCAAAATTCAAAATTCAAAATCATTTATTCAATTAAGACACTAAGTGACATTTATGAACGTTAAATTGAAGCTACTGTTAAAAATCATAGATCGACGCAAATAGACGCCACAGCATGTACTGGATTGTCGAGGTAAATTAGGTGAAAACACCAAAATCTACTGCCTGCTTGTGTCGATCTATAACTTCCAGTTTCCAAAATGCGTAGAGCCTTATGAGAAGAATACTGGCAAAGAAACTCATGGCCACTCTTTTTAAAAGTCAGATCTTCAGGTACAATGGTATTAGTGTTACATATCGATGCTATCTCATGTCTGAATCATTACATAGTCTATGAGGCGGGGTGCGCGGGAGTGCGGTACCACGCGCGCGTCCGCGTGCTCAATGTCAAGGTTACTCGTTCAGAAATAGCGCACACCACAAAAATACGCGGGAATAGCTCAATTGATCGCGTTTAGTTTAGTGCATACTATATTATTTTCACTGATATGCAGAGGTTTCCCTATAGCGTTTTTGCCTCTATAATTAATTAATATTAAAAGCACAACATTAAAAAAGTTTAACTATTTTTTTTAAATTAAAAGCTTGGCCACAGGCAAAGATATCACTTTCAACGTCCGCGTTTAGATGACGAGCCAAAGCATTAAAGTTTGAACTATATTAAAATTAATTAATTACTTTTTTAAATTAATGTTTTAATTGCAATTACTACAAACAAAACATATTTAAATATATGTATATCGTTATGGGATGTATCCTATGTGATCGAGAACCAAGAATGATCCATCCATGGCTACGACGTGAAATATACAGTATGCTTTTCTTTAAGAAAGGAGTGTATAGGTCAAAAGCATGCTAATGCTTTGGAATTGCAAGTGTCTATAGGCTAAGGTAACCGCTTACCAAGTCGGGCCGTATATTTGTCCTCGGTGAGGTGATACCGGTTCTGTCGGAGAACCATAAAGACTACTCCGACTGAATACAGTTTATGGTAACAAAAGAAATTAAAACAATATTTATCATTATTTTATGCATGTGCTGTTTAATAATATCATTATGTCTTGATCTTTATTTCAGCAGTTCAGTAATTGAAAAAACCTGTAAAATTTCTTTATAGAAAGATAAAATAATTTGATACGACCTTCAAACCTTCAAGAAAAGAGCGAACTCTTATCTCAAAGGCCGGCAACGCACTTGTGAATCTTGAGTTGCAGGTGACCATGGGCGACGGTAGTCACTTACCATCAGGTGACCCGCCTGCTCATTTACCCCCTATAATATTAAAAAAAAAAACAATTATGTTCCTACCTATTATTATAAACCGACGAAAAAACGGAGGTTCCCAAGTCAACCCAAAGTTAAGAGTCAAGACGCCAAACATACAAACAAAAAATTAATTTCGAAAGCACTATGGCAAATAGACGCGTCGCGTGGCATCACTTCATTGTACGTAATAATTAATTTGCTTGTTTGTATGTTTGGTGCCAACTCATGGTTATTAAGGTATTTACATTAGTGTAGGAGTTTAGTTAGGTTAACAAGTTTATTTTTGGCTTATCAGTTCCTTTCTTCTTTCGTCGGTTTCATTTTTTGTTAAAAAGTTTTTATTTTACATAAACATAAACGTATGTATTATACGTATTCATCAACATTCTTATAACATACAGTTTTTGGATGTTTAAACATATTTATTTCTATCTATAAATTCTATTAGATTTCATACACACGGGAACCTATTTTGTTTATAGGTTTTAATCCATTCACTGAAATTGTCTGAAATGTCGGGTACATAAAAATATTTCATATTAGGCTTTGTCCATCTTGAACAATGTATCTTTCAATTGGTAAAATAAATATTAAAATATGTGTAGTGTGTTCGGAGATTATTTCTCTTCAGATGCACACAATTTTTTAAAACTCGCTTTTTTCCTCAATTCCCAATTCGCATTCATAATATTAAAACATTGTTTTAAATATTATAACTAGCAGCGCCCCGCGGTTTCACCCGCGTAAGTCTCGATCCCGTGGGAATATCGGAATAAACAGTAGCCTATGCGTTAATCCAGGTCTCCAGCTATCTACATACCAAGTTTCATTGCAATCGGTTCAGTGGATTTTGCATGAAAGAGTAACAAACATCCATCCATCCATCCAAACTTTCACATTTATAATATTAGTGGGATTATCCTCATAAATAGACATTATAGATCAATAACATTTGTACATGAACGTAGTCAAAATCAATGCTCAGGACTCATTACACGGTTAGCCGCGGCTCATGAGTTCCTGTGATGTTATGGTTAACAAACTGCTTCACCGGCTCAGTTTCAACCAGATCAATGAACTTGTGAGTATAAATCAGTCATCTACATTCTCCATCACACGAACGGGCGGCGCGGTTCGTGGATGCACACATTAAATAAATTATAGTGATCTCAAATGTAATTTAATACTTTATGGTAGATCACAGGTGGTAGATCACAGGTCATGACCTTTCAAAGGGATTAGATTTCTGGTAGTGATAAATTATTTATACAACATTATCTAAAAAAATGTAATTTAATAGGTAGATACTTCGATCATATATACGATCGAAGGGTGGATGTGTAAACTTCGGCTTAATCGCGGCAACTATACCTGTTTGTTTTTTTAGAATAAAACTTTCGGAATCGTCGGATCCGACGCTAGTTGGACATTTCCGAAACACACACAGTAAAACCGTATATCCCTTATAAATCTGTATGTTTACCCGACATTTCGATCAAATTTTAACGATCGTACAGGAATCGTATCTTATAAATATTACCGCGATTATGTCCTGATTTATATGGCTAATATACGTACAAGCAAAATTAAATTAATATTGTCATAGATAATAAATTATGATCCCTTAATAATAGTAGACAACCATCTTGCCACCTCCTTATTCTTTATTAAAAAGTATCAAAATTGTCTTTCTCCGTCAAGAATGACAGCGATACAGAATCTGAGAAAAATAATTGATTTAATATAGTTTGGCAAGATCACTAATTTTTATAATGAATGCGAGTTGCACTTGAAAATGCGTCAACGGTCGCGTAAAATTAGTAGGTAAAATGGCTTAATTGCGCGCGCTCGTATTACGCGCCAGAAATAAACCTGCTTTACGCGAATCCCGATGAGTTCTCGAGTTATTTTCGAGAAACTCTATTTGTAGCGGATGTCGTTTGTCATGCATTAGTTCCGCTGGAGTTTTTAATAACTACATGCATATCAAGAATTAGTAGGTAATTAGAACATATCTAAAATAGCTTTATGTGAGAACACGATGCTAATTTTGCAGTTTCTATGTAAACAATGATATATTTTACTAGGAAAATTAGAACATTGCATGTTAAAATCACGGGTGTACACTAACAGTTAGGTATAACTGTGTGCATAAGACTTCAAATCGTGCTTCGACTTCAATCGACCTTGCGCGAGAAAAAGTTGCCCCCTTGATAATAAATCCACATACATATTTCTATTATCAATATTCTAGCGATAAGGGAACGTACGTACCCCCCCGGTGATCACCCGTAGTATATACCGAGACCCCCCCTCCCTCTCTAGTTTTCACGTAGTAATTTATGAATACGGTTTTAAATAATTTTTTGCCGACAGAAATTTAAAAAGCGCTAAACGCTTGCTTGTTGCCACCTGTGAGTTTAAAAAGCGCTAAACGCTGCGCGCCGTATTTGAATATAGCTTGAAAAAAACGAGATTTCCCTAGAGGATATTGATTACATGACGAAAACCTATCCCCCCCATCCATGTGACCAAGCGTGGTATCTTGAAGACCCCCTCCCCCCACTTGGGTCACGTAGTATGGGTACGTTCCCTAAGGCGTTCACTGCTGAAGACAATGTTTGAGACTTTTAGAAAAACAAGAATTACCAGTTGATGACCTTGTCCTGGTGACCGGTACGCGACCCCGGCTTCTTCAAGCTATTGCGGTATCCCTTACCCTAGCACCCTCGCTCTATACGTTTTCCTTACCCCAATTTACCTTCTTCCTTTCTCCCGTCTGAAAGGGATTACATCTCTAAGATGGTTAGGCGTCAGGCAGGCGGCCGGCCACATAAGATACTAGCCGTCCCCGCAGTGTCACCCGCGTTTATGGTCACATCTCCGCTCCTATTGGTCTTAGCATGATGATATATAGCCTATAGCCTTCCTTGATAAATGGCCTATCTAACACTGAAATATTTTTTTAAATCGGACTAGTAGTTCCTGAGATTAACGCGTTCAAACAAACTCTTCAGCTTTATATATTAGTAAAGACTAGCCAACACAATGCAATGTCACGCAGTGCACCGATGCCAAATAAAATTGGGAAAAAGACAAGAAGATGTTGATTACTAAATAAGGACTAGAACACTACGGTAATAAACCATGTTGGTTTTTTATAGCGTTGAGATGGTTCCTCCCTCCTCCACCCCCCTAATCGAGTATTGCAAGTCATTGTTACTATGCATTCGCTGATTAAGAGCTTGCGATGTTCCTCAGCGTTCAATGCCAATTTAAAAACACATTTCTAAGACGTAAGACGTTTACGTTTTGTATAATAAGTATATATTTATATATATGTAATAATTACAGCTGTTGCAAAAAACAAGATTGCAATTTGCAACGATGTAATAACGTCAGTTGCGAACGTGAGTGAGTAGGTGTGTAAGTTTGTATTTTTTTTTATGGTATAGAGGGCAAACGAGCAGACGGGTCACCTGATGGTAAATGAATACGATCGCCCATGGGCACCTGTAACTCAAGAGTCACAAGTGCGTTGCCGACCTTTAAGGTGGGAATAGGGGAAGGGTGGAAGAGTGGAGGGAAGGGCAGAAAAGGGGGAGGGAAGGGTGGAAGAGGGTGAGGGAAGATTTAGGGCCTCCGGTAACCTCACTCACTCGGCGAAAAGCAATGCAAGCATTGCTTCACTGCCGGTTTTCTGTGAGGCCGTAGTATCCACTCCGGTCGAGCCGGCCCATACGTGCCGAAGCATGGCTTAGGTATTAGTTTAGGTTTACAAGGGTTAGCACACAGCAGATTAGTGATCGAATTGAAGCAGCCACCATCAACCTTGCTTTTTCTACTTTTGAGTATTTTCTGCTTCTGAGTAACAATTGATACACAAGAGTGACATCACCGGTGTTAAAAAGAGGTTTATTAATACAAAATATTGTAAAACCAATTCATTTTAAATTTATGTATGAAGTCCTGAACGTAATTAATCTAACACATTAGAAGTACGTAATCCAATCTCAATTTTATCGACAACGCCATTAAAAAAGCACTACATATTTAAAGAGATAAAAAAGAGAAAAAAAAAATGTGTTGGTAGTAGCGCCACGCTCATGTCATCTTATTCGCACTAGTGGAAGGATTTGAGCAGATCGGCAACTTTTAGTCGCTTGAAGTAAATGACTTGTCTTATTATTCCAGCTTTGCTAGCAAAGGTACAGTTTCCTTTTAAAAATAAATCTCGATAAAATATACATTTACAATTAATTTATTGATTACTAGCAGCGCCCCGCGGTTTCTCCCGCGTAAGTCCCGATCCCGTGGGAATATCGGGATAAAAGTAGCTACGTTAATCCAGGTCTTCAGGTATCTACATACCAAGTTTCATCGCAATCATTTTAGTGGTGTTTGCGTGAATGAGTAACAAACATCCATCCATCCATTTAAACTTTCACATTTATAATATTAGTGGGATTACTGATGAGTTGAAGATTTAAATTTAAAGTCCAACTCTAATACCTATAGGAAATGACTTGAATCTTACTTTAAGGGTTTCTGTTCTACTTCATCTGATTGGCTATTTAAAACTACTATTCAAATGCAACAATTAGTAATCAGTAAGGAACTTGCGGCGATTTAAGATAAACCAAAGTTGCATTTTGGCGACGATTTAAAAGGAATTGTAAACCTATAGTCTGTACTATTGTTAAATTAGCTTGTAGACACTAATAAAATAAACGAATAATAAAGATTACTACTGCAAACAAGCTCACAAAGAAAATATATACGACAACAAAAAATCGCCAGTCTGTTGAAACCTATATTCACACTCGTAGAACAGGTATTCTGTTGCTATGTGCTTTAAAAGGATGGTTTTATGACGCCCAACGTAGACAAAAAACAGCTACTGGTCTTGAGTCTGCAAGCATGACGTATATTGACACAGAGGTCATGGCCAGTTATAATCTGTCAGGTTTCTTTTGGACTTGTAAGCTATAGTTTTTATGACAATGATGTCGTCACCTGACCTCTTCTGTTAGGAATATAGGTTTTTATCTACTTTTAAAGTTATTAACTCAATCAAATGATTGTTTCGTAGTATTAGAACACGTATACTCTTTACTTTTTATGTACTTATAACCTAAAAGCTAAGACAACCTTGAAATATATTGAAGGTGTAAATAAAAAACTTCAAATGTCTTTTTTTTATAACTAATCTGATACATAGAAATCAATGTGTGTTTGTTCGTATTTTATGCGCTGCCATACCTTTCATTGGATCATCATGAAATTTTACTCATTGCCAGGCAGAGAAGAGAAGGATATAGGGTACCTTTTATCCAGAAAAAAAGTACTGTTCCCGAAGCCGCAGGCAAAAGCTGGTAATTATGTAATCTTTTTTTTGTCTTTATGGTATAGGGGGCAAACGAGCAGACGGGTTACTTGATGGTAAATGACTACTACCGCCTTTAAGATGGGAGTAGGGAAAGGGTGGACGAGGGTGAGGGGGGAGGGAAGTGCCCTTCCCTAAACCTCACAGAAAACCGGCAGTGAAGCAATGATTACATTGCTTTTCGCCGAATAAGTGAGGTTACTTGATGCCTCATGATGATGCCTCAAGTAACCTCACTTATTCGGCGAAAAGCAATGTAATCATTGCTTCACTGCCGGTTTTTTGTGAGGCTGTGGTATCACTCCGGTCAAGCCAGCCAATACGTGCCGAAGCATGGCTCTCCTCATACTCTTCTCCTCATACTACTAATTATTTAGTTACATAAACTTAATGTACAAGTAAGTTATGAGTTTGTGAGTGACTTGACTTTCCTTTGGTGTTAACCAAAGGAATTCTCTGCCACTCAATCTGTAGGCATTGAATTATTGTAGTAATAATACGATTTTCTTATGATTACAGATTTTGTTAATTTAATATACTCATTAAAATTAAAATAAAAAACAAAAATCTGTCAAGCATCACACTCCAACGCAACGTCATTGTACTTTTACCAATAGCAAGATCAAACACACTGCTGTGAATTTAAGGAATAATATCATCTCAAAGCACTGGAATA
Source organism: Euplagia quadripunctaria (assembly GCA_963859945.1). Taxonomy (NCBI): domain Eukaryota; kingdom Metazoa; phylum Arthropoda; class Insecta; order Lepidoptera; family Erebidae; genus Euplagia; species Euplagia quadripunctaria. The sequence goes on along the minus strand of OY982569.1, from coordinate 2,459,549 downwards.
GTATACAACGCCTACACAAACGCACAAAAAGATCATTCTCAAGTAATCCAGGTGTGTTAAACTGAGGTCGAGATAAAAGTTGTTCCACTGAGTACATACTCAAAGAATATTTTTGACTGATATAATATTTGCAGACGGGCAACCGTTACAGACAATGTGTGAACTCACCATTTTTTGACGGGTTGACGGCCTCTGTGGTGAAGCGGCAGTGCATTCGAAAGCCCGGGTTCGATTCCTGCCCAGTGCAAATATTTGTATGCTTAAATATGTCTATTTGCATTGGTCTGGATGTTTCCATTCTGCTAATATTTTAAACGTGAAAGTTTATGCGGATGTATGGATGTTTGTTACACTTTCACGCAAAAACTACTGAACCGATTGCGATGAAACTTGATTTGTAGATAGCTGGAGACCTGGATTAACACATAGGCTACTTTTTATTCCGATATTAGGACGGGATCGGGACTTGGCGGGTGAAACCGCGGGACGCAGCTAGTAAATAATATGTATGTATTTACAAAAAAAATCTAGATATGTATATAATTATGTATATTCGTGTGCTAGTACCCATAGTACAAGCTCTGCTTAGTTTGGGTCTAAATAGGGCTGTATTATGTGTTCCAGGATATTATTATTATGACCATTTAAGGAACCATTTTGTTTTATTTTTGAAACTCAACCTTAAATAGCACAGTATTTCCTAAATATATAATAGTATTTTTTTAATGTGGTATCAATTTGAATTTCGAATTTAGACTTAATGTAAATAATCTTTTATCTATGGTTATAATTGGAACTATTGTTAAGCGACTGACATATTGTTAAGCCTCACTTCAGGGTTGCCAGATACTTTTCTGTTTTATAAATCCCGCGTTTTTTCAATAGTGATCTATAAAGACATTGTTTTTCTTTTCTTAAAAGCTGTCTATCAAGGCAAAACAAATTGCGCGGACATCAAATAATTGGTGGATTTTCATTTCTGACTAACGAAAAAAAAAAAAAACCATTCGCGTTTTGAAGTCTTCAACTGCCCAATGAATATTATGTTTCGTATGTATGTAAAGTATTCCCTACGAGGTAGTTTTAGTTACAACTTATAATCTAAAGAGACAGTTGTCAACCGTGTATAAAAAAACTTTAAGACCAGATTGGTTAAAAGCACACAGATTCCATCAATAGTATTCTAATAATTCATCGTATTATAAAATCTTAAACTCCAATGGACCACCCAAGGAGATCGTTTGACGTGGGTGTAGAAGAGAAGTATTATGACTCATAGTAGAAGATTAGATACTAGTTTATGGTCAAATGCCAAGAAGACGGTTCTATCTTTATCAAAAGTTATTAAAGCCTTTATAGAGGCTATGATTTTTTTTGTCTCTGCCATAAATTCAATTTCATATTTCACATAAATTTAATTTTTAAATCCATTAATATAAAAAAAAATATTTTAAAATATAAAAAATAGTATCCCACCGGTATCGGGTAAAGGGACCAAGCCACTATTATTATCACTACATCATGCTAACCTATCGACGCTAGAGGACGTTAAACTCTTAATAACTTTCCTACATTCATAGTTATTCATTATGTTAAAGTATAGGTATGTCAAAGAATCTATCGTGCAAACACAACAAAACATGTGAGTCGTTTAAATTCTTCGTAAGCTATGAAATTCAAGACCTAGAACCGCTAAATATCTTTTATATTAGCGTGACTATACCTAGGTTATTTCCACCGTAAAGATAAGCAAAGAATTATCCTAACACCAAGCGGTACCGCTTCGAAATCGAGTCACGAATAACAAGCCATTAAAGATGGCGAATTTGCGTTCACAGACATTGTACAACGCCTGACTTACTAAGCAGCTTGACTAAACGTATGTACATACTCGAAGAAATTGGATGGTTGTACAAAGAGATGGTTGTTAGGCATTGGAAATATTTGCACAAGCTGAGAACGATGACAGTCGCCCACGCGATGGTGTAGAACTTAAGGGTAAGCACAGTGGCGTTTCAAGTAAAGAATTAGGTTACAAGAAAGATATTTATATTGACAAATGGTCCGAAACGTATACTTATTGGCACAAAAGTAAAATGAAAGTATTATTTTCGTATAAAGACATTATCGTGACCCAAAGTAATTTATACAATAAGTTTAATAACACAGATGAACATCCTTAGGTGTGTATATTTCTGTAAATACATCCATATTGTACATAGAAAAGCCATACCACTGCAAACAGACTTATACACCAACAAACTACTGAGCTGATCTAAGCCAATTGGCCCACTTTTAAGGTCCAAGTTTTTAACTTTCTTTTTACACCACTAAAGTGATGTGCTATCAAATGGACTGAATGCGGTCACCCCAAACGTAAGCGATCTTTTGCTGCTAATAATTCCTTTAAAGGTCTCGAACTCCAGCAGAATCATGCTGTGATCTACTTCTCACAATTGGTAGAGACTCGAAAACGATAGAAAATATGTTCTAACTTCACGTAATAAAAGCTGGTTGTAATTGAAAAAAAAATAACTTATTATATGAAAACAATTTTTCGAATAACACGTGAACATTTTTCGAATACTGCACCAAAATCCTTCTACCTATACCGGTAGCCTGGCAACCCTACAATGTTAGGCTAAGCATACGCGTCAGGGGTCTATGGCCGGCGAGTTGTAAAATAGCCACACTGAATTCGGTAATACCGTATAGAAAGATGTCCAAATATAAGTAGCAACGTAGGGCATCTTCCTCCCACTTCTGTTATAAAGTATGGAACAATGTTGCCAGAATTGAGCATTTCTTTTAAAAATAAATTTACATTTTTGGTTTGATAGGTTTTAAATTTGGAACTCGTTCGAGTATTTGTTATTTAATATTGTAAGTCTATTTGCTTTGCGAGTTTGTTGTCAAAATCGTTACTCTTCATACATAATATTGTGGACAATATGATTACTCATACATATTTTATACGTGTACATATTTGAATAAATTTTACACTACTATTACAAAATCATTAAAATTAATTGTTTTTAGTTTCCATTATGTTCATATTTGGAGTACGGCAAAACAGAATTTTTGCATGTATACTGGGTAACCGCCACGTACGAATGGCCACCATAAAATACTTCTAGCAGAACACGTAATAGTACAGACTTCTAACATAATATTGTATTTCCAAATGATGAGGAGTCTCGCCAAAAAACAACTGTTAGCGATCAGGTTCCGTGAGTTTGTTTGCAAACCTAGTTCTTTAAACAAATATTATTTTTTCCATTACCATAAAATGTATGCAAGTATTTAAAAAAGAAAAACAACGAAATAAACTCAATTTTAAATAGTCTGTAAATAACAAATCTACAATGTACAAAAGTAAAAAAAAAATTGCAGGCATCCATTTCCACGTTAAAAAGCCATTCTACTGCGAATTCGTATCATCAGCATAAACGTGGCTTTAAAATAGTACTCATTTCTTATCACAGTACACGGAATGTATTTTATAAATCCTGAAAATCGCAAGTTATGGCTAACAAATCATTGATAGACGAAGAAATGTGTGTAAATCAGTAATATTTCTCGGCGTAGAATGTCGTATCTGCTCGATTTACGAGCATGACAGTCGCTAGTCGTCACCTCATCGTGCACGATACGATCACATATTACGTTTTAGTTTCTCTTTTAGTATGCAATCGAGCATGATCGTCATGCTTCTATACTAACAAGAAGCTGGAAGTGCCTAATAAACGCAAATTTGTTTTATATTTTTGAAGTGAAAACTTCTTTAGGCACTTTTGGTATGGGAAAAAAGCACTGAACTCGCGTGACCGTCACACTCAGATACATATGTACAGACGTGTGTGTATACTGACAGTTTTTATCTCTGTTTTTCTCTACACTGTAATCTTATTACTCAATATTCGAAAGTTTAGATGAATGCACGATGGTTTCTCAATTACGCCAGACCGACTAGCAGCTAGGCTACTTTTTTCCTTTTTTCTTGCGGGCAACACAGCTATTTATAAATGTTGTCAGGTTAAAAACAATAAATTGAGAGTAGTTGTTATCAAGGTAACACCACAAATGAAAGTACTTTGATTCTTTTATTCAAATATTTAGATAGCGAAACTTTCGTCCTTTGTTTCGTTAAAGATATACTTTAAAACGACTTGCAATCGAGTGATTGTTGGTTCGGATCCCACCCAGCGCCTAGCGCATCTAGCTTATTTGGAAGGGTTAATAAAGATACTAGTAATGCGTGTCCATGTTCATAGCAGCTATCTTTAAAAAATATCTCAAGAGAATTATTTTTTTATTGAGTACTAGCAGCGCTCCACGGTTTCACCCGCGTAAGTCCCGACCCCGTGGGAATATCGGGATAAAAAGTAACCTATGCGTTAATCCAATTCTCCAGCTATCTACATGCAAAGTTTCATCGCAATCGGTTCAGTGGCTTTTGCGTGAAAGAGTAACAATCCATCCATCCATCCATCCAAAGTTTATTATTTATACTATTAGTGATATTTAGCTTTCGTCCGCGACTTCGCTCGCGTAAAATTTATTTTGCCTTCCCTCTGGAACATTTTTTCCTCGCTGCCATGAGACAGCGTACAAAATACGAACAAACAGACGCTGAAAGCTTTTTGTTTGATTGTTTGTTTGTTTAAACGCGCTAATCTCCGGAACTACCAGCTGGATTAAAAAAATATTTTCGTGTTGTGTAAAGTATTCGTTCAGGAATAGGTTATAAGTTACGTATCATCACGCTACGACCCTAAAGAGCGGAGTAGTGATAAAATTGCTATGCACCTTCCACTCTCTCTACTTTTAGGACCACAATATCCAACTTGTTAGTTACTGTTTACTAATAATGACTATTTCATCGGCAATAAACAATTTTATTCCGATACAGGACTGTTACGTGATTCCGATGTATCGTCGCGTGGCCTGGGCATATCTGCGAATATGACGCAGCAGTAAAATGGCTTAACGTTCTAGATAGCACGTTTCTTCTCTTTAATAGACCAGTAAACTAAACATCTTCAATTATATATTGGCGATGTTTAAAATAATACTTAGGGTGTGTTTGTACACGGCCGAAAGTTGTCTTGTAGAATAATAATAGGTCGGGGAAAAGTTCATTCCGTATTTTGTATGTAAAATTGAAGAAAATTCTGTTTTCTGTTTGGTGTACTGTTTGTATCAGGCTGGTTTTAATCACCTACAAGATGGCAACAAGTTATCGAACAAAATGGTACATACTTTTATGTAATGAAACTTAAAAAAAAATGTCTTGAATTTCTATATGAAATACGAAGACACTTTTTCCCAGACGGTATAAATATAATAATAAATTTTTGGAAATTTGTAAACTTAAAAACATTTAAGTTTACAAATTTCCAAAAATTTTCACCGCTTTACGTCATTCACTTGATCTACTGTACGGGTTATAGGTATACCATCATATTAAGAAATTTAATTACTTTTTACACATAATTTTTTTTTGACAATCATATATTTTTTACATAATTAAAAATTCCATTATGGAATACGAGATTATGACCTTCGAACACATTTTCTTGAATTATATCTAAGAACACTCTCAATCAAGTCACCTTTAAATAAAAAACTAAAACAGAATCGGTCCTTTAAAAACTACTAACTGCGCCCCGCAGTTTTACCCGCGTAAGTCCCGATGCCGTGGGAATATCGGGATAAAAAGTAGCCTATGTATTAATCCAAGTGTCCAGCTATCTACATGCCAAGTTTCATCGCAATCGGTTCAGTAGTTTTTGCGCAAAAGAGCAACAAACATTTATACATCCTCAGAAACTTCACGTTTATAATATTAGGATTATCACCGTGGCACTTTATTCTAGTAAGACAACTGTACCAATATGTTTTGAACTTTGCGTCATTCTTCTAATCTCTGTACCCAAAATTATAATCCCTGTTCATCTTAAACAAACATCGGCACGCAAAGATTAGCACCAACGGATACATATGTTACCTCTAATGCAAAATATTAAGCCGTTACCCAAAATATACACAACTTTCTGACATAACACGCCGCGGTTACCAAACTGTGTTTAATCCGCAAATCTCCAACGACATCATTAAAATAAACGGGGACATAAGCGGAGACGGGAGGCGAGGCATGTGAGATAAAGGAGGTGATTCACTGAAGAGTAATCTCGTGGTGGTCTTTGGCTTCTCGATAAGGCTTTATAGGGGTAGAAGATTTTGATAATGGAACACCAAAATCTTGCAAAAGTTACAAATTTAAGATTAGTTAAATTTTATGTTGGATCGACAGAAACCGTTTCCTGATATTTTGGGAAACGGTGTTGTTCAGATTTGTTTGACCCCCGACGCAAAAAGGAGGGCCAAAAAAATCTTATAAGTATATGGACTGATTTTGATTTGGTTTTTTTTTTTTTGTTTGAAGGACACTTGATCGAGTGTTCTTAGCTGGAGCAAGAAAATCTGTTCAGCTGTTCGAAGATCATCGGCTCTTTTCTAATCGTTGAAGGGATTTTCGAGTCGGGAACATTACAATAATGTACCGTAACATTTGTAAGTGACTCTAATGATAATTATTACCAGAGATCGCGCTGTGGTTGAATTTCGACCATGGTTTCTTCATTGGCCATTATAACTTGAGCTGTCATTATATAGACTTACTTACCATGACAGGCAATCACATATACTGGACGCGTGTAATTTCATTAACCCGTTTTCACGTAATTTTTAAAGTTGTAAGACATATTGTTTAAAAATTTTATCTTTCTGCACTTCTTCTACAAATCAACTGGAAATATTCCAAAATTCACGTTACTACGTTCGCAAAATTTTCTTAAAAATGGGTATGAAGAATTCTCATCACGTATTAATATAATGCTAAACCATTAATGCTTTATTTTTACCATTTTTAGCACCTTATACAAACCTTTCAAATGAAGAAAGAATTAAAATCGTTGGGGGCCAACACAAAGGTTGGGGGTTTATGGTCACTGGTTCGCTCCTTAGGGTCGTAGCGAGATGTTAAATAGCTTTTGATAATCCTCAAGGATTGGGCTATCAAATACAATAATAGTTTTTCAAATCCTACAGGTAGTTACAGAGATTAGCTCGATAAACAAACAAACTCTTTAGCTTTATATGTATCTATACTAATATAATAAAGCTGAAGTTTTTTGTATGTTTGTTTAAATGCGCTAATGTCTCTAACTAGCATTTGGAATCGAAAAATTATTTTTGCATAGAGTAAGGATATATATAGGCTACTAGCAGCGCCCTGCCGTTTCACCCGTGTAAGTCCCGATCCCGTTGGAATATCTTGATAAAAAGTAGCCTATGCGTTAATCCAGGTCTCCAGCTATCTACATACCAAGTTTCATCGCAATCGGTTCGGTGGTTTTTGCATGAAAGAGTAACAAACATCCATCCATCCAAACTTTCACATTTATAATATTAGTGGGATGTAACATCACGCTATGACCTTTACGAGTGGAGCAGTGACAATAAACGCAGGTGAAAATAGGTAGGTTGGTAGAGATTCAATACTATATATATATGTTTAGCTGCTCAATGTCTTTAAACTTTTAAGTTCTTTTATGAGAAACGGAGGTATACTACCTATAATACCTGGAAATTCAAACGATCATAACTTGTAAACGGATAGTTTTTTTTTTCAAAACTTCTTTTAGTAACTGCATGCCAGAGTCATGCCCTTTTAGTGATTTAAGTAAGTGTTCCTTTTTCTAATACTCAATGTATACCCCTGTAAACTACCCAAAATTTGTCACTATTCGAACTATAATATTATAAATGCGAATGTAAGTTTGTTTGATACTCTTTCACAACTTAACTACTCTACTGAACGTCGTGAAATTTTGCATACACGTTGCCAGGGTACAGACATTTCGGACACTTAGATAGGAATGTTCCCGAAGGATACCTTTTATGTATAGGGCTCTGGTTAATGCAGATTTGTCAATCAACATATGGGCGGGAAGGAGAATACTTAGTGGGACATAACACCCGCTCATCCACACCTGTCGTTATCGTGGGAGAGCCATGCTTCGGCACGTATGGGCCGGCTCGACTGGAGTGATACCACGGCCTCACAGAAAACCAGCAGTGAAGCAATGCTTGCATTGCTTTTCGCCGAGTGAGTGAGGTTACCGGAGTCCCTAAACCTTCCCTCCCCCTCTCTTCCCCAACTCCCACCTCAAAAGCCGGCAACGCACTTGTGACTCTTGAGTTGCAGGTCATTTACCATCAGGTGACCTGTCTGCTCGTTTGCACTTTATAACATAAAAAAACCCTGTTTATCTGTCCGTGTATGTGAAGTCCGTCCTCTCTAACATAACTAATTAATAACATAATCTCTTGATAAATCGAAATGCTTGAAAAAGCAACGCCGCGGTCAAAAACTAGTGGTATATACAATCCTAAGTATAGAAGCGTCCCGCGAATGTATCACCTTCCTTAGTAAGTCGGAATTTCTAATTTGAGTGAACACGTTGTTAAAGCTAAGAACGCGGGAAAGCCATAGTAATTACCGTTACAAAGGAGCGTACACACGACTAGTAGATAATCCACGGTACTGTTGTTATCCGCCTCTAATCCGGCGCGGGATGGCGCGAGTTGAAGGCGTCACTGTCGGTGTCGGTGTCATTGTATTCACTTGCCTTAACTTATAAGAAAACAAAAATATATTTTTGTGGAAGCTACAATTATTTCCCTGATTGTTAAAAAAAAAATATTTAATACTTTTTCGTTTATTATGCATTTTTGACTTTAAATATTTTTCTAAAAATTTTTCTTAGAAATAAGTTCAGTTTCGTTTGGAATTACTTTTTTTTTAAGACAACGCCCGCGTTAGGAATGACTCCTCTGTCGCGGGGGACTTTACAAACATAGAAACAACGGACACAAAGAACACCCAGACTCAGGTGGGAATCGAACTCACGACCTATAAGCATGGCGGTCAGGGTCACTAACCACTAGACCAACAGGCCAGCCATGTTATTTGTATTTATGTTAATACTCAATAGCTATCTGTGTATTTCCTTACTTTTTAATTAACTAAGGTGGCCAGCAAGCACTGCAACAACATGGTTTTTTTGACCAAAAAAAAATACTGATCGTTTGTTTTGTGTCGCTTGCAATACCAGGGACAAAGCATGTTTCAGCCCACCATTCCGGCAATCCATAATTTCTACTACTCTACTTACTACTAAATAGTATGATACATTGTTTATTGTAATATTGATACACTAGCAGCGCCCCGCGATTTCACCCGCGTAAGTCCCGATCCCGTGGGATCCATCCATCCATCCAAACTTTCACATCACTACATATTATAAAACAAAGTCCCCCGCCGCGTCTGTCTGTCTGTCTGTCTGTCTGTTCGCGATAAACTGAAAAACTACTGAACGGATTTTCATGCGGTTTTCACTAATAGAAAGAGAGATTCATGAGGAAAGTTTAGGTGTATAATTTGTATCCGTGCGAAGCCGGGGCGGGTTGCTAGTTTATAATATTAGTGGGATTAGTATCCTATATCAATCAATGTGAGTACTTAAAATCTCTTCTCAATAAAAGGACGACATATTTATTTGTCACATAACTGTGATTACCACATCAGGGAGATCAAGAACAAATAAATATAATGACTGAAAAACTACTTAGAAAAAACTGCTTCTTTATTTACCGGGAACAGTTTACCATGGTAATAGTATACAAAATACGTAGTAATCTTCAAAAAATATAGTAATCGCAAAATCACTAAAATGTAATTAAACTTGATTCAATACAAATTATATACGCATTTTTATACATTTAAATAAAAACCAGTACTATCAACAGCTAATACAAAACAGGTTCACCAGGCGCCAGAGTCGCGACCGGGCGTCGCTTGGACCACAACTAACGGTCGCGGCTATACATCGGGCAGTCACCCCGCTACCGCGGTACGCGACCACGTGGTCCGTTTACGACCATACGGACCTCTTCCCACACCTGAAGTTTGTTTGTTCTGTCATAACATCCTCTGGACTGCCTGTTGCAACTTGTTGACTAAGTAAAGTGTTAAAGCGTCTTAAAATTATGACCCAGGATAAGGTGAGGTAAAATATAGTCGTGTGTATTACATATATGCATTCGACTGCAACGTCAGAGGTGGTGAGTTCGATACTCGTTCAGTGTAAATATTTGTATGCATGAACATTTGTATATTTAATATATTTGCTTGTCTGGGTATTTTTTATGTATAGGTACTTAGAAAAATAATCTAAGTATTTTACAAGTTATGCTTGCTTAGTTTGTATGTAGAACTGTGTAATATGTCAAAGAATATTATATTTTTTTTTATATTAATATTATTTTTTATGTTGTCAAAAACGAGTCTCACATTTGAACAGAAAATTTAACCATAAAATCCACACCATCCTTATTATAAATCTTTCCATTTTTATGGCAAATATATGGATGCTCAATGTCTTCAACCCCATAAAGGTTTGCTCTATGGTAATATTCCTCTTAAATTATTTTTATGATGGCAATACCCGAAAATTGTCTTTACTACAACTACGTACAAGTATGGTGTTTGAAATTTAAACTTAGTAGATACCTATATGTTTAACATTAACACAGACGCGGTTACAATAAAATTGCATATGTATATGAAATCTCACATGTATTTTTTTTAATTAAATTTAAAAAAATATATATGCGGGTTGACTTGAGAACCTCCTCCGTTTTTTCGTCGGTTAAAAAAGTATTTTTAAATGTGAATGTTGCGTCATCAAATAAATATGTGAGATGAAAGTTTATTTCAATAGCTATATTATAAGAGTGCGGTCAGATGACGGGCGTTGGCCGTGCGTCAAAGCGTTGGGTTTCTGTATAGTGTTCACATGGCGTTTCTCGGGCGTTGAACGCGTGTTGTCGCAGTTCAGTTCGAGATCTGTATTCGTTAAAAATGGCCTTAATAACATAAAATTAAAATACTTTTTTTATTTCTGTATCAATTGGGGTTCATGTCTTGTATTTAACATTATTATATACAAATTAAAGTGCATGAAATGTATGAAATTGAGTGTCACCGAACTCATGGTGTGTGGAAAATGGTATACGGACTTTTCTTTAAATGGCCGTATCCTTTTATTAAATTCACGTGTTGTTGTGTTGAAAACGCGCGCTTATGTGAATGAATGTACGGCAAACCAATGATCTCAAAACGGGTGTCAACGCCGTAGGCGTTGGCGCCGCGTCCAGCGCGCGTCGTGTCAAAACGCGCGTTAGCATGTGAACGACTTTAAAAAATGCGTGTTTAAATAAATAAGAATTAAATTAGTTACAAAATAATTACATAATTCCATTGTAAAAAAGCGAGTGTAAATTTTCAAGTTAATCTGACGTCTTGGATTTGGTGACTACGTTGAAAAATTCCGTTACATAGATGGATACAGATCTAACTTAATATAAAGCGTGTACAAATAAAAGCATTTTCTATAATACAAATACAAAATATTATATTGTCAACACTGTCATCTCGAAAGCAACAAACATCTCCATTAAAGACACACATAGTTCTATAACGTTACCATTTGTGAAGTACTTTACACGAGGCGAGTCAATTTACCTGCAACAAAACAGACAAGACATGGTTAGATACGAATACAAGCAGCAAGGTGATGTAGAATATAAAAATTTAGCATTAAATCTTAAATAGATTTAAGACATTCATTTTAGGGGTTGAACTACCCGGCAACAGCTATTTCGAGTTATTTTTTATGGTACAGGGGACAAAGGAGCAGACGGGTCATCTGATGGTAAATGACTACCGCAGCCTATGGACACCTGCAACTCAAGAGTCACAAGTGCGTTGCCGGCCTTTAAGGATGAAGTTGGGGAAGGGTCGAATAGGAGGAGAGGGGGGGGGGGGGTTAGGGCCTCCGGCTTAACTTCACTCACTCGGCGAAAACTGCCTGTTTTCTGTGAGGCCGTGGTATCACTCCGGTCGAGCCGGCCCATACGTGCCGAAGCAGCTTTTCCGCTTTTTTAACCGTTCTCCGCAGGTTCTTCAATGTACCACGCTTGGTCGGGGGGCTTACGTTTTCGTCACGTAGTCAATATCCGCTAGGGAAATTTCGTGCTTTTTCGAGCTATATTCAAATATGGCGCACAGCGTTGTTTGGCACTTTTTAACTTTCTGTCAGCAAAAAATTATTTAAAACCATATTTATAAAATACTACGTGAAAACGAAAGGGGGAGGGGGGGTCTTGGCATATACTACGGGTGGTCACCGGGGGAGGGGTTTAAAAATTGTTAAAATGGGTCACGTAGTATGGGTACGTCCCCTAACATTCATGTTCCATACATAAAACTCTCTTCACTACATTTTGCTTGTCTTTCTGCATCACATGTCCATACCACGATTTACGAGTTTATTAAAAAAATACACTCCATACAGTAAGGATCGTACTTTCTTGTACATGCGTGTGAATTCAGAAAGTCGCATAATACGATCCGACAGTTTTCTCTTTTTACGGATCAAATCAAACTATTACACAGATTAATATGAATCGCTTAACAAAGGGTATCATATTGTAAGCAAAATAAAAGGTAAAACGGAAATAAACTCCCCAAGGGATACCCCGTATTTGTTAGGGTTTGTCACGAATGTAACTTATCTGATTACATAGAAAATAACCACTGCGGCATATGTGTTATTATGGATATTGTATAAAAAGCGTGGTTTTGAACGATTTACGGTTCCAGAGGGAGAGAGAGATACTCCGTTGTATTATACAACTGATTAGATATGCATGGATTTTTCTCTTTGCACAGCAGTTTTCTGATCGTAATGGAGCTGCCTGACATATCTCTAAGAAGACCGCGATTGACCGACACTCATGGAAGGTTGTTTTTATATGCTTTTGAGTAGGTCGTTAGGGCGCAAAGGTTCACTACTGGCGGTACAAGTGTTCATAAGTGCTGGTAACTACTTACCATGATGTGGGCCGCATGCTTGTTTGCAAACTTAGTTGTTGTCCCATTGCAATGTTTGTACGCCATTTTTTTTTTATTTGGCCCCCAAAAGTGACCCCCATATTCAAAATTCATTTATTTACGTTCCACACATCTGTGGGCCACAGGAATTGATATGTTTACCAAATTTCAACTTAAATGGTCCAGTAGATTCGGAGCAAATTGCATGTGACAGACGAATAGCCAGACGCATAAGTGATCTTCCAAACATTCCTTTCTTGAATTCGGGCTACGGAACCCTTTTTTTTATACTGGGGAAATCCATCATGGACGGATAGTCTACCTGGGGTGCGGCAGAGGGGTGTGCCGGACTCCTACCGGCTAAAACCACCAGTGTGTTCCACCTCGCACCTTCTGCCGGGGATACGGGAGTCACAATCGTCCGCGTCCCCAGTGGTGCTGGCCCACCAGTGCAGGCCCCGTCTCTGAAGGGGGTTAAATGTTGTCCCCCCTCGCTTCCTTCATCCTCCTTAGAGGGGCGCGTGGAACACGTCACGCTGTCACCTCAGACCCATTTATAACGGGGCGGATTTCCCCAAATCCACCGCTCATGGGTCAATTTAGGGGGGCCGAAAGTGGGCATTATCAGCCCTTCTGCGACGCCCGGTGCGCCTGCTGCGGATCGGGAGGGTAGTTGATATTTATACGGATAGCTACGGAACCCTAAATTAACTCAAATCTCACAGAATCGTCGCTCTGTACGACTCCTGTAACTACCAAGGCCCCTCAACAATTACTAAACAACCCGTTCTTGTACAATTTGGTAAACACCGTCGAAAGTAAACAGGGCTGTCAGGTATGGCGTACAATAAACAGGCCCATAAATAGATATTCAAAAGCCTTTTGTGAATTAGATAACAAAATATCGAAATATAAAGTTACACGCCGACACAGTCCCTTGGGAGAACAAGCGACGGACAGACTTCAGCGTCAGCGAGCTACGCGGGTAGGGCTGTCACTAAGTTTGTTATTCCACTTGTTTAAGTTTCAACACGCTTTTAACTAAGACTTTGCTGGTTTGGTTTGACAAAAGCAATATTCTTTCTTGTTTTAATTTTTTTTTTTAAATATAAATATAATGTGATATAAAAAAATCGCAAGATTTGGTAACCAATGATTGGTGATTCCCAAGTGGCTCTACAAAAACTATTGTTCGATTACTGTTTAATATGATACACTTTTACATTAGGAAATAGAACCAGTAATAAAGGGACGAACTGCGATTATGAAAAGACAATATCGATTAGGACTAATTGAAAATATGACCAAGTGCAACAGGACATTATGAGACTAACCCGAAGATGCTTTCGAGTGATTATTACCTTACAAACAACAAATAAAAGTATATAGTCCTTATTGTTGCAACAAAAGAGATATAAATTGGCTTCGAGCCTAATTAATAGCTTTATATTCTTAACATGTAAGGAATAATATACAAAAGAGACCCTAACTAAAACTTAAATCTTCATCCGATCGTCTCAGATCAACTATCAACTAAAAAATAGATTGAAAAAACTTTTTCAAAATTATTTCCATTTAACTTTGTATTTAATATTATGACACTATCTGAACGCCAAGCTATTAAGCATTGTAAAAAATGAAGCTACAATTTAAGATCCAAGTCATAAAAATTGTGGGTTAGTTGACAAAGCTGAACTAATGTCACAGCGCACAATAAACTTACCCCTCGTTTGACTTTTACGACTTATGTTGTAAAGGACGATAGGCAGCTGACTTCTATTGAGCAGAATAAGGGCCTTTAAAAGCAACGTAACATAATGAAACAGCTGACATATTGCATGCACACGTTCGTGTTTATACAACTCTGCGTAACTAAATAGATGGCGTACTAAAATTTTTGGACGTGTTTTAAAGTAAATTCAACATTGAACGAGAATTTAAAAATATTGATGCATTCCACAAATTTTTAATAGAATTATTTTATAGTATAAACTGACCGATGTGGAATGCATTTATCTGTACTTATGCGATCTTATTAGAAATATTTTAGGTATATAATTTATTGTATCGACGACGGAGGGCACCCACTGAGACAGTCAGCCTCTGGCCACGACCACTGCAACCCGGTTGAAACATCAGGCAATTCAAAGGTATGTAATACGCATTACGTGATTGCGTTAATTAATGTGTTCATAAAATATATGGAACCCGAAAGTTTAACAGTTAGCAAAATAGCTTGTCAAGTTTAAAATATCGCAACTGCTTTAACCTTTGTACCTATACAGTATACGTACAAAAGGTTGTCTGGGACACATCGCCGCGCGTAATAATTTGATGCAAAACTGCTTCTTATGTCTATAATTTAAAAGTCAGTTACGAGTGTCTGGATTTTTTTTGCGACTTGAATTATTTATTCATATCATTATTGTAGTAAAAGCAAAAAAAAAAAATTTTTTTCAACTCAACTTCTTCAATTAAACTATGTACATTCTTACCAAGCGTTATAAATGTTGCACGCCCTAGTGGCAAGCGTTGTACCTCACAACGCGATTGCAGCAATATTACTTATGAAATAAAAGAGGTCGGGAGCTCCTTTCGAATTGCAAATTTCCGTAACTTATGCGCCTCCTCGATTCTCCATTAGCAAATTACTGCTGTCGTCCACGAAGCTTTACATAACACCAACAATATGTCTCGGATACTGCTGCGACTATATATCATATGATATCACTTTCCTAACTTATGATAATAAACGGAACGAGAGAAGTATAAATCTTGTTTTTTTTATTCGTGATTCGTCTCGCCGGGAGCCGGACGGCGTCAGCCGGTAATTTTACGATCTCCACTGATTTTTATACGATGTGTAATAATGTCTAGTGTCATTCACCTTCATTTTAGTAAAATAAATACGCAATACTCAAGATCATTTGTCTACCTTTTTTTTTAAGCGAGGCTTACGGATATTGCTTGTAAAATAATATTACTCATTCTATTTACCTATTTTTTTTTTTGGTTTGAAAGAAATCTATACTAATATTTTAAAGCTGAAGAGTTTGTTTGTTTGAACGCGCGAATCTCAGGAAGTACTGGTTTGAATTGAGATATTCTTTTAGTGTTGGATAGCCCATTTATCGAGGAAGGCTATAGCCTATATAACATCACGCTGCAACCAATAGAAGCGGAGCATCAATGAAAAGTGTTGCAACGACGAAGTTGCGCGTGTCAGCTACGACGCGACGCGGCGACGTAGAAATTAAAATACCACTTAAAACAATATATATATTTTTTTTACTTTCAAGATGGAAGAATAGACGTTCATTTTTTACGTTTTTGTTACTTATTTACTTTTATTATTTTAAACACTTGACATTGGCGGACTTCCTGCGCTGATTCTTCGCGCGGGATAGAGTCCATAAGAAATGTAATATATAAAATACTCGTGTCGCGGTGTTTATTGTCAATTTTTTTGAATTTTTATAAAATTTCGTGTGCATATCGGGTAGGTCTGAGAATCGGTCAACATCTATTTTTTATACCCCTAAATGATAAGGATACCCACCCACCCCTAAATATTTCTTTTTGGTTTGTAGACAAAAAATTTATTTTTATTTATTATGATTTAGCATTGAAAAATACATACAACTTCAAATTTTCATCTTTTTACGATCAATCCCTGTTTTTTAATCGCGATTTTTATATTATTCTGTGTGTTTTCACTAATAGACAGAGTGATTCGTGAGGAAGGTTTAGGTGTATAATTTGTTAAGATTTTGTGAAAATTGATTGAAATATGTTGATAATTGTTGAAAATGTCTCTACTACCCGTGCGAAACCCGGGCAGATTGCTTATATTATATATATAAAACAATATAGCAGGCGTATGAAATATGAGCATAAATGTTATTTTAATTAAATAATTGTCGACTAAAATTGGTAATTAATTACTCATGACTTTTAAAATATTAAATTTATATTACAATTTCGATTAAAATGAGATCGTAACTGGCTATTGAGTAAAAAAGTCAACTAACAGAATACTAACTAAAGAGAATGAAATAATTCTATTGGTGGATTTTCCTCGACTTGCGCTTAGCTGCCTCAAACAGCTCTGGTGGAGACAGTGAGATACAAAAAAAATACATTATTTTTTAACTGGCAACTCTCAACTCAACGTATATGTTCAGTCGTTTTTTACGGAAGTATTGACGCCCTCTACGTTGTATTGAATTTGAAAATGGAAGGATCCGGGTGCTCGAGACATAATACCCCTAAAAATTAGTTTGTACAAGGGCCCGCACCTAACTCACGGTAAATAGATTGCGTCAGAAGCACCCTCGAGACGCTACAACAATCTTTTCAAATCGTTGTTGAAAATTCAATGACATTCGCCCGAGGCGAACGCTTACGATATCTTTTTACGAGTCACAAAAAAAATTGCAGAAACTTTTTATCGGATCCAATTTTGTTCAGTAACTATGCCGGGTGGATTCGTGATAAGCTTTTTATAACAAGGGTGAGTTTCTAGCACGACAGCCATCTCGTATGATGGGACGTCCACGCCGCGAGGACCTTAGTATCAAGATCCGATTCACAGATGGAGACGCGATGATAACATATTGAGAACAATAACACAATCGTCTCATTTCTTGTCATGGCTGTTCATAGCGTATGCTACAATTTCTTTTATTGTAAAGGCGGGCGCCGAACACTATTGGAAGAAAACGTAAAATACCTTCGTCTAATGAAACAATTATTGTAAAATAAAAACGGTTAAGTGAGATTAGGACTTGCGTCGTTCGGGTTTTATACAAACTTAATTATGAGGGGAATTGATGGGACCATGGATCTGTCCGTGGTCTAAAGTGAGAGTGCGTGGGGATCCACTGTCTCTTTTTGTGAGGAAGTGATGTCCGCTAAAGAGGCGGCGGAAAGGGAACGCGAAAGGGCTAGTACTCTCCCGTCCCGAACTAGAGGCACCAAGGACCGCAGAGCGCAGAATGATCTCCGGCTTCCGAGAGCCTGGGGGGGTCCTGGGGGTAACGGGTGAAGCTGCCCGTTACTCTAGCAGAAACAGGCCTGAGACGGTGGCGCGTCGTGTTCCGCGCGCGCCTCTCTAAACCAGAAGGGGGCGTGGCTGCCTTTTGTTTAAGAGGCGGCCAAGGTCTGCCGGGGTTCTCGGGGACTTCCTTCCTAGGGTATTCCCGAGTCTCTTGCAATACACTCATTTGTGACGGATCACCGTGTGGTTGTAGTCGGTTCAATAATAAGTCGCTGAGCTCTCACAAGTCTATCATCTCTCTATTACACACATCTATCTATTACATAGCTAAGTATAAGCCACGGACAAGAGGGGACTCTTCTAATACAGGTTAATTAAGCTTAACAGAAGAGTTCACAAACCCTATAATGTTACCCATGTAATAGCTGAAAATAAAGATATTTTGATTTTTTTTTTTTTGACAAGTCCGTGTCTCAAACCGTGAACACGATCATTGGAATACGATCGAAACGTCGGGTATCATTTCTAGGTGTTATATCTTATATATATTATCGCGATTAAAAGCCAAGTTACACATCTAATATGTGTCAAAGGCGGGAAAGTTCAAAAACAAATATATAACTATCACTTAACTATTTTTTTTCTATATTGTTAAGACCTTTAAGCACCTAACAAGCAATACCTTATAGGTTTTAATTTCTTTGTGAGAGTTTGCGTGGATATTTTTATCTTTATATTACTCCAAGGAATATCAAAAGAATTAAGTATTTGATATTAAACTTCACTTAAACTTTACTGAGGTAAGCGGCTTGACACAAAGTTCTGTATTTCTTTTAAGGTGTATTCTAAAAACAAATTTACTTATGAAAATATTAGTAAAAGGAGTTAGTTACTTATGTCACAATTTATATAAAGTTGATAAAAGTATATTATAAAGAATAAAACCATGGTGTTGTGAATGTTGAGATTTTCTATGAAATCCTTACTAATATTATAAATGCGAAAGTAACTCTGTCTGTCTGTCGCCTTTCAAGCCAAAACTACTGAACCGATTTAAATGAAATTTGGTACACAGATAGTCTAGAGCCTGAGAAAGGACAAAAAGTTGAAAGATGGGGATGCAAAAGTTGTATGGAAGTATCGTTATATTTAATACACTATTCCACGCGGACGAAGTCGCGGGCACAGCTAGTCTTATATAAAATAGTTTTTTCGTGAAGCCAATCTGCGGTAGAAATAACTCGATAGAACGTGTCACGATAAATTTCATCAAGTCGGTATATGAAATCTATAAATATGTCAGTCAACAGAGCGTTGTAGCAATAAAGGTTGAATCACACAGCGGACGGGCCGGGACGGCGACGAGTGAGCAATTTGTAATGTACATCCTAGTGAAAATAATAGATGTCACGCAGGGCCGCGCCGCGCCGTCCAGCTCGGCGGTCGGCTAGCAGGCTAGCTAGAACAATACATCCGCTAAAACCGCGTTGCCGTCCCATCCCGCCCCACCTGCTGTCTGACCCAACATTAACTTGTTTTCTGGATATATATTTTGTCGCCGTATATGTATTTTCTCTGTTAATATAATTCCAAAGCTGATATATATCTATACCAATATTAACAAGATGAAGTTATTTGCTTGGTTGTACAGTGGGTTTTGAAAAAATATTTTTGTTGATAGCATAATTCTTGACAAATATTATGAGGGTGATGGTAAACACATCACGCTACGACCCATAGGAGTGGAGCAGTGACCATAAACGTAGGAATACTATATGTTTATTAATAGGTGAAGAGAATTCCTTGTATGTTTTTCTAAGCAAACGCGCACAGACAGGAATGTGAAATTTCGAATACTTTAAGTTTATATGTAGAAGAAGTGCAGAAGTCCGTCTGCTCGTTTGCCCCCTTTATTATAAAAAAAAAAGAATAAAGAAATGCTAAATTTTTTAAACAATTATGTGCTATAAACTTAAAATTATGTAAGTATAGCTATTTAGCTCCGGTGAGGTGAAGACACGTGGGGGTTTCGAAACGAAAAAAATAAATATTGGTTGTCTGTAAAGTCGGTTTACGGACGATAATTTTACGTGATAACGTCATAAGAAAACACAATACTTTTAAAACTCTGGTTAAAAACATAATTTTTTAATTTTCAAATATTATTTACGGTTTTTGCAAATTTAATTTAAATAATTTGAATGCATTTGAAAGATGGGGATGAAAAGTTGTATGGAAGTATCGTCATATATAATACACTATTCCACGCGGACGAAGTCGCGGGCACAGCTAGTCTTATATAAAATAGTTTATTCGTGAAGCCAATCTGCGGTAGAAATAACTCGATAGAACGTGTCACGATAAATTTCATCAAGTCGGTATATGAAATCTATAAATATGTCAGTCAACAGAGCGTTGTAGCAATAAAGGTTGAATCACACAGCGGACGGGCCGGGACGGCGACGAGTGAGCAATTTGTAATGTACATCCTAGTGAAAATAATAGATGCCACGCAGGGCCGCGCCGAACTAGCTAGCTAGAACAATACATCCGCTAAAACCGCGTTGCCGTCCCATCCCGCCCCACCTGCTGTCTGACCCAACATTAACTTGTTTTCTGGATGTATATTTTGTCGCCGTATATTTATTTTCTCTGTTAATATAATTCCAAAGCTGATATATATCTATACCAATATTAACAAGCTGAAGTTATTTGCTTGGTTGTACAGTGGGTTTTGAAAAAATATTTTTGTTGATAGCATAATTCTTGACAAATATTATGAGGGTGATGGTAAACACATCACGCTACGACCCATAGGAGTGGAGCAGTGACCATAAACGTAGGAATACTATATGTTTATTAATAGGTGAAGAGAATTCCTTGTACGTTTTTCTAAGCAAACGCGCACAGACAGGAATGTGAAATTTCGAATACTTTAAGTTTATATGTAGAAGAAGTGCAGAAGTCCGTCTGCTCGTTTGCCCCCTTTATTATAAAAAAAAAAGAAAAAAGAAATGCAAAATTTTTTAAACGATTATGTGCTATAAACTTAAAATTATGTAAGTATAGCTATTTAGCTCCGGTGAGGTGAAGACAGTGGGGGTTTCGAAACGAAAAAAATAAATATTGGTTGTCTGTAAAGTCGGTTTACGGACGATAATTTTACGTGATAACGTCATAAGAAAACACAATATTTTTAAAACTCTGGTTAAAAACATAATTTTTTAATTTTCAAATATTATTTACGGTTTTTGCAAATTTAATTTAAATAATTTGTTTAAATATAATCATGAACAATTAGTTATACAAATAAACTAAAATCAACCCAATGTCAATAAACGAACGCTTAGACCGATCGTGCCCCTCTATCACTTGTTCCGCGCTCTCGCTTGCACGCTCGGCTCAGACGGAACGTGACAATGAGTCATTTTTTCCGTGCGTTTTTCGTGCGTGCAGCCTGCTTTCATCGATTTATAAGACGTTATCACGTCGAAAAAAAAGGGTCTAGGTATGCATTTTGACCTGCCATGGTAAAAAAGTCTATATAATGATAGTTCAAGTTGCACTGGTCACTGAAATAAAACAAGACGTTTGTGTGGGAGAGTCATGCTTCGGCATGCATGGGTCGGCTCGACTCCGCTCGATACCACGGCCTCACAGAAAACCGGCAGAGAAGCAATGATTGTAGTGCGTTTCGCCGCGTGAGTGAGGTTACCGGAGGCCCTAACCCTCCTTCCCCTCTCCCCTCTTCCTCCCTTCACCTCTTCTCCTACTCCCACCTTAAAGGGCGGCAACGCACTTGTGATTCTTGAGTTACATGTGCCCATGGTTGGCGGTAGTCATTTACCATCAGGTGACCCGTCTGCTCGTTTGACCCTTATACCATAAAAAAAAAGAAAAAAAAAGACATTAAAAACATTCGAAACTGCCAGGTCTAGTACATAATAGTACGCAAGAAAAATCATGGCGTTGTATAAATTTCTGCACACCTGCAATCGGATTTTCCGTCCAATTTTTGTTAATTACTATTTAAGTGTTCGCAGTGTGTTTCTTTGTGTTGTGTAATTACATGTAATCTTTTATGTACAAAAACAAATTATGTTTCTAAACAATATTTGCATAACGGACTGTGATAGGTTTGTTTTTAAACCGTTGTTGACTTGTAGTCCAGTGTTTGAGGGTTAAAACATCACTCGGAACAGGAATGTAAGCTAACTCCTGATGCGAGCATTTGTTTTAACACCTAGTGTGTGACACATGTTCCCAGTTTCTCGTCTCACAGGACAAGTAAAAAACAATTCGCTGGTTTGCAAGAACAGCGACGGAACTAAAAATTATTGATTTTAGAGAATGGCAATGTTTAGTGATTTCCGCTACAGTATTTTGTTCTAAATATGTAATGAACTTGTCGCTTTCTAACGAACGTTAGCACGAAATCGGCGTTGCATCTCTGTTCACCATAAAATATCAAAGATTTATGATCGTTTGGCACACTTAGTTCAATTCTACTGAATTTTGAATTACGTCGATATTCTCGCGCCCTCTCTAACCAGCGAATTATAAAAAGACGAAAATGTAATTTTTTTCCTTCCTATATGCTGTGACATGTGTTAATTTGTTAAGTTTTGTATAAATCCTACTAATACTACACACGTGAAAGTTTGTGAGGATGTTTGTTGCTCTTTCACCTAAAAACTACTGAACCGATTGCGATGAAACTTGGTAGATGTTGATGTAGATAGCTGGAGATCTAGATTAACAAATAGGCTACTTTTTATCTGGATATACCCGCGGTATCGGAACTTACGCGGGTGAAACCGCAGGGCGCAGCTAGTATTATAAACGTGAAAGTTTATGAGGATGTATGGATGTTTGTTGCTCTTTCACGCAAAAACTACTGACAAATATTCAAACAACGGGCACAAGGAACACCCAGACTCGGGACAACTATTTGTGGATCACACAAATTTTTGCCCCGTGTGGGATTTGAACCCACAATACCACTTTGACCACTTAAACCACTGCGCCATCCGTGCAGTCAAAACTTAATATGTACAATATTTTGAAGTTGTACAGTAAACAATGTGAATAACGTAAAACTGAATTTTCAATATCGAAATATTTGATAACAGACAATATGAAACTAAAATTTCACTGACATTATTGAAACTATAGGTAATAAATTTTAATATCGAGAAGGTAGATGAAATGTGCGAATTTTAATGAAAATGTCCACGTATAGAAATAAGTGGTTAAATTTATATGAAAATTACCGATGTTGTTTAAAAATGTGCATCTACACGGAAAAAGTATATTTAAAAGACTTTGCATATTTGAAAGAATAAAAAAAAAACTTAAATAAAAACCTAAAATTAAGACTCAGTATTATCACGTATTATGCATATGATTCATTTTACGGCCAAAAAAAAATCCTTATGTAAAAGTTTTTTTTTCACCATCAAAATTGATTTCATCTAAAGACATGCTAAGACATACATAACTTATAGTTGAACGTGGAACTTGTTAAAAATATTTAAATTTCGAATACCATTGGCGATAGGTACATTAGGTAAATAAAAAAAAACAAGATCATGTTTAAAAAAAGAACATCAATCTTCGCGAGGTTAACCCCAAACTGACAAACAATAGAGCCATAGACAAAAACCAGTTTATGTTTCCAGCTTTTTTAATTACGAGTTGACCATAGTCAAACTGCCTCTGTCCAAACAAGGTGATGTTTGTCACAAGATGTTTTATAGATATTGTCTAATGTATACTTTTATTATAAAGGTCAATGATATGTTAAAGGTTATCGACCTTTGGTATCATGACACAGACGGAAACATTTCGAACATTAGATAGATATACATTTTTGACTCGGACATTATTAGTAATTACATTTAATACAATAATTTTAACGATAAATATGTATTCAAAATTTAGAAAACGAAAAGTCGGTTCCCATAATATTCATTTCAATACGCAGTTTTCAAAAAAAAAAATTAAAAAATTGAACAATCAAAATAAAACAATAAGAATGATCCACGAAATAAAAAAGGTTCTGCTATTATAGCACAACACCGTTAGTATCATATTGTTATGCTTCTGCCAATGAGTAAGATTTCCAGGGCTTCCTGTCGAAGAAATATGGTTGGAAACGCGCAAGTGACACCCTGATAGCAACAGGCACTGGTAACCACTTACCATACGGCGGTCAAGAGACGCATAACTTTATTACTAACTACTAATATACTAAAGCTAAAGATTTTTTTTTACTGTTTATTTGTTTAAACGCGCTTATCTCTGGAACTACCAGTCAGATTTGATTAATTCTTTTTATATCGGATAGAGTATTTATTGAGGAAGGTTATAGGCTATGTAGCATCGCGCTACGACCCTTAGGAGCGAAGCAGTGACCATAAACACCGGTGAAACTGCACGGATCGACGAGTGTATTATGAGAATGATAGTTTTTAGGGAGCAAAAGATTTCAGACATAGATTCTTCAATTAGCAGAATGATGACATTACGATCTTCTAGAGAAATTGAAATATCTTTGGTATCTATCAATAAAGGGACGCCATCCTTGCCAGTCTTCCCCAGACGTTCGTGAGCGACTGGGGATTATATGGCTTGAGGGGGATCACAGTGTCGCTCAATTTCTTACTGGTCATGGTGCCTTTAAGAACAAGTTGCATTACTTTAAGCTAGTCATATCATTGTTGTCAGTGCTCTCAATATTAGATTCTAGTTAGATTCTAGATATATCTGGTCATCATATCCTGAGGAACAGTGGGAGAGTACTTTGTTTTTTTTTTTAAATATGGCAACACTATCCTAACTAATTATTTAAATGCGAGAGTAAGTTTGTTCGTTTATTTTGTTACGCTTTCACGCCTGAATCTCAAAGGCCGGCAATGCACTTGTGACTCTTGAGTTGCAGGTGTCCATGGGCGACGGTAGTCACTTACCATCAGGTGACCCGTCTGCTCGTTTGCCCACTATAATATAAAAAAAATTAACTTAAATCAACTGACCATCCTGAAATTTTGCATACAACGTGTATACATAGGGTAGGTACTTTTTAATATAAATTGACTGTTCCCGAGGGATACAAAATAACTTAACGCAAAGGCTAGTGCTAAGTTAGGTTACAGGTGACACCAGAAGAAGAATTGCTATGATATTGTATCGCTTAGACCTGGGATCCATAATAATCGAATCCGAGTTGTGTTCTCTTTTATCTATTATTTGCTTTTTGTCTTCCACTTTGGATGCAGGTGAATTAAAAAAATCAAATCCTCCAATTCACTTCCTATCAAATTCAATGCCAGTTTTAAGACAGTTCACGTGTCCGTGGAACTTGCGAAGTGTCACCTCTGTAAGTACTCTCATAGTAATGAGAATGTCGTGGTGGGATTAAAAAAAAAAGGCAAACATTGTAGCCGCCAGCACCGGTATAATTAACTCTCAAGAGATGAATAGTGAGGCGACACAAATATACATTGTTTCAATTCATAGACACGATACTTTTTATATTTGGACGTAAACCAGCGCTGCTTCCTCGAAGCGGCATTACGCTGAACTAACGACCATTTTTGACTCATGTAGAAGTATTTTTTGATCATTGTATAAATTTGTAAACATACTTTAATTATAGCTCTGTTGTAAATCTCTTTTACATGTGTATGAGAACAAAATAAATTTGTTTCTTTATTTCGTCTTCTCATTCTAAACCCCAAGTGCGAGAAGAGCGCCGGGGGGCGTCGAAAATTAAATGTGGCTATGTAAGTGAATGACAAACGAGCAAGTCGCTAGCGGTTTGTATGTGCCAGGCCGCACAACGGACACCTTTAAACTGGTGCAAAAATATATTATGCAAATTGAGATTTATACGCGCGCCGAAGGGAGAGTTCCGAAACAGAAAGAATCCCTGTTATCTTCACCTATATAAAGAGGGGTTGCTTGTTTTCCTTCGACATAATCTTGAAAATTACTTTGTATTTTGTTTTGTTGTTTCACCAGCGAGTCAATTTTCAACACGAACATAGTGTTTACTACTAAATAAATTGTTGGGTTTAAAGGGGAAAGAAAATTCCCATAAAAATTTAGAACGCCCTTCGCACGCCTCGAAATCAGATAAATAAGCTTACCTGTAGTGTGTTTTTGCGTATTGTCCTTTTTTAGATCAAATAAGCACACACTATAATGATGAAAAGTTATCAAAACATCAAATAGCCTATAAATATGCAATGTTACTAAACGTTGCCAACCACATATAAATTAAGCTCTGACAACCCTACTTGTCCGTAGAAACAATACGAAGAATGTGACATAAAACACATTGATATAATAAAACGAAGTAGGTACTTAAAAAAACTTTTAAAGCAATTTTATCTTCCGAAAATAGTTCCATTAAATGTTGATCCATAAAAATAGTTAACCCCAAAATAGGAGCAGGACAAAATTACCCACGCCAAAAGTATTTGCAGACGGCTTAATAAGAAGCGCGTAATTATCCGCAAATCCTCCGTTGGCAGAAGAGCCCATATCCGTAAAGGACTTGAGCAAACTCGGTTTGGGTACCGTCAGTAATAACTTTTTGCGAAGTATGCTAACCTAACCCAACATTGAAGGCGAGTTTCTCTATACATAATATTGACAGCGGCGTATCTGTCTATATGTGTTTGTATTTACGCGTAGTTACTGTAAAATCATGTGGCTTTTAAGCCTCAACCCCATTTAGGCCTATCTTTACAATCATTAACTCTTTACTTTTACAAATGAACTTTTAAATATCATGCAACGTGGAAATTCTTTCAATGTACCTTTGAAACACTCGCAAATGAAATTGTTTCGCCACAATTTAAAAAGTATTCGTGGAATAGAAGTTACAGTTTCATAATTTAAAAGTTTCCCAAGGACGGACGGACGGACGCAAAACTGTGTAGACTTTTACGGAGACTATAAAAATGTAGAACATTTTTCAACGAGTGTATTTTGTGAGAAGCGTGAAATCTAATAAAGTGTAAACGTCTGAAACTTGCTAAGTTCACCACACAAGACACGATTGCCACTAAATTATGAATCATATAAACACGAGAGCTCGACACTTGCTGGTTATTACGTAGTTCATATCAAAATTTTAAATTGAACTATAAACTTGCTTAATTCAAACCGGGGTTGCAAAGGGGTGAGATATATTTTAAAACGTAAATGCGGCATTAAGCGCTGGTAAGAGAGAGGTGCAAGGTGGAAGCTCCAGTAGTCACGTAAATTGCTATAGCGACAGAGATGAGTCGTAGGGACATTCTTATTTTGCATACCTCAACTTGCTTGTTTACCGACTGTAAGTAAGAAAGTTGATTTTGTTATATATTTCTTTGTTCTGTTGTGCATGTTTAGGTCTTTGTTCTTTATTGGAGGAATCTATATCTTGCATAATATCTTCACGGAAAGATACCTTTAATGTTCAGTGCGTTGGTAAAGTTCATTAATTTCCATTGACTTATTTAATACATAATTTGTTTGCGTGTCCTGCGATAATTAATATTACAGTAAGCTAAGTATTTAGCGAAAAAAATGTATCATTACAATAATTTACCCAAATTTGAATTTAACTGAATTTGTAATAACGATTATATTTCATAAAAGTATTGCATGCATAACCCTTTATATGGACAAAGTGCAGAAAACATCCGGGGCGTAGATCACTGAGCAAACACGCTAGCGCGTCCGCCCCACGCTCCGCTCGCCGCAAATTGAATCGTGACGTAATATTTAACGTAGATATTTTGTGCTACCCTCGCCCCGGCGAAATTACGCGACACAGCCTTGCCCGGGAATAACTTATCATATAGCTCGTTTAACTCAGCCATCAATAAGTCATCGTCGAATAATTTTATTTTGATGTCGACTAGAACTCGGCTACCGTGTAATTCATTTCCGTAAAGTTTAGTCATGTAGATAAATAATATCGAAATACAAGCTGCGGGATCCGTTCAAAGTATTAAAAAGATATAAGTTTAAATTATTTATTCTATAAAACCTAAACTTAAAATTTTCACTTCACATCTTTTAATACTCACAACACCTTGTGAGTCGACAGTTATCTGCATAATTAGGCCTGCCATCACTTAAATTGCCAACACCGGACAAAAACTTAAAAAAAATCCGGACATATAGGTGAAATTGAGATTCTTTTCCGGATACCTTAAAAATAGGCCGATTCCATTTCAATTTCCATTTCGGGTTTTACCCAGACACTTTTTGAAAACCCCGTCCGGACGCTCTCCGGACGCCCTCTAAACTAGGACAAATCCGGGGAAACCCGGACGGATGGCGGCCCTATGCATAATGAATATAAATACAACAAAACGTTTTTTTAGCAAAATACAAACTTATTTTTACTAATTTCGCTCAAGTTCGCTCATTATTTCAGATTATACTCGACTTATAACATCATTTTTTATGATAATGTTGGTTCATTTTCGCCATAGAGCAACACGGAAGGGAGTAGCCATACGCAGGCGTTCCCCTCTGCCAAAGTACAAGTCCACGCGGTCCTATGCATACAATAAAACTAGTTGCAGCCGCTCCGTTCACTAGACTAAATCTAGTTGCGCGGCTGAATCGACGTCCCACAAAAATGCCGAATTGTTCAGTTTTTTGCTGCAAAAAGAGATCTGCCACGTCAAATTTACAAAAAGATGGCGTTACCTTTCATATGTAAGTAATTTTTAATCTAATTATTACTATTTACTCCTTTTTTAACGTATAATTTACAATAATAACGGTCGTGTTGTTTCGGATTCGTTTACCAACACAGGCCGCTCGCCTTCATACAATATGCGGATCGGTCGAGCGACTGATCCGAGTATTGTCGCTATCACCGAGCGATAGTGTTGTTACTGGTTTAAGGATAGTTAGATATCGATAAAAATGGCAACTGCAAAGGACTCTATACAACCATGTCTCTCGTGCATATAATCATTTTTGAAATTGTTTTCTGATTTAATTAATATAATTTTTTATATTGAAACTACGTCAAATTAAATATAATAAAATAGTTACGAGTATTATTAATACATTATATTAAAATTACTAAGTGTGAATTTCGACAATATTGTTTTTTATTTATTTATTGCAGGTTTCCTAAAGATCCGAGTTTAAAGGATATATGGAAGAACTTTTGTAATAACAGACTTACCTGGATACCTACAAGAAACAGTGTCATTTGCTCAGATCATTTCAAGACCTCTGACTTTCAAGTGTTGGCGAACAATAGAAGGAGATTGGTCGAGGGCACCAAACCAACTCTAATACCACACTGTACTTGTTCCGTAAGTTTTTTTTTATATCATGGAGGAGGCAAACGAGCCTACAGTTCACCTGATGTAATGTCTCGTGCCACCCGTTAAATGTTGGTTATGTGGTATGGTTAGCCATAGTTGTTAAATAAAGCTTAGATTTCTCCACTTCAAAAAATTTACAATGTTAAATCTAATTTTCCAGAGCCATCAATTATCATTACCAGATGCCAGACAATCATCTTATGATGCCATTAGTGCTACTTTCACTATTCCAGATTCGTTGATATCTCCGTGTACATCATCAACTCCTCAACATGTGAGATTCTTTTTAATAGTTTATTGTAGATTATATTATGTTTGATTAAAATAAATAAATACATAATTATCAAATAGTAATTACTACTATTTTACTTCTGAGATTGAGTAAGCTACATAGAAAGATGATAACAACATTATTAACATAATAACATATCTTGTATGTTTTTAGGTTCAGTTAAATGAAACATCTGAAAACTCTGGTTCAAAGCCCACTATTACACTTACACCAAGAAAAAGAAAAATGCAGCAACAGCTAGATTATCAGAAAAAAAATATTAAAAGGCTCCAAGCTAAAAATCTTTTCTTAAAGAAAAAAGTTGCTGGCTTAGAAGAAATTCTTCAGAGCCTGGATGAAAAATCTTTGATAGATAAAGAAGAAAGGATGGTACTTGAAAAAATTGGTGTTGAAGAAAGAGAACTTATTAAGCGTCAACTAAAAAAATGTAAAAGTGGGAAGCTCTCACGAGCTAAGTATTCACCCGAACTGAGATGTTTTGCTTTAACTCTCAACTTTTATTCGCCGAAAGCTTACAGGTATGTCCGTAAAACGTTTGGGACCTGTTTACCTGCTCCACGTACTTTAACCAAATGGTATAGTCATATTGATGGACGGCCCGGTTTTACCAAGGAGGCTTTGGCGGCTTTAAAATATAAAGCCGATGCCAATCCAGATAGTAAAATTTATTGTACTTTGGTATTCGATGAAATGAAAATAAAGACACAATCACATGACAGTCCAAATAGTGACAGAAGATTCGGGTACGTTGATTATGGGTTTGATTTATTAACAGATAATACAGATGAAGCAACAGATGTCCTAGTATTTCTATTAGTAGGCATTAATACTCCATGGAAAGTCCCAATCGGATATTTTTTAGTTAAAGGCACAAGTGCTAAGTTAAAAGCTCAGCTTGTTACTAAAGCATTTGAATTGATACATGAAACTGGAGTTGAAATAAAAGCATTAACTTGTGACGGTGCAAGAGCAAATTTAGCGATGGCCACAGAACTAGGTTGCTGCTTAGTGGCAGATAAATTGCAAACTACCATATTAGATCCTATAACGGGGCAACGAGTTTACTTTTTTTTAGACCCGAGTCACATGTTAAAATTAATTCGAAATACTTTTTGTGACTACAAATGTTTTTACGATGATAATGATAATAAAATTCAATGGTCATTTGTGGAGGCATTGCATAAAATCCAAGAGGAAGAACTATTTTTCATGGCAAATAAGTTGAGAGCAAATCACATTTATTACAAAACAAAAATAATGAATGTTCGCCTTGCAGCACAATTGTTCAGCGCAAGTGTTGCTGAGGCACTTGTGTTTTGTGAAAAAGAATTAAATTTGCTGGAGTTTAATGGATCGACTGCAACTTCAAAGTTTATTTCACTGATAAACGACGTGTTTGATATATTGGATTCTCGGTCACGTCAAAATGGTTATAAGAGAGCATTAAGCTCTGAAAACTTTGAGAAAGCATTTAAAAAAATGGACGAAGCTCGTAAGATTATATTGAGCTTATCAGCCTTTGTAAAAAAACGCAATGGGGAGTCTAGTAAAATGAAATTATTAGATTCTCCACGATACACAGGTTTTTTGGGATTTTTGATCTGCATTGAGAGTACCAAGTCTCTCTTTCAAGATTTAATACAAAACCAACAAAATGGCCTGAAATATATGCCTTTCCACAGGGTCAGTCAAGATCACATCGAGCTCTTTTTTTCGATTGTAAGAAGTCATGGTGGTTATTGCGATAATCCATCAAGCTCCCAGTTTGAAGCAATTTATAAAAAAATTCTTATTAATACAGAACTAACACAAACTGGAAGCGGTACGAACTGCATTCCATTAGAAAAAATTACAGTACTGAATTGCACATCTGCATTAGAAAAAATTAATGCTTCAACCGTACGACAATACAATACCAATGACGCTACTGACGAAGTCAACTTTAACAATTTTACTGACGATTTGATGGATGAGATTGAAGCTCTAACTTTTTTATCCCCTTTTGCCGAGAAAGTAGTAGAATACATAGCTGGATTTGTTATTTTTTCGACATCAAAAAAAATTAAGTGCAATACGTGCATCAAAGGTTTGCTTGGCCCGATTGATGAAAAAAGCTTAATACATCAAAAAAGCAGAGGGAATTTGCTTTACGCTTCAAAAGAGGTAATCCTTTTATGCCGAATTTGTGAAAAAGAAATAAGACAACGTTTAAGTGACGACAATAAACCTACACGATCTTGTACCACACATCAAATTGTGCCAAAAGCCTTAAACAAGTTTATTGGCAAAGACTTGTTCCCCTCTATCAGTTACCATTCACATGAAAATGATTTTACAAATCATAATTTGGAACTCGCAAGATTAATAATGGAAAAATATACTGACACAAGAATTTCTTTCTTAATAAAAAAAGCAAACCCACAAAAATGTATTCGACATATTTATAGAAAACTAATCCATTTTAAAAACCAGTGATACGAGGGTGCGTTTTTAAGTCCGCGGAATGGAGGGGATGGGAGTTAGTGGTGGGAATATTTTTAGCTGTAACGTGTTCCCTGACTCAATATTAGTATAAATACCAAGTTTTATCTTAATTGGGTCACTAGTCTTTGAACAATCGCTGATCAAGCAACTCAATCGGGAAGAAAACTGAAAACATGGATAAAATCGAACACCGCGCTGTTATAAAGCTCCTGACTAAACAAGGAAAGTCTGTTTAAAACATTATGGAAGAGATGTCATTGGTTTACAGGGAATCTTGCCCTGGGAAAACAATGATTTATAAGCGGCATGGACTTTTTAAACAAGGCGAAGAGAGTCGATTGAAGACGACCCCCGACCAGGTCGGCCTATTGACGTGACTACTCCGAAACTTGTTGAAAAAGTAGAAAAAATTGTACTGGAAGATGCCCGGCTAAAGAAAAAACAAATCGCAGAAATGTCTGGAGTATCCGATACGACCATTTTTAAAATCCTGCATGATAAACTTTGCATGACAAAGGTCAGTGCAAGATGGGTGCCAAGAATGCTCACGCCGCCGCAAAAACAACAGCGCGTCGAATGTTCACGTGCGTTTTTGGATCTCTGTAGTGACGATAAAGATGGTGTATTGCCCCGGATTGTAACTGGGGATGACACTTGGGTTCACCATTATGAACCTGAGTCTAAGCAAGACTCCATGCAGTGGCATAAAAAAGGAACACCACCGCCCAAGAAGTTTAAGGTGACACAATCAGCTGGAAAACTCATGGCGACGATCTTTTGGGATTCAGAAGGAATATTATTGATCGATTACAAAGATAAAGGTGTCTCTATAACGGGCGAATATTATGCTTCAATATTAGAACAGCTCAAAGAAGCAATCAAAGAGAAAAGAAGAGGAAAATTGACGAAAGGTGTGTTGCTCCTGCATGACAATGCGCCGGTTCACAAGTGTCGCGTTGCGTTGGCTGCCCTGCACAGAGTAGGCTTCGAAATTATAAATCATCCACCCTATAGTCCAGACGTAGCGCCCAGCGATTATTACTTGTTCCCCAAAATGAAAAAAGAACTTCGGGGGAAGAAATTTAAAAGAAGAAATTTCGGAGAAAGATTCAATATTTTTTTATAAAGGTATAAACAAACTAATTGATAGATCTGAGAAGTGTATTAGGGTTGCAGGTGAATATATTGAAAAAGAAACATAAAATTTCATTTTTATTTACTATCCTTGTTCTCCATTCCGCGAACTTAAAAACGGCCCCTCGTAGATAAAACTATCGCTGGTTTTCAAAATGATATAAACATTAAGTTAATTGTTCAATGATATGATAGAAGTAATAAATAAAATCCTATCTTTATTATTATATCCACCTTTGTATCACTTTTTAAACCTTATTTTCCTAACCGAGTTCGCGAATTTATCGATAATGCGTATCGACAGTTGTCACAGCCACGGCTGTACGCAACTTGTCAATGTAGTTGCGGCACTTTATTACACTGTTATGACACAGAATGCATGTATGTGTCTGTGAAATTGTTAGTGTTTTGTTTTAATTGTTATGTATGAGTTTCGTAGTGACAGCCGATTGTTTTTGTGTGGGAGTCTGAGAAAGTGTGCGTGGCGCAGATTTCGCCCCCCAAAAAATGACAGACTGTTTTGTACCGGGAACACACGCTATGGCTACTCCCCTCCGGTCCGCCGGTGGCCCGTGTTGCTCTATGATTTTCGCAAACATTTACGTATATCAAACCCGAACATGTATTGCACTTACGCAACATGATAATGCGTTAACACAAAACATTTTGTAGGTGTAATAGACGCATATATATGCATCTACGTTGTAGGAAGGCTCCTGTAAAATGGGCCGAGGCTCTTGAAGCGACACTCGTTGTGTTTGCCCGACTCACTCGCAGTGTTGGCGCGAACATATCGCTTCCCTGATATCGGTAAACAATTTACACGTTTCCTATACAATACAAGAGGTGTGCACACATTAGATGTGTTTATGTACGCCGGGTACAAATCTTGGGAGGTGGGGTAAAATGTACCCGCGCGCCGTATGTGGGTTACGTGTTATTGATGTATTGGCTGTTATGTATTTTTGTCTGTTGAGTTCGTTATGTGTACTTTATTGATGGGTACTATTTTAAGTCGGTGTTTGATGTGTTGATGACATGACCGATTTATTTTCACTTCTATGAATGTGAATGTGTATGTTGCCAAAATTCATTTTAAGAAAAGGGTAACATTTTGTGGGTTAACTAAGGATCGTTTTGAATATTTTAACACATTGTTGGACTCTTTATATTAACTAACGACTTACCTGCAATTATATTTAATCTTTAAATATAGGCGTCAAGAAACCTAATTAATGACAATGCAAAGTATATGCAATTTCATTGCTTATTACTCCACTCTTCGAGATATATGTATATATTCCTAGTAAGTAATATACATAAACAAATCGATTATGTAAAACAAATACATAATAAACACACATATACATACTTATAACAACAATAAAAAAGATTAGCAAACAAACATACTAAGTTCAGAAACACAACACAACACAACACAACACAACACAACAAAATATTATAATTTTCAAAAATATCTGACTATATAATATTCATTGTTGAAACAATGGCAATAACATCACAAAATATTACTCACACAAGTAAATAAATTCTCCTAAATCCAACATCTCCAGCGAATTCGAAATTTGATTCGACATTCTAAGTCGATTTCCTGGCACAAACGTCAAAAAAATTACTAAATACGAATAGGGTAAAGCCGACTAAAGCCAGCTTCCGTTATCGCCGGCGTTACGTCTGAACCGACCTGGCGTAGTGCGGTGGGCTGTCATATCGGCGTACTGGCCAATTACTCAACACCTGCGACCCAAGCTCATTGCTACGGCTTTCGACACTTTAATAATCTACTTTTCACTTATTATATTGGGAGCTTGTTAACGGACTGGCCGAATGCATTGGATCATTTTTTTTATCTTTTGAATTTAGATTGTTTTTTTTTCGTGTTTTGGCTTAAATGTAGAGAGAAAATTCTTATTTTTTCGAATAGCTTTTTAATAGATTTGCAAAATACATTCGATGGAAATTGTTTCAGTTAAATCAGTAGTTTGAATTTAGATATTTTGAATCTAGAATACATTTCATGGTTTTATTACATTTTATGGGTTTTAACACAATCAATACCAATTGATAGTCTTTACAGCAATTTTTTTAAGATTGTACATGAATACTGCAGTGATTGTTACTATGAACTAAAAATAAACATACTTACATTCACTTTTGTCAGACAATTAACAATAAATTAAATATAGCAACATAAAAAAATATATAGAATAAAAATACTAATACCGCGTTCCTATAATCAAGAAACGATTCGTTTTGCTTACGGACGGTAAAATTTCGTTGGATTTTCAACGAAAATTTTACCGCCCGTAAGCAAAACGAATCGTTTCTTCATTATAAGAACGCGGCAAAAGTGTATTTTGTTGTAAAAAACTAGATTTGACAGACTTATGTTAGTACTTCATTTTTTGTTTGAAAACTTTGTTACTATCATTAATAAAATACGTCTTTCTCAGAATTTTATTCCGCGTCGAATGATCCATAATTTTCTGTCTTTTCTAACGATTTTTCGCAGATATTACACTTCTCGGCTAGACTACATATGTACATACATATATGTCATAATTATGTCACATATCTTGTGTTACGTTACTGTGGTATTTAAGCTAGGCAGGGGACCAACGTAATATAAATGCCCCAGCCACGTTCCTTGATCACGTACATATTAGTAAGAGACGATGTGGAAAATTATGTAACTGATTAAAATCGGTGGAGAGGTTATTATTATTACTATTTTGTGTGACCGTTGAGTAATCTTTAAACTAACATATCTTTACTAGCTATCAAAGTCAAATAAAATTCAATTGTCATTTGTAAGCACTAGTGTCGAAAATAGTCAAAATTTTAAAACTCGGTACCTTACTTCGGTACGGTATAATTTTGACCATAATTAATTAAGTATTTAATGTGTAACTGTCTGATAATTTAATGTAATGTAAATAAAGATTAATACTAATAAAATATGCTGGGACATTTTTTTTAATAATCAATAATCATTACAACTTAAATGCATCCTGTGTGAAATTTATTATTCAAATAGTCATTTAAAGAATAATATGGCTTCTCTGCCAATAGTGCAAACAATTTATTTTTAAAATCCTGTATACTTCGCGAAGAACTTAAAATACAAAATATACTTTGATTATACATGCTTGTCTTATGCCGTGCTCCTATATTCAAGAAACGATTCGTTTTGCTTACGGACGGTAAAATTTTCGTTGAAAATTCAACGATATTTTACCGTCCGTAAGCAAAACGAACCGTTTCTTGAATACAGGAACGCAGCATTAGATGTAATTTACAGTTTTTTAGTGCGTTGATGGCAGCGTTTGTAATTTAAATTTAGAATGTTTTGTTTCTTAATTTATTCAATAATCATGCATACGGGATACATAGAGGTTATAGCAGTAAACAGTCTATATAAATTGAATTTTACACTTGTGTTTGATAATAAGGAAAATAGTGTTAGTTTGATTACGAAATGCGGGTAGCATTAGTTTTTGACAAATATTAGTTCCAGTGGTTAGTGACCCTGACTGCTGTACCAGAGGTCGTTCGTTCGATTCCCACTCAAGACAAATAATTATGTGATGAGTATGATCATTTGCCCTGTGTAATTTATCAATAATATGTATGTGTTAAGAAATATAAAAGTATATTTATCAACATTCTGCCTAGTTTAGGATCAAACGGCCGTTTGAGAAATGTGTCAAGTTATAATAATAACTCGACACATTTCTCTATTCTTCTCTATTATATATGTATAAAATATGTTGTAAAAAGGTTTGGTCATATTTTTATGATTTAATTTTTTTTTTAATTTATTTATTTTACATAGCCATTGTTATAATACATTAAAACCCTGTCTCCTGTCGTAGACGATAACCTGTGTTACAGGAGACAGTGTCTTCACCCATTTTGTTTTATCAGCTATACAATAAAAATATAATTAAGAGTGTGTGTGCGTGTGCGTGTGTGTGTGAGTCTGTGTATGTGCGTGTTCATTGATCATGATTATATAATATTTATAATCGTAGTCACAAAAATAAAGCATCATAATTTGTTTTTTAATATCCTGTCCTTGTGTAAGTGCTCATAAATGAAAAAAAAAAACAGCCGTGAAGGTTGGTTTTCAATATTATTTTATATAAATATAATATACGTCGACATAAATCCAATACCTAGTTATTCACTCTCTAAATACAGATTAACTACCAATGCATGAAAATAATATAATTAATGAGGGCTTAAACTCACAAAGAGAATAACGATTTCGCATAATCGGATTATTAAAGCGAAATGCGGCTGCTATGTAACTTTACGTTTATACGAACGTAATACTTTGATGTATAATTTATTCGAACTGTAACTTGTGTTGTCTGAGGCCTGGCTTATAAAGATTGATGAAATTATGACTCAGTTATGGCTTATTGAAAATCTAGGATTTATGTGTTGAATCAACAGATATTGGGAACTATTTAGGATTTCTAAGCCACAGCAGAGTGTAAAATCTTTACCAAGCTTACGAGATATGATCCGAGATCGGATCATTGAAACAGATAAGATAAGACTTAATAATTCTTTAAAAAAAACCGACTTCAACAAAAAAAACTATTCCATAATAGACTTATCTATGGTTTTCTCATGGATGCCATTGTCAGAACTGGACAGAAATTGAAATGGGACCACACGGGAAGCACCAGCTTTCAAATAAAAAAAGAATCATCAAAATCGGTTCACCCAGTCGAAAGTTCTGAGGGAACAAACACAAAAAAAACAGTCGAATTGAGAACCTCCTCCTTTTTTGAAGTCGGTTAAAAATTAGAGTACAATGGGAGGTCTTATCGCTAACACACATATATACGTATATATATAATCATGTTTAATTATATAGCTATTTAGTACAGATTACATAGTATATTCTAAAGTAATTTTGATATTAGTTGTGAATTAGAATAAAAATGAAAAATTAAATAAAGGTATTACAGTGATAGTGTTGCTTGACGATATTTTTAAAGGCTGTAAGGTTTTAGCTTGCCGTATTTGTACTGGTAATGCATTCTACAAACGAACAGCCAGATCCATAAAAGAATGTCAAAAAAAGTTGTTGAATGCACCGGCACCTCTAAAATCAGACAGGTTAGGTAGTCTCAAAGCTTTTGTAACTTTATTAGGA
Source organism: Euplagia quadripunctaria (assembly GCA_963859945.1). Classification (NCBI taxonomy): domain Eukaryota; kingdom Metazoa; phylum Arthropoda; class Insecta; order Lepidoptera; family Erebidae; genus Euplagia; species Euplagia quadripunctaria. The sequence continues at coordinate 2,421,068 of OY982569.1, read as the reverse complement.
CTACTCTGAAAAGAAAAAAAAATCAATAATATTCTAGACTAAACTAAGCATAGTTAATGCTAAGTGTGGTTAATATTATATGGGTATTATGGTTTTTAGAACACTGATAAACATAATGATATACTTTTCTTTGTAATTTCATACATATTATTAGTGACGTCAATTATCCGTATCTGTATCTGCGGAAAAAGACCTCTATCCGTATCTGTATCTGCGGAAAAAGACCTCTATCCGTATCTGTATCTGCGGAAAAAGACCTCTATCCGTATGTTACTTTTTGACGGATCTTAAATTTACATTAAGTATATTTTATTACGTTTATGAAATTCTAAATTTATTTTTAACTGAGAAAAAACTCGTCCGTATTCGTATCCGCGGATCAAGACACTAATAATCCGTATCCGTATCCGCAGATATACATTTTTAACAATCCTGCAAATCACTACATATATTACACAGAAACACCCAGACCAATGTAAGTATTTGTACTGTGCGGGATTGAAACCTGCGACCTGTGACGTTGCCATCGAATGCTCTATCGCACGCCACATAATCATAGTAATAAAATAAAATGCAGAATAGAACCGCCTCCGTGTCACATCGCGCGGCGTGAGCGCATGGGACGGGCGACGACGGCATAAGATCGCATTTCGCGCAATAAAATGTATTTGCCAAAGGTGGTCGCGTCCGTAGGTACATTAATATCGTTCGTTCAGCCTCGCCTGATTTACGAGTGCCACTACTGAAAACTCCACCTTTAGTGGAAACATACCGATCTCAGTTCGGGACGGTCCCGATTCATCATCATCATCTTCTTACACTTTTCTCGGGGTCGGTGCAATTAATAATTTTCTTTGATGCTAGTTTACCATTCGTCATTTCACTACTTGCTCCCCAATTCTAGCCTTTTCCTCTTTCGCAGGTGCAACTTTTGTACATAAAGAACTTTTTTTACAGCAATAATCGAGAAAAAAACCTTTGAAGATTTTCTAAATACGATTAAAAACAAAAGAATTGCTTAAGCAGTAAACATGTTCAACTGTTTTCTCAGTCCAAAATAAAAAAAAAACAACTAGTAGTGTCCAACAACACACCGGGTACCAAGGTACATATTCGGCGAAACAGCACCCGATATTAATATAGTTGGTCTTCTATAGACTTCAGCTTATGAACAGCTTGTCCAGCAATAGATTACGATAAGCAGATAAGATTTATTGACACAAAAAATAACCTGTTTTGTATTTTTATACACCTACATTGTGAATAATCAGTCGATCCGACTGACTGACTCTTTAACCGCTTCACCGTGAAACAGTCGGACGGCCTCAAAAAACAGAAATATGGACCCTACGACCTTCTTTTATGGTATACTTACTTTTAGAGTGCAGTGGTGACTCAAGTAGTCAAACTCTTCAAGTAGGTACGTAATTTTAGAGAAAATATCAGCTAAAATAACCTTGTTTAGAACGGTCGCTAAGCGATGAACGCTCAGGGTAAAGACTCCTACAAGTACCTAGAGAAGTTTGTATAATACTAGCTTTTGCTCGCGGTTTCGAAAGGCAAAAGTATTTTTTTCCATCCCTCGGGAACAGTACTTTTTTCTGGATGAAAGGTACGTCGTAAGTATCCTTCTCCGTATCCTTGGCAACGAGTATGCAAAACTTCATGATGATCGGATGAACGGTACGGCATCTCGTAAAATATGAACAAACTTACATTGATTTTTATTTAAACATGCGCGTGTATGAATACAACGTTGTGTAAAAATGTCAAAACGACCGGTTAACAATTTCAGGAGATTTGCGGTTTTGAATAAACGAATATTACATTTTTATATATATATATAGATATACCTAGATAAGAGATTTTCGTAGTGTGTGGTTACAAAGAAACTTATTATCCATATTCAAAGATCTAGGTAGTTCAACTGTAAATTGCGACCCATTTCAATGGCGATTTCGCTAGAACACAATTTTGTATCTACCTCGTCCTCGTTTTACATAAACGTTTTAGTTCCTTCAACAATAAGTCATTAACAATATATTAAAATCACATTAAAGAGCAAAAGTCTAGAAAGGTATTCTAGCATTAAATTCTCATAACACATAAATTATTTTGTATCTAAAGTGAAACATCCAACTCTCGATAATTTATTACTATAGAAGAAGCCATATATCAAAGAGTGCGGAACATATATTAAACTATTTTGTGCTTTTCAACAACAGACTGGTGCCATTTAAATTGTTATTTCTGTATAGCTAGGCAATAAATTTGATAATGACTTAAAAAAATTATATATTCTTTATGCGTGTTGTAATATTTTGTTAATAGGAAAATGTAGGGTGGCAAATGTAGGCTATTAAATCCGGAGAACTTATAAGGTTGCTAGGAAAGAATGACGACTATAGAACTTAGAAACTCAGCTTGGTACTAGGTGGTCCGTTATAAAAGAGGGCCCAAGACTGCAATTTGCAAGAAGTCTTTATTCAGCTGTAGACAGCCGAGGCAAATGTGTAGAAGAAATTAGTGACAACACACTTAAGAGTTAGATAATTATCCATATAACATTAACATACACAAATAACCCATTAAAGAAGACATTCAAATAAAAAGCAATTCTTTAAGCATCGCACTGCTTTAAGGTATTATAAACTAATTCCTACAGTTATGTATGTTTAAAAAACATTTCGCTGGTTTGCGAGAATATCGACGTAATTCAAAATTCAGTCGAATTGAACTAAGTATGCCAAACGATATTTCATGGTGAACAGAGATGCAACGCCGATTTCGTGCCAACGTTCGTTAGAAAGCGACAAGTTCATTATATATTCAGAACAAAATACTCTAGCGGAAATCACAAAACATTGCCATTCTCTAAAATCAATAATTTTTAGTTCCGTCGCTGTTCTCGCAAACCAGCGATTTGTTCACAAAAGTGTAAAATTGCTTAGCGCGAGAATTTCTTTTGCTTTGGCTTTGGACTGCACTCACGATCTAATTAATCTAATCTAAAAAAACATTCAAATAATTGATTTTCAATATTTTAATTAAGTAAAAGGAATATTATAACAAAGAGACAATGAAAACTTTTATCAGAGCATAGTAATTATGTACAGAATACTAACCTATAGGATACACTTTAACAAATAGCGACTTTCGAACCTACGCATTTAAGTGCAAATTACCTTCGTTTACAAAATACATTTAGCTGGCGTTAGCTATTGTACGTCGATTCATTAAACGCACGAGTTTATGTTGTTTTGACTGCAACCTGTACTCGAGATACAAGAATAACATTTTATCCTTACTAATATTATAAATGCGAAAGTAACTCTGTCTGTCTGTCTGTCGCCCTTTCACGCCAAAACTTCTGAACCGATTTAAATGACATTTAATACACAGATAGTCTAGAGCCTGAGAAAAGACACAGGCTACTTTTAAATGCGAAAAAAAGGGGTTGAAAGGTGGGGATGAAAAGTTGTATGGAAGTATCGTCATATTTAGAGCTTGAAGAGAGAGAGAGAGAAGCTTGAAACTTATTTTTTAGGCTGTTGATTCGATATAAATACACTATTCCACGCGGACGAAGTCGCAGGCACAGCTAGTGTGTAATAAATGAAAAAGCGAGCGCGTTACACTCAACGAGTTCATTATTATACGCGCGGTGTGTGTTTGTTCCTTATTCATTCGACTTAGAAAGAGTAAAACCTAAAGGCTGACTCAAACAGCAGGCGGGGCGGGAGTGCGACGCGGCGTGAACAGTTAAGTACTAATTAATATACAATGTACTGTAATATACAATGTACTAGTTAATATACAACGTACTGTAATAAACAATGTACTAGTTAATATACAACGTACTGTAATTTACAATGTACTAGTTAATTTACAAGATGTCACACAGCGCAATCGCCCTCGGCACTAGTACATTTCAACCACTCACGCAGCGTCGCCGTCCCGCCCCGCCCACTGTCTGCCCCAACTTTAAGAATAGAAGCAGGACGCTGGTCTTCGCATAGAAGTTATGACGTGCAAGTTCAAATTTATATACTCGTATGTTTCCGAAGCAGCAGTTCTCACACGTGAAGCAGCAGAGAAGCGAGGAGATAAATTACTTACCCCGGACATTTGAACACTGTACTTTTGCATGAGAACTCCTTCCTCGCTGTATAATCGCGTCTCCACGGTTCGATACAATTGTACTTGTAGGTGTACAATAGACTCGCACTTTTTATTAGACAATTTAGGGGAAATTGTAACTATGACGGTTATATTTAGATGCCGAAGTTTTTTTTAAACATCTGACTGCCACGTGGGCGGCGGTTGCCAGCGTTCATAAACACTCCACTCCACACAAAAGCGGTTGTTTCAATTGAAAATTTGTAAAAAGGAAAATGGAAAATAATTAATTTAATAATTAATTTTGTGTTGGCGCTAAAATAATTAATAAACAAACATTGTAAAATTACTTTTACACAGGAATTGAAGTTGAAAATAATTATTTATTGCTGTGGTTATCACTTTTTTTTTTCTTTTAAAAGACAACGTCCGCATTAGGAATTACTCCTGTGTCGCGGGTCTTTACAAACATAGAAAAAACGGACACAAAGAACACCCAGACTCAGGTGGGAATCGAACCCACGACCTATAAGCATAGCGGTCAGGGTCACTAACCACTAGACCAACAGGCATGTCGAGCCAGCCAACGTTGGAATTTGCGTCTTCATTTTTTATTACTATTTATAAACATTTTCTCGTTGGTGGTGACTCAAAATAATTTAAAAAGTTTGGGAGCTTCGTTATATTTTTTTTCGTTCGTGTATTTGATGTTATAAAACGTTTATTATTTAAAGGACTACAAGCTATGCTTAACTACTATTTTTTTAAGTGGGTGAACGGTGTGTACAGTGTAACGTGTTTCTATAAATAAGATTCAAAATAGATGCTATACTAACGGGGTTTTCCTGCCACACTGCTAAAGTAATGTTACTATCCTTATTGTTTTCGTTTCTCCTGTGTTTTATAGTTACTGCTCCTCTCCTAAGACTCGTAGCGTGATGTTATATAGCCTGTAACTTGCTCAATGAATACTCTATCGGATACAAAAATAATTATTCATATCTGATTGATAGTTTATGAGATTATCGCGTTTGAACAAACTATCAAACAACTGAAAAATCTTCTGATTTATTTATCTATAGGTATATTAATACGCGAAGTAATTCTTTGTACGCATTTTTAAGACAATTTCGCGAACGGAGGAGCGTAAAAGTTTGGAATGCTTACTTATAAGCTAAAAAACTTTAACAATGTGTGTTATATATTTAAAATTAACGTGAAAATGGCTACATCAGGCTACCCGCGTCCAGTAAATATGTTGACCTACCATGGTACGTAAATCTATACAATGACAGTTCAAGTTAAACTGGCTAATCAAATAAACCAAAAATTAATTATGGTCAAAATTGGACTACAACGCCATATCTAGTTGTATAGATTCACAGACACTGAAATAGAACCCAGGTACAAATTCACCGACTCTATCAAGTAGAGTCTGTAATTTTCTGTCTCTACGTAGACACAGAAAATCAGTATGGCGCTTCAAATGAACAAGACCGTCGAACGGTTCATGCCATTGCAATCAATTCGCTATTGGAGAGTCGTCGGTAACCGGCGCTACCACCACCGTAAAAGGCCCTGTATCTAACAAACCAGTTCGTCTCGTATAACAAGGTATCAATACGACTCTACAACTCTACGTGTTTGGTAGAGGCATTACTTGTTAGTTTAGAATTGTCACACAAATTTAGTTCTTAATGAGTGGGTGTAGCGAATCTCTCAAAGCAAATGTAGAGTCAATTTGTTTATTCGTTCGATAGAGTTTAATTAATCTGAGATTATTTACGGGCTTGGAATAGCTTTTGGTAACGAGACCTGACTCTACATTCTGTTTAAGATATGATAAAAGACCTGTAAGTACAGTCGGCAACAAAATCTCTCTTCTCTCTTCGTGGTAGGGCCATGCTTCGGCACGTATGGGCCGGCTCGACCAGTGTGATACCACGACCTTACAGAAAACCGGCATTGAAGCAACGATTGCATTGTTTTTCGCCAAGTGAGTGAGGTTACCAGAGGCCCTAACCCTTCCCCTTTCCTCTCTCCCTCCCTCTCCCCCTTTTCCCCTACTCCCACCTTAAAGGCCGGCAACGCACTTGTGACTCTTGAGTAGCAGGTACCCACCCGTGCGCACCTCTGTGCGTCTAGGGGGCTACCCCTATTTCATAAAAAAAAAATTAGACCTGACTCTACATTCTGTTTAACATATGACAAAAGACCTGTAAGTACAGTCGGCAATAAAAAGTTTGATCATAAAAGAAATTAAAGGACTTTTCTGAGTTTAATGAAACCAGAAGCCACTTAACTGCTTACCAAATATTTCTACACTCACTAATATAACATTTTTTAACAAAACAATTTACTAAATGTTAAAGTGTAATTCGATTTCATGTTGAAGAGACAATAATATGGGATATTGACCTTTCGGAAGTTCCATTGTGTTAGTATTTTTAACCCAGTTAAATTTTATTGTTACGATGGTGAAGTTAGCTCGTAAAGACAACACCTTTGTCTACAAACACTAACCCTCCATAAAACTGCGAATACTTCATGGATCAATGACTCAAAACTTCGTGGGTAATTCGTTTCTCATGTGACACTCTAAAGCAGGGATTCCCAAACTATTTTGGACAAAACGGGTCCTTATTCAAAATGAACTGATACCCCATAGCCAAATTACTTTAAAAATCCTTTGTATAGTCTTTTCCTATTGCTACATTTTGTAGCAATAGGAAAAAAACTAAACTAAAGATGTGTCTAAAATAACTTTAGTCAAATCATCATCCTACAGCATGTCTTCAAAACAGAATTCGTTCAAAGCTAGTAAAAAATTAATTTTAACATGACCTAGAACTCGTAACATAAAAAAATAATATTATATGTACGTAAAGTTGTATTATATTTCGCGCCATCGTCCTTATTTTCTCTAAAATTGTTAGACTCATACGAAGATCGGTAGCCTGCGGTGTTTCGCGGTAAATACATTCTAGTACCATCCACAATTCTAAATAAAATATATGAGAGGAACGCTGGCTCTGCATTTGTACGATATTTACCATGCGCCATGCATCAAAGTTATACAGCTTCCCTGTTCAGCATTACCTGTAACAAAGCGTTCAAATTTCAAATAAACCACAAATATTTCAATATTTTACAGTAACTAACATTTCGTTTTAAACTTTCGCGTTCCATGATGTAATATTATTTACGTGGTTACGGGAATTAACGCGATCACGAAAAGGTATTACATACCTTTGAATTGCCTGGCGTTTCGACCAGATTGCACTGGCCGATGTCACAGGCGGACTCTTGCAATTTCTAACTACCTAATGTGTTAGGGGTTTGTGTGTGTGGGTTGACAAGAGAGATAAAGCAGATTTCTGCTAGAACTTGTATTAAAAAAATTACAACAATTGAACTCACGAAAGGGATAGATGTACACTAGATTATACACAAACCAAAATGGTATTTTTTTATGTTATAGGGGACAAACGAACAAACGGGTCACCTGATAGTAAGTGACTACTGCCGCCCATGGACACCTGCAACTCATCACTCACAAGTCATAATTTTGTAATTACTAATATTTTGTACAATTTGCAACCTTATTGCAATTTGCGATCTCTTCCAGGTAACCATTGGATGAGAGAGAAACACAGAGGTCATGTAACATGTAAACAGAGGTCGCACTGTTAAGGAGCCGTTCTAAAAAATTTATAAATATTTAAAACTAACGTACAAGAGATTGTAATTTAGAGGTCGAATATTGGTGAAGACAATCTAAGATTCATCATCAAACTTGACGTCTAGATGACCCCTTTATATTTCTTCTTTACATTCAATCTTTACACCCTAAACTTACTTTAAAAACTTACACAATAAAACATGATTCATTACTCTTTTAAATGGTGGTCGATCATTGTCACAGCCCGGCCGGTTCTTTGTAGGCGCGAAATGCAGTAATGTAAACACGAATGCACAGCTTTGAGGGCCTTGGGGCCATGAAGTGGGCGTAAGCTGAGGCGGTTAAGTGTCGAAATTATTTGCTTTATTATATACCCTTGGGATAAGTTTACAAAATAACAAGTCGAGTCGAGTAACACAGTTGGTAAATCACTTCAGAATGCGTGGCATTACGCGGATAGATTGGATATGCATAGTTGAGTCTGGAGTTTGGTACTGCTAAAGTACGAGATGCTTCAATTGGATAGTAGCTGGAGTAAGAAGCCGGACTGTTAGTGAAAGCTAGATATGTTAAGGGGCGGTGTACAAAGGGCAAGGTGAAGAAATACGTATGTGGACCCTTGATAGGATTGTAAGAATCGATTGGTGGATGATTTCCTTAAACTAATCTACCAGGTTGGTGTTACCAGAATCGACTTATACGCGATATAAAATTAATGGTACTCTCGTGTATGCATACCACAAGAAGACACTAGTGATTTCATATCAATCATATACAAGTTTCTAATTTAAATAATTAAAAACAACTGCCCTGCAAAGAAAAACGAATTACGCGGTATACAGCAGCCATATTGTTTTTTATTTCAAAAAAAAATATAGCCAATGTCACCCGGGATGATGTAAGGATTCTAACGATACCCAATTCATTAAAATCTGTTCAGGCATTTAGAAGTTATGGTGGAAAGAAACTCACATACATACATGAACCCTGAAAACATTACACACCTTTTTAGGGCAGTCGCGAAAAAACAGACGATTGTAAATGCAAGCCGTCTGCTTATTCTTGGACAGTGATACAAGCGTGATGTTTAGTAATAATTAGAATTTTATGATTAAGTTGTTGTGCGAGAGTTTCAATAAACCTTGAATCCAATGAAGCGTACTTTAGCGATTAATCATAAAACCCTGGTAAACTTAATCAAACATTCAAGTGGCTACACGTAAGTGATATTAAGTCATAACTCTCAATACTACACAGGTATTTACATATTACGATCGAGTCGGTTAGTTTGATTAAGTTATTAACGTGATTTATGAGGGATTCATGACGTATACCTACAGTTACGGTCACATAATGTTGAACGCGTGTCGTTTTATTTTGTCACTAGCTTTTGCTCGCAGCTTCGCTCAAGTTCATGGTAAATCGGATAAGGTATCCGCCGGGAACAATACTTTTTCTGCGTGAAAGGTACCCAAGAGGAGGGGGTATGCTCAGTTCTGTATCCGTGACGAAATGTATGCAACATTTCATGATGTTCAGTTGAGTGCGAAGTCACATTAGATTGGATTCACATTAGACCGTCACACTCAGATACACTATATATATATAGATCTTTATATTTATATATTTCTTCTGTACGTGTGCATGTCACTGAACCCCTCCTAAACGGCTGGACCGATTTTAATGAAATTTTTTTGTGTGTATTCACGCGGATTCGAGAATGGTTTAGATTTGCAATTGGACCCGGTAGATGGCGCTGCGATCGGGTTCCAGGAATAATGGACCGATTTTAATGATTTTTTTTGTGTGTCTTCAGGTGGATTCGAGGATGGTTTAGATTTACAATTGGGCCCGGTAGATGGTGCTGCGATAGGGTTCAAGGAATAATATTTTCTACGGTCCGGAAGGACAATGTCTGTCGGTCGGGATATATGTAAATTATGTTTTCACTTCTGACGTGCAGTGATTGACAGGTTTTTTTAAGATATTGTGAGATCGATCGATATCAGCTCTGTTTTTTAAACTGTACACGTTAGGCATTGGACAGCGCCGCCGTATCTATACTAAATAATATTAGAAAGCTGAAGTTTGTTTGTTTGTTTGCTTAAACGCGCTAATCTCAGGAACTACTGAATCGAATTAAAAAAATATTTGTGTTGGATAGCTCATTTATCGAGGAAGGCTATAGGCTTTATAACATCACGCTACGACCAATAGGAGCGGAGCAGTGACCATAAACGCAGATAAAAATGACTTTTAGAAATGTTACACAGCCTATTACAGGCTCTATCTCGGGCTGCCTTGTAAACAGTGATGTCTCTTAAAGAAATTTCGTCAATGCTTTTCTCATTACAAAAAGTGACATTTTGGAAGGTATGGATTTTACGGCACATCCATGGTTGCAAATCTGTATTTTCATGGCCTCAGTGTAATGGTGCTTTGTGCGGAACGCGCAGGGCGCAGGGCGGCGTGCGATCGATAACGTTCACGTGCGCCACACGAGGCAAAGGCAATTCTTTGTTCTGCCAACTTATCGCCAACACGACCCTTTATTAACTTGGCGATACTTGGCGTTTTTCACGTGACAATATAATAGTCTACCAGTTTTTAGGGTCCAACACTTTTCCGTCTAACTGTACTTTTGTAATTGTTATGTACATATTTGAATGTAACGCAGTCATAATGGATTAACTAACGCCATTCCCGAACTCGTGACACCCCTGAATAAATACTTACTTAATACTTTTACGTAATGTTTTTAAGTTGTTGAAAGTCGCTTAACTTCAGGATCTTCATTTTTTTTGCTTACCCGCAAGGTGATCATCTTGCGAAGCTTAAAAGACACCAGGAGTATTACCCACGTGCTGTCAACCCTATAATATATTCTTAACCCATAACTGCTTGCCTGTGTGTATCTATCAGACGACCAATTTAAATAAAGTTTTGTATCTGTCGCTGTAAGATGGTTATAGCCGTTATATAGATAACTATATCACGGCTATAACCGACATATTACTATGCCACTTTCACATAACTATCTTATACAAACTACATATGATATTCTGTTCTACATGATATGTGAAAATATGTATATGTTTATAATTATTTCACTAGATTAGTTTAGCAAGATAATTATATTAGTAGATCGTTCTCATATCCTCGTTATAATCCTAGAAAGATAGTTATTGATCGCTTTCATATAACTATCTTACGGTATATAATTATATCATCGTGAACTTGGGAAGGGTTAAAGTTAAGCGATGTCCAATGCTTGAAAAAAAAAACCGTAATAGATTCCTTTTTTTTATATATACATAGATAGTGTAGATATTACACGTTATAATGATTGTTTTTCTAAAGATTTTTTTAATAACTATTTAAATGTTATTATAATTTATCTTCTACTAAAATCGTAGTCCTTTATAAAACAGAATAAAGAAACCATTTTATAAACTACGGTATTATTGTGGCACATGATAAGACAAACTCAGACAAAGAGTTCCATATACACTCAACTCGCTTGGGACGGGTGTTTCTCGCATACGAATATCGGGGGAATATTTAGAGTGTCACATCACTAGCACAATATATATTATCTATGTAATCTACACTGCACATCCCGGTATAACCACTATATGTCGAATATAGCAGTTATACCACATAAAACCAGATAGACCCGTGATTTACTAAATTTATCAGAAATACGTAGTTTTTAATTTATTGAAGTGAAAACTTCTTTAGCGGCGTTGTGCACTTTTTTGGGATGGCTAAAAAATGTTAAACTCGCGTCAGGCACGTGACCTGATCGAAAATTCGTAAGACGGAGCCGAGTTTCTTATATTTAAAAAAATATAACATTCGAAATTCAAACATTTATGAGCGGCCAGGAGCGCAGAACTTCCAGTGTACCCTATGTATATATTTAGATATGTTATTACCTACTTTTTATTTTTTACCTAATTATATATATATAGATGTGTGTGTGTATGTTTATGCAAATACATTGTGAAGTTATGTTTACACTTCTGACGTGCAATCCTACGACTAACTGTTTTTTTTTTGGTAATATTATGTAACTGATGGCTAGTTAATTAATGTTCCTGTCCTAGTAGCCTCTCCAATCACAGGACGGACATTCGGGCACAGATTACTAAGTAGTTACTACGTAACAGATAAATCACTTCCTACAAAAACATCGATTCCTACCGTTTTAACTGCCTAATCTTTCCGGGCTTTAAAATGTGTGTAGGGTTATCTCTTCAATAATTATTTTTGTAAAAAAATACAATTATTATGTAAATTAAAGTACTTAACGCTTATTTTTCATTTCCAATGTTTTAGTATACAAAAATCCTACATGTGTTTTATTTTCATCTAAAGATTTTCCCAACATCTCAACTTAAACATCTTCTAAATATTTCACAAATAGCACTGCCAAGTTTTTCTTCTCTTACTTTATCTACATTCTTATACTGTACCTAAACCATGTGAATGTTCACTATGAATTTTACAGTAGGTAAAGAATATATCAATATGATCTCGAATTACGTTTTTAGTACTTTAAAATAAAAGCATCGGCAACCCACTGCGCGAGACTGCGTATAAGGTCCGCCGGCGCACAGGCAGCCAGTTTAATGCGCGCAAATACATCGAGTGACATACGCCTGATTTGGGTACGCAACATTCAAATTCAAAATCATTTATTCAATTAAGACACTAAGTGACATTTATGAACGTTAAATTGAAGCTACTGTTAAAAATCATAGATCGACGCAAACAGACGCCACAGCATGTACTGGATTGTCGAGGTAAATTAGGTGAAAACACCAAAATTTACTGCCTGCTTGTGTCGATCTATAACTTCCACTTTTCAAAATGCGTAGAGGCTTATGAGAAGAATACTGGCAAAGAAACTCATGGCTATTCTTTTTAAAAGTCAGATCTTCAGGTACAATGGTATTGGTGTTACATAAAAGGTAAGCATGATGCAAGCTGTTGCCACCTGAATTTCATTTAATTGAAATGCTCCAAAAGCTAACGCACAAACAAAAAATATCACTCAGATACGTTGAAGGTTCGAACCTATTAAACATAGAAATCATTCAAGGTGCACATCAGTTACAAAGTCTGTTAAAACAAACTAATTCGTGACTGGATTAAGAGGCTAGAGTTGCAGTTGAACGAACCAAAATAATAGTATAGGCTAAAGCATCGCTGACTAGGCCGACCAGTCACCCCAAGCAGCACCCGTTCACGAGTATGACGCATGGACCAGCCATCGTCTCCTTCGCCATATCAGAGGGAAAGAAACGACCCGCCCCATGACGACGCCGCAAGCAATGACATTTTAGTGAGCATGACGAACCCTAGTCGAGATACTGATAAAAATCACTACTAGTCAAAATTACCATAATAATCGTCACGCATTACTTTCAACTAACAATGGTTTGTTAATAATTTAGCTTAATTATAAGACAAAGAAGTTTGTGTGTATATACCTAAAGACACCTTAAGCCCAAGACTGGTTGTCGTTTAGATAATCGTTGATCGTATAGTAGGCTTTCCTAATAAGGTGATTTTTTACAGTTCGCTTAAATTTATCTACAGGAAGATCGACTACATCTATAGGAATTTTATTATAAAAACGTATACCAAGACCTTCGAACGAGTTGTGTACCTTATGTAAGCGATGATAGGTAGCAACGAGTTTAGACTTGTTTCTTGTATTAATATTGTGTATATCACTGATTTTCTTATAGTCATTGATGTTGTGCCTAACAAACATAATATTTGCAAATATATACTGTGATGCAACATTTAAAATACCTATATCCTTAAACAACTCTCGAAGAGAGACTCTAGCACCTAAATTGTATATTGAGCGGATGGCTCGTTTTTGAAGAATAAAAATCGTTTCAACATCAGCCGCCTTGCCCCAAAGTAGTATACCATAGGACATGACGCTGTGAAAGTAGCTAAAATAAACTAGCCTAGCTGTGTCCGTATCAGTGAGCTAACGTACCTTCCATACTGCGTAAGCTGCCGAACTAAGCCTACCTGCAAGGCTGTCTATCTGGGGTCATTGCAGTTTACTGTCTAATGTAAGTCCCAAGAATACTGTTGATTCTACAATACTTATTATTTCATTATTTAGAGTTAGATTAGTGCCTAGCTGTTTTACATTTGGCATAGTAAATCTCACATACTTTGTTTTATTTGAGTTCAGTAGGAGATTGTTAGTTGAAAACCAATACAATACATCATTTAGTGCCCTATTCACATCGTCAAAAACTGTTTTTTTACGATCGACTTTGAAAATAAGTGACGTATCATCAGCAAATAGAACTATATCAAAGCGATCTTTTAAATAATAAGGTAAATCGTTTATATATATGAGAAAAAGTAGAGGACCCTATATTATAATGTCTGTGGGTTTTATGAATTCAAATTTAAATAAATTCTTACATTTGTTTACATTGGCCCTTAACAACAATTTAGACCTGGACGCACAAGAATTCAAGGTGTTCAAGAACTCAATTTGTGAAAAAGGTATTAAAAGATTCAGCTATGTCTAAGTTGTTTGTTATAAACCTATTATTAATATTTAATTTTAAATTGTTATCTCGAGGTTTACTACGTCCAGTTTCATTATTAATAATGTTCCATGTAGCCGTTATTTTATTATTTGAAGACTTAATCTTATTACTTATGTATCAAGACTTTGCCATAGAACATGTTTTCCTAAAAATCTTTGAGTAATTTTTGACATATTCATGAAATTTTAGGTCACAATTACTTTGTTTCATGGCATATAAATCATACAGCGTTTCTCTACTTTTGTATATTCCTGTTGTTGCCCAATCACAGAATGTCGTCTTTGGCCTTTGCATTATTGTTTTTGACTTAAATATAGTTAAATTCGATTTCTATCATATTAAACAACCCCGGTCTGTTCGAGCTACAGAAATCTCAGTCCCGTTTTCCATCGCAGACTTGCGGTCCTTAGCTTCCTCGCCCTATCCGTTTTCCTAAAATTTACATTCCCAAGGAGGATTGGCGTCAGGCAGGCGGCCAGCCATAAAAGATTTTTTTTTATGGTATAGGGGGCAAACGAGCAGACGGTTCACCTGATGGTAAATGACTACCGCCGCCTATGGGGACCTGCAACTCAAGAGTCACAAGTGCCGTTGTCGGCCTTTAAGTTGGGAGTAGGAGAAGGGTGGAAGGTGGGGGGGGTGTGGAGGGAAGGGTGGAAGAGGGGGAGGGAAGGGTTAGGGCCTCTGATAACATCACTCACTCGGCGAAAAGCAATGCAAGCATTACTTCATTGCCGGTTTTCTGTGATTCCGTGGCATCATGGCTTGCGAAGTGCTTGCACGTGCCGAAGCATGGCTCTCCCACGATGCAATGCAATTCAACCTAGCAATACTGCCTGTGAGCTTTTTTTACTCAAGTTGTGAGCAATTATTTATGATTTCAGCTTGTAAAACTAATAGGTAGAATATTACAGTTTATGTATATATAATAATAATAATAATAACTTGACACACCACACACACGGCCGTCTGTTCCCAAACTAGGCAGAGCCTGTACTATGGTAACCAGACTGCTGACAAACATACATTTATATATTTCTAAATACATACATATTATAGATAAATTACACCCAGACACGGAAAAAATGGTCGTACTCATCACACAATTTGTCCTGAGTGTGAATCGATCCCACGACCTCTGGTTTAGCAGTCAGGATCACAAACTACTAGACCAACAGGCCGTATTCTTTATTTGAATAATAATAATCAACTAATAGTGTAATTGTTTAAAATGCATGCACAGGAGTGCATGCATAAGAGTTTTGTTAGTAAGTGTTTGAGATAATAGCGTAAGAATAACGTAAATGCAACAAGTTGTAACTTACATAAAATTGCAGGTTTCTGCTCGATTCGGACTACTTAGGTTCGGAAGTATCTCGAACTTACATAAGCTGGTGTCGTCAAAGGTTTCACAGTTAGTGCTGCAAGGGTTATAGATACCAGACAGGGTTACCACTTATAAATACACAACACTAACACCTACGACCCACTAGTGACTTTAATCACCAACAGAAAAACTTAGAATAGATTAGTACTGCAAGCAACATTTTTTAGGTAGTGGCTCGGATGTGAGTTTGGTATTAAGTAAATAAGTATCTACCACAATTACATTACAAAAAAGGCAATTTACCCGGTAGACAATACTTGTCCAGAATTCCTTCCCCGAAGAATGTCGCCCTACCTCAATTTTTTGGTATTAAGTCATGAGAAATATTCTATCCACTGAATTCTTCGACTTTTAAAGTTTTAACCTACTTAATTGACCTTTCTTACCCATATCAATCAGGTCTTCTAGAAGCATTTGGCGCTGATGTATTTTTCCCTACATTTCACAGAGCATATTTGTTGTTTTCCCAAAATTTTAATCTAAATATGTGAAATAACGCCATCGTGACATCACCTTTATCGTTGTGATAAAGCTATATTCATTCGATCGCTGACAACAAAGTCCTGATAATGGCTGCCTTCTAAGATTAAGAAAATGTGAGTGACATTATGTCAAAGTACATATCGTCGCAGTCGTAGAATAACGGCGGATTTGATTCTTTGACGATTTTTGTTTTTGACATAAGCCTACTGTATGCATTATACTTTATCATAAAATAAAACATTTTTCAAAGCTCATACACACAGTAACATTTGCAGATATCATTAACAAAAACAGCCAATTTCAAATTATTACGTAAAACATCATTTGAAAACTTTAAACTGCTCTCTTGTAAAGTTAATAGAAAATCAAATCCGTCGTTTTTCTACGACGACAGCGATATTGTGTAATACTTTTCTTCGAATCATGCAAAAAAAACCGAACAAATGCGAGTCTAACTTGCGCGCAGAGGGCGTCCATCTCAAGAATCAATTCTCAAAGATCTTTGCCCGTTTTTCCGAAAGACAAACTTAACTTTGCAATTCTAAAAATATTCTCCCATACATCGAAATACGACAAACTCAACTTCCCAAACGCAAAATATAAGTTTGTAATCACAAAAAAATAGAACAATAACAAAAAGATTTAACAACAAATTAACGACTTTCGGAATTTTTCCTTTACTTGTGCTGAAACCTTGAGTCTAACCAAATTTCATGATTTAATTTTTTTTTATGTTTTGATTTACTTACAAAATGTACAAAGGAGATAGCCCACTTTTGAGCCCACACGTTACAGAAAAAACAAATGTATAGTGTAAAAAAAAATATTTTATGTCAATCCAAAAACACAAGGAATACCTTTAATTTACAATTGCTAAATAAAACTATTTGTATTTTTGTCAGGTTCATACATTTCGCCTTGAAATTGATAAAAAGACAAAGTATCAGTCCTTAAACAAACGTCACTGTCAAAGTATAAATGTCAATCTAGGAAATTTAGGCAGAATTCACTCGAGACACATTAGCAGAAACACCTATTTTGTGTATATTTTAGTAGATAGTTCTCTAACTGGAAGGCAAGCAATAATACAATATTATTGTAATTGTATCGTGGGAAGGCGTACAGTAGGTTATTGCGCTCATATAATGGCAAGTAGATGGGACTTGAGTTGGGCTAGGCACCAAGAAAATATTTCACCCCATGCACACTTCCTAGATTCCATTCTAATTGTGTGTGATTTTTATTTTACATAAGTGTAAATAATAATAACATAAAGGTACCCACTTAAAAAATAAACGCGTTTTTATGTTACCTAACCTATTTATTTACCTTGGTATCATAAACCTTCCTCTAAACTAAAAGATATACACATGAGACATTGTTACAATGTACTAAATTGTAGGTGTTTGTTCAACTTTTGTAGGTGATAGACTCACGCTTTAGCTTATTTGCCTCCTTAGTGGTGTAAACTACTGTTCGCTGCTCATAGAAGTAAAAGAGTTTAGTTCAAGTGCTAATTATTAGTCATCCGATAATACATGGATATGGTGCATGCAAAAAATATTTTGCAAACAACATAACCTACCATAGATTCGAGGTCATATTGCTTAATTATGCAATTGTCAATCAAATTGAAACTATGGCAGTCTAAAGTTCATACTTTACCTAGCTAAAGACACTAGTTTGGAATTTGTAAAGGTTCATCATGATTTGGGCCCAACGATGTATGGGAGATGGACAGTCTCCTTTGATATAATGTAAAACTTAATGGCCGTATCTTTTGATTGCGTTGAAAGCTTGATTTTTTTACAGCTTCAAGGAATCTTGAAGCTGGGAGTCATACTTCGATCAAATATTTTCTTTACTTCTTGGCTTAAATAATGCAACTTAGTGTAATGTGAGTGATTGCTAACTACAAAATGTCCAAATTTATCGACAGTTAGCTCGAGTAAAAAGCGTCCTTGATCTCATAAGGAAAAAAGCCTTTTTTGTATACGTTAAGTTCGCGAGAGAAACGATAGCTTCGCTCTATAAAGCTACCTTACATTTCACCGCCATTCGTTTGAGCTACTGTTAAAAGCAATAGTAGTTTGGGTTCGTTCTTAAATGAAAAATGTAGTTACTTATTACAGAAATTGAGTCTTCTTTACAATGTAACGTTTAAAATTGTTTAAGCACTTCCAAAGCTAGCATTTTTGCTAGGAATGGAATACTTAGTGTTCTAGATCATTATATTTTATTGCTTGAAACGGAGCATCCACGCAGTTCACTATCAAAACAATATTTTTAAAACACGGTTTGTATATATTTGACTAGTTCTTTGCTAAGCGCAGTTTTATTCGCTTGCGAGTCGTACATAAATATCTGAGTCGTGTAGTATGTGAACATCTCCGTGGTTCATGGCTGAGATTAGAGTGAAGAGAGCGAGAAGTGTCTCAAGTTATTATGTTATGTTATTATTATTTTGATTGCCTTATTATCTAGTTTAGAAACGACTCTTTCTCTCCTTCAAATTTCAGCCTGTCTTTTGATAAGTAAAACAATGGAGGTACGGTTTGTGACGTTTCTCTAACACAAGGAGGGTTTCTTGTGTGATCGTGAATGGCGAGTATGATCAACGCTGATCAGTGTGAGAGTTTTTTTTGCCCATTGATATTTGAAGTGGTTTTTATAAATTCGAAGTGATTCAGACACCGTTAGACACATACTCAACGTCATCTGACGTTGAGTATGTGGAATTGGCTTTATGTAATTTTTTTTTTTATGGTATAGGGGGCAAACGAACAATCGGGTCACCTGACGGTAAATGACTACCGCCGCCCATAGGCACCTGTAACTCGAGAGTCACAAGTGCGTTGCCGCCTCTTTATGGTGGGAGTAGGAGTAGGAGAAGAGGGGGAGAGGGGAAGGACGGGAATAGGGGAGAGGGAAGGGGTAGGGCCTCCGGTAACCTCACTCACGCAGCGAAATGCAATGCAAGCATTGCTTCGCTGCCGGTTTTCTGTGAGGCCGTGGTATCGACCGGAGTCGAGCCGGCCCATACGTGCCGAAGCATGGCTCTCCCACGTAAACATGTAAACAACGTATATACATATTTCTTATATGGCTACCATTAGAAATCATTTTCTTCATACAGAAGTTTTGTTAAACCTTTTTTGCTGTTATCTCGATTCGTTTTCAAGGTCAAGGTTACGTTCCTCAAAAGAAAAAAGGACCCCTTTTAGGACTACTTTGTTGTTCGTCTGTCTGTCTGTCAAGACCCTTTTTCTCAGGACCCCGTTAAGGCATCAAGTTAAAATTAACATCAAATACATAAGTATTTGTATGTTGTAAGTGTTGTAAGTATTTGTATATGTATGTTGTGGTCTTATGTATATGTCTATGATGGTGCGCGTAATTTATAAAAATATATATTTCTTTGTTTTTAATTCCCAGGTTAATGGGACCGACATCTTGTAGCTGGCTTCGAGTATTGCATTTTGAAGTATTTATACATATTCAAAAACAGTTATTATAATACTTAAGTCTGTCATAAATAAATTGTGTCATCCCTTATACACAATGTTTACCAGAGAACTTATAAGTTCTCAAATTAAAATTTCCTACCCATCCTCAATAGATATTCTTACACGTATATTTATGTTTAAACATTAGTTTTTACATTTAAGTGTGTGACGATATCATGGGTTTGTACAACGCACATCCAGTAAGTGAGATAAAACAGATGCGAGATACAAAAACGATTGTGAAATCGGTTTAATATAGAAGATTAAAAATATTCCCGCCGATGATTGAGCAATTTGCGACACGTTTCACTTTGATTCCAATTTTGATTTAGATGTGTTAATTTTTTAAATTTACTTTTTTTATTTGAAAAAAATTTTAATATCTGTATAATAAATGTGTGTTAGATATATACTTTTTTCAAATTAGTACCTAATCTATTAGTTGAAATTTTTTTGATTGACTTTTTTTTAATGGCCTTAAAATATTTACTATGCAAATTAAGTTAAATTTTAGATATATGTATTACGAATGCAAATGCACGTTTAAGACTTATAAAAACTAAAATTAAAATATAATTTGTTAAGATTTTGTGTAAATTGACTGAAATATGTTGATGATTGTTGAAGATGTCTCTGCTACCCATGCGAAGCCGGAGCGGGTTGCTGGTTGTTAATAATTTAATACCTAATACCAAAGCAAATAAGAACTCACCAAACAGTTCAGAGCGTTGCGGTAGGTACGTTTGCTAAAAACAAAAATAAAATTTCGCAACTCAGTCGTAAAAGACTTAAAAAACAAGTAGAGATAAGAATTACACAATAAAAATAACGATAAGTACCTACGTAACGCTGACGTAAGCGAACGAAGAATACAAAGCTTAAGGCGCCCATTACACGGTAGGTTTTGCTGTCAGTTTTGCCACAATCAAAACGGTGATTGACGAATAACCTATCGTCTAATGCAGTGATTAACGGATCTTCAACGAACATCCGTCAATCATGACTTTTCGTAATGATTGACGTTTGCATGAGCGTCTAATGGACGCCTATGAAACGATTACTTTTAAATTGAGACTATTTTTTTTTTGTGTGTGAAGATGTTAATACGTTGGGGTGTAATCTAATTTCTACGTCCTAGGATCCACTATCATGGTCAATCTCTCGCTAAGTGTGAAGATTGACATTCACATTGGAAGAGTCGCGATAATGTTCGCGAAGCTTAGTTCAAGAGTAAGGTAATACAAACATTTGAAAATTGAAAGACTGAAAAGACCATATTGGTATATGGTCTTTCAGGCTTCCATCGTAAGCATACTCTTGTACGGAGCTGAGACCTGGACGACGTATGCGAAATTGGAGCGTAGCTTAGCCTCCTTCTACATATGTTGCCTATAGACCATCGTGGGATTACGAGTACCATTGCCAGTCAGTTTTTAAACAGAGATGATTGAGCACAAGATGGAACCTTCTCGACTTCCACAACGTTTTCATCTGGGCGCAGTAGCGAACGCAAAGATTCCTGTAGGGAGGCCATTGCTTCGCTTTATTTAAAGATTGTGCCAAGAGTTTCTTTTTTTTTTATGAGATATGGCCGCTTTCAGAATTGATCACCAAAAATCGGAAATGCTTGCTGCAAAGCGAACGAAGCAGAATTGATCACCAAAAATCGTAAATACATGCTGGAAAGCGAACGGAGTAACCCAGAATCGTTGCAGATAGTGGCAAATCTTGCGATGAGGGCTGGTTCGATGCTGACAAGAGACATAGACGACATCAAGGCGGCTTAATGTCATCAACCGCGAACTTCTCATGTCATGCTTGTAGCAGGATTGTAGTGCAGGCAGCTTGCAGCACCAAATTTAGTATTTATTATTAATCTAATTTATCGTGATTCACTTATAAGCACTTAGATGTTCCTTCATATGTTGATTGCTTAGTGAAAATTTAATGAACAAAGTTATTGTAAATATGGACTGAAGCAGTTACTTAGATTACTGGCCTTCGTGTTGCCCACTTATTTATGTTTGTGTACCAACTTAATATGTTTGACTTGTCGAACACAATATTTGTAGTCCATGAATAAATGAACGGGACCGAGTCTAGTTTTACTCGAAGAAATTTCATTACCTCCGAGCTTTTAATCCGAGTGGTATATTATAAGACTAATGGTTCCAAATAAATGTTGTATTATTTACGGTGTGATTGATGACTTTTGATGACTGAAACAAGCATATATCTTACAGTTCGGTCATAAAGACGTGGACACTGACGCGAAAAATTAATGAGAATTTTATATGCTGAAGTGGGTCAAAGAAATAGTGAACTTTCTGTCGTATCTATAGGAAAGATTTAAGCACAGCAGTACAAATGTGACCCGAGACGGTGGCGCGACGTATTACGCGCGCGCCTCTCTGATCTGGTAAGGGGTAAGGCCTCCGTACTCCACGGTATGGTCACCTGCTGTCAGGCGGCCATGGTATGCAGGGGTTCCCAGAGGCTTCTTGAAAGACCCACTTGTGATAAAATAAAGTGTAGTTTTAGTTGGTTCGATTCCGACATACCACTTGACCGTGAGCTCCAGTGAGGTGATGACCCGAGGGGATTCCACACGATAACAAAAAAGTACAAACGTGATGATTCTGAGGAGTCCACGTGTAAATGAAAGGAAAAAGAGAAGAGGAGGCTATTTTTACCCTTGAAAACAGTAATTCCTATTAAAGCCGTATTTTAAAACAAGATTCGCTTATTTATTACATATCTAAGAACACGTACTTACTATGTAAGTCGAGACTTCATGTATACGTTATACCCCACATCTGTAGATACTAATATTATCTGAAGAGGTTTTTGTTTGTTTGTTTAAACACGCTACGACGAGAAGGACGGGGGGGGGGTCCAAGAACCATGAAATTAGTGTGCCGTAATTTATGGATGACCCCTAATGAAAT
This sequence comes from Euplagia quadripunctaria, assembly GCA_963859945.1. Lineage (NCBI taxonomy): Eukaryota > Metazoa > Arthropoda > Insecta > Lepidoptera > Erebidae > Euplagia > Euplagia quadripunctaria. The sequence continues at coordinate 2,398,347 of OY982569.1, read as the reverse complement.
TTGGCAACATAGACTGTCTTTTATCCCAGCTAACAGCTAGTATATAATATAGCAGGATATTATTATTATTTAAAATAGAAATATTAAACTCCAGATTCATTATCAACTCTATGTGATATAAAATAAAGAAAAATCAATTCTACATTTTGGTACACACTCATTAACACGCATACAATTTTTTTTTTTTTATATACAGCTCCCGCATTAGGAATTACTCCTGTGTCACGGGGGACTTTACAAACATAGAAACAACGGACACAAAGAACACCCAGACTCAGGTAGGAATCGAACCCACGACCTATAAGCATAGCGATCACTAACCACTAGACCAACAGGCCAGTCAATTACACACACAATTAAAACAAATTAAAGCTTTAATATATCCCTCTGAACGATTTTATTGGTGGGTTTAATGCGTTTACATGTTTGTCGTGGTCAGCGCGACCACATAAGTGCATGCGTGGTCGCTGCGTTTATTCCCGACCACATAATAGGTGCGCGCTGCTTAGGAGTGAGTATGCAATGGTTTAAAGTTATGAGTTTGGTTATGAGATAAAATAAATCAAATATAACACGTTTAAGTTTTAATAAATTAGTTTTTAAATGTGAAAATAATACGTACACGTATTGTACGTGGGAGAGCGATGCTTCGGCACGTATGGGCCGGCTCGACCGGAGTGTTACCACGGCCTAACAGAGAACCGGCAGTGAAGCAATGCTTTCATTGCTTTTCGCCGCGTGAGTAAAGTTACCGGAGGCGCTACCCCCCCCCCCTTGCCCCCTTCTATCCTTCCCCTACTCCCACCTTAAAGGTCGGCAAGGCACTTCTGACTCTTGAGTCGCAGGAGCCTATGGGCGGCGGTAGTCATTTACCAGCAGGTGACCCGTCTGCTCGTTGGCTTCCTATACCATAAAAAAAAATTGTATTGGCGTATTGGGTAAGTTGTGGGAATTGCGATCAATTGTTTGCGGGTTCGACCCCGCGGGTACACAACCGATAAACCCACTTCTAACACAGACATTTAGCTTAATTGAAGGGGTTAACAAGAATACTAGTTGTGTGTGTCTGTGTGACTCAAATTACCTATGTTGTAGTATCTACCATTAAATAACTTTAAAAATCTTCATCCTAAGGGTCCGCTACCCTAGACGATCATGCGGCATGACATATTGAATCATCATGCTGCATGAAGGACCTATTGAGAGTCTATTATGCAGCATGATAATTCACTAAATTCGCTTGTTATAATCAATTTATTCAGTCGATATAGATAGTACAGCGAAGAGTCAAAACGACAAGAACGTCAAAAGCAAATTTATAAATAAAAGGAATTGTCAATCAACTGCCAGCACGTAGTTTGCATGTCATTCGCATCAATCGATACAATGCGCATGTCATGCAGTTCGTCTAGGGTCCGCTTAAGACTGACCTGGCTAATGTTACTTAACCTTGCAAGGTGCTAATTTAACTAACTTACTCGGTTACCACTTAGCCACGAGACCCCCGAGAAAAATCGTATAGTAGTAGGAGAGGGAAAGCCACGTATGGGCCGGCTCGACCGGAGTGATAGACCTCACAGAAAACCGGCAGTGACGCAATGCTTGCATTGTTTTTCTCCCAGTGGGTGAGGTAATCGAAAACCCTAACCCTTCCTCTTCCCCCTCTCCCAATCTTTCCCCACTTCCTCTACTCCCACCGCCGACAAAGCACTTGTGACTCTTGAGTTGCAGGTGCCCATGGGCGGCGGTAGTCACTTAACATCAGGTGACCCATCTTCTCGTTTGCCCTCTATACCATAAAAAAAAAAAAACACTTACGAATGTTTTTATTGTATTTGTATAATATTTCCACTACTTCATTAAATAGTTTTTGTTACACATATATGTATATTTCATTTATTTTTTAAGCTTGAACAGGTGAGCATTAAGTTACATTTAAATCGACCCTATCTTCTTACCGCATAGGATTGCTTTCTGCGATTTTATTGACGACCAATAAAACACTCTGAACTCAACGCATGTTCAGTATTCAGTATAACACTTCATACCAAATACGGATAATTCGAAATCGGAAAAGGTTATAAATAAATAAATATCGTAAAAACCTGAGGAGAGTGTGAATGCATCATTATTTAACGGTACGGATCACGGTGAGTGAGAGGATCAATCACTTATTCAAAGAGAGTGACATCGAGCGCCATCGATATTGCAAATGTAATGAGAAAAAATCATCACAGACTATAAAAAAAAAAAAACAATGCGTTTTGCGTTTAATATGAAAAAAAAAAAAAACCTTTGGACATATCTATGTATCAATACATGAAGATAATTATTTATAAGACTAGTAAGTCCCGCGCGGCTTCGCTCGCGTGTTTTTGTATATTTTGCTCAGAATCTTAAATCTTTTTTCCGAAATAAGAGTAGCTTAAGTTACTCCATATCAGTAATGGGCGTAACTGGTTACTTATGTAATCTCATTAATAATTGAATTACAAAATAATTTTATTAAAATGTAATATACTCGTATAATATATATCATCGTTATTACACGATATTTAATTACATTGTAATTGGAATTACTTTGGATGTGCAATGAAATTTATTACAATTTATTTCAATTTCAAATTCAAAGTATTTCAATAACTAATTACAATGTAACTGTAATTTGTAATTATTAATCTAATTTTAGTTATTAGATGTGTAAATCGGGACTTAGTCGCGGTAATAATTGGAAGGTACAATACATTTTTTCGTTACCCGACGTTTTGATCGAATTGTACCGATCGAGGTCACCGGTACGGGTTTTTTTAGTTAGGTAAAAATATCACACAGTAACATTAAGTATCTGATAAATTTGAAGATTAATAATAATTGGATTATAGTTTTTTGCCATATATCGAATTCGAATTATGAATTTAAAAAAATATACTATAAGTGTTGCCAGAATAAATAAATAGTGTAGTTTCTAACAAACGAGACCAAATAAGTCATCTATATATTCGGATTTAAAAAACTAAGTTTGGACAGTTTTGTATTCAGAAGGTATTTCATTACGGGATAAGCAACGTGTTCTATACAACAGGTCGATACACGTTTTTATAGATATCCGGGTTGGAAGCGTGGACTGAATAAAATCCGGTATTTTTTTGTTTTACATTTTTTATTTGACGTGTAGGTAAATGTATAAACAAAGAATTCATGGTAGGTACATCACAGTGCTTTTTTTTTTATTTATATCTACTTTTTCTCACTATTATCAAACTTTTAACGTTTACTAAATGATCTTGAAATGAAAAAAGGCCTTAACAGACGACAATGTTCGCATTATAGTATAATTATTATATTATCTCAGTAAAAAAAAATATTTTGAGCATAGCGAACTACGGTTTAGAACTAACATATTTAGCAACGAGAATAATTATTATGAACCTTACAAGAAAAAAGCTTTGTTACAAAAAATACACAAACCGTCTAATCCCCAAACCAGGCAGAACCTGTACTATGGTAACCAGACTGCTTTTAAACACTTATACATTTCTAAATCACAACTTATATATTTCTAAATACATACATAATATAGATAAATTACTACACCCAGACACAGAATTATCAACGTCATTATCAAAAACTGGATTGAGAGTAATTAACAAAGAACTATTATGAACTAATCCTCAATCTTTCGAGTGCAGGCGGGCTAAAACAAAAGTCATCTTTCATCTATAATATCACGCCAACAAACATTACCTCGTACAAGTTTAGTCGTTAGGCTCAGAAGTCATTACTCAGCAGTCACATGGATTACACATCCGCCGTCCACACGTCGCGTATTGATTGCTAGTTGCCACACCGGTCATATTGACCCTAAGCGTTTACATACCGAATTATTTCGTAATAACGCATTCGGAGGGTTAACGATAACGGGTCGAATGGGAATTTTAATATCGGTTACCCTTCAAATTCTGCGGGAAACGATTTCGTGGATATTTATATGTTTTGTGTGATTACAGGATTGATGGGATTTTTTGTAGAGAGGTGTATAATTTATGAGTCAGAATCCGAAACACGGCCATTAAGATTGTATTAGAAAAAAGTTGTTCGGAAAAAAATATATAGGTACATATATTTTTACATTAAGATACGTAAGTATTAAAAATACGTACGTACGGATACGTAAGTTTAAATTGTATTTTTTTATTACTGTCATTATCATTGTTAATGTTGACGATATAACTTTTTTTCATACATACACAGTTTTTTATACTAATTTTTAAACTTTCGCGTTCCATGATATTAATATGTATTTGCACGGAATTTAACGCGATCACGAAAGATAATATAATAACTTAAGACACCGTACACACGGCCGTCTGATCCCAAACTAGGCAGAGCCTGTACTATGGTACCCGACTGCTGATAAACATACTTATATATTACTAAATTACATACATATTATAGATAAATTACACCCAGACAAACAACCAATGATCGTGCTCATCACACAATTATTTGTCCTGGGTGGGAATCGAACCCACGACCTCTGGCCCAGCAGTCAGGATCACTAACCACTATGCCAACAGGCCCTTCCAAATAAGTATTACGTACCTCTGAATTGCCTGACGTTTCGACCAGGTTGCACTGGCCGTGGTCACAGGTTGACTAAAGCTGGCTAACAATTCAGAGGTATGTAATACCTATTTCATGATCGCGTTAATTCCCGCATAAATACATAACGGTTTTTTATATTTTTTTTGCAAACAGTTTAAACGACTTCAAAAAAGGAGGAGGTTCTCAATACGACTGTGTTTGTTTTTTGTTACGCGATATGTTCGACAGTGAAGGGGGCATTTATGTTTGTTATGTCTTGGATAGGTTCACCAGCCAGCGCAGTCACTTAAAAGAATGAAAAATATCCAATTCAAAGGATTTCAAAGTAACTAATTAAAATTTCTATTGGCCATAAATAAACAAATGATAAGGCTGCTACGATTCGAGTAGAAATCTGCTATAAACACCAACTGTTATACGGCAGCTCCTTCATGTAGAATGTAGGTATTACGAATCAGGCGTTTTATTAAATCATCCAAAAACCAACACTTGTTTGCGATAAGTAACGAGTTCGATATCCGGCACGCGTCACACGCACGTGATGATAAGTGTTTAGTATTTGTACTTATAATAAGATGAATTAATAATTCTTTCTTCGTTCTTTAACACCCTAAGCGCTAGCTCCTACAAACGTTAACTTCTTTTTTTACTCTTTCTTCTTTTTAAATGATAACTAATTCAGAAACCAACCGTCTGACAAGAACATCTTCATGTCTGTCTATTTATTCGCTTTGTATGAAAAAAAACTAGTAGGTAAAGAGCATATTACGACTTTATGAAAAGCTCTTTAAACATGTCGGCAACTAAAAGGGCCCACGTAATTGACCCCAAAGTGACCACGATCGAAACGACGGAATTTCAAAGGTATACCAAAATTAAAAAAAAATAATGATGAAGAGTTTTGAAGAAAGAATCTATTGAAAGATTGAAGGAAATATCAAAGCCTATTTATAGACCCTACCTCATGAAGAACTACATACGAGTATGTATAAAAAGAACTATACTTATAACAATTATATTAAAAAAAACGTTTTTTTCTGAAGTGTAGATACAGTCTTATTCCCGTTTTAAACGAGTTTAGGCCGACCCACAGACAACTGCTTATATAAATACTTATACAAATAAAAAAAACTTCAACATCGATAGACATACATACATACACATATATATATTACATGTAATTAGCTAACATGATGATCAATCTCAAGCCTATACTAATGACAATGTTTGTCATTGCAATATAACTTAAAAGATACATTTTTGACAAAAATAAACCAACTTCAACGAAATTGATTGCAGAAAAAACGAATGTTATATACTAAGACCTTCCTGAAATTTGTAGAATATGTTAGTGAAACAATCATGAAAATTGGTCATACGGATAGAGTACATAAACTCCATTTGTTTGAAGTCGGTTAAAAATTACAAAAATTTAAAAAACGAATGAAGTTTTGAATATAACCGATTTCACAATAACCCTTCACGTGCTCCACGTATCACTGACCGATAGAGTATGCCAAATAAATTAACCCGCCAAGGTCGCAGTTATTTCTGTGAAAGCACTTGCGTTATAAACGTGCATTCTAGAAGTTTCTTAGATAATTTTTAAAAGTTACTAGGTATAAAATTTTAAAGTTAAAATTTTTTAAATTAATTTTAATTTTTTTTTTTGTCAAAGTGTTGTATAATATAATGGTCTGTTTTAGTTTACATTTAATTCTATGGTAAATTAACAAAGTTATATTTGCATGCCAAATTTCTTGGCAAAACATGTACCGTGCCTATATTTTATGTAACACCTTCTTGTACCACATTTTATACAAATAAATTATTATTATTATTATAAAGCCCTGCTAAGAAGGCCGAACTTCACGGAAATACCAAGTTAAAACGAAAAATAGCTACAGAAAAAAGTTTATATCTTTCTCACTTCAAAATAAGCAGAGTCAACAAAGACACGAGCTTCCTTTATTATCGTTAGACCTGTCCTTCTTTCTTTTTTTTTTACTTCGTACACAAATACAACCAACAATTTGGTCGGAGTACGTTATTCGAAATTCGACCGTGACCGCTTGCCTAGTTATACTTGCCTTAAACCTTGATTACATTATGATTAGAGTAAAATAAATAACCTTAAAGAAACCGCTTACACATAACCCTGCAAAAAGTCGGAACCTTAAACGCATGTAGATCATCATCCTCCGCGCTTTTGCCCAACTAAGTTGGGGTCGGCTTTCAGTCTAACTACGATACGACCGAACTTTGATATTTTACGTGAAGCGACTGCCATCAGACCTCCACAACCCAAGTACTAGGCGATATCGAAGTTCTGTAGTTAGACCAGGTTACCGGACTTTTTAGGGCTGCAACTATCCGTAAAGAATGCGACAATGTTCTAAGTGTAAAATTGCAAAATATATGACGTCACACCAGGGACGGGTGGTTCCACAATTGTGACCACCTGTGACAAAACTTTTATCCCCATCACCTGGATAATTGGCTATCCACCACTGTGCGGTTCTCCAGAAATTTTTTGCCTCGCACAACCAATCTCTGGAACAAGAACAAGAAAAGAGCGTACTCCCATCTCCAAGGCCGGCAACGCACTTGTGACTCTTGAGTTGCAGGTGTCACTTACCATCAGGTGACCCGTCTGCACATTTTCCCCCTTTAATATAAAAAAAAAAACAAAGGACGGGGGGGATACGAAATTCATGTGACGTAATGGATAGATGGATGGCCCAGGGTATTCAACTACAAATTAAAATATACAAAGCCACCATGACCATGCCAGTTCAGCTTTCTGAAGACCAGCACTAACTAATTCTAAGAAGTTTTGTTCAATTTCTCGAAATTTTTTACCTGAACCTGGTAATTTTTGCTGGAAAAAAACGTTTCATGGGCAGCCTGTTCTGCGTCACGCTTCACCAGAAATCACGTGCAGATATTAGCGGTAAGTCTACAATGGTACGATAGGGTGATAATCAATGCTAAAGTGAAAAAAGCAAGAGTCGTACTGCCGTCATTAAATGACGTCACACCGTGCGATAATCGATTTCACTTTGAAACAATTCATGAAAAACAAAGTACTATGTGCGGGCTATTAAGTGTTTTAGATACTTTTTTTATAGGAGGCACAGCATATTCCTGCTCGAATTGGAGTCACCCCAAATAGGCCAAATAGTTTTTTTTTCTGGGAAAGGTACGTTTAAATGACAGCACTGGTGTTAGCGAGTTATTTTTAGGCCGTGTCCTAGTTTACAAACAGTACATTAATTAAGTTGATATTAAATTAAGTGGGTAAATAAACAATCGGTCGAGCTGATGATATGATTGGCTGCAATTGAAGCGTTACTCATCCACACATTCCACACCGACACGGCTGATGAAGTTCTGAAAGTATCCCAGCAGTTGTGGGATGCGCCCTTGTTCAAGTTGCCCATTTGGCTTATTAAAATAATGTCAGACTAAAATATAAATTATATGTATATTATGTACTACTACCGCTTCTAGTTGTGGCCAATAAACTTAGTATCAACTTGTACTTGTTCGTCGATGCATGAGTTCGCTGCGTTACTTACTTGCGTAGGGCTCCGTTTGTACACAATTAACATACATAATTATAAGTATATGGGTTGCCAACCCTATCGTACTTCCTGGAACGCTGGCAACCCTACTGACCTAGTTATAGTGCTGATTATCGGTCTCCCATATGGTGGAGTGGCTTCCACAGTTGGGTGACTCCAATTCCAGTAGTAACCCCATACTGAATAGATAGTTATGGTACAGACGCTTTATACCTGTACTAGCCACCCGTCCCGGCTTCGCACGGGTAGTAGAGACATCTTCAACAATCATCATCATATTATAACCAATTTACACAAAACTTTAACAAATTACACATAAATGATGAAGATCATGAATCGCTCTATCTATTGGTGAAAACCGCATGAAAATCCGTTGTCGTTTTTGATTTTATCGCGAACAGACAGACAGACTTTGTTTTATAATATGTAGTGATAATTACATTACCCAATACTTAAATAATAAACTTACAAAACAAGAGGCAGTTGACAACTTGGTATATTACCTGTAAACAAACAAATTGTACATTAAAACTGGTGAACAACCTGTATAATAAAAAATATATAAAATATGATAATATTAAAGACTAGTAACCCGCCCCGGCTTCGCACGGGTAGCAGAGCATATATCGATTTTTACCGATATCTTCAAAAATCATCGACATATTTCAGCCATTTTACACAAAACCTAACAAATTATACACATAAACCTTCCTCATGAATCACTCTGTCTATTGGTGAAAACCGCATGAAAATCCTTTCAGTAGTTTTTTAGTTTATCGCGAACAGACGGACAGACAGACAGACAGACAGACGTGGCAGGGGACTTTGTTTTATAATATGTAGTGATATTCCACAAATATACCTTATTGGTGATGTGAGTAATTTGGTGATATTTTTTGAGAAACAAGTTACAAGCACATTCAAGAAACAGCGATAGTGAGTTATACATATTACGCGCTTCAATACATTCTTCTCCGTGTAGTAAACAAACTATTTTTACCAATATACCTTCATTTACCTTATTACATAGAGGGAACGTACTTAAGTAATATACTTATATATATATATGTATACACTATATATGTTTATCAGAAAAGCGAGGGAGAGTCACGCTTCAGCACGTATGGGCCGGCTCGACCGGAGTTATACCACGGCCTCACAGAAAACCGGCAGTGAAGTTATTATTACATTGCGTTTCGCCTCGTGAGTTAGGTTACCAGATGCCTTAACCCTTCCCTCCCCCTCTTCCACCTTTCCTCTACTCCTACCTTAAAGGCCGGCAACGCACTTGTGACTCTTGAGTCGCAGGTGCCTATGGGCGGCGGTAGTCATTTACCATCAGGTGACCCGTTTGCTCCCTATAGCGTAAAAAAAGCAAAATGAAAAATGATTTATAAATTTTAAGCCTACAAAGATTCATTACAACAGAAATTTTATGTAAATTTCGGATTTAAATAAATAATCAAAGGCGTGTGAAATATCAAAAGTAAATTGAATTATGAAACAGGTTTAATAATTTATCTTGATCTTTTTTAGAGAGAATTTACCATGAGGTCTATACCTGACAGTCACTGCCTTTGAACGAAGGCAGAGACAACTAAACTGACCACCCTCGCAGTTATTGTTTAAGGCGGTTTCTTCATCATCCCAGAGTCCAGAGTCGTGGTTCTCGTATTGGTTTAATAAACTTGAAAAAATAAAGGCACTGACATTATATTCCAAAGAAATAAGCGTCATTCTGTATACGCTTGGTGCGGAATACTTAAAACAACACGTCCGAGAACTGCTTGCAATTTTAATTTCCAATGTAATATGAACCCTCGTTTACATGTAATAGAAAAAATTGAGTTTAAATAAAGTTGTTATGTTTTTATTCCCAGAAAAGAAGTAATTATTTTCTACATTTTGTTAAAAGATAATGAGTAGAGATGCGCCGAATATTCATTTGGTATTCGGTATTCGGCGTATTCGGCATCTTTTCCACTATTTGTATTCGGCCAAATTGTTCAGTTTTGTTGCCGAATATATTCGGTTCAAGCATTTCTATTTTCTTGGCTCATGTAGCCAAGGTGTAGAACTAAATGACAAGACTTCTTATGTAAGATTTATGTTATACTAGCTGCGCCCCGCGGTTTCACCGAATTATCGAAATTGGGCTACTCTGTAAAATAATATGCGTCATCCCACTAATACTATAAACGTGAAAGTTTGTGAGTATGGATGTGGATGGATGGATATGGATGGATGGATGTCTGTTACTCTTTCACGCAAAAACTACTGAACCGATTGCGATGAAACTTGGTATGTAGATAGCTGGAGACCTGGATTAACATATAGGCTACTTTTTATCCCGATATTCCCACGAGATCGGGACTTACGCGGGTGAAACCGGGGGGCGCTGCTAGTACATAATATAAAAATAAAACATACGGGTTGACTTTAGAACGTCCTCCGTTTTTTCGTCGATTAATAAAACAGAAATGACTATATAGCAGCATATATATACCAGTCGTCCAACAGGACAGTGTCAGAAGCAGGACCTTTCTGCCTTGTAAGTATTACTAGTCTATCTGGTAGCAGCTACGAAGACAGCTGCCGTATAAATCATTGATCTTTAATTAGTAAGGCAATTTTGACATAATAGACCTAAGCCCACGTGGTGTCGAACGCTCACCGAATACTCATAATCCCTCTTTGTACAAGGATCTGAACAATACTACACGAAACAGTATTACGTCAGGAAGGTAGACTATCTATAACAAGGCGTTCGTACAGCCTGACAAGTAACGTGATGCGGACTTGAAAAAAAATAACGGAGCGACAAGAAGCGAAATTCGAAGAGTAAATATTTAACGGCCCGAGTACGCTCAACGTCAGTGTTGCCACCCTCAAAGTTAATGTTTCTACCCAAGTAGTTGCAACCAATTTTAGCCTCATTCACAACCTATTTACATATAATGTTTAGACTTAATGAATGACTAAAATGACTTTAATGTTTCGGAGGCCCAGCCTCCGAAAGCACGACTAATCGATTTTGCATAAGTCGTTGTGATGTAACTGAAGTGACACGGATCCTCCGATTTCTGACGATTGTTAGCAGAGGCGAATTGTTCGCAGCAGTTGAGTGAGACCGTCCTTTGGAGAAGATTAAATCTTCCTGTTCTCTTTTGTATAGGTACTCACTGTATATCCCTCTTCGGGGATAGATACGCGTGACCATAAACAACAGGCTAGTAATAAACATGCAATTATTTTTTAATGTATTGCCTAAAGGGGAGCCGAAAAAATATTACTGTCAATCATGACAAATAGTCACCGTAACCCACCACATATACTCTTAACGAGATAGAATTGTTTGTGAGGAAGCCCAAGGCTCTGTTTTTAATTATTACGCTCATTATGTATCCACATTGGGCGAGCTGTGTGATTGTTTCTAGCATAGAAATATACGTTTGGAAACGGTTTAATAACCTAAAACAAACAATTACGATTTATAATAAACAAGAAAGATTTCCTAAGTCTATTTGAGATAAGACAGAATGTTAGTTGGTTTTTTTAGTTTTGGGGACCTGGCTGTAAAGATTTCGAGTGTACCTAATGTACCTCTCCCTGTAGGGAGTTCGACCGAATGACCTAATTCAGTAACGAAATGCAGATTTTCAAATGAATTAGATAAATAAATTAATTTTAAATTTCAGATTTTCAAACACTATAATTTTAATATAATTCTCTGACCTTTTAAGCCGTGACAATATTAATCCATACAATCAAATTGTATGATTATATCTGGTCGCGATCTAAACGTGACATCATCTTTTCAGCGCCATCTAGGGTTTGCCTTACAAACTATATACATTTGCACAATTAAAGAAACTTTATACATAGTACACCAACTGGCTTTATTACTACACGTATCTCTTGGTCTGAGGAATTGCTATAACTATGAGAACAGTAGGTAATAGGTTTATGAAAATACGCTTGCCACCATTAATAGATTTCGATTTATGAAATCAATAACTGCTTACCATCAAATAAGTCGTGAACCGTGTGCTTGTTTATCTGTGCTGTGATTGTTTATATAAAAAATAGTTTCTTTAGTTAGAGGGCTCCACAACACATAGTTCGAGGTACAGGGTATGTGACTCTGCCTTGCTCCCTTTCATTGCCATGCCCTCATATATTCCGAATTTTCCTATAATTATTATTTTGTGTTTACGTTTGTGGAACCAAATTATGGTTTACAAAATGTGGGTGTGTTTATACGCCTCTGCCGACCCCTTAGGAGAAACAGGCGTTTATGTATTCTTAATACATAAAATAACAGTAAGCCAACGACACCAGTTAAATGGCCTTCTTAATAGAAACTTCATGCATCCGATAGATCCAAACAATGGCGCCTTTGAGTCAACGTGTACAAAGCGTACACGCATCCATAAACATCATCATGTCTACGTAAATGTGTGATACGAGGTCGACGACCCGCCGGCCCCGAGCCACGCAATACCAAATCTTCGGCACTTGCTTCTTGTTTCGAACAGATTAATGGCCAAATAGCCACTATTCATACCTCGTAATACGCTGTCCGCGGACTGAATAGCGGAGACGTCTATATTTTGTAGGAAAACGTGTTATTTCTGCATACGTTTTCGTGGATTTATTTTTATAGGAGATAGTAGGTACTTATTAAGGATAACACATTGAGTAGTTGGATGGTATTCTTTGTAATTTTTAAGAAAATAGAATAGAATATTCTTTATTGTATTTACACCATATAAAAATAACAATGGATTTTAAATTTATTACTGAAGTTAGGTATAATGGGCGGTCTTATCGCTAAAAGCGATCTATACCAGACAACCTTTGGATGGATTTAGTGACACGAAAACTTCGCGAATGGAAGAATAGGAAATTTGGAACACTTTATCTAGAAGAAGAAGTTCTTTTTAGAAGAAGTGCAGAAAGGTAAAAATTGTAAACAATGTGTTACAAATTAAAAAATTACATACAAACGGCTACATCAAGATACACGCCCAGTGTATATGTTGACCTGCTGTGATACCGGCAGTCTAATAATGACAGTTAAATTTATACTGGAAATGAATAGGTAAAAAATATATGAATTATGGACGAATTTCGACAACCAGACGATCTATAGTTTATATAATTTGGCTATCTTATGTATCATGTTTGTTTAGTAGATAAATATGTATAATTATGATATGATGCTTTTCCAATATAATTTCAAACTGCTGGGTATAGGCCATGTGCGTCTTAGCACTCGGACCTCCGTCTTCCGCATCCAGTTCATCCTAGCTACCTTCTTCAGGATGTAATTTACATCCTGAAGAAGGTAGCTAGGATGGTTTGGATGGTATGGATGGGAAGGTAGACGGGATGTAAAAAAAAATAAAAAAACATTGTTTATTCTTCATGCAAAACTTGAAGTCTAAATATCTCAAATGAATCATGATGACTTTAGGAAGCCAAATCATATAAATACGAGAATAACTGACTTGACCTCTCCAACTGAAACGGTGTGGAGACAATATGAGATTTTTGATGTTCAGATAGTGAGCCTAAGAATATCCAGACTTAGAAATACAATTAGACACTTTGTATTCGTTAATTATATGTTTTATCGAGGGTTATCATTTTTCCAATGAAATAGAATGGAAAAAAAAAAACTTTCTGATGTCAAATTTGAATACTCTTGCGAACCCCTGGTCACTTGGGAGAGTTGTATGTTTGTATCAAATTTTAATTTTCACTAACAAATTTCAATTCAATTTCTAAGTCAAACATTTAAATACCAAAGATATTTGTGACCTATTCAACAGTTTAATCAAAGAAATAAACATATTCGACCGCGTAATTTACGCAATTGTATGAAGAGAACACCTCTACTGCTCGAAGCTGACATTAAATATTAATACACTTATCTACGGAGCGTTCAGCTTACAATACTTCTACGCGTATTAGCTACTAACAATGTAGGATTAAGTCGGGGTGGGTGGTGTTGTGATATACGCGGGGCCTTTGTGCAAGTGGACCTTGAGCAAAATGAGAATTCGCTAAGTCCCGGCAAATTGAAAACGTTCCAGCTGAGCGGGAAGGCAGCCCGTAAAACGGTACTGAGCTACCGAACGTCGGATCGCATTAACCATCGCCCTTTGTCGACGACGCTCGACGCGTATCGCCCTTTCACTACCGTTTACAGACATTGCTGTTCGTTCAGATAACGACGAACAAAGCGTTCCCGCCAGGCGAATGCCAATTCGGAAAATGCTCAGTCACCCTTGTACGCTACTGTCGGTACTGCAAGCCGGGCGTGCCACACAGCCTACTTTACTCATACTACCGTCATTCTTTCTCGTGAGAGGATGCTACTTGCACCATAAGCCATGCCAGTCGTCCTTGCTATACCAGACTCTAAGAATGACACTCTTAATGACTGAGATTAAGTCTCTGAATGGGACTTATGTTAATAAATGCTTCCAAAAATATAGGTTTACTTTTACTTCAATTATGTCGTCTTATTTCCAATTTAGTATCTGTATCCTTTAAGTGTATTTATTATTTTTACGGGTGTAATAATTTTATCACTTTTGAAGCATTATAAAGAAATAAATGTTATAATTGTGTGTGAAAAGGAATGGTCGGGAATTAATCTCTTGCGTGTTCTTTTTGTTTTATAGAATCTACTGTTATGTATATTGTGTGCTATTATTAATTTTATGTGCTATATCGTATCACGGATACGTCCCTGACGTTCTAAGACCAAATTATTAAAATGGATTGCTTACATTCTACGAAAAAATTAAAAGATGCTACCAAAATTAGACCATATACATATACATTTTAACGCTTGTAACCCATGTGATAAGATATTTTTTTTATATAATTTGAAATTCGAATAGTTGATTATATTTCATTTGAATTTGGAATGTCGCCGCGCCACTGCAAAGCCTCGGTTATTTATGACGTCATTAGCGACGCGCTAGTTCACAATAATGTTTTGTCGACGTTTTGTTTTCGTTCCGAGTTATGAATGTGTACACTCGTATCTGCAACCAATGTGTTTATAGAAAATTAATCGCGTTGTCCTATTAAATACGAGTGGAAACTAAAACAATATTATTATGTCTAAATACTCAACTGGAGAACCTCAAGCGTTGGAATGGAATTTTCGATGTTACTAGTCTATTGTCTAGAAAATTATACAGAACATACCCAAGTCATCGTGTATTTGAACACGTAATGAACTTTACACATTCTTGGCTAATTTTGAAGGTCATACGTAATTGAAGTAACAGATGAAATTTACTTTTCATATATTTTCTTGAATGCGATATTTTCTTGGTCTTATTTGTTTGGCTCAGTGCTACCTGTTTTAAAACGAGTCGATATTGCACCTTTGTTATTCTGAGTTTCTATAACAGCAAAATTTCTATCGGTCTTTTCAATTTTACTTTCTGATTGTTTTCTTCTACCGTTAAAGAAATTGTTGACATTCCAGTAACATAACACGTTAAATTAGAACGGTGAAGTGTAGTTCCAAATTCAAGTTGTAATAAGATCAGCGAGCAGTGTTGCCATACCTTTTCAAATATAAATATCTTTTTTTTTAGATCAGAAAAGATTAAAAAAGTTTAACGGCTTTATATAATAAGGTTGGGTACCTTATTATATGCCGTTAAACTTTTTTGAACTGTTAATTTGATATTGACCATCCTGAGTTTAACAAACAAGAAGAAATACGGCTATTTTGCATCAGAAATTTAAACGCATTTCTGCCGTTTAAGATGTGGCAATATTGGTAAAAAGTTATAGGCATCCGCGGCAATCAGAAAATCCGCTTACAAGAAAAACTCGGATTAAATCACATCGCATTTCACAGACACGGTAACTTAATTAGATTCTGTAGTCAGCCATAAAGGGAGTGTTCCACTATCACCCACGAGGCCAATAAAGTGTACGGCGTAGTTGTTGGTAGAAATCTAAACGACGAACGAAGCGTATCGTTTGCGGACTTTCAGATCGGTTCGGATACAGCATACAGCCGTGGTGTAGGGCGTTGACCTCGCGCGCGCGCATGTTCGCACACAGCTCTCGGCACAAACATGGTTAAAAATAGCTGGTGACGTCACTTGTTTATCATCGTACGCAAGGTTACGCGGCGAGTGAGTGGCGACCACGAGCCCGACCACGCCGCCGCGACCACGGCCGGCTATGCTGTGATGTAAGGGCCAATGTTCCACGCTGGCCATTATGTTCCCCACAACACGGTATCTATTAAAGCCAGTAAATGTTTTGTGGTCACGAAGTACTAGGGAAGTTCATACGCAACGTAAACAAAATTGCTGAACGGAGAAAGAATTATTTAGAAAATTATCTTAGGAATTTTCTCGAAGACCGATTGAGATATTAAATAAAAGTACAATAAGCTGCCACGATATATGGACGCATATCTATTATTTGTTAGGTTATTGCATTAAAATAATCTTATCGAATCGATAAAAAGATTTGTTTTTCAAGGTCGGGGCGATGACAGATAAACTTTAACCTTGGCAGTGAACTTTTATTTGTATATTTTAAATTTACATAAAAAACACGCGAATTTGAAATTAGAAAAGTGACGAAACTAGTCACTTTTTCTTTATCGTTTAGAAACCACCAGGGTTATCACCTCACCGGAGCTAACGATGGTGTGTTGGAATGGAATCGACTAAAACCATCGCATCAGCATCAGGGTCTATTGCAGGGGACCTAGGTATTCCCTACGAAGGAAGCCTCTTACCCCTGTAGAATTTAGCCACCTGATCAACAGGCGAAGGAGATCAGAAACGCGCTCGGGACACGTCGCGCCACCGTCTCAGATCTGGTTCTGCAAAGAAAACCGGCCGGAGATCATTCTGCGCTCTACGGGTCTGGGGCGTCTTCTGCAGGACAGGGGAATGCTTGTGGGGACATAGGTTCCCGGCCTATATTTAACACACGCACAGGTACTTAACCCGAAGGAGAGGCTGCCATGTAGTTTCTTCAGCCAATCCTCCATAATGGGTCTTGCATGGCCACAACTATGGCAGGGCATGCCCTGCGGCGCTCGGTAGCTCTAGTAGTTCTCAACCTGGCGAAACTAGGATCGTTGTGCTCCGATTTTACGAGGCATAGTTCTCAGGCCCTGCTCTCTCCTTGCGCCATTGGTATGATTACGCAAGAGCTTTCGCCTCTAGGTCCCGTAAAGCAGAACCGGCTAGAACCCTCGCCGCTTCAAAAGATATCGCACGGCATCCTCTTATGACTCTGACGGGTCATGGCCCGCTGGGGTCGCTGTAGTATCGCAATATTGCGGACCGTCAAGTTCTCCACCCATGAGAAAACTAGTCACTAGAAATTGAATTTTAACATTCAGAATTGTTTAACATAAAATTTCAAAGCCCATGTTTGTGTATTAAACGTTTGGTAGGTTAAGGAAATCATCTGAGAACTGAGAAAGTAACAAATCCCTAAACATCGGGCAGAAGAATGGTTATGCCATCTTAATTTTTTTTATATTATTATACTAGCACTACTAGTAGTGTGTGAACCATGTTCACACACTACGTAAGTAAGAAGGTTGGCTCGCTATATCACGTGAGTAACTTGGGCCCGCCAATCAAGGTTGGAGTCAATGTATAAACCCAGGTCTTTAACCACTGAACTTATAACTATATTTAAGCGGTCAAAGACAATTGGTGTGATTGAAGTAGTGTCTAACCTGCTCATCATTTGTTTGGTTCCTATGACGATCGCCTGATATTTATTAGGATTTACTGATAAGCCGAATCTTGTCGACCAGGATTTTATGAGTTCTAAATCCTTGTTAACCTTACCAATGGCTTGCGATATCGCAAGCCATTGGTAAGATATATATCTTCAACCCTGGCCTGTGTATAAAGCTGCAAGTCATCGGCATATAGGTTATACGTACACTGAAGGTTATCAGATTAATAAATAATGAAAATAATAAAGGAGATAATATATTCTCTTGAGGGACGTCCAGAGGTCACTCCAACTCGATGAAAAGTCATCACCACGAACGCACTGCCGACGTCCCTGAGAATAAGTGGAGAACCATTCCCGTGCTTTTGAGGAGATCATAAGATATGAAAGGACGGATAGGACCTCGTGACTGACGGTATTGAAGGCATTCGAAAACACAACACAACAGTTTATTCTCCTCAAAATAAAATAGATGATGTCGTTACAGCAGACCTGTTCATTTATCTAATGACCTATACGATATCTTTTTTCACATATTCCATGAGTTCGATAACGTTTGGATTCGAACTTACTAGAGATATAGTGATACTGAAATCTTAGTAAGAGGCCATAGTGGTTCACCATTACCTTGACCGCAAGAAACCGAAAAAAACCACAACTGATGAAACACGCAAATCACATAACAGGGAAAACATTGAAGCACTAGCAGCGCCCCGCGGTTTCATCTGTGTAAGCCCTGATCCCGTGGGAATATCGAAATAAAAAGTAGCTTATGTGTTAATCCAGGTCTCCAGCTATCTACATACCAAGTTTCATCGCAATCGGTTCGGTAGTTTTTTCGTGAAAGAGTAACAAACATCCATACATCCTAACAAACTTTCACGTTTATAATATTAGTAGGATACACGCTCAGACGTGATTATCTTGTTTTGACGGGATGAAGGTCGATCCTCGCTTACAGTGTTAGTATTATACATGTCATAATATAATATAGCTTTACATTACTAAAAAATCTTAAAACTTATCAATTACTATTTTTATATTAATTATGGACATTATACATTGTATGTATTAACCCGTAAGAAGAAACATTTGAAGTCAAGTGAAAAATACTGGTAAGTATATATTATGATATTATTGGATTTTTTTTAATTAGAAGTTTTGAGGGGAAAAAAAGGAATATAGGCTTGGAAATAAAAACTAAAATAGATTTATATTTATTTATCAATTCGGATTCAGTTCTTGTTTTTCGTTATTTTTACTTTTTACTGCGTAAATAAACTGCGTGAAATGGATGAAATCAAGTTCAAGTGTCATCGAACTCATGCTATCGGAATAATATTATAATAAGATCATATTATTATTATCATACTATAAAACAAAGTCCCCCAAAGCGTCTGTCTGCCTGTCTGTTCGCAATACTGAACGGATTTTCATGCGGTTTTCACTAATAGACAGAGTGATTGAGTGAGTTTAGGTGTATAGTTTGTACCCGTGCGAAGCCGGGGCGGGTTACTAGTCATATTATAAAACAAAGGCCCCCGCCGCGTCTGTCTGTCTATAAACTGAAAAACGGATTTTAGACATAGACAGAATGATTCCTGAGGAAGGTTTAGGTGTATAATTTGTTAAGATTTTGTGTAAATTGATTGAAATATGTTGATGATTGTTGAAGAGGTCTCTGTTACCCGTGCGAAGCCGGGGCGGGTTGCTAGTAAGATCATATTTTTGGCCAATCCTTGTTCGTCTGAGTAAAATTCCTTTTTAAAATCTCATATCTCACAAAAAAAACAAATTTAAAAAAAAAATTATCCGAATGTTAGTAATGTATAAAAACCATTCTTTCTGCTCACAAAGTTTGTTTATCAAAAATTACGAGTGGAAATAATGTAAAAAGCGGTCACTCTCACTCCCCATAAGTGGGCCATCAGAACCTGTTATGAAGTCAATGGCATACAAAGTTGTTGCCACAGTACACATGCACCCGGTCAAAAACATCGCAACACGTAGATAAATGTCGATAAGTTATTACATTTTATAAAATCTTTAATAAAAGTAGAATATTTCTTTTTATGGTATAGGGGGCAAACGAGCAGACGGGTCATCTGGTGGTAAATGACTACCGCCGCCCATGGGCACCTGCAACTCAAGAGTCAAAAGTGCGTTAGGAGTAAGGGAAGAGGGGGAAGAGAGGGAGAGGCGAGGAGGGAGAGAGGTAAGGGTTAGGACCTCCGGTAACCTCACTCATTCGGCGAAAAGCAATGCAACGTTGCTTCACTGGCGGTTTTCTGTGAGGCTGTGGTATCACTCCGGTCGAGCCGTCCAATACGTGCCAAAGCATGGCTCTCCCACGACCAATATTATTGTAGATAGTACATACCTAAACTAACTACTATATAGATACATACATATTATAGTATATATGTATAGTTTGCTCTTAAGGCTAAGCCAGCAGCCATCTTTTATAACTATTTCGACGGTGTCCTCACGTGCAGCCAATGGTCGCGCACGTTCTCACAGAATTGGATTCTGTAGCCATCAAAGGGCACATGCGAGAGCTTATCATCCTAACTCCTCTGCTAATAGATAGTAGCAGTCACCATAGCCGAAATCGGCGTGGAAGTTTAATATAATTATATAGCTTATATAGCTGTAAGGAGGCGACGCCCGCGTGTGGTTGGACGTCGTCGCCTAATCGAGAGGATTTTACCTAAAGGTGATGGCCGCGTTGTTGCGGGCTGGCCCTAGGAGAGGTCCGGGTATCTTAATAAAAGCTGTTCCAGGATCCCAACTATTTTAGGCGCAGTATGGCACACCGTGAAGGTTTAGTCGATTTAATTTCGACACACCGCCAAAACCCCGGTGAGGTATCGGCCGGAGGTGGTTTCCTCACGCACAAAAAAAAAGTTCGTGACTGTTATTCATATTTATTAATGAGTAGCTTATGCCCGCGGCTTCACTACGTAAAAGTAATTTTCCCACCTCTCACGAACAGCATTTTTTTCTGGATAAAAGGTACCCTATGTCAACTTTTAAACTTTCGCGTTCCATGATATAAGTATGTATTCACACGGGAATTGACGCGATCACCTGAACCTGAAATGCCTGACATTTCGACCAGGTTGCACGGTTGACCACGGCCAGTGCAAACTGGGCGAAACGTCAGGCAATTCAGAGGTATGTAATACCTTTGTGTGAATACATAATTGTACCCTATGCTCTCTGTATCCCTAGCAAGTGTATGCAAAATTTCATGATGATCGGCAGAATGGTACGGCAGCGCATAAAATCAGACCCGACGGGGGCCTTTTATCAAGGAGTGAAGCGTCCTGCGGCAAAGATGCAAAGATGTTAGACGTGTGTAAATCAGACATCTCCAATACATATCTAAACAATTGATCAGATTGTGATTTAACTTTGGCAGGGTCTTCTGAGAACGCCCGCTAGGGTTTCTGTTCTTGAGAGTTCATTTTCAAATACAAATTTCGCAATTTCTTCTTTCAGTTTAAGTGATTACTTAGTCAGCTGCCATTACCCTATTTAACAGTGGGAGAGCCATGCTTCGGCACGTATGGGCCGGCTCGACTGGAGTGATAATAGGCCTCACCGAAAACCAGCAGTGTGAAGCAATGCTTACATTGCTTTTCGCTGAGTGAGCGAGGTTACCGGATGCCCTAACCCTTCCCTCTACCCCTCTTCCCCCTTTCCCTACTCCCACCTCAAAGGCCGGCAACGCACTTTTGACTCATGAGTTTCAGTTACCCATGGGCGGCGGTAGTCATTTACCATCAGGTGACCCGTCTGCTCGTTTGCTCCCTATAACATAAAAAAAAGTGCCGTAAGTAAATCACGTGTTGAGTTCAATTTTACGACTCAGGGTTAATGCCCTCAATTCAGGGGTGGTTACCTTTTGTTTTTTAAACGGCCACCAACAACCGGCGGGGTTTTACACAAAATACACTCAAACTCAGAACAACTATCTATAAATTATACAGACTTATATTGTACTAAGATTATCGGACAGACTACGCCTTCCGTACAGGGAGAGTTGTCTCAGTAAAATAAACAAAAGTTAAATAATAAAATTATTTGAGTGTTGCCACAGGTTCCTCCTACCTTTGTACTTCATGTACCACCTATCCGTCTCCGTAGCGAATGTTCGCCCACCATAATGAGTCATAAACTTGAGACTTCTCCGGTTCTAAACACACTCGAGTAATACGAAGAACTATAAAACAGCGCTTAACAGCGCGTTAAAACGTTTATTTATATTTAAATAACAGCTGTCCGACAGTAAAATTAACATTCCTCGCATACAGCTCAAGCATCAAAATGTCGAAATATCAAATTAATGGTTGACACATCATGTACCTTAAATCGGGAATGTAATAGAAGATACTGTGGTTTCGTACTTTATTAAATTCAACAAAATCTTTTATTGCCTCTGTGGTTCATCAATATTAATAGAGTAGTACTGTTTTTTTTTTCTTTATTAGCTTGGTATGTATGTATGTAACGGAATTTTTGAACGTGATTCTCACCCCCTTCAAAACGTCGGATTAATTTGAAACTTTGCACACTTATCAAGGACCGATGGCAATGCAATAATTTAAATAGTTTGTTCCATTATCCTGATCAGGATCTTCAGGATTAGCGATTATTTATATGCGAAAACATGTCTTGCGCCAAGTACCTACGCGATTAAAATAAACATTCCGGGGAGGGAGCCTGAAAAAAAGAACTAAAAAGTGAAAAATAAATAATAGTTTAAAAAACTAAAAAACACCCTTTAATAGAAAACCAAACTAAAAAGTAGAAAATTATTTTCAATAAATTTAAATTAAGAATACATATGTGGTGGTTAATGCTGACACGTAATTCTGAGAACTCTGTAACAAGTAATATTTCACACACAGAGTTCAGTCGTTGTATGAACTTCATTATCGATACCTGTGTTGTAATTCCTCAGTAAGAATAAATTATATTTTCGGTGACCTCCGGTATTATTTCTCTCCTGCACACATTACCTTACACGCAGTATATAGTAAAGTAGCCCCAGATACCCCAAGTGGCGTAAAACACAACATATACATATATTGATTAACAAAAAAACATATTCTATTGTAAAAAAGCGTGGGGTGCATTTAAAGATATTTTCATAACGACTACTTTTACCACGATCTGTCAATAATTATTTATAACATCAAGTACCCCAGGCTTTTCACACCCCAACCACCATTCTGTGATCTTTACAAGCTCGCCTATTCCCCTTGATGATGGACGTCCTATGCTGTGCTTTCTGGTCAGTGGTCTCCATTCTAAAACTCACTTACCTTTATACAAGTTAGTTTAAATAAAACAAATAGTAGGTAGATGCGTTCACTCCTTAAGCATGTGACCTTAGGAGTGGTATGTGATGATTATATATTAATTACAAGAGCTATTAAAAAATTTGTATAAACTTAAGTATAGTTTTAAATGCTTATAAATCCATGTTAAGGACATCTAATACATACATATGATAGTTCGAACAACATACCAGAACATATAAAAAAAAAAGGTGTGTGTCAGCTCCGACGCACGACTGGAGTTTACAATGTACTGGCGGTTCTGTCTCTCTCTCTCTCTCATCATTTGTAGACGCTGTACAGTATATTTTCTATACATATATACATGCGTCGAGGATATGGAGTAAACTGCAATAAAGCACAAAAAGCACAACAAAGCGTTAAAGCGTTACTCCCTCCGATCACTAAATTTGACTCTTCATATTTTTTTCATACCGGGCGCCTTATATGAAAATCGATTCTTAAGGAGTAAACTCCAAAAATGAGAATATGAGTTTAACAGCATGCCTGTTTACAACAAAATAAATCAGACAAGTGTGCAAGTGACTCGCGCCCCTAAGGGTTCCCCACAAACTTGTTTCATCCATCTTAGGGCTCGAGAGACAAATTACTCAAAGAATTTAATAACTACGAAAAATGGTAAATATAATTGAAGGAGAAATTCAAAGATGTAGTGCACGCAATAATTGTCCTGCTATATACTAGCTATGTTAAAAACCGTGACGAGCTACAGGCAAATACACGCGCTATTGCGGCCTGCAGTTGCAGTCGACCGCATTGGTGCCTGCGGTCGCGGCAGTTTTTATTCCGATACGGACGGCAGACCGCACGTACCGCGCGCATTTCCATACATTAGCGGGGATCAGAATGTTGTAATATATGTCAGATAGTTTATTAATGTGCCTTTTGTTAGAAGACGAAGATGACGAATTGTTGTTAATTTATGCTAAAAGCAAAGAAAACTAACTGATATTTTAATTAAAAGCCGATCCAAGGAAGAAAGTTATGTATAAGTTATGTATTTTTATAATAGTACTGTATTAATTAAAAACCATATAACAGGCACAGAGGAAATGTTTAAAAAGTATTGTCGAGTAAATAAAATTTTGTGTGCGAGCGCTCTGCGGTCCGCCATCGCTGCACGCCTCGGCCGCACGCTGCAATGTCGCCCTACTCAAAATCATTTTCATTGAAACCAATAGTGTGGCTTGCAGTTTGCCGTTTGCAGTCTATAGTAGACTTGTACCGTTACCCGACATGCAACATCTTTACAACAAAAGTATATATATAACAAAAAAAACCGGCCAAGTGCGAGTCGGACTCGCGCACCGAGGGTTCCGTAAAATATTTTTATTATATGATGTAACTAAAAATATACGGTTTTCGCAATTTTCCCTTTATCTGTGCTATACGACGTTGCTTCGTACCAAATTTCAAGATTCTGAGTTCACGGGAAGTACCCTGTAGGTTTTTGATTCCCTTGCGAGTGTCGAAAATTTGTGGAAATTTGCGGCATAAACGGCTGTATCTTTAGCTTAGAAGTTTGATTTTTTCACAGCTCGAAGGGACAGTAGACTTGAGTATTTGATATAAATTCCAGCTTGATACCTCCACGCGTTCCTGAGAAAAAGGGTCTTGACAGACAGACAGACAGACAGACACACGGACGGACGGACAACAAAGTGGTCCTATAAGGGTTCCGTTTTTTCCTTTCGAGGTACGGAACCCTAAATAGGTGTAATTACTATAAATTAAGGGTTTCTAGAAAACGTTTTTACCAGTGAGACGATGCTTCTTGCCAAATTTCATGGTTCTTGGACCTCTATACAGGGATGCAGGATTAGATTTTGGAAATATGCGTATATTTTTTATTGCTTTAATTAGAAGTTTGTTTTTACAGCTTGATTAGTCTGATTGTTTAATGCCTCTATCCGTTCTTCGGCTGTTTCGCCTTTGCCTGCCGTTTTACTTATCAAGTTACGGAACTCTAAAAACAATTCAGCAACAATGGTTCACACTGCTTACTCATTCATATCGTACTTTCGCCAGTAAACATTATAGCTTTTCGTTGGTTTCGTGTTGCTTTTAATAATTTGTTTACAGATTACATACAAAGTGTGTAGGGAATCTATATCTTAATACGTGAAAAGAATTCTTTGTACTCATTTTTAAGAAAATTCCACAAACGCAGGAACGTGGAATTGGGAATACTTAAAGATTATGAATAAAAGTGCAAAAAGCTAAAAACTTTAAACAATATGTGTCACAAATTTAAAAAAAATGTAAAATAGTCAAGCTTAGCCCGTCCAGTATTTATGTTGATGCGTCATGGTTTGCAAGTCTATACAATGACAGTTTAAGTTATACTAGCCAGCGAAATAAAGCAAAAATTAATTAAGGTCAAACTTCGACCACCAGGCGTCTCTGGTTCGTAGTAAAATATATTGCTTTTAGCCGCGCATACATCTGCCATCGAAACATTTCAAATCTTTCAAAAAATTTAATATCATTCGAAAAATAACAAAACTACATCTGTCGTAAGCATGATACCTTTAATCTAAATATTTTAGATTTAAAAAACATTGACTAGCAACCCGCCTGGCTTCGTAAGAGTAGCAGAGACATCTTCAACAATCATGATCATATTTTAACCAATTTACACAAAAGCCTAACAAATTATGTACCTTCCTCATGAATTGCTCTACCTGCTGGTGAAAAGCGCATGAAAATCCATTTAGTAGCTTTTGAGTTTATCGCGAACAGACAGACAGACGCGGTAGGGGACTTTATTTTATAATATGTAGTGATAGTGATATCGACCGATAGTCGACTTTGAACCACTAAGGAGTCATCACATCCCACTAATATTATAAATGTGAAAGTTTGGATGGATAGATGGATGTTTGTTACTCGTTCACGCAAAAACCGATGGGCACCACTGAACCGATTGCGATGAAATTTGATATGTAGATAGCTGGAAACCTGGATTAACGCATAGGCTACTTTTTATCCCGATATTGAAATAAAAATATGTGAAACCGCGAGGCGCTGCTAGTATTATTATGCTTTGCATACCTGACAGTGTAGATATAATATGCCTATCAAAAATATTGTTTACAGTGCCAGCACACCAGTCAGTTAATAAATTTTGAATAATTTCTCATTAATGTTCAGCAAACAAAATGACGCGACATCGAACGATGCTTGCGGAGCGCTAATTTATGTACATTATAAAGTACTAAGTTACAAGTAGCTGTGTTACTATATCGCTCAGGTAATACCTAGCCTAGGCTATGACCTATGTTCTTGTATTTATTGTTATAAATACCTAAGTTCTTGGCTATATACGGTTTCGTGCTGTCTTTATGGTCACGAAAGGTGTATCGCTTACGCGATGGCAGCGCGTAAGCGATAATTATTCAGTAATTTAATCGTAAAAGGGACGTAAAAGGGAGTATGTTATCCTTTGAATAAAATTCAATAAAATTTGAAGTAATTTATGTCGTTTGTGTTTTTAACAAACGACCTTAATTTCTTTTTAAGATATAATTTATTTAAATGTCTATAAAATAGTGAAAGTTTAATAAAAATAGTTTTTGGTACTTTTGAAGCGAATCTCGTTATCATAAGCATTAATAATAATTAATTATGAAATAATAATTATCAACTGTAAATACATTTTTATCAAATCACTAGCTGTCCCCGCAGTTTCACCTCCGTTTATCTCTCCGCTCCGTTCCTATTGGTCTTAGCGTGATGATATATAGCCTATAGCCTTCCTCGATAAATGAGCTATGTAACACTGAAAGAAATCTTTCAAATCGGACCAGTAGTTCCTGAGATTAGCGCGTTCAAGCAAACAAACAAACTCTTCAGCTTTATATATTAGTATAGATTTAAACAACTCGTTTGGATTGGATCTTCAGCGCAGTTAGAATTGTCAATTTTCCTGTCTCTACGCCTAGACCTCTGGACATCTTGCTTACCATAATACACAACGTATCTCTGCGATGATACCAGCGATGTAGAAAAAACAATTATGGAATACAATATTTATTATCTCCTCTTCGTTCTCAGTCTATCTCTGTACTTTACAGTCATTTTTGGAATCTATTCTCTGCCCTTCCCTGTCGCCTCGACGTGGTACGGTTTTGTTGCGGTTAACCTTTTAAATGACATTTGAAATAAATCATATATAAATTTTCAAAATCGTGTCTTGTAAAACACGATTTTGGTAACACATGGTTCCTTAAACGCTGTCGTGATAGGTTACCGCGATAACATCCAACTCAGTGGCTTAGTTTCCTGACACTTACATTTTTATGAGTCTCAATGAAGTGATGCAAGCTCGTCTGTCGTGTCAGGAGTATCTCTCATGGAGGTGGATCGTTGAGGACAAACAGTCGCAGCACCGACGGTCCTCTCATGAAGTGAATGAGAATGGAAGTACCTGCACACTAGCGAAGATATTAGGTTATATGGCTGTGGCAGTGGTTTTGACGGTGAATTGGGATCTGAGAAGGGGATGGAGTGACCAACGAGTGACAAAACTCACATTGGTTTATTAAGAAGTGTTTAATTCCGTAATAACAAGAATGTGTATTATTCTTATATAGAGTTTTAAGTTAGGAACTGTGGGTTTCCAGTTTTATTATTAGTGGTATCTTGAAACTCAAAAAAGAAGGTTTTTAATCTATCTTACTAATATTACAAAGGTGAAAGTTAGTGACGACGGATGGAAGGCTGTTTGTTACTCATTCACGCAAAAACGGCTGAACGGATATGGATGAAATTTGGCACAGAGATAGATTATAGTCTGGAATAGCACATAGGCTATTTTTAATCCCGGAAAAATGTACGGTTCCCGTGGTATAGGTTTCACCAAATTTCCTCGCGAACGAAGTCGCGGGCAACAGCTAATAGTATAAATAGGAATCTGAGCTTGTTTTTTTGTTTGCTGCTGTTGTAACGCTTTCACTCCTTAACTGCTGAACCCATAGTCGTGAAATTTTGCGTACACATTGTCAGTGAAACAGAAAAGGTCATAGGGTTTTATTCCGAAAAAACATACAGATATATTTAGAATTAAGACATAGGGATGGAATTCCCCAAAATGTCCAACAAGTCGAAGTCGAAGTCAACAGAAGTCGAAGACAACAGTAGTATTACATATGACAAAATGCGCATACGAAAAAAAAAAAAGTTTGTTTTTAAGCTGACTTAACTATTTCTATTTATAGGCTATATATACATATAACTATTTATCTATATGTGTATAAAAGAGTTATCTGTAAGATAATATAGAGTTCAAACAAAAATAATATATAACTTTAAAATAATTATAGTTTAAAAAACACGCTTTTATAGAAAATTCAATAAAAAAATTAAAAAAATTTAATCGAATTATTGCATTGTCATCGGTCTGTGACAGGTGTGCAAAATTTGAACGAAATCTGGCCGTTTAAAATGGGTCAAAATCGTGCCCAAAGGAGTCTGTTACAAACAAACATACATACAAGTGAAGCTAATATAAAGCGTGTAAAAAAGATACAAACAGCCGAACCTAGAACCTCCTCCTTTTTTTAAGTCGGTTAATAACAATAACATTCATCACTTTAAACGTCAAGGTTGCTTAATTTTAAGAAAAATCAACAAACACTACATCTGTCCTTAATTTTCGAGGGTTTTAATTCGGTCCGTAGATGGCGGAAATATCAGTGAACATACATTAACAAAATACATACACCCTAACATAGAACCTTCTCCTTTTTTTTAAGTCGGTTAAAAATACAGTTACGTACAACTTACGAACAATCGCTTTATGCAACAACTCTAAATTAGATAACATCTGAGTGACACTCACTATAATAACGGGAACACATCTAATCCCGCTTAAATTTACAACACGGAGACTCAAATGTATAAGAACAAAGAGATTTCGTAAGCCAGTAACAATGATGAATGGTATTCTGCAAATAATTGTTCTTCGAAGCTAAGGGCTGGGTTCGGGGGTTGGTAGCGAGGGGCGGGGGGCCAGTGGGCGCGGCAGGGCTGTGACGTCACGGCCCTGCGGTCGACGACCCGCGCGCGAACAGCTGACGCCGACAAGATGTGCAAGGCACACGTAACAGTCAGTACGGTAACGGTACAGTGGAACAGCTAATTAAGGTTTTAGCGCCACTGACACACTTTTTATTAACTAGTTGTATAATGTGGAAGGGTGAGTTCAATGACCTTGGTCCTGCTAGTGAATATAATAATCTATTGCATTGTAGGTTTGTGATACTGTAGTATAAGTAAATCCAAGTATAAATTGTTTGATGGAAATCTTTAGGTAAAATTACTCGGAATTTTCGGAGTCCGCAATAAAGGGTTTGACGGATTTTAATAATTTTATTTTGTGGCTACAGGGTCGTCTGAATAGTTCCCACTTACTTTTGAAACCGCTAGCTGGCGCCTTTGTCATCGACAATGTCCGTTAAGTTAGCTAATTCTGCGTGTTTAAGACGATGTTCGGGGCTCTTACCTTATCTTTATTTTCGTACATGCTATGTTTACCAATGAATGAAAAAAAATTGAATGAAACAATGAATTTATATTGTTACTAGCTGCGCCCCGAGGTGTCACCCGCGTAAGTCCGTCAAGTTTTCTTAAATTTTCTAATTTTCTGCGCAACTTTCTTAATTTTTTCTTTCATAAGAACCTTCGCGTGACTATAACAAACACACGTGATGCCGTGACCAAGGGAAATAGGGATTCATTTTTTTTATATATATAGATTTACGAAGAATTGTTAGTCATTTATTTTGATTATTAGTGAAACATCTGAATAATTTCACTTACTAAAAATTTCATTCAATAAAATTATCTTTTTATATATATGTAAGTACTTACGTACTCCGATTCAGAGTAATCCAACAAGGATACGTTTGGTCAAAAAAAATATTTTTAAAACACTCATAAATGGAACATTTGCCGTGTCTGTGAGGTAAAACCTAAAATAACTGAGTAAATGATATTCAAAGTCTAAAGTCTAAAGATACCAATGATCACGTTACATATTTTTGACAGTTCCCTGTGTAACACTTCTAAATCTACGTTATTTTACCAACGTTATTTCTAACGTTATTTTAGAAACCTCAGATTTTTTCTTTTTTAGAACTTTTGCAGTAACATACACGCTTATAAATACGTGGGCGTGTAGAGGCCGATTGTGTACGGTAACGTAGAAAAAGTTCAAAGAAGGCCAGACGGCTGGGTCATTATAACTGCATCTTTGCTCATCTTAAACTGAAAATGTCAACGCACTCATACATATACTAGACAAGAACTAATTCACATACACTTACGATTTTAAAGTATAAAATAATAGCCTTAAGGGGTATTTCGTTGTTTCATACCACAAAATGTTCGCACCACGATGTGAATCGCACATGGAGCCTTTTTGAATTGGCTGTTTGGCACCACGGTTTGAATCACACATGGAGCCTTTTTGAATTGGCTGTTTGGCACCACGGTTTGAATCACACATGGAGCCTTTTTGAATTGGCTGCTTGACACCATGGTGTGAATCAGGTATCCGTCTCAAATGTATTAAAACAAACTGCATTTCATAATAGGTATTGATTCTTCTTGTGACCATTATGAGAGAAAGTAGGTCAATGCGTTCAACGAAATGTATTTTTTAAGCGACGAAGGTGGCAAAGAAGTATACGTTCTACTTGATGATATGCGGTTACCGAACTAGAAGAATCAAGCGTGCTTTGATAAAATGAAAAAACATTAGCGTCGTATTAATACATAACCAAAAGTGCCTGTGGAATCCTATGGAAGTGTTTAAAAACATGTCCGATTCAAATTGGTTACAGTATGTGCTAGTTTGCCACCTAAAGTGTATTATAAAACATAACGAACTTATACTTAATTATGTATTTATATGCGAATTAACGCGATCACGAAATAGGTATTACTAATTTAATTTAGACTTAAGTATTCGTATTTTATTACGTATTTTAATGTAAAAATATAATTATGTGCCTTTATATTTTTTTCTTAATAAATTTATTTTTATTTATCAACAATTTCTGCGATTGAACGTTTTAATCTTCAACGCAATTGTTGTTGTAGATGCCTATGACGTACTAGCGTCCGTAATGAATACATCATTTTCGATACAGACGTTTTATTAGAAAACTGTCTTTATAGCTATGATTGGTGAACATCAGTTCAGCTGTTTAGAAGGTACCAGTTTTATTCTGGTGTCGGGTTTTAAACCGTGTGTCTACATAAGTTGCAAATGGAATATTATTACTTTTATGTTAAACTAGCCGTCCCCCGCAGTTTCACCCACGTTACACTAAGGGACGTAGCGTGATATTACATAGCCTATAATGTTCCTCAATGAATACTCTGTCCAATACAAAAAGAATTATTAACATCCGAATAATAGTTCCAGAGATTAGCGCGTTTAAACAAACAAACTCTTCAGCTTTATTATATTAGTACAGATAACCAAGGTTACATATTGGATTTTATGAAAAAGTAATAACAAGAATTTACAAACAACAATGCTCTATGTCGACACAAGCGATGTTATTAAAATACTGATTTGTTCGATACCCGTGACGCCAAACGACGTAACCCAATTAAAAGTTACCTAATTCATAGGAATAAAATGAAGGCTTTTAGCATTAAAACAACAAATATCATATTAAATTACATTTTCTTTGAAGAGGTAGCGGTGTATTACACACAGACTCCCCCCCCCCCCTCCCCCTTTAAGTAGCCAACATAATAGGCCATGAGCCTATTACCTGTCGTGCATGTTTCTAGACTTCGTGCTTTTACCAGAGACCATAAAGAAAAAACAGAAAAAAATCATATTCACAGTCAATAAATAAACTTACTGTTTGAAAGCTATTAGGTTAAAAAAATAATGTGTACCTCGCGTGTCTATCAAATAGCATCTGGTTCAGCATAAATAACAGTTTACCCATAGCGGGAATCAAACCCAGGACCAAATATAACGCAAAACAACAAGACATTGTATAACACACACATAAGTTTGAAGTGATAGTCACTTTTGTTTGGATGTCGAGATTCGGGGCGCACTCGTCGCAGCAACAGAACTGGCTAATTTAAATTTGAAGCGTTCTCTGTGTTATCTTGAGAGAGGGAGACTTCCGAAACTCCGCAAGTTTCTGGGTCGAAGGTCTGTGAGATATGGTAATAAGAAAGACTGGAGTTTCCGACGAACACACTTCAGACGGTGTCTGACTCGAGACTTGGGGATTTAAAGAGGTCTATTTCCGGATGTTACATAACTTATATTTATGAAACGTATGCTATACATGTAACACAGTTAATATGTGGCTGACTGTCTTTTTGTTCCATGTTTGCGTAATGATCAAGTTTCAGAGTCGATACTCGGGTCGGCCAAATTGATGGTGGATTTCTTATCACTGAGTTATTATTACTAGCGTATAGAGTAGACACCGCGAAGAAAAAGTTTGTAACGCGAACTGCGGCCCCTGCACCGCAGTGAAAACAAACCTTTGTAGCAGTTCGTTGAGCAACACGCGTAAACGACATGAAAATCACGGCGCTTAGGACCTTACGCTTGCGAGAAAAGAACAACTCAAAAACGATCGAGCGCTGCTTGTTAATACCATAGGATTTGACTACAAATTATTGTTTTAGCGCTGCAGCGCTTTTTAGTTTTAATTCAAATAAAAACTATCAATTTTTTTGTTCTGAGTGGCTTCTCTAGTAGGTACATAATATCTCGATGTTTCTTATATGTACAGTTGTATGTTCAGTGTTGGTGTTACAGCTTCATTTTTGAGATGAAATTGTACTATGGCTGTAGAGCAAGGATAAATGTACCTAGATATAGTTTCCTTGTAAGTTTATACATATTATATAATTATACATATTATGTAATATTTATATATAATAATTATACATAGAAACAGCCAAACCAAGGCTAATACACATTTACACGTAGCGAGACTACATCTCCGACCGACACAACCGCGCCGTCTCAAAAAATTCGTCAAAATAATTAACTTTATATAACAATAATAACTTCACACATCTCACACACGGCCGTCTGATCCCAAACTAGGCGGAGCCTGTACTATCGTAACCAGACTGCTGATGAACATACTTATTATATATTTCTAAATACATACATATTATAGATAAATTACACCCAGACACAGAACAAATGATCATGCTCATCAGAAAATCATAATATTACTTTTACCTAAATGACATTATTTTATTTCAATTTTTTTTAAGACAACTCCCGCATTAAGAATATTCTTGTGTCGCGGGGGGCTTCACAAACATTTGAAGAACGATCACACAAATGTTTGTCCCCTGTGATATTTTAACCCACAACACTTAGGTGACCACTTAACTTAAACCATTGCACCATCCGTGCATTGTTTTTTTTTTTCAAGTAAAAACTTCTTTAGCGGCGTTGTGCACTTTTGGGATGGGTAATAAATGTTAAACTCGTTCAGGACACGTGACCTGATCGAAAATTCGTGAGACGGAGCCGAGTTTCTTATATTTAAAAAAATATAACATTCGAAATTCAAACATTTATGAGCGGCCAGGAGCGCAGAACTTCCAGTATACCCTATGTATACATTTAGATATGTTATTACCTACTTTTTTATTTTAACCTAATTATATATACATATGTGTGTGTGTATGTATATGCAAATACATTGTGAAGTTATGTTTTCACTTCTGACGTGCAGTCTTACGACGGACTATTTTTGTTTTAATTGAACTGCATTAGTTCCTTTGATAAGTAACATCTTTAAACGTAAACCTCATTTATTAATATTCTTGTTAATCCATCCAAAATAGGACAAAACGCTTACACTAGAAACGAGTTCACTGCGGAAGATTAAATGGAGTTGAATTTTGAAGATTATTTCTCAGACATACCGGCGCTTCAAAGAAAACGGTTCAAATTAAAAGCATTACCAACTGTAGTTCCCCATTGGTATTTTTGAACGTGGATATTAATCATATATTAATATCTTTTATTAAAGACTCCGAGCGTCTTTATAACAAAGAAAATAACTTCGTGAAATATTAATCAGTGAGCCACTCGATCAAGTTTATCTAGAACAAAGAACATTTTTATTTCATTACGAAAAATGTTTTGATAAACTTCCAATTAATTTCATTCGATACAGATAATGTAGAGGTTTAGGAAAAACTTTTTTTTGACAATTTAAACATCTGCCTTAAACAACGACCGAATCTTGGCAGGTCATTATGTTATTCAAATCAACATTATGTCGAAAATAATCTTTTTTAATATTGTGGCTTGTTATTTTTTTCAAAATAAATGGCAATAGGAACAAAGCCAGACTCCACACTAACATAATTGCATTACATATTATTTCTACATAGTATTAAACAAAGTCTCTTCTCACTGTCTGTACCCTTAGATCTTTTAAACTACGCACCGGATTTTAAAGCGGTTGTTACCAATAGACGAAGTGACTTATAAGGAAGGTTTATGTGTATATTTTTATTAAGGTTTTGTCTAAAATAGCTGGAGGTATGACGATAACTGTTGAAGATGTCGGAAAAAATTAATATAATACATGTATAAAAAAAAGTATATAGAAATAGATACCGCTTCAGGACTTTTATGGAATACGGCAGGTGGTCCAGGATCCAAAGGCATGGGGCACGCCACAATTGTGGCGGTAAGGCCCGTCATGGAGGATTGGCTGGAGAGGCGACATGGCGCTCTCTCCTACCGGATGACGCAGGTACTCACTGGACACGGCTGCTTCGGGAAGTACCTGTGTCGCATAGGCCGGGAGCCAACGTCTGTGTGCCACCACTGCGGGGGCCGCCGCGAGGATACCGCACTCCACACTCTGGTGGAGTGCTCTGCGTGGGCGCAGCAGCGTGCTGACCTCACGGCGGCCATTGGTGTGGGTAGCCTCTCGCTGGAGACTATGATTATGTCCATGGTCCAGAGCGAGAGTGCGTGGGATTCCGCCGCCTCTTTCTGTGAGGTAGTGATGGATGCCAAAGAAGCGGCGGAGAGGGAACGGGAGAGAACAAGTACTCTTCCGTCCCGCAGAAGACGCACCAGGCGCCGGAGAGTGCAAAACGATCTCCGGCCTCCATGAGCGCTTGCCTGGGGGCGACAGAAGGGGCTATCTGTCACCCTAGTAGAAGCAGGCCCGAGACGGTGGCGCGACGTGTTCCGCGCGCGCCTCTCAAAATTAGAGGGGATAGAACCATCTGCACCTCATAGTGGGGTCGCCTGGTTTAACAGGCGGCCATGTCTGCCGGGGTTCACAGGGATTTCCTTCCTAGGGTACACCTGAGGCCCCGGCTGTAAGACCCGGTGATGGAACACTGTGTGGTTTTAGTCGGTTCGAGTCCGACATACCACCTCGCCGTTTGGCCCCGGTGAGGTGATGACCCGTGGGGGTTTCCACACATTAAAAAAAAAAAAAAAAAAAAAAAAAAAAAAAAGGATCCAAAGGCATTCTATATAACTTGTATAAAGTGTAAGCTATTGCATTAGTTCTCTGATGTGAAGAGAAATAGGATTAAGAAACAAATGGATTTAATGTTTTTATGAAACAACGACCCATTCCGAGCATTTATGTCATTGTATTAGCATAAAGATTGTCTCCACCCCCTTCTGCCAGTACCTAGCAAGATATTCAGCCACTAATTAAGTTATTTCAGGTGATGTTATTTCAAATTCAGCCCGTCAGGAAGGTAAAGTAATACAAAAAGGATGAACAATTAACAGTCGAAATGTACCCGAAAAACAGCAAAACATTCCCTTTTATCTTCGGTAACATTTTCGAAACAATATTTCCCAGACACTTAGCGAAGAATAAACAGAACGATAAAATTTGATGAGGAGAGGAGAAAAACGTTCGATCCCCTGTTTAATAAGGATACTGGAGATCTATAATATTGAAGAAATATCGATGTTTTATTAAAGAAATATATTGGATGCGGTATCGTAGTGATTCGTAGGCTTTTGGGATATGTAATAATGGTTAGATTAGTAAGTTATAGGCTTAGTAAGTTATTAGGCTATCTTATTATAAAAAAAAATTAAGAGGGTTCGGTCTTTTCGGCAATAGCTAATCCGAGTTAAGGTCATCACACACTATACCGTCACGGTAACGGCACAGTTCCAACCCAGCAATTAAGTTATCATTCAAATCTGAGCATTAAAACGTGGTTGTATAATATATTTCATAATGTCAATATGAAAAAGCCAACGGCGGGCAGTAGGCGCGCTTGCTGGAACCATACAACTCGACTCGCAGTCGGCGCGCTGTAAGCTCGCGGTCAGCTCGCTTACAGCGCGCGGTCCGCGTGCTTACAGCGCGCCGACTGCGAGCCGCCAGCGAAAAAACTTCGCGTCGTGTCGCACATGAAGACGATGAAATTAGCAATTGTTGGTGTCTGGTTATTTCCACACGAAAAAGTCAGAAGCTGACGTCCATACTGAAAAATTAAAGGCTAGAAAAACCTTGACGTCATAGTCTGCATCCATAAGTGATATCATATGCATATTTCTCAAGTAACAGTTTAGATTATAAAGTTACTGAACTATAGTTTAACAAAACCCATTCCATTATAATGAATATCCTAAATTTGGTGTACACACAATAGTGTCGTTGTGCCATAGAATATAAAATAGATAATATAAAACAAAGAAGTGTGGTGTTCCGATCGCGATAATGGCACAATATGGCGGCGCAACAATGACTTATTACAAAGTTTAATGTAGTAATATAATAAATAATATGAATTATCCATTACAGTGTTAGTTATAACTTAAATTAAAATTATTTAATACAGTGTGACACTAATAATAACAATGAATCATATTATTTTTACCAACTCACTAATAGTGATCTACGTTTTTGTGATCTCAGCTCTTACGAAAATTTTGAAGCAGGAAGAAAGTGCTCAGTTGTCGGTAACTAGGGGCCTGTATAGCTGGACGGAATTGAAACCAGTCGAGCATCGTGGGTCTCTTCACTAAGGAGTGAAGCGACATTTTTTTTTTAAATATTATATGGGGTAAACGAGTAGGCGGGTCACCTGATGGTAAGTGACTACTGTCGCCCATGGACACCTGCAATTCAAGATTCACAAGTGCGTTGCCGGCCTTTGAAATGGGAGTACGCTCTTTTCTTGAAAGTTTGAAGGTCGTATCGGTCCCTAAAACAGGTGACAATTTGTTCCAGAGATTGGTTGGGTGAGGCAAAAAAAATCTGGAGAACCGCACAGTGGTGGATTGCCAATTATCCAGGTGACGACCAGATGACGGCATGTCGCATAGGTATCAAGCGCTGCATACATGTGCTTGATATAGACGCTATAGGGGGTAACAAGCCTTTCTCCGCGTTTTTCGTTACTTCTCCGCTTATAAAAGCCATAACGTGATGATAAACCGCCTATTATCTTTCTCAATAATAGGGCTATTGAATTCCTGAGATATGCGCGTTCAAACAAACTCTTCGGCTTTATAATATCAGTGTAGATAGGTAAATGATTTATGTCAAAGCAGGCGATCGTGACTCTATCTTGAGGTGAAATGTAAAACAGAGACAAAACGTTGACACAAATCCACTTCCAACTAACGAGTGAACACAAATTAGTTTCAATGGATTTCATAGATATAATGACACAAATTGAAGGAAAGCGGCATGCCATACTTGATATGACGAAGTTTCACAAGCGTTTCTTGGAACTAGACAATACCATACGTGTCATATTGTTCTATGTGTTGCTAGAGCAGAGGTTGTCATATATATATCATCATTACAACATCGACGATTCTTATGTTAGTTGAATAACAATCACGTTACGTTTAAATATTTTGATGTTTAAAAGGACTTCAATAAAGGGGGATTTTCAATTCGACAGTTTTTGAAGTGATAACTTCTTATGGGAGGGTAAACCGCTTCGTTACGTAACGCGTTACGGTGCCAGTCTGTCTGCTTCAACTTAGATTAGTTTAAGTTATCACTTCTGTGGGGCGTCCCGTGATGCACACGTTTTTTTTTTAATTACGTCTATGTTTGTTAGATACGTGAAATCTCTTTGTGAACAAATTTTGGTGGTTTCCTAAAAAACTCCAGCCAAAAGTACCTAAATATTTTATGAAAGTTTCAACTGGCATAGTCTTAACGTATCGAATTAGGTTGAACTAGTTTTATAAATACAATTATTTACAACTAAGCCTATGTAGCCCAAATACTTATTCTATTTTTTTTTATTAAGACTACTAGTAACGTGGGTCACACATTACTAGTATTCTTGTTAACCCCTCCAGCTAAGCGAAGTTCTTGTGTTAGGAGTGGGTTCACGTCGGTAGTGCACTGGGTGGGGTTCGAACCCGCAACAACTAGATCGCAAGTTCGACGCCTTAGCCATTACGATACCGCCGCTTGTTGTATTTAAGTTGCACACTGTTTAAGTTGCACACTATTTAAGTGGTACAGTCCCCAACAACTATCATGTCAAAGTCACGCGGATCGGCATCAACTGAGAACAAAACTTGAGGTCCGCATTCGTATCCGTGGATCTAATTCTACATTAATAATCCGTATTCAAAAAAAAACCTGGAATTTAACTCATAGTCATATCTAATAATAAGTACGGTAGTTTACACGGTTTTCATACCACAGCTGAAAGTCGTTAATTTATTGTGTATTTAAGTAGGGTTACCCAAAAAAAAAAAAAAAATTCTGTCACGCCTGATTTAAGAAATATTTATTTATTTAAATGCATTACATAATTTCGTGGCTGGTATTCATGTTTATTAAAGACTATACGGTTTTACTCATGTTTGTTTTGTATTTCGGGGGTGCCAGACTAGTTTCGGACGAGTGTAACGCCTGACACCATCGCGGCACAGGCATAACGGATCGAAAATGGGTCCCTTTTTTGAAAATATAAACTGTCCCCAAAAGCAAAAACGATCGCAACTTTGCTCACACTTTCTTCTCGACATTTTAATTCAATCCGAAACCAGATATTTGTCGTTTGAAGTGAACAAATGAACACTAAACTGACGTCACCGCGTTGGGTAGTTGAAAATAAAAATTTGACTGCAGAAAGAAATTGTGACGTGATAGAATATTTCTGCTGACACTTTTAGATTTAAGGAAGGTAGGTTAACATATTTATATACATTTCTTTCGGGGTATAAAAAAAGTTGAAATTTGTTAACTAGTGTTATCTCTTCCATAGAAAGGCAGGCAGTTACAATAACATTAATTAACAGTATCATATAAACTGAACAACATAATTATAATTACAACTACACTTCAATTACAGTAACCAAACATCATTACAAGCGAAATGATAACCAACCTTATCATTTTCTTCATTACGGAAAATATCTATAGTTACAACTGTATATTTCTCATTGGATTAACTATTATAATACATTTTATCAATTTACACATTCATGAGATGTTAAACGCGTAATGTCTATGCGTACAGTGTAAGAACGACTTATCATTGATGTGTAATGTGCTTTTTACGTTAAATAAAAATTATTCGTCCACGTGGAGTAAGATACGACTTTCGAGTTATGCGTTTTACGATTGACTAGAACTTCAAGTTCGACGGTTATACTTTTCAAACAAAAATTCAAATTCAATAATCGAATTATGACTTTCAAATTACTAATCGGAATAAGCTTTGACTTGTTCCTATTTTGAACTTTTCAATTACGAATTCCAATTTACGATCGTTTCATTGGTTAATATATTTTTTATTTAAAAACAATCTTAAAAAATA
Organism: Euplagia quadripunctaria; assembly: GCA_963859945.1. Lineage (NCBI taxonomy): Eukaryota > Metazoa > Arthropoda > Insecta > Lepidoptera > Erebidae > Euplagia > Euplagia quadripunctaria. The sequence continues at coordinate 2,358,203 of OY982569.1, read as the reverse complement.
AAGTGTTAAACCAATTTCTGAATATAAATTTAAAGTTGAGTAGGTACTTTATTCTCAAAGCACATTACTGATATAAAAGGTAACTAGTTCCACGTTTGAACATTTCACAGAGAAACGTTCTTAATTAGTTTTATTTTATTACAGCGAGGAAATGGGAAACGTATTTTTCTTTGAGAAATTTAAATTTTAAATGGAATCGCATTTTAACTCCGATCCGCACACAGAAAGGGAACATGTCGATAACTTAATTTAAGAGTTAATGGCGTCAGTTAATTTCCAAATTCAAAAATCTCGTTCCTTAATCAAATGGTAAATCACATTTGCGAAATGTTTTTGCTTATAAAAGATCCTTGCCAGTATTAAAAAAAGTAATAGAACGGTGGTATAAACCTTGTGGTGTGTGAAGGTACATTATTGTGGTGTCAATCATCGCGGTGAGTGATTGGCACGCAAATCCACTCGATGTTTTCCTATAGCACGTGCCGGTTTTTAAGCGTACAAAACGGTACAAAAAGAAGGTAATCAGGTCACTGACCCATCTGACATAAGTGCGCACTTAAAATGTTCAATGTTTGTGTCTATTGTTATATCTTATCGTGCAGTTAACTGAGTGTTTTATTTAATTATAACTGACAAATAAATGTTGCTATATTATCACAAAACATTGTTATAGTATTGCGACATAACATTACGTAACATAATAACTTTGCCTGCGTCAGATTCAATTACATCAAATTTCAATTTGGAATTCGATTTGACAATTGGGACACTCAATACACGACACAAAGCCGGCTTCAATTACCATTACAGTCACAACATTAAGCTTCAACATTATTGTTTAGGCTTTATTGTACTCTCTGAAACCTACGATATGCGTTGATATAACAGTATACGATTCTCTCGGCAGATCTAACAAAGACGGAACATTGACAAGCAATTTCCAATCGCACCCCTTCGTCGCAGAATACAAAATTTCTAAATTAGCGACACGTATTCAGAGCCGTGTTTCAAAAAAGAAAATCTTTTCACCTTATTTTCCCGGTGAAAATTGGTTATTACGTTCAAAAGTAGGTCAAGTGGCAACACTGAAACGACATCCAGGCCACTAGTGCGGGGATTCGAAAGATTTGAAATATTCCAATTTTAAATCTCGCGTATGATACTGGCCGGATAAAATGAAACACACAAGTTTGTGCATAGCGAGAATTCTTGTATAAGTGGAATGAGTGAAATGGGTCAGAGGATTTGAAATAGTAATGGGGAGGCCACATAGCTTGGACGGATAACCGCAAGTCTGCCACGGCTGACGGAGTCTCAAGAGGCAACTACAGATTAGGCAGCATTGTATAAATGTCCCCGAAAGGACCAGGTTATTTGTAACCACCGGGAACGGTAGAATGGAAATAGCCAAATACGGTTCGCTGCAGTTATGGAGAAGGACAATAGACTTTCGATCAAATACAAAAGCTCGAATAATGTTGCCTTCTTGAACTATTTTGTTTCATTCGCTCTTGAGTCGAACCTGTTTGCAGTAACTGGACAGTAACATATGTATCATGCAACCATTTTGTTCTGTTTTCTGTACTTAATTAAATTTTATATGAAAAGGTACCTTTTATTTAAACAACGTAGCTATCATAACATTAAAAATAATATTTACGAGGGTAGATAGTTCTACCGAATTAAAACAGGTAAACCTACCACAAAGCTACTACATCTGGTAACACTGAATTTTCGCTATAAAGTTTTGAATTTTGTTTCTAGAAGAAAGAGTAGGAGAAAAAATTTAATAAATAATTAAAATAGGAGCTGAAATTTTGGCGGACCGCCACTCCGGATTTTCTGTTTACTCAATAAAATTAAGGTTAACTGTTACTCCAAACATATTATTATTATTACCAACATTTGATTCCGAACACCAACATTATGTAAAACAAACAAGTCATCCGATATGTTAGCCGAGTTTGACATGTACGTTCCAATTAACGTCTAAAGTGTTATATTCTAATTTTAATTGGTGATTAACCGTTCGGAAATTGTTTTAGTATGGGAAGAACAGTATCGGATATACGTAGATATATATCTATAGATATAGCTATGGGTTGTATAGTAGCACTTTAATATAACTGGCAGGCTATTTGATTAGGGAGGCTGTTACGGACTTGAGTCCTTGTTATAGTTGAGATAGTTTAGAGACTAGTTTCTGTCGTATTCGGGGAGAATCGAGTTTACGGTACCTATTATAATGTAACGGGAATATTTTTATTGGTGTTGTATAAGAAACTAACCGAGGTAAATTACTTTTAACATAGTAACTTTATAATCTTATCTAGTTTTAGTAGCAGTCAAGGTTTTGTTAGTTCTATATACTATACAGTTTAAGCGGCGGTAGCGTAATGGATAAGGCGTCGGACTTGCGATCAAATGGTTGCGATGATTTATAAAAATATATAAAATAATAATAACAGTCATCACGTAGACTATACATTAGACACTGTATAGCCATCATACATAGACTATACATAAAAATCTTACGTTACGGACGTTTTTTGCCGGCTAGGGTACCCCTCCGCAACGCCCCAAAAGGAACTTCGTTCCAAAAATAATGAGTTTACAAAAAAATAAAAATCCTGGCATAATATTGTAAACAGTATTAAACTGTGCAAAATCGGATTTGGTGAAAATGATCGCTTGACTTCCTACATTAAATTACCTAATTAGAATGTCGTTTATGGAGTTGTAAACAAATGAATTATCTAAAGGGGAAAATAATGTTTTTATGTTTTGTTAAAAAACTTTTGGTGTAAGGTACGGTTCTTCAGTTTTAATTACGTGAAAAATTTCCCCAGCAAATTGTCTTTGGCTTGATTTTTTTAATAACTAGGTAAATAAGTTTGGTTTTTCCACGTATTTTGGAGAGTAAATAATGTTTAATAATTGTTATTTCTATTACTACAGAAGTAACCAACGTGTACCACGTTTCAACGGAAACATCTCTCTCTATATTTCTACAATTAGGGGTGAAGTTTTTCTTCAACATTTTTAAGATAAAAATTTCATAGGGGTAATTTACCCCTATGAAAACTCGGGAAAATGCACCCTCAGGAATGGATTTAATTTAAAATACATCTGGAAGACTTCAACAGTGACGTTTCAATTTGAAATACATTGTTTCTTATCGTTCGTCGTCAAGTAGTTAATAAAATGTAATATAACATTAAAAATAATATTTTTTATTTATCTTAAATTACATATTTTAGTTTGATTGTAGATATCATCCGTTATTGACAAATATAACAACCCTGGACACTGTAGATAACATTTATGAAACAATTCTAGTACGGTTTCAAATATGCATAGTACGTGTACGTACATGGTCTGTACGTGAACGATCGCGGTGTTTGTGTGAGACACTAGGGTTGACACCAACATCTTACAATAAATTACTTATTGGAGACATAATATGTCGAATTGATTTGCTTTTTTTATTAACAATTCTTACAGATACTTAAGCATTTTCTATCAGTCAACCTGTGGTTGATATAGAGACGTGTGTAGTGGTACTGTAGTTTGAAATGATTATAATCATGCACTTCATTTTTCAAAGCAATCCCTCTGTTTTTAAAAATGGAGTACAACAATTATCTGAGTTCTTACATTCCTTTTAAGTGTAATGTTTTAATATCTTTCATATATTTCTCTAGGCGGAAAGAAAAAAGTAACTGGAAAGTACCCAAATGTAACGTGACGGTACTGAACATAATGAAATAAATTATAGAGCTATATATAGCTCCCAATATATTTGCGAATTGTATCATCCAAATTAACGAAATTTGCAAACGACTTTAATTAACCGGTTGTCATAACCTACATAAACAAAAAATTATTGTCGAGTTGCTCAGCCAATAGTGTCTAAAACGTTCTGGCCATGGTTGGGTAAATCTGTCCGTTTGAGCGTAAGTGTAGATTCTGTCCGTAATTATATTAAGTACTCTGTGATAGGACAATCACTCAAAAAACCTAAAGTAACAAATAAACGAATAAATGAACCCTTTCCAATTCGCTAAAGTGTTATTTTACAATAGCTGTTTTCCACGCAATTCACGCAAAGAAAATAGCTAGTTATACCTACAACGTTATGCCGCCGTTTCATCCGAGTTGATCTTCTCCAACATAATTGAATTCATAGGAAGTAAGTTTTCTATATGAATAGCATAAAAGCATAAACATTTGGTCTCGCACTAAGGCCATATATTCACTAGCGACAAATGGGCGCGACGTGACAAGAGCGTGTCGCCGCGGAACACGTGGTGCGGCAAACGTGACGGGACAAACACTAAGGGAATATGTACCTATAATGGAACACTATTTGTAAAGGAGTGCATAGGACTAAGTGCTATAACACAGGAAGGCTGAATAAGCATATAATTAAATGCATAATTATAGGTTAAGAAACTAAAAAACACGCTTTTATAGAAAATTCAACTTAAAACAATAAAAAATTTAATCGAATTATTGCATTGTCATCGGTCTTTGACATGTGTGCAAAATTTGAATGAAATCTGGCCGTTTAAAGTGGGTCAAAATCGCGCCCAAAGGAGTCGGTTACAAACATACAAACAAACATGCAAGTGAAGCTAATATAAAGCGTGTAAAAAAAAATCTTTAAAACTACTCCACGAATAGCGTAGGTGTCTTAATTGATCACATGGTTATTAAGTGCTGTAGTGGGTCTGCTTCACTCCTTTGCCAGCCGCAGCTTCTGTTATGGTTTGATTGTTACTATAAAGGATTATTATTAACAATGACATTTAGAATTTTTTCTTAAATATGATTTATTGACTGACTTACTTATAAATTAACCATCGAAGCTTTTGTATCGAAATCCCAACATACCTGTGAACAAATAAATCATTTCGTCAGTGTTATGGCGAGGGTACTTTATTTCTTGTTTTATAAAACTTAATAGGACTTTGGTAATGGTCTTTGTAAGAGGCGTTTATGGACATCATGGAAGCCATGTATGAGGCGCATGGGGCGATTCTATGTCGTCCTAGCTCCTCCTTGGCCCAGTAAAAAATAAAGTGTAAGCAAATATGCTTACAATTTAAATTTTTTAACGTCTATTTATTAATCACTAGCAGCGCTCCACGGTTTCACCCGCGTAAGTCCCGATCCCGTTAGAATATCAGGATAAAAAGTGCTATGTGTTAATCCAGGTCTCCAGCTATCTACATACCAAGTTTCATCGCAATCGGTTCAGTCATTTTTGTATGAAGGAATAACAAACATCCATCCATCCATCCAAACTTTCGCATTTATAATATTAGTGGGATTGAGCTAATTCAATCCTCGGGCACACAGATTTTATAACAGATTTTACTCACGTGTGTATTATGGGTGTGTTCGACTACTGTCGGATCCCATTACACTGCGACGCTTCACTCCTTGATAAAGGGCCCCCGTCGGGTATTTGCTTAGACTTTATTTTTTCATATATCTTTATTAAATATGAATACCACTAACGAAAGTTTTATTCTAAAAGTGTTATTATCGTATCCTTCTTCCGGACTTCTTCCGGACACAAAGCTAAAGGGAACCACGTCGAGTGGGGTTATATTCTCAGATAGTTGCTCTAAGTGTGATAGATAGATATATTTATTTGCTCAAAATATGGTTATTATAGACCTTATAAGTTTAATGTTCTTCATGATTAGCCTGTGTCGTAGTTTAGGTGTACTTTGTGTTTTAATTGTATGTTTGTCCAGTCCGGCCACACCGAGTATTGTCTATTCGCTTTTGTGTTTTTATAGATAGAAAAAAAAAAATTGGTTGCCTGTAAAGTCGGTATACGGGCGAAAGTTTTACGTGACAACGACTTTGAGTGGTAAAATAATAACCATGCCCGAGTGGAAGGGACGCGTGCCTCTCACTCGCTCTCATTGTGAGCGCATAACGTGAGCGGAGCGTAACGCAGTTTCTTGAAGTGTCACCCGGCAAACCAATTTATAAGACGTTGTCACGTCAAAATAAATTATCTAATACCTTTATTTATTTTTTAGGCATTCGGTAGTAAAAGAACTGTCAAATTCCGTCGTAAATCAACCCTGTCCTTCGGACAATCTAAGCCATTATACGCTTGCAATGCCGCTTTGCATTTCTTTAAGATTCATCAATACCAGCGTTGCCAATACAACGCCCTCAAGTGTTATACCATAATTAGCACAATATGAGCATAATGTATATGATTTTGAAATACAAAACTGCAAGCGCATTACTGCGTTACCGAGAGTGAATATTACGCTGAAGACTTCCAAACGTATGTCAAATAAATTCCACGTTGTTTATTCGTGTTACATATGACATACGCGACAGTATTCAACATCTCAATGAAGTATATAAATAAATAGGAATGCGTAAGAGACGCGAAGATACGCACTCCACAAAGTTAAAATTTTGAATATGTTGTCAGACACTGTCAAGAGATGAATAAAACCGAGCTGGTGAAATGTCCTATTCTCGTAGCTGCCGGAGAGTCAGTTTATATAATTATAAGATTGATATAATTGCCCGCTATTGGTATAAAGCAAATTTAACAAGATATAGAGTAATGACATTTTGGCATGCGAATTTATAAACACCAGACAGACCATAGCAGACTTATGCTAGAGATCTGTTAGTAAGTAGGATCCAGACATTCATTGGAGTATGGCAGACAAGTATATAGGTATCGGTTTACCATTAAGTCGTCTTCTTAGTTTCCAAATTAGTTAGTAAAAAGCAGACCAAGTGCGAGTCGGACTCGTGTATGAAGGGCACAAGTATACAAGATTTAATACTATGTATCTACTTGTTGCCATTATTAAGATCGAGCAAAAAACACGTTTCTAGTAGGGGGGGGGGGGCTCCCCTACTAGAAACGTGCTTTTTGCTTGATCCTTTAATTTATTATTATTTTTTATTATTTGTTGTTATAGCGGCAACAGAAATACATCATCTGTGAAAATTTCAACTGTCTAGCTATCACGGTTCATGAGATACAGCCTGGTGACAGACAGACAGACGGACAGTGGAGTCTTAGTAATAGGGTTCCGTTTTTACCCTTTGGGTACGGAACCCTCAAAACGAGAATAATTAAATCAAGATAAACATTCTGAGAGACTAAAAACTGCAAGTCAACACACGCCCTCAAACTTTCTACTAAATATGAAACCGTGACATAACATAAACGTAACGACCGGCCACTTTTACGTTATAAGCCAAATTTTAGTTACTCATAAAATATGATGGTTTACGATCAAACGTGGCACTTGTTACGCTCGTTTACCGTTCTTGAAGCCGTATGTCTTAAGGACACACAGGGCGTATCGGACATTCGTAAGAGAAGCACATACTAGCTAATATCATTAAAAGCTTATAAATAGACCAGCTAAAAGAGGCCGAAATGAATATAGAACGGCGATAAGGTATGCAGCGTGCGTGCATTACGATTGCGATTCGACGCGCGTCTCGTGTATAGACCCCTTAACGCTAAATTAGGGTTGTAACTATACATACTGCTGGAAATAGGACTAGTTAAAACAGTTTAAATTAAAATGTGATCGGCGTCACTGCGTACAGTTTTTTAATTACTTTTTTTTACCTTTTTCAAAAAGGGTGATGAGAATTAACGTTCAGCGCCACGTGTATGTGTCATTACACACCCCTCACAGGGCAGTGTATATCTGGTGATACACCTTGAGTTGTCAACTTCAGAGGCCAGTGTATCAGTGAATATATACCGCGCCGAACATTTTGTACAGAGACTTTGTAGCCCTGGCACTCACAAATCGTTTGGTGTATCTGGAGTATAAAAATGTGATATAGTTTCCTTAATACCTGTATTTCATCCGTTGGGTTAGATGAAATAGAACTTGAGCGTCTACTTTCAGAGGATAGGGTTGAACCTTTATCATTAAATCAGCCGTATTGCTTGTTTGCTAACTTACTCATATAAAAAAGAGGGATTAGCGCGATCAAACCTACTTTAAACTTTAACTGCACGAATGGTCAAATGCTTAAAAAAGTCAACTTGCCAAACGCGAATGCATCTGGTGTCCTGGATCCGATTTTAACACGAGAGAATTTTTTGTATGATCGATAAATGGTTATTTTTTCCGAGACGGAGTGTGCTGGTTAAGTATTCAGATTTATAACTATTTCTGTAGCAGTCTTTAAAAAAAATAAAAAAAAGTTATTATTTTCATAAATAAAGGATTATTAAATATTTAAGGCAGATATTATCCATGACATTTTTATTGTCGGTACGTACAGCCCTACGTGGTAGGCTGTTTACAAACAAATTCACGTGCGTGGCGACCATAAAACTGTACAATCAATTCATACGGCTCTGGGCATTGTGAAATCGTCAGTTAATTAGTAGATAATATCAAACTATTTGGCATAGTGACGTAGAAGCAGAGTATATGTCGCAAGTTAAATGCCCCGGTTGAGTAAAGTATTGCAAGGTTTAATTTATTAAATCCTGCTACTTGAACTCAAGTCAATTATAAGACCCCGTTATTCATGTTGTCACTGTAATTTAATGTTACTTGCGGAGAAAGAATGAGACTAAACTTCTATCTTTTTGGTCACAGGCTGATGCACTGAGTCAGTCTGTGACCACGGCAGTGCAACCTGGTCGAAATATCAGGCAATTCAGAGGTATGTAATACCTATTTCGTGATCGCGTTAATTCCCGTATAGATACCCGTTTAACAGTTAGCATATAAACTGTTACTTTATATAGTAACAAAATTTATCATTCATTTCAGTCATTGGCCATTCCGTTCGATAACTTCCGTTACTAAATCCTCTGATGGCACTGGCAATTTAAAAAAAAAACAAGAAGATAATATGTTGGTATTTTCAACAGCAGCGGCATCAGCTAGACTGCCCCTCTCACTATCCACCAGTGCATCGTTCCCTACAAAGAGTCACGTCTTGTGTCTCGGCGTAACCTAACAAAAGTAATCTTCGTAACGAAATGGAATTATATACTTCGAGTATTGTATAACGTGGAGTTGTAACAATTCTCAATTTACAATTGAACATATAAACAGTGCATTCACCCCGGGCCTATAAAAATTACGCTAATAAATGTGCGTATTCCTGTCTAAAGTCGTTTCAATGATGCGATGATAAACGGCAGTGTTTACGACAGAGTGGTGATAACGTGGCGCTAGTAATATTGATGAATTATATATATATTATTGTGTAATATGTAATTTGTGTATCTTTTACAATGTAATATTACTTTAATGTGGTCTCTGGTCGTGTCTCCTGATATGAACGACTGTCGGTATGCTTAAACTCAGTGGTGTGTATAAAATAATTTTCACAAATCAATCAATATGGTGAAATCAACAAAACTGAGGGCACACGAAGAAAAAATTAAGTTCAGGAGGAAAAACAGATTCTCACTTCATCATCAAGAACACGTCACGAACATATTATGAGCAGTGTAATTTTTTTGGTTGTAAAAATAGCTAAGTATTTTTTTTTAATCGTTTAGAGGCAAACGAGCAGACGGGTTATCTGATGGTAAATGACTACCGCCGCCCATGGGCACCTGTAACTCGAGAGTCACAAGTGCGTTGCCGCCCTTTAAGGTAGGAGTAGGGGAGGGGGAGAGGAGGAGGAGAGGTGAGGAGGGGAGAGAAGGGGATAGGGAAAGGTTAGGGCCTCCGGTAACCTTACTTACGCGGCGAAATGCAATGCAAGCATTGTTTCAGCCGGCCCATACGTGCCGAAGCATGGCTCTCCCACGTAAATGCGCTCTGAACGTTACTCAGATAAATTATTTTTGGAGAACTGGCCGAACTAAAATGAGATAACAAAATGGTACAACCGTAAACACGAGTTGAATTAATAAGAGTAGTTAAATTATAGAAATGTCTATACAATGAGATGGTTAGCACCAAAACGTTGCCAAATGACTACAAATTGGAAAGTATCTATAAAGAATCATTTCGTTCGGTTATGATTCCGAAATTAGAGGTTATTTTTATATTGCTGGGGTTTTATGGTTATTGAAATATAGACACTAAGTGAAACAAAACTAGTTTCAAATATAGACGACATTACTTTTAAAGGGTGGGTCAGTTAGCAGTTGTAATGTACCAATTAATAAAGAAGAGGTCACAGCGTCACCATCTCGGCCCGTCCGCTGTCAGACTCAACCTTAAAAGGTTCTCAAAAGTAACAAACACAAACTATAACTGAAACTTTGTGAAAGTAGATCAAAAATGTGTATAGTCAGAAACTTGAGCTATGTCCTGCCTCATAAAAATTGTGGCCTCTTTACGTAAAACCCTACAACCCTAAAACAGTCCGAAGAGGTTACCACCGAAGTCAAAAAAAAATATTTGTTTGTTGTCTATTGAGCAAGCGCGCGTCCCGTATGACATTCTGCTATATGTCTAAAGTGAGCTCACTCCTTTCAATGTGGGAAATATATAGATGATTTAATGGCTTACTGTACAGTTTGCCTAATTTACAAAACATTGCCTAATTCTTGCAATTCGCATACGAAGATTGTCTACTATGTTATACAAAACAAGTACCTGATTGAGAATACGAATATGTAAAGCAACCGATGCGTAATGAAGTTCAACGGAGCGTTCCTTTTTTCAGTATTTAGGTTGCAACAATTTGCGCAAACGCGCGTGCATTGGATGCGTGGAACGGGACGTTATCGAAGCGCGTGCGAAGACTAACGGGTCAGTCGGGCCAAAGTAAACAATTACGATAGCATTGTTAGCGCGGTCGATGACCCACCCGCCGACTCGCTACTAGCGTATTACCAAATCGCAGTGCCACTCGCGCACAACATCGCATCGCCACGCACACGCGCTAACACTATTCCATTTGCATGCAAAATACTTGATTCACCTGACGCTTAGCGAACAAAACGCATATCACTAACATCTGACCTGTTGGTCAGTGTTTAGTGACCCTGACTGCTGAGCCAGACGCCGTGGGTTCGATTCCCACCCAGGACAAATAATTGTGTGATGAGCATGATCATTTGTTCTTTATGGGTGTAATTTATCTATAATAAGTATGTTTTTAGAAATATTTAAGTATGGTTATCAGCAGTCTGGTTACCATAGTACAGGCTCTGCGTAGTTTGGGATCAGACGGCCGTGCGTGAGATGTGTGAAGTTATTATCTATATACTATATATTAATACGTGAAGCGAAAACTTTGGATCCCTTTTTACGAAAATTGGGCGGACGGAGGAGTATGAAATTTCGCACACTTATAGTTTTATACAGAGAAGAAGTGACGAATGCTAAAATTATTGAACAATATTTGCTACAAAGTTAAAAAGAAATGTAAAAACGGGTACATACAGCTATGACTGTCCAGTATATATTTTGACCTGTCATGGCACAAAAGTCTATACAATGACAGGTCAAGTAATATCGGCCAATGAAATAAACCATGGTCGAAATTCGTCCACCACGCGATCTCTAGTTATTGTTATTATCATTATCTGTTTAGATATTATGTACGTATAAGTTATATTGTATCGAAAATATAATTGATTGAAAACAAATTTACGTAGACGCAGAAGACGCTGTGTCGCTTTCTCTATACATATTCTGCGCAAAAAAAGTATTTTTTTACCTTACCTTATTAGAGACGAATGTCTTATTCGTCTGATTGAAGTAGTAAGTCACAGAGGTGATGTAAACATGATAGCTTTGTATCTCCTTTGTCTGATTATTTTACGCTTAAACCATAATATCTCAGACATCAAGTTGATATAACTTAGACTAGGAAGCGGAGTGATGACGACTCCTTAAACAAAAAATAAACCGACTTCAACTAAATAAATACCTAGTGTATTATATACTAAAACCTTCATGAAAATATGTAGAATATGTTAGTGAAATAATATTAAAAATTAGTACATTACTTTTGAAGAAAATCGCGGCCATTCGAGGCTCCTTTTTTGAAAACGGTTAATAACTGTACAGTATGTTTACTACCTACTGTACTATGTAAGAATAGAGATTGTATATGTAACAGCGCTTTGAACATAATTTTGAAGTAAGTAACTGTTGCTAGTAAAAATGAGCCTTATCTCTTTTCCAGTACGGTGTAGTTTTAAGTTGCAAAATTTCCTAAATTACCTACATACCAATAATATAACAGTGAACATTGTATTAGTGAATTTATTACGGAGCGTTATTGCTGATTTAAATAATGCTGACATGGATTTTTTATCGATTAGGCTGTAGCGAATAGTCAACAATTCGATCGGTCAAATCAACAGTTGATTAAAGTATTATGTGGTCTTATTTAAAGTAACTTGACAACATTCTCTTTTCTCTCAGTTGTGAAAAAATTAACAAATCACCTGTTTAAATAAATAATACACGTTACTTATGAATATTCTATATCCTCAACAACAACGATGTAATAGAATAGCATATCTATTTTGTACGTGCAATATTATCTCAGATAAATAAATTACACAATCAAATAATCTAACACGTGTAAGGACTTTCGTTTTCAGAACACCAATAGTTTTTGAAAAAGTATCTAATCACGCGAGGTCGGACCGTCGCCGAACCAATGTTGTTATTCATTTGTCACGCAGCTACCTTCATATTTCATGTTGTCTCAAAATAGCGCGTGTTCAAAAATCTTCCCAGAAAAAGAAAATATCCTTCCGTTTCCGCGGCGCTAAACAACGACAGCTATCCGAAGCGGGGGGAGGTGCTCCTTACTGTTTTTTCGTCGAACAAAATGCCGTCGGAAACTCGTCAATATATCAGAATTGTCCAACGCAGAAAAGAGGAAAACTGTGAGGGACGCGATACGAACGTCGATAGTTTCTGAAGCGATAATACTACAACTCTAGACCAATTTACGCGCCAAGGGTAAGTAAATTGCGAGCCCTTTGGAAAATTTGGGGTCTGAGTAGACGAGATACAGAAATAATACATGTGCGTAACGCTATTCGCAACTTACGTCACTATTGATAAGATCGAATTTTGCTTATAAACAATAAATATCGATCAGTGAGATTAATTTTTCGATACCAAATGAAAACTTCACATTATGCGGTTGGTTTGCCGGCGTTTCCAGTTTTCAGTTGCTTTGTTGCAACTTGCAGAATTTGTTTCCGTCTGCATTTCAATGTTCTTTATGGCTACAAGCTTCATTTAGCCTTTCTGATTTTGCTTTGTTATGGACGGTAGTTGAATATTATAATTTTTTCTTTTTGATAAAACTCGTTGCTAGTTCCGAAGACAGTTTATATTATTGTAGAATTTTCGTGCGGTTTTGCGCTGTAAAACTGGCACAACCACAGACTGTATTAACAAACCACTTTTGTAAATGAACAGTTGGAACTTACAGATGTACCTAATCCAATCAAATAGGGTTTAGCGCGGTACCACAAAACCACATTTCTTCATAGTTCGTGCCAACCACAGATTCATTACAGCGCGGGTGGAAATGCCGCAGATATCAAAGGTCATATAATCGCGCGCTCGACCTGTTCTGATCCCCGGGGTATTACGAAACAAACCATCCTCATACAATTCCAAGGAACTTATTCTCTTTATAGCGGAAGCCACACTCAAATATGTTTGTTTTTCGTTCGAATATATCATCTGGTGCAAGATCTTGAATATTCATACGGAATTTACTTGAAAACTACTTTGGAGAGTATTTTGAAGATGTTTTCCTTGCAATATTATAATATTAAGTTAGCCACCTCGATGGCCCTGTGGTATAAGTACGTGTTTATGAGATCGTAATCCTGAACTCTAGTCCCAGGCTGGATACATTACTATTTGTTTTTTCAGTTATGAAATCTTCTCTAGAATTGAACGTAATAAATTATTCCGTTATTTATTCTTATTCACAGTATAGCATCTGGGACCGATTTGGCAGGTTTCATTGATAATGGGCCCCCGTCGGCCCCACGTCTATATTCTTAATTAGGTTTTTGCTTAACAATAACCACACATTTCTAAGAAGAGATATGTTAACGAAACTGCTAAATTAATATGAACGAATATCTCAGTAACACCACAAGTACGTAGATAATACAATAAGTTATGAATAAGATCGGAACAATCGTAATCTTTTGATTCGCATCAAGTGAAGTGAATCAGTCTAGTGTCCCGTCTACGGAGGCAGTTAGAAAGTGTAGTTGCGTACGCAATATGTGGCAAGTGTGCGTGCACGTCATGAATAGAAATCGTACTTCGCCGATAACTTTGAACCAACTCCGCTTGAGTCTGTTCCCCTAGTAATGGCTCTCTGATAGACAAGGGACGAGTCCACTTCTATTTTATTACTTCACTATCTACATATTATACAGCTTGTGTTTTTGTATGAATCTCATTGGCACTTGGGCAATGATAAATTGTGGACGCTGTTTGCCTTTATGGGTTAACTCTGTACAATAAAGTTTATGGTTGGTGAATTAGCCAAGTCTAAAATATAATGTGTCCTATTCAAACTTACAACTTTGAGATAATATTAATTTATTGCAGGCCATTCATTAAATATGTTTACTGAACTAATCGCTTCAAATTTATGTGATAATGTTGTAAGTTTTTGAAAGAGGCGGGGCGCAGATATTTGCTCGGACGAACCCCCACGACTGGAGAGAGTTAAGAAAGCGTTTGAAAAACTTATAAGTATAAAAGTCCCTTTATTGAAAATTTTGGATATTATTCCGAAACCGTGAATCGTAAGCCGTAAATAGGTACTTGTGGATCTGAAAATCAAATATATTTTTTATTACAAGGCTATGGCGCTCGCTACATTTTATTAGTGGAAACTGTGTGTATAATTCGTTTCTTAACATTCTCCAATAGAAGGAGACAAACTTATGAAACGTAAATTTATACTTCATCTCTATGATCATAACTGCAGGTCATCTCTCTCTTTCTCACTTTTATAATGTCGAAAAACCGACTCCCTCCTCATCCAATGACTGTCCAGTAAACTCGGTGAATTACACTATCGGCTATGGTTGGGACAGTAAGAGACCATATATACTAGTTTTTAGCGGCAGCCATGCTGTTTTCCACAGACCAAGGTGCTCTGCCCTCTTCGATAAGGGCGCGTATATCTTGTTGAATTAGTAAAATGTCTCATTTTTTATTCTGGAGTTCGTAGCACTGATAGGAATTGCACGTGGGTTTTAGAGTTTATTATTTGGACCGTACTAAATATGGAGGACTGGAGTAAATATGTTCCTGATATAAGTAGGGTATGTTCCTGAGAGAGTTAATAGACTAATATGATTTCGTCACGTCACCCAGAATTTTATCATCACAGCTATCTTGCTGATGCATTAATTAGATTTGGCCCGGATTATTACAATGTCATGAAGATAGGTTAAGGAAGATTTCTAGTAAAAATGTCAGTATGTCATGTCGAAAGATCAGGAGCCTCCGGTGTCAATTTATTTATTAAAAAAAATTTGGAAATAATATCATAGAATTTCTGAAAACTAACTCAAAGATCATACTATTACCTAAATTATCACGTACCTTACCTTAAGCCCTTTGAAGGAAGGCACGTAAAAGCTTGAGCAGCTATTCAATTTTAAGACGCTCTTCGGAGGAACTTAAACAGTATTGCGGCCTTAGGCTACACTCAAATCTAAAGATATGGAGCAACGATAGATCGAGTCACGTTCTTATCTCGTGCTACAGTCTACAGACCGCAGATGGATAGGTACGGCAGCGGTACACAATCACGCGGGCACGTATATCCGAGTAATTTGTGAGAAAAAAGTGTAATAGTTGCTGCGTGAGCCCTTAGTAGGAACTAGTATTAATTTTGTCGGTAAAGATAACAGGAGTCGAATTGAGAACGAGAGTCAAACTCCTATATTAGACTTAGGCTACAAGACGTACAAAAATCAATGTTACCCTGTGTAGAGACCAATATTTTTTGTACTTACTTCAAAATCGCCAAACAGAAGATAATGGCTTTGTTTATAACTATATTAATGATTCCGATACCGGTAACTACTTAACATGCCTGATGTCAGTCGCCCTACTCTTCTCTCGATTGAGTTCTGGCAACTACTTCTCACTACCACACACCCACATACAAGACCGAGGTTGGTTGCAAAAGTAGAAACCAGTGCCCTAATAATGTGTGTGAAAAAAAAATTAAACGTACATTTACATTAATTTAATTCTAAAACATTTATTTTCAGACATCAAAAGAGTTCATGAAAGCACCTTCAGAAAACATGACACAATCGGAATGGGGTCACTCACGACTGATGAGTTAGTAAGAGGTGTAGCGACACGGCGCTTTCTGCGTACGCATTCATGAGACGTAAAATATACGCGACGTGTATCGTTCAGAATATATGTGGTCAAGGATTAGATTTTACCGTACACATTGTTTATTTTATTTATTAGGATTGCCAACAAAAACAAACAGATACATGTTTTAGGTGAGCACAAGGCATGTTTCTGTAATTTCTTTTAGCATATCAGTCATCTGTATCATTTGTTTGTAGTTCTAAGGAACTAATTCTTAATCTTCTACATACAATTTTTCTCACTGAAGTAATGACATGGAAATATTTTCAAATCTGTCTGGATCACATTATTATACATTTAAATGGTTGTTGGAGTGGCTTCCTTCTCATCGTTGTAAAGGCTTTTGCTGTCATTCTTAAATTAAATCAAAACCAGCTGACATTCCAAAAGAAGAAATAAGTAAGTAATAAATATTTATAATTCTTCTGAACATGCAAAATAAAGTATAATAACATTTAAGCGAACGGCCGCCTCTTGTACATTTGTGATGCGATACATTTCCTGTTTTATTTTCTCTGTAAAACCCTAGTGTAGTGTAATATTTGTATTTTTAATAACTTTTTTATTAACTTCTTTATTTGTTAATATTTTCAACTACATCAAGTGACGGGATGAAACTGAAAATTTCATTTGCTGGCTCTATTTTTTTTTTATTAATCACAAACAAATATCCCATATATTTGTCTCCACCTCGGAATCTAGCTTAATAGACTTCAAAACATCGGGTAATCTGTGACTGAGTAATGTATTAAAAAAAACATAAAACGAACATAGACACTACTCCTTTTTTTTGTGGTTAAACAATGAACCAGACTTGAAACAAAATCTCCTTTCAGCAGGCATTTCTCATTGGCATTTTTGACAATGTCCAGTACATACATATATGTGTATCTCAAGTTCCATACATTATGTACAGTAGCGCAAAGTTATTTGCATAACAAAGAAACTTGACTTGTGGAATAGCCTACAGCACATCGACACTTTCTTATCTCAACAGTGTGACGTTGCAGCGCCACCTGAAGAAAGTTTCCGCGAACACAATAGGCAGCCGATACAAAGTGGCTTATGCCGTGCATCCCAAGGGGTGTGTTCCACAATAAGAGCTTAATGGTGACGACGTCTCAGCGCCTGACGATAGCCGACAAACTGTCGACGCTAAAGCTGATAACAATGACGTGTATTAGCGAACACATGAAAATATACGGCGACGTGACATCTTAGATGATTCAGCTGGCTTCCCGACTTGCTGACTTAATAGGCAATTCATGCGTATATCTACAACATTCATCAGTCAATGTAATCGATTAATAATAAAGGTTTTAATCTATTGATACAGTCTTTTAAAGTAGAAAATAAGTATATTTAAAGCGAAAAACTTCGGATCAAGAAGTTGTGATTTTCGAACCTCGGAACGAACGAAAATAAATACGAACGACCTAACATAAATATCGGCAATAAATCATCAACTATTTCATCCTCTTAACTCCATTAGCAAGTTTCTCTATGTCGGTATCCAGTATCGAGTTTTGACATTTCACAGAGTGATAATGATGATGACCTTTGTCAGTAGGTGCTGACTATAAAGACAGTTATAGAGGGTAAACGACAGCTTAGACTTTATAGCCTGTAAGCCACATGTGCTACAAGCTGTTGCCCGCCGGAAATTTTGGTGAACCGGGAACCGAAAAGTAACCGATATGCTATTCCAGACTATTATCTACCTCTGTTCCAAATTGCATCTAGATCCGTTTAGCCGTTTTGTGAAAGAGTAACAAACGGGTCATCCATCCATCCATTCACCCTCCATCCTCACAAACTTCCGCCTTCATAATATTAATAAATTAAAAGGCACGGCAGGACGTGGTATGACAATGCGTTGTCCTCATGTTTCTAAATTATGTTATATATTCTTTCTATACAATAATCTGCGGGGTCGTTGCTACATCAACACAAATGGCGAGCGTACGTCCTTGCACAAGCAGTGATAAAGCAAATAGATTAGAAAAATGTTTACTTACAACTGAAAATACGAGTTTATGACGACCCGAACGATTCACGAGACAAAGAAAAACGCCTTCCAAAAACAATAACCTCAGATGTCGTATCCAAACCCCATTATGCAAGGGCTAATTAAATCAAAGTCAACAGTAAGATGACGCTATGCTACCCCTTATTTTGATTGCTTCCGTGTAAATTCATTTCATTATTCGTATTCGGTTCTAAATGAATTTCGTGTCCGACGGCATCTAACCGCAACGAGCCCGACATCCAAAACTTTATAAATTTATTATTACAGCTACAGAAACGAACAAAACAATCCACAAATACGAACTACATAACGGGAGTGATTAAATTGAATTGTAAAAGTTCATAACGATGTGGACAAAACATTGAATTTAGGAGTGAATCGTACGGCCGTAAGTGGACCTTAAACGATTAGGTGTTTAATCGAGCGGCACGCGCGTTGCCACTAAAACCCGCAGCGTCCACGAAAATAAACGATAAGGGAATTATATAAGCCGATAGAGCTGAAGTATTCGCTCATTTCGGATAATATACACATCACATTCCAGGGTAATTAACAGAGCACGAAGCAGGCATCATGATGTTTTCATAACGGGGCGCATGTTACGCTTAAAGGGCCGAGCGGGGAGGCGCGTGGCGTATTAGTTTCGGCGGGAAGCGTGGCGACAACAACGCCGCGTCGCACAGTCGCGCGAGTCGCGGCCGACCTTCGCCTGTCAGACGTCACCCTTTACCGCATTCGGGGGAAGATATCTGTAGCGTCACAAGTAATTAAGAAACGAGAAACGCTTTGTGCCGCCGTCCCCTGGTACAACTCAGGGGGCTTTGGGCGCCGCTCCCCACTTATATAATTTCTCTTAACTGCATAATCGATATCAACGTGTCACGTTATCCCGTCTAGACATTGACGCGCTAGTTCATAAGTCTGCATCGTACTGCGTTTGGAGTGGTTTGCGAGTAATGCAACGTCACCCTATCCCTCCGCCGATCTGTTGAGGGTCTAGAGTGTTTTCGGTGTCTCGTCTACGTGTTCTCAAACGAGGCGAGCATACTTCGTACCCGTCGAGGCGTTAATAAACCTCTCACCGATATACCAAAATACTAAAACTTAACCATCCGTATATAATTTCATACTTAAGAGCGGAAAGTATTTAATTGACAATGAATGTGACAGAGTAATGGCACGCGAGAGGGTTGTGAGCCAAACGGAGCGCGTCTCTGTTAATGGGGTCAACGAAATTGAGAAAAGTGAAATGGTGGAGTCGGCCGGACGGGCATTTATTACTGGCCGGACCCGACAACCCTCGTCCGGAGAGCGACGCGCCCATACACAGGACAGAGACGCCGCGCATTCTAAATAGCAGCGGACAAACAAAGAGAGAAGTAGTCTGTCTTTGCCTGCGGCGACGACTTGCACTACCCTGATGAGGAATCTTGTTACTTCCGAATTAATAACGAAATTTGTTTGACATGACAGTAACTGATCATCTCCTCGGACAGCTGTCCGCGCCGCGGGCATTCCACGACAGACTCTGTCACTCACCACAACCGCACAGCTCCTCGTTTATAAGAACTATACATAATTAATTACCCTCGCCGCCTCGAGGGACACGATCAGTTTACCTACATCAAGCCTGTGACATTTTAATGGCCTTTTAAACGTGCATCCACGTGAGCCTTCAACCCATCGTTGTACATTGCATAAATAATTGAATATCGACTCGTTACAAAGATACATTGCGACGGCACAGAAAAGATTGGATAATTATTTCCGATGCCAATATTCGTATTCGCATACACGACAACAAAGACGGTCTGTTACAGAGAGAATCGCTTCAGGCTGTCTCCCTGCGTGCTCATAACGTAAATCGGTGCATCCAATCACGGAGCGAGCGACAGCTCTGCATAGGGAGTTGGGAATCAGTTTGCCACTATTGAATTATACGAGCGCTGCAGCCAGAACGTCATACGCCAAAGTTTAATCTCCCGGAGCGGCGGACGGGCTTATTATGCAAATAGGCGACGACTTCTTGGTCATCTTGCAGTCACGTACGTAGCGCACGTCCCCGGCTGTAACCGCACCGCTCGTTACCGCGTGACGCGACCGTGGCAGCGACAGCTCGCAACATATGGCGCTGTTTACAAATCTGACGAGCAACACCGTTTAATAAACGTAATAGAGAACGCACTTACGCAGCCACACAGCCGGACGATGAGAAAATAATTTCCTAAAAGGAAATGTCTTCATTACACGCCGATAACAAAATGGAGCCTTGATGAAGATAAAATTATTTGACTATCAAAAGACGGGAGAAACTTCGACGACATCAATTTATTGCCTCCGAATAAAGTCCGACCTAAAATTCAAATTGAAGGCATCGTGCGACGAAAACGGACGGGAGCGAGAGGAAAATCTAACTCTTTCTTTCGTCAAGCCAACCCCGACGAGCGTTAATTAAGCGAAAATCGAAACGTCAAAGCTCGACTAGAGCTTTATGCAAATTCACCAGAATTGACTTTGGTGTCGACGGTGTTAGAATTTTTACCGCTATCCAGACGATTGTTTGAACGAGGTAATTAGGGGACCGATGGAGACACGTACGCAACAATCTTCAACTTTCTACAGAGAATTGACGATTCGCACGAGACGCATTCAGTTAGCGACGCGGCTAATGTAGGCAGGCGGTGCGAGTTCATCCGCTGCCGTATCAAAACAAGGGAGACATAGTGACAGTGTGTCGCTACTCGCTAGTGGGTCGGTACCGGTCCGTACCGTTAGAGTGAACTCCGCAGTGCCCGCACTCGACCTCGCTCAGCCCTGGACGAGCATGCACTATTATATAATTTTATAATAAACCTATAAATACACCACACGCGCCCATAAAAACTTTCGTAATTACTATAGAAAATTAACACCGAATTCAAGCAACAATATAATCGAGGAAGGGTGAACGGAACGAGCGACGTCGAACAGGGAGTTTTTGTACTCGTGTCGTGAGAATGGGCATTTAGCGGCTCGGTTATTCGAGGCGTATCGCGTGATATCATTAGGACGTTATTGCTACCACAAAATTCTTTGTCACTTAACTGTTACTAGATTTGTTGGATTTATTGAGCGTGACAATACGGACTCGGACAATTTTGTAGCTGTGAGACATTACCGAACACACCCGGTGTTTCTTCTAAACTATGCTAGACAAAGTAACACGTTACGCCAGTGTGCAGTACACTACAAAGTGTTTCAAACATGGACCATTGCATTAAACGATGTGGCATTAAATATGGATTATACATATATGATAGGAGTAATATAAAGGAGTACAGCGCGTGGAATATTTGGCTTAGAATCTGATCTCGGTAACAAGGGATAGCCGAGACAGCTTGGCAAGGGAGATATTAAAATTGTATATTTGATATCTTGGGAAATATTGGGTAAGTGTATGTCTAATTTGTCGGTACGTCCTGGTTCAAGTATGTCTTACTAAGTGAGTAAGAGGTTAATTAATTGAGCGTAGAAATGGTAATTTGAGCAAAATTACGTTGTGGTATTATTTTTTTAAATCGATCATCGATGAAAAATAAGATTCGATACTCTTTTCAATCGATTTCAATCAGTATACTGAGCGTAGTGATTACATGGCCGGTGAGAACTCTAGGCATATTTACCTATTCGTAGCTAGTAGTAGTATTAATATTGAATATTATTTCCTTGTACCGAGAATGAGACCGTTTCGTATGTCTTGTTTTAAATCATTAACCAGTAGGTACTTTGGAATGCACTTATCTGCCCTTATAGACTTTTGTTTCATGACAGGTCAAAATACATGCTGGATCTCTAGAGCTTTCTATGTAGCCGTTTTTACATAATTTTTAACTTTAGAGCACATATTGTTATACACTTTAAATATTCTAAATTTCACATTCTTGTCGATGCGCGTTTGCTAAAAAACGCGTACAAAGAATTCTCAGTCTGTCCTATTCACTAATCTGTGCTCTCGATAACTTAGATATTTACAAATAGTAATTAGATAAAATTATCTTTTCAAGTTATAAGAGCCATAATCCGTTTTCGGCTTACAAATAAACAAATTCTCCTTTCATACATATTTATGTACACATATGTACTAGTATAAAAATATATTTCAGCTTATACTAAAATACGCGTATTGTGGTGGGTATAACATACAGATTTAATTAACTTGTCCATTTAGTTTGGCTGTGTAAGGTAAACTGATATCGCTGTTGCGGCTGCTGGCGAGCACTGTTACGTATATGTAGGTACATTCGGTAAACCAAAACTCCATTGATTAAACGAATTTGAATAATTATTTTTGCATTAGATAGAGTATTCATTGAGGAAGGTTATAGACTATGCAACATCACGACACAACCCTCTTGAGTGGAGTAGTGACCATAAACCCATGAAACGGGGAGCGACTAATATATAAATAAAACGTGAGTGGCATTCATATTTATTGGGGACATACGGTTTTATACAGCGCCGGTCACCGCCGCGGCAGGTCGCTTCACTCCTTGATAGAGGTCCCCCGTCGGGTCCAAAACTAGTCGGCCATCCTTGAATTACACACGTGAGTGAAACTGTAGTAATGTCCTTACTAAACATTCTAATATATCCTCAAAAGTTTTTTAATCGCGCTTATCTGTGGGAGTAGGTACAAGAAGATATTGAAAAATTATTTTTGTATTTGATAGTCCAAATCTTGTAGAAAGCTCTAACATCACGCTACGATCCGATTAGGAGTGGACCAGTGACCATAAATGCGGCACAAACTGTAGGAAACGGCCATTAAATGTATATTATTACACAACTTAATATTTGTTTTATATTTCGCTTTTAAATGAAATGTCTGCAAAAAACACCGCAGTTCTTCCTCTTTTTCATTCGTATAGATAGACCCTCGTTTAGGATCGAATACTTAATACTATTACTAAAAGGTATTAAGGTAAGTAAATGTAGCAGGCAACTTCTCCCTCTTACGAGGGAGGACTAAGGAAGGTGTTAGTCCTCCAACCAAAAACATTCAAACTAAAAAAATATTCACAACCAAAAATTGTGAAAGGTTGACAACACTCAAGTAACACTAGGCACTGGTAGTGGATTACCATTAGGCGGTCCGTTTACTGGTTTGATACCTAAGTAGTAAAAAAAAACTTTATTTACGTTACAGGTACTTACATAAATTCATAAAAAAAGTGTAGTACAAGTTATTTATTTTTTAATAACCAGGCATATTTCCTAGACTACAATACATTTATAGGGAATCTAATGGTCTATTACGTAAGAATAACATTCGAATAAATTCTAAGAATTGGGAAAATGTTACTAAACCTTTTTCATATTTAGGTATATTTTCTTAGAAATCCGCTAAACGGAGGCCAATGACATTATTGTACATGAATAGAACATTATAAATAAGTAATAAAGTTTTACCTGGCCACACTTCAGTTTTTTTTTTATCTTGTTCTTTATTCAAATATTTAAAAAAAAATGCTCGTCGTGTCGTTACATTTGTTATTATTTAATAACAATTTCCTAACAGATTCCACGAACCAAAGAGCCGCACACAAAATTTCCTTTGCAATTTCAACGTAATCGACTTACGTACATCGCGCGGGTCTTTAGACTGTCCGTATACGGTAATGAACTGCTAAACTGCTTTTAATTTCGCACCATACATTAATGGGACACGCCCAAGGATGCGTATGTAAATACATGTATCGCAACATTACTGGACTGTGTCATAGGGTTGACGGTAACACTGTTTGTAATAAATAAAAAAATTAAAAAACCCCCGACACAAAACAATAAAAATAGTATGAACGGCCATCTTGGATTTGAAATTGATCACAATGTATAGTATTCTACTAATCAAGCCCTTTCATTTGATACCCAGATTGAGGGAGTTGTGAAAAAATATGTTATCCGCTATTTTGTGGCGGCGGCCATCTTAGACCGATTTTCATCAAAGATAGCTAAGAACACTCCCGACTAATTCACCTTTCAAACAAAAAAACAAAATCAAAATCGGTTCATCCGTTCGGGAGCTACGATGCCACAGACAGACACACACACAGACACGCCAAACTTATAAAACCCGTCGTTTTGCGTCGAGGGTTAAAAATAGATAAATACGTCTTACATTTGGAAGTCATAATTGAGGTTTTAAGCTCTTATGGAGGATAACTACTTATGAAAGTACCTACCTACCTGTGTTAAATATAATAATCATAGTTTAGTAAAACAGTGAAGTTAAAAAGTAAAGAGAGTTCCACCATCCACTTCTTGCCTTCATCATCAGATCACGGTTACCAAGCCCAATCTGTTGGACTCGTCAAAGCAAATCATATGAGCCCTAACTCAAATGAAACCATTTGAGTTAGGGCTCATATGATTTGTTTCTAGGGCTCATATGACTAGCCACTGAAGAGTTTCACTATCCACTAAGCTTCAAAATACCAATTTTTTTTGTTTTTTTTTTAAAGACAATTCCCGCATTAGGAATTACTCCTGTGTCGCAGGGGACTTTACAAACATACAAAGAACGGACACAAAGAACACCCAAACTCGGGTGGGAATCGAGCCCACGGCATAGCAGTCAGGGTCACTTACCACTAGACCAACAGGCCAATCGAAATGGTCGAAATTATACTACTGGCATACAAATTACATATATGAACATACAAAGTTTCACTTCAATACGACCATCAGAAGTATCTTAAAATATGTTTCCATAGTTATGTATTCTGTGACATAGTTACAAGTGTAGCTAATAAAATAAAACCGATTATAAAGTGTGTTAATAAAAAAATATAGTGCCGAGAGTGAACGTCTGTAAGAGAAGTTCATTTTTAACCGACTTCAAAAAAGGAGGAGGTTCTCAATTCGACTGTGTTTTTTTTTTATGTTTGTTACCTCAGAACTTTCGACTGGGAAAACCGATTTTGATGATTCTTTTTTTATTTGAAAGCTGGTGCTGTCCATGTGGTTCCCATTTCAATTTGGTCCAGTTCTGACAATGGCATCCATGAGAAAACCATATATAATTTATGGAATAGTTTTTTTTATTGAAGTCGGTTTTTTTTTTGAAAGAATTATACTAGTAATACTACTCACTTTACCGATGATTTGTCATGATAATATTCTTTAAGTAAATGCGTAAAATTTTACTTAAAAAGCTCGGCTACACGGGCGGCACAGAGAATTAAAAAAATCAAAACAAGATGCAATCAAATTGGTAAAAACTGCAGTCAAAGACAGTTGAGTTTCATTTAGTTCAGTTAATTATACAAGCTGCAACTGTTACTAAATGCATTCATATAATTGTAATTATTATAGACACATTTATATTTATTTCATATTATAGTTTTGCACAATGTCCGGCCGTTTAATTAATAATACAGAGCTCAGAAATGTAAAATAGTAGGGATATGGAACGAGAGCTTGTTTTAGAATGACCACGTTAATTTTTCTTTTAACCGTCGCCGCGTCGCCGTCGTGTAAATCCTACTTCCTACTAATATTATAAACGTGAAAGTTTGTGAGGATGCATGTATGTATGGATGTTTGTTACTCTTTCAGGCTAAAACTACTGATCCGATTGCGATGAAACTTGGTGTGTAGATAACTGGAGACCTGGATTAACATATAGGCTAGTTTTTATCCCGATATTCCCACGGGATCGGGACTTACGCGGGTGAAACCGCGGGGCGCTGCTAGTATTGTACAAACTGTCACTATGCCAGTTAGTTAAATTTCTGCTATCTCTACTTAATAGGTAATCTATCTATCTAATTTTTGGGTTGCTTTAAGGATATAAGGCATACCTCATATATAGTCTGGTAAAAACATTTCCTTTCCTTTCACATTAAAACGTGTTTTGTTCTTCGTATATCACTTTGTCCATATCCATTTGCTCCTTCACGGTGTCTGCCTAAACATCTCATGAGTAATTTAGATGTTTAAATTTTGTATAATATTTAATTCGAAACGATATAGCAACCCTGATACGGTTCCGTCGTGTGGCGTAATGGACAAATAATGTGCACGTCGCCAGCCAACCATTATAATGTTATTCGAGGGTAAGAAATAATTGCTGGGCCACTGTTCTCACTAAATTCTCTTTGTAACCATCACGTATTATTCGCGGTGGACGACTTTATATGTTGCTATACTTATGTAGGCTAATTTTATTCTAGATTAAGACTAATTGTCATGACGATACATAAATATTACTTGCCTGATACTGAGTAGTAGTACTCAGTTCACATCTATCTCTCTCAGTCTATTATAATTAGCCGAATAATTCTAATAGAGCCATATTAAATACTAGATACTTTATAGTATGCATATCGGTTAAACATATCGATATTTCCATTCGAAATATCATATAATATCAATCTAATATCCTACTAATATTATAAATGTGAAAGTTTGTGAGTATGGATGGATGGATGTTTCTTACTCTTTCACGCATAAACTACTGAACCGATTGCGATGAAACTTGGTATGTAGATAGCTGAAGACCTAGATTAACATATGGGCTACTTTTAATCCCGATATTCCCACGGGATCGGGACTTACGCGGGTGAAACCGTGGGGCGCAGCTAGTTACAAAATAATTCGCTGACCAAGTCGATGCCTATTAGCAAATAAACTAGCTGATAAAAAACGGTCACCGGTTTTCTGATGTTTTACAGACCCTCATATTGTAGTCCATTTGAAAGCTATATTAGAAATTACGCTACAATTACTGACTTGAAGGACCTTACATCAAAGTTATAACATTCAATCTAACAAACATATTTTTTCAGAAATTCAATATCGAAGTCAATTCTTGGAATCGTCTTTATAGGTATTACAGTTTTTATAACATTGGCTCGGCCGTTGCTTTATTATAAATCAACTTTTTACCAATATCACCATTTTAGTATTGGTTATGAATCATCTCCAGTCAAGTCTAGACTGCAAAAAAATGGAGACGGTAGCTTATCGGTTCACGGGAGCTCATCATATGGACTACAGGCCGGAATCTACTTTTAATATTCATTTAATTTAGCAGTTTTAAGTTTGAAAGCATATATAGTAGTAATAAGTGGATATAGGACTTTTTCACTGCTTTTACACTGAAGAACATACTATTTTAGTTACTACGGTGTGTCACTAAGGTAAGTTTTATTCGTGAATACGGTTGAATCTAAAATAGCAAAATAACCACTACAAGTTTGTCAAGGTAAATCAATAAAAAAACTTTTTTCAGGTAAGAAGGTCAGGAAAGTTACCAGGCTCACATAACTTGCTCGGAGGTTTTTTTAATAAAGATGGGTTGTCGATACTTATACCGGCTGAATTTTAATACAAGTAAATCCTTCGCGAAACGTGATCTGTTGATGGTTTGAAAGGACCCTTATTGATATTTTACTTTGGTTTATTTTTAGATAGATAAATAACTCTTTATCGCACAAAAAGATACAATTTGTATACATACATATACATTCTTATAAACTAAAAGAAAAAAAAACATTCAACAGCAGCGTTACGGGTCGCGGATTCGGTGCCCGCTTAGAGAAAATATTTGTATTCATGAACCTATTTGTATAGGTCTGGGTGTTTTTCTATGTAATATGCCTTTATATATTTATCGGGGATCTAGAACCCAGTCTAGAAAGCACTGTGTTAATATGTCCCAAATTATAATTATTATTTGTTTTAAACGACTTTAGCGACTTGTATACATATTAGATGTGTAAATCGCGAAGAACCGAAGTCCACCCGTGACTACGATCGGTGCAATGCGATCGAAACGCCGAGTGACCAAAAAGTTATTGTAACCATAAACTGAATACACTAGCGTATTAGAAAATCAATGTGTGCGAAAGATACCTACCCTTAAACAAAAACCTACGTGTTAGAAAGACACAGAATATACTGGGCCGTGAAACCAGTTTCAAAAAATTTGTCTCCAATAGTCTCCTGTCAAAATGGTATCTCATTTTAATTTTGGTGTTTTCATCGTAATCTTTCAATATTTTAACGGATAAGTATAAAAAATAATAATTGTGACGTGTTCTTTGTAGTATATATATGTACTTAATCAACATAAAACCTGGTAATTAAGGCTAGAAAATATAGAAAGAAACACTTTTTTTATGGTATAGGGGGCAAACGAGCAGACGGGTCACCTGATGGTAAATGATTACTGCCGCCCATGGGCACCTGCAACTCAAGAGTCACAAGTGCGTTACCAGCCTTTAAGGTGGGAGTAGGGGCAGGGAGGAAAAGGGGGTAGAGGGAAGGGTTAGGGTCTCCGGTAACCTCACTCACTCGGCGAAAATCAATGTAGATATTGCTTCACTGCCGGTTTTCAGTGAGGCGGAGCATGGCTCTCCCAGAAACTCTAAGGGAAATTCTTAAAATTTTTGTTCTATAGCTTTTTCTTTGCTTCTGTCATTTGAAAAATAAAATATTACATAGCGGCAAATCATAAAAAATACTACCAATCCAATCCAATACTATCGATATTGCGGTGACGTCAATGTGCTTACAATAAAATCCAGTAACACTTCTGTAAAACTCGCACACACAAACATTTCAGTTTCAGTGAAGCGGTAATGAAGAGACTGTTTGTCTATTACGCCAGTATACTAAGTTTATGGTCGTGACTTATAAATATTATCGCAATCAAGTCTCTTAACAAAAATTAAACTAAACAATTAATGAAATGGAATTCAAACTCAAGTGAAGTTGAAGATTGCCAATCATGTTAAAAGTGGATTGAAGAGATGTTTAATTACCAGGGGAGTATGGCGTGCAGAAGGTGTGTAGGGCCTCGGCAACAATTATAAATTCAGGGAACTTACTCGGCTCTCTCGTCGCGCCCCGCTTTGAAAGGGACTGACTATTTAGATGTGTCTGAGCTGCACTCGAGGGCGTCTGGCTTTCAGGATGCCAGACGGTTTTGTTGCATTTGCTACCGAGATGAGTCGGGTCTTGGTACGTTGAGTTGTTCGTGCATTGTTATGTACTAGGTTCGGCGTTATGTATCGATGTTGGAGATTATTTTGATTCGTCAAAGGATTTCTTTTTAACCTAATTTTTCTCAGAATTATTTTGTGTTTTATATGAATTTTATGGATGAATGGATAGATACATAGATACTCTTTATTGCATACAAAATAGGATACAAATTATTGCTTCGTATTGTATGCGCTTCCGTGCTGTCCTTTGGATCATCAAAAAAATTTGGGTACGCTTTGCCAGGGTTAGTGTTAAATGTTCCTGAGGGGTGAAAAAGTTAAATTCACGCGAGAGATGTCGCGGGCAACAGCTGGTGGGGAATATAATAGTTAGTTACAGTGGTAAAACGGTCTTATCGCAGTCTGCGAACTTCAACCTACAACTTTTGAATGGAATACAATTTTAGTAATAGAAAGATTTTACTTAATTTAAAAAGAAAATATTTCCTTAGATTTAGAGTAAAGATAGTATTTTCTTGCTCAAATTCACAAAACATCTAACTCCCACGTTGTTTATTCCTCATTTGTACACATAAATAATACATCTTAAACATAAAGGAGATGGTACTTAAGATGAGCTTAACCCCCATAGATGAGTTTTCTTCCATGAAAACATGTAAGTAAATAGATGATAGTAAAAAAAACACTAGAAGCGAAGTCATATGTACGTTGAAGAGAATATTAAATAGGCGTACATAGATTCAAAGTGTATCTAAATTATGTATGTAAAGTATGAAGTTAACAGTTTGTATTTCCTTCTAGAACTGTATTTGTTCAATCTTAAGGATCTATAAGGACATATATATAATGTATGAACATAACTGTATTGAAATTCTGCAAAAGGGTTTACTTTAGCAAGTCAGAGTTCAATATTCTATTTGTCGCTCAAGGGTAACTTATCTATAGGTATATTAAGAAAAGCTAATTCTTTGTAGATCAGTGGTTCTTAACCTTTTAGTCATGAGGGACCATTTGACAAAATTTCTGTGTTGCTATGGACCACTCAGTTGTTTTATTGGTTTGGAGGTAATATATGTGCGGCCGGGCTTACGATGGCTCCGCGGACCACTTTGGATGCTTCCAGGGTCCACCAATGGTCCGCGGACCACCGGTTAAGAACCACTGTTGTAGATGCATACAAAGAATTCTCTAAGAAAATAAGCCAACGTGATCTTTGGAATAATTAAAGTTTATATACAGAAAGAGACATCCAAAAAGTTAAAATGTTAAGAGAACATGTGTGACAAATTAAAAAAGTCTGTCAAAACAGGTACATCAATCAACACGCGTCCAGTACCTACATATACGTGTCATGGTACTAAAGTCTTTACAATGACAGTTCAAGTTAAACTGGCCAAAGAAATTAACCAAAACTAAATTATAATAACCAGGCGATCATATAAAAAACCACATCATTATGAAATAAAGTCCAATATCATAAAACGTGAATGTAATACGTGATTATGATATAAATTCTAAATATAGACGGTCATTACGAACCGTTAATGATACGTTGATAAAAAACTTCAACGAAAACTGCAATTATATGTAGCTACCTTGATTTTAAAACAATATGTGTAACTAGTAATGATAATGGTGAAATTTCCGTATTAACAAACCAACGATTAGCAGGCGGCTTCCATCCACTACTTGAGCGACCCAGCGCCCGGCACGCCATAATTGTTGCGGTCCCGTCATGAAGGATTGGCTGGAGAGGTGACATGGCACACTCTCCTACTGGATGACGCAGAAGGTTACCGAACACGGCTGCTTTGGTAAATACCTGTTTCGGATAGGCTGGTAGCCAACGTCTGTGTCACACTCCGCACTCTGGTGGAGTGGTCTTAGGTGTGGGTAGGCTCTTACTGGAAAACAGGTTATGTCTATGGTCCAGCACGAGAGCGTGTGGGGAAGTGATGTGTGCCAAGGAGGCGGCGGAAAGGGACCGGGAGACTAGTACCCTCCCGTCCGCATAAGACGCACCAGGCGCCGGAGAGAGCAAGACGATCTCCGGCCTCTATGAGCGCTTGCCTATGATCAGCAATGGACGTCTTATGGCTAAAATAATGAACCATTAGTACTATTTGATTTCATGAAAATCTTCTTCACAGAATCCAAGTCCTAAAGATTTTTTTTTTTTAATCTATATTTTTTTTTGGGGCATTTATCCAATAAAGACATGTCAGCCCCATCATACCTTAGTACATTGTTTTACTTATTTAATTTATATTAAACAACTTTCAGGATCGGTGCTGAGCGATTGTGGCAAGATGACAAAATTGTTTAGCCAATTCCGAAGTTGGTTTTGAAAGAATACTTTGCATTAAGCCTACGTTCTAAATAAATGTTTTTCTTTCTTCCTTTCTTTAGGTTCAGTGTATTTAATTTTAGGTCGTTCAGCAGCGAATCACGTTCGGTTTTATTCCGGACACATTCAATCAGCAAATGTTGTATATCTTCAATTTTGTTGCAGAACAATTAGGTGAGTCGTTCTTTTTCGTTAGATATGCAAACTTTGCTGATGGATAGTGTCCAGATCTAAGTCTTAGTACTAACTTAACATAGTTCCTACTTAAATTAAATTTAATAAACCATGGTGTATGAGGCAACTCACCCTGTATGCTTCTATACCATATGCCTTTGTCTACAGACTTACTTTCAAATTGCTTTTTCCACTCCTCAAAACAAAGTGATTTAAATTTAGGTACAAATTCAAAATAATCTGGTACATAATTAATTAACTTGCCATCTACTGCTGCTAACGACTCTCTGCCACTTTTTTTTCTCATTACTCATTAAAAAAAGACAACTCCCGCATTAGGAATTACTCCTGTGTCGCGGGGGACTTTACAAACATACAAACAACGGACACAAAGAACACCCAGACTCTGGTGGGAATTGAATCCACGACCTATGGCATAGCAGTCAGGGTCACTAAACACTAGGCCAACAGGCCAGTCACTTTCACCACATCGTAGGTCCATTCAGTAGAGGGTGGACCCTGGTGACCGTACTCACTAACAGAAGAAAAGCATTGCGCTACTATTGTTGATATTCGCGGTATTCTGTAGAAGGTAGTGTTAATCAGTCGTCAATTTTATAGAAATCTACCTTCTTTAAATCATACCTATGTTTGTCAAAGACAAGCGATACCTCTATTTGAGTATTGTAGATGTAAACAAGGTATCAAATATACATGTAAATTCTGACATTAATAAATATTAAATGACAAGGCTCGTTGGCCCCAGGTTTGAATATACAATCCGCATTCTAAATTGGTCCTTCGAAACATCTATACAATTTGTATGAGATTGCGGTTTTAGTTGCTTTAATCCCGTCCGCCTCTAATGACAAGTGATCACCGCCTCTACCTTGTCTATGAAACTTTCAATCCACCAACGCACATATCCTTTGGGCAGCTTAGACAACTAAGTTGTTTTTAATTTAATGTACTGTCAGAACTGTCTTGTCCCGAAGTTATTAAATCGTAAAATATAATATGGTTTTGTTTTTATAATGAGTAAAGTGATGTCAGTCGGTTAATCCGGATCATTAGGACGGCCGAGTAACTATTTATAACTAGTTTTCGGCTCCGCTCGAGTGTATGCATTTTTTGTCAATGAATTTAGGTATCCCTCGAGAACAGTACTTTTTTTTCAGAATAAAAGGTACCCTTTGTCTGAAGATATGTATACAAAATTTCATGGTGATTGGTTGACGTAGTATGCTTTGACGACTAATTATTTAATAAACAAACTCCCGTACCCGTGTATGATATTAGTTATGATTAGCAGTGTTTTGCTACTTTCCAAAGAAAAAACCCCACACTCCCAGATTACCAAATAACGGCGATAGCGTAATTCCTAAGACATCGGACTTGTGAACAAATGGTTACGGTTTCGACCTCCATCCAACATAATAACGAACCGAAACCCATTTCTACAAGAAGGAGGGATTAACAAGTATTCTAGTAATGTGTGATTACTAGCAGTATTTTTTTTAAAGTATACATTTATGCGTATTTTATAAGCGATAGATATTTTATCCATAGTTTGAAACGAGTGTTGAGCATAAAGTTGTGGCGACTTCCACAAACAACAAAAACATACTCTAACATCATCTAGCGAAGACGAGCTGAACTACGAAGTAACTACTAATCCTGCATAGCGCTATGAGACTTCTCGCGCCGATTAGTACATATACAATGTCCCAACATCAACCGTTGGGCCGCGGCCCGTCAGGCATGATCACCTCGCCTGGTCGGAGGATCCTCCCTTTGTGTTGGAGGGACATAACATCCATTCCTCCACAAAGTCTTCGATGACTCGAATAGATTGTTATGTTTTTCTTAACGTTATCTTGAAAGGCAATAATTTGAGCGATACAGTGGAAACTCAAGTAGGTAGTAGATTATAGTACCTGATAGCTCGACAAATTAATAAGGACCATGTTTGTCGATTCGACGGTTTGTCGAAAGAACGATGTTCAACCGGATCTGTTAACATGATAAAGATGTTTATCATAACAAAGATAAATTTATCTACCACGAATTAGTTCTTAGAATGATGTACATACTTCAGTTCCTCGTAGTATCTACATTGTCATGCCTAACAATGTCAACAGCCAACACATCGCTTTCTTATATACCTACCCGTATGAGTAAAGATATGCTATGGTGTTATAGAGTATCTTAATGTCGATTGAGTTGGGGCAAGTGTTTGGTAACCAATTCAAACGACACGGTCGTCTTTACCCAAGTAATATATACATATATTATGATGTGCATTGTACATGTCGTATAACTTCCCTAAATATCATTCGTAGCATGTTAGTTCCTTCCTTAATTAGACGTAAAAATAATGTTTCGTATTGGAATAAGTATTATATTCTTATATAAGAGTGTCCAAAGAAACAAATTGTTCTCATTTGAATAATATAAGTATAGTGAGAGCTAGAAATGTTCCTAGTCAATTAGATCTCACACCTTTTTGCGGTAGATGAACTCCGTTGCGAGACTTGCATTTTGTACATGTTATTTTTTTGATGGGATAACACTTTCTGATTTCATAAGTGTCAATTTGTTACACTCACAAAGAAATCATGTTATTATCTTTTTGGGCAAGCAAATGGATGAAAGAAAGTCTGCAAGAACAACAGTACGACAGAAAGTCTGCAAGAACAACAGTACGCCAGACTGACTGCCGCTGCGACTAGTCACTGAGACCCCTCAACCTTGCGGAACTGATAATGGCATTATTAATGCGCAATTTTACAAAACTGGTCGTTGATTTTTAGTAACAATACTCAATATTATTATTTATAAAAAGAAACACACATTAGAACTTTCGCGTTTCGTGATACGGTTATATTACACACACATACATACATTTTTAGATTTCCGTTCCTCAAAAGGAAGAAAAGGAACCCTCTAAAGGATCACTTTATTGTCCGTCTGTCTGTCTGTCAAGACCCTTTTTCTCAGGAACCCGTGGACGCATCAAGGTGAAATTAATACCAAATTAAGTCTGCGGTCCCTTGAAGCTTTAAAAAAAATTAAACTTCTAAGTCAATGCAATCAAAAGATATGACCATTTAAGCGTAGGATTTGACCAAATTTGAACATTTCACAGGTAAATCAAAACCTATAGGGTACTTCCCATTGACCTAGAATCATGAAATTTGGTAAAATCAAGACACACAGCATAAGTAAAGGAAAAGATCAGAAAGTCGTTAATTTGTTGTTATATCTGTCTGTATGCGAGTCTGTCAAGACCCTTTTGCTCAGAAATCCGTGGAGGCATCAATTAACATCTCGGTGCGCGAGTCCGAGTTTTTTGTATGGCGATAATAAGCCTATTTAAAACATATGTAATACCGATGACAATACAAAAATTAAGTTCCATTGAGCTGATCCGATAATACTAGTAAACCTTAGAGTTTCGGTTTATTTGGTTTGTTTTAATGAGTCGAATACATTTGGTTACGAGAGTCTGTAAAAGCGTATTTTGCAGTAATTTTAAACGGTTTTATTTTATTTAAATAATAATCAACGATATGTAGGATCATTGGTGCTTGGCCGCCTGTCTATATTCTAAACAGCCTATATAATGGCATTCAATTACAACCTGTACATACACAAAACTAGTTTTATAATGGGCTTATAAGCGTCGCGTATAATGTCTAGGCGACAAGTGGTTGTATGAGTTTTTGTTCAAGCGCCTATTACACCGAATAATCACCAGTACATGACTTAGGCGGTACCCAACGCGTCAAGTACAACTTGTAACTGTACTTGGTCGTATTTGGTGTTTTTTTTCCGTTACATTGTTTATGATGTAGGAATTTAATTGTGAGTTTTAAAGCTAAGGTTGCAAGCGGCGGTAGCGTAATAATTCAAATTCAAAATATTTATTCAATTAAGACACCAAGTGACATTTATGAACGTTAAATTGAAGCTACTGTTAAAAATCATAGATCAACGCAAACAGACGCCACAGCATACTGGATTGTCGAGGTAAATTAGGTGAAAACACCAAAATCTACTGCCTGCTTGTGTCGATCTATAACTTCCAGTTTCCAAAATGCGTAGAGCCTTATGAGAAGAATACTGGCAAAGAAACTCATGGCCACTCTTTTTAAAAGTCAGATCTTCAGGTACAATAGTATTAGTGTTACATAAAAGGTAAACAGGATGCAAGCTGTTGCCACCTGAATTTCATTTTATTGAAATGCTCCAAAAACTAACGTACAAACAAAAAATATCACTCAGTGATACCGTTGAAGTTTTGAACCTATTAAACATAGAAATCAATCAAAATCAAGTAGCTAAGGTGTCGGACTTGCGATCAAGTGGTTGCGGGTTCGAATCATTTAGCTTGGCTGGAGGGGTTAACAAGGATACTAGTGTTACTAAGGATCAGACGGCCGTGTGTAAGTTGTGAAGTTATTATTAGTTATTAATATAAGTTTATTACGTAAAGTCTACATAGAGCCATCTCCACTAACGTAAGCTGTGGCCGTGGCCCTCTGTCTGGTCCATGCAACTACTTGCCCCAGCTAATTATTAACACAATTAAGATAAAGTCAACTTATCTCTCATGTTTGTCGCCAAGTCTATTACAACGCTATCTTATCGTAATGGCACGGAGCTATTTCTAGGTAGACTAAATACACTACTATTTTATTATTAAACATTAAAGGGAGTTTTTATAAACTGCGGTGCAGTAGGGGCTGAGTGAGTATTGGTGTTTGACTTGTAACTCGAGAACTATTGCTTTAATTGTAACAATAATTATAATTTAGTAAAACTAAAAAGAACACGATTTAATGGCGAACCGCATTAAAAATTTAAATAATTCTTTAAAAAAAAAGCGACTTCAACAATAAAACTATTCCATAAAAGACTTAAATATGGTTTTCTCATGGATGCAATTGTCAGAACTGGACCAAATTGAAATGGGACTACAAGGGAAGCACCAGCTTTCAAATAAAAAGAGAATCATCAAAATCGGTTCACCCAGTCGAAAGTTCTGAGGTAACAAACATAAAAAAAAAACATACAGTCGAAGTGAGAACCTCCTCCTTTTTTGAAGTCGGTTAAAAAATGTGTGTGTGTGTGTCAGCTCCGACGCACGACTGGAGTTTACAATTTACTGGAGTCTCACTCTCTCTCTATCTCTCTCATTATATAATATATAAACACATATCTACTTACATGCGTCGGGATAAGAAGTAAACTCCAATAAAGCACAAAAAGCACAACAAAGCGTTAAAGCGTTACGCTGCCCTCCGATCACAAAATTTTACACTTCATATTTTTTTCACACCGGCCGTCTTATATGAAAATCGATTCTTAAGGAGTAAACTCCAAAAAGAGTTGTTCATCATTAGACCGTCGTTGTCAATCTCAATCTGTTGGACTAGTCAAAACGATATGAGTCCAAACTCTATGAATTTACTACTGGCCACTGAAGACTTGCACTATTTACTTTCTAGCTCCATCATCAGATGAACTCTAAGATGTCAAATTAAAGTATTTTCATCCAAACTACATATACATGCATACAAAGATACGATAATAAGTAAGTTGAAATTAACTTCCAAGATTTGTTCACTTAGTAACAAGTTAATAAAAACTAGAGTTGCGCCGAATATTCGTTTGGTATTCGGTATTCGGCGTATTCGGCACCTTTTCCACTATTTGTATTCGGCCGAATTATTCGGTTTTATTGCCGAATATATTCGGTTCAAGGTTTTCTATTTTCTTGGCTCATGTAGCCAAGGTGTAGGACTAAAAGACAAGACTTCTTATGTAAGATTTATGTTATATTATAAGTCAAAGAAAATACATTTATTTCTTAACCTATAGTTAGTATAGTCAACATTTATTTTAAACCTTAAATCAACATTTAATTTAAACCTCAAAACAATATTTATTTTTAAACTTTAAATCAACATTTATACGCGGCAAAACAATGTAATGGTAAACCGAATAATTCGGCCGAATATCCGGTTCGGTAAAGGTTAAACCGAATAATATTCGGTATTCGGTTATTCGGTGAAACCACTCGGCGCATCTCTAATAAAAACGTATTCATAATATAAATAAACCTAAACCTTATTAGAGACACAGTAAAGAAAAATCTATTAACAGTTAATACCTTGTTGTTGTTGTACCACCATTGCAGAACAGTTGTAAGGCCATCAAAATTTTTTTATATTTAGATGTAACTTACTTTTACAATCAATGTCAAAAGGTACTTTTTTACTTTATAGTTTTTTCTAATTTTTCATGTTACGGGTGTACCGGGTATAACGAAAATTGGGAAATTTGCGGAAAGATGATGATGAAAAGGTTTACCGGGTCTTTTTTTCGGTAATTAGTCATTAATGTAACGCACTGGTGCTACTAAGAAAACGCCAATACTTTAGAGATGTCCGACTAGTTTCGGACCCGACGATAAAGGGGTTTATCAAGGACGACAAAGGGGTTTATCATCGACGACAAAGGGGTTTATCATCGACGACAAAGGGGTTTATCATCGACGACAAAGGGGTTTATCATCGACGATAAAAGGGTGATGTATGAATGTATGGATGTTTGTTACTCTTTCTTTCAAAAATTACTGAACCGATTGCGAAGAACACATAGGCTACTTTTTATCCAGATATTCCTACGACATCGGAACTTACGCGGGTGAAACCGCGGGGCGCAGCTAGTGTAGAATATAATTTATTTCCTACTCAAATCTCCGTTATTGACGACCTATGTGGAGAGCATTCGACTGTTAGCCTGGTGTCACAGATGCCATTTCCGTTCAGTGCAAATATTTGTATTGATGAATATTTCTGTTTGCAGTGGTCTGGGTGTTTCTATGTAGACATATTATGTATTTATTTACAAAAAAAATAAGTTATTTTACCCGTGTACAATCCATAGAACAAGTTATAATCAGTTTGGGTCATAGGCTACTTTTTATCTCGATATTCCCACGGCATCGGGACTTACGCGGGTGAAACCGCGGGGCGCAGCTAGTATAATATAGATTACTATAGAAAACCAAAATCTGAAGACTAAACATCGTGTTTGTTATAGATGTCATTATTTGATTTGCATTTAGAACGATACAAACAAAATCAACAAACACAAGAAGCAATGCATATCAAACGTCTATATGAAATCTTTAGATGTCAGATTATATTATTTATTAATTCGGAGGAGGAAATCAATGTATTCAATGCTTCGTCGATAAGAGAGATACATATTTTTACTTTTACTCATTGCGTTTCGAGACCCAGGTGCTTTACATATTTTATGGCTCAATAA
This sequence comes from Euplagia quadripunctaria, assembly GCA_963859945.1. Lineage (NCBI taxonomy): Eukaryota > Metazoa > Arthropoda > Insecta > Lepidoptera > Erebidae > Euplagia > Euplagia quadripunctaria. Next base: position 2,318,954 of record OY982569.1, on the reverse strand, counting down.
ATAACACGCTTATGAGGCTACCCGCTGATAAAATAACCACCTTCGATATTGTTACGGTTTTACTTAATACTAGAGTATATTGTCTCATTTTATAGCAGACTTGCTGCTCTTGACTTGACTTCAGAAAATTTCAAAGTAAGAAATCTATATTAAAACCAGAGGACCCGACGACGTTGTCCTTCCCGAACGTAATAAAATATTTCTGCACTCCTATCGCATCGCCACCTACTCAGAGACTCAAAAACACACAAAAAAATTATCAAAATCGGTCCAAAGGTTTTAGGAGTTCAGTGACAAACATAAGTACTGAAGAATTATTTTTATTTTAAGATAGGTAAACACAAAACAGTTCAGTACCTTTTTTTTTAAATGTTTTTAACGTTAAGAAAGAAGAAAGAGGAAAGAAGAAAGAAGAAAGAAGAAAGAAGAAAGAAGAAAGAAGAAAGAAGAAAGAAGAAAGAAAGAAAGAAAGAAGATATATTTATGTTACAACAAAAAATATATATAAATCTAAAAGGTGTTTCGTACATTTGGGCAGGCCAGAACAGATCACCATGTCAGCATAATGCTGCACCTAACAACATGTGCCGCGCTGGTTTTCAGATGGCGCCCTTTAGAAGTAATAATAACGATTTGTGGTCGAATTTTGACCAGTGGGCGAACAGTAGCATTTATAAATGGATACAAGACAGTTTGTCTTTCTGTTCGTGGTGTACTGTTCGACTCCCACAGAACCACGTCGATGTGCCCCCGTCGTGATGTTACCCAAATTTTCGATCCCTGTGTTCGTCGCGTACGGTTGACTCCCACAGAACCACTTCGATGTGCCCCCGTGGTTTTACCCAAGGTTTATACATGATAATAAAGTGGTTATGACTCTGGTCAGAAAATTACTTTATTTCATTACAGTTATTAAATTGAAGAGGTGGTTGAACACCTAGAAACATAATTCAATGAAATACAAATTAAAAATACATTAGCACAATAATCTCACGCTTAGCAACAAGTTTTTATAAGTGTATGGAGATAATAAAATATTACCTACCATAACTGAGAGAAATAAACTATCATAATAAAATTGCTGGAAGCTGTTAGGCTCTGCCAATTAAAACGCAAAAAATATTCAGTAAAAAGTATTTTGAATACACATAAAAACTTAATAACGCGAAATGGGTAGGTATATTTCAGCGCTTCCATTAGTGGGCTATGTTATTGAGAGAGTTATAAACCGATTACGTATAAAAAATGTACTTTTTTTATTCTTTATTTCTCGATTCGTTAAATAAAAGTGTGAGACATGTAGGGCTGTTCGAACTATCACTACATATTATAAAACAAAGTCCCCCGCCGTCTGTTTGTCTGTTTGTTTGCGATACACTCAATAACAGTTTTCACCAATAAACAGAGTGATTAAGAAGAAGGTTTAGGTGTATAATTCATTAAGGTTTTTTAAGGTTTACGGCTGAAATATGACGATGATTGTTGAAGATGTCGAAAAAATCAATACATGCTTTGCTACCCGTGCGAAGCCGGGGCGGGTTGCTAGTCTATCTACATATACAAAATTTTCGTGTCACGTTGTTTGTCCGAAATGAACTCCTAAACTAATTAACCGATTTTAATGAAATTTTGCACACTGTGTGCAGTTTGGTCGAAATTGAGAGATAGGATGCAAATTATTTTGCCAAAGCAACGCGTGGGCCGGGTAGTTCCTATATTTTGAACGAGGAAACCATGTATATAATATACTATATCTCAGTATAAAGCATATTTTAATTGAATACCGAAACCAGCACAGGACAAAGTGCTGGAAGTGCTTTTGGGAATGTCCATTTGGGTGTCTCCATATGTTACTTCCACGATGACCACGCCTCATCGGGTCACAGTAAGAGTGGTGGTGCCTTGCGCGCTTTTCAAAAGCTGAGGTTTGATTGCTCTAATCTTAATCAGGAAGTCCTACAAAAATGGTAGGAAATCTTCGCTTTTTGATCTGCAACGCTTTCTTTAGTCACCTGTTTCAATGTCTGTAATGGTTATGACATAATCATTACATGGTGTGGTTGGTTCACTCTTTGAGCGTCTTGTAGTCTAAAATGAACCATTCCATTTCAATATCTATTTCTTCACCTTGAAATTGATTTTGAATATTATCTTCTATATATCTATTTAAAAATGAATCCATATTTCCCTTGGTCACGGCATCACACGTGAACGGCTGGACCAATTCTTTTTTGAAGGGAAACTTCTTTAGGCACGTTTAGGTACTTTTGTACTCAGATACATATGATAGGTAGGTAGGACAGGTGTGGTTTTTTTTTACTTCTGACGTGGAGTCCTACGACTGACGATTTTATTTTGTTTTTATTACTGTCAGGAGAGGAGGAGAGAAAACTTAACGAGGGACTTACGCGGGTGAAACCTCGGGGCGCAGCTAGTAATATAATAAAAGTCTTTATTTATTTATTTATTTATCTGATATTGAAATAAAACTATTTTTAACGGATTCTACTACACTGATCCCGACGTTTCAGTTGCTTTGCAGCAGCCATGGTCACGGGTAGTCGTATAAATAGTAAAATAACACCAAATAAATCGCGATAGAATCCGTTAAAAATAGTTTTATTTCAATATTTATTTATCTTTTTATTGTACACCTTTTAAATGAGATCCAATACAAAAACAATGTAAACATTCAGGTATATCAATTAGCGGTCTTATCGCTCAAGGCGATATCTTCCAGACAACCTTTGTACGGATATTAACAAGTACATTTTAATATACCAACAAATATTAAAATTGTTGTAAAAGATTAAAGTAACATACATATAAAAAAAGTTAAATTTAGAACCTTGTATAAAACTGTGTTCCTTCTTTACCGAACTAAAAATATTAAGTTTCATACCAAAAACTCAAAATACAGTTATTTTTTTAGCAACGATCAGTAGGATGGACTAGTTACAAAGTCGGGAGGCCCTAGGGAGGTAAACAATATCGTACATGTTCGCCTTATCAGTTGAGGAAAGCACGAACTCGACATCTGAATAACTACACAAGACCATTACATTCATGACTTGCACGAACTATTTTATACAAATGTTAACAGTACATAACACTATACAAAGTATCTATATATAACAAGGTCTGTTTACCTCAAGCCGACTTCACACCCTAGTAGAGCAAAAAATAGAAGACCAGAAGAATCGCGTCAAATTGTTTGATATTATGAGTAGTAAGGGCCGCGAAGTTCACTTTTTTATGTTATAGGGGGCAAACGAGCCGCCCATGGGCACCTACAACTCGAGAGTCACAAGTGCGTTGCCCGCCTTCAAGGTGGGAGTAGGGGAAAAGGGGGGAGAGGGGGGGGGAAGGGGGGAGAGGGGAGAGGGAAGGGTTAGGGGCAAAGGTAACCTCGCTCACGCGGCGAAAAGCAACTCAAGCATTGCTTCACAGTCGGTTTTCCGTGAGGCCGTGGTATCACTCCGGTCGAGCCGGCCCATATGTGCCGAAGTATGGCAAAAGTATCACCGACTTCAAGGCACATAAATCAAGATTTTTAAAAAAGAATCATTGAAATCGTTTCACAAATGGCGAAGATATCGCGTGACATACACACAAAAAAATATAATTCAATCGAATTGAGAGTCTTCTCTTTTTTGAAGTCAGTTAAAAAGCAATGCGCTTGATCTAGACCTATAATATTCGACTCCTCACAAGTGGAAACGCGTTCCACTTAAGAGGCTCTTTGTGTGGTCGTGGCCTTACCAGTAAAATGATAGCGGAATCATTGGTTTATGCCCCTGTGGTGGTAGAGTGGTTGGACTCCCCGACAACAGTCAGTACGTATTACAGGTGTGCGACCTGCCACGCCACGTCTATATCCCCAAAGGAGGAGCCCATTAAGGATATATGTATGTATAGTGCTAGTGTATGTGTGGTGGTAGTGGTGGTAGATTCCTCGGCCACTCTAGATGGCTGAGAGTCACGGGCTTGTTGTTTACTTTATTGCAATAAGCATCCTAATGCACCTAATGGCAACTTTCACTCGTGAGTGTAAGTTATGGTCACAATTCGGAGCCGCCCAGCTCGGGTAGTAAATACCGCAGTTAGAATGATGTTATGAATGTCTGCGAGCACAAGTCACATTTCACAGACCGTGTGTTTGCTAATGTTAGTGTAAAAAATCTAAATCGCGTAGCCATGCAAGGTAATTACTACTTTAGTTGGTAGAACATGGAGTCTATAATTAAATAATAATATTTATGGAGTGTTACTTCTTAAGTAATTATTTGTTTTGTTGTGTATTACTGAGTGATATGTTCATTGCGCGACATAATCATGACTTATTATTATACATTATACTTATCAACTAACTCGTAAATAGGCACTATGTTTTAAAGTCATCGTAGTTTATTTTTGTAATTATTTGCACCCCATACTTGTTGTTTCTCGTTACTATAATTTCAATTTCATTACCACTTAGTATAGACATTAGACATCTACTAAAATAATTAATTTTATCACCCGTCCACCATAGAAATGTTATTTTTAGAGAGTTTCTATACCTGTATTCTTTATTTCTTCATGCCTTGAAATAAATTGTATTAACTAGCGACAAGGTGCTATAGTGACCACCAATAAAAAAGAACTGAACGTGAAAATATTACGAGAGGTTTAAAAATGGATGGTCCCAAGACGACAATTTCAGTCTAGAATATAATTCTGAACATAGCAGTCGCAAAATACAAAAATACCTACAGTTAATGCCAGAAATTTTATACAGTACTAGCTGCGCCCCGCGGTTTCACCCGCGTAAGTCCCTCGTTAAGTTTTCTTTTTTGTGCAAACTTCACATAAACCATCTACTAAATAGTCCGAACAAAGCCTAAACATTTGGTTTGGATAGGTGACCCCGTTCTTGAGTTATAAAATTACAACGAAAAGTGGCATTTCGGATAAATGAGATTTTTAATTATTAGGGTTCCGTACCTCGAAAGGAAGAAACGGAACCCTTATAGGATCACTTCGTTGTCTGTCTGTCTGTCTGTCAAGACCCTTTTTCTCAGGAACGCGTGGTGTTATCAAGCTGGAATTTATATCAAATACTCAGGTCTACTGTCCCTTGGAGCTGTGAAAAAATCAAACTTCTAAGCTAAAGATACAGCCGTTTATGCCGCAAATTTCCACAAATTTTCGACACTCGCAAGGGAATCAAAACCTACAGGGTACTTCCCGTAAACTTAGAATCTTGAAATTTGGTACGAAGCAACGTCTTATAGCACAGATAAAGGAAAAATTGCGAAAACCGTAAATTTTTAGTTACATTATGTAATAAAAATATTTTACGAAACCCTCGGTGCGCGTGTCCGACTCGCACTTGGCCGGTTTTTTTTTTTAATTATATTAGTTTTAGTTTTATTAGGACCTATCATTCAAAAACTCAATAAACTAAATCCTGACCAGAGAACAACCGTATACAAAAAAATATTAGTTATTAGTAAATCGGCCCAGTCTTTCCTCACAAGACAATCTAACGCCGCAGCGCAACGTTTTCGTAGATAGTAAACAAATTGCCTTCGAAACAAAGTCGCGCCTTTTTGAACATCTCTCGGCTTATGACAAAAGACACAGTGAAAATCATTCTGTATAGATTGTTACAAATTGTATAGAGAATGTGAAAGTTCAATATTGAACAGGAAGACAGAATAAGAAACAAATCAAAGAAGATAAGTGAGATTGAATGTTCACGGATGAAAATGAATATCGAAAGCTTCTCCTATTAATCTGAATAGCTAACTTTTATAATTTAGTTTTTTATTTCAAACTGCCATTAAATAAATTATTTTATTCATTTCAATAACAACATATTTGTAGTATTGTTCAAAAACATGTACTTATATTGTCTCATTTCCTCATCCACTTCACGCTTCAACATTTAAAGTAATGACTATGTAAAACAGTTTATATGTACGACAAAACAGATCGATAAATAATGACAAAGGAAACAAATAAGTGTTATTATATTATCGAAGGAAACAAAGTGTTTCACTGTATTCCGACGAAGTGTTTGTCAGTGTGTATCTAATTAAAAGTTTCCCCGGAGCAATAAAACAGTACACGAGGCATTAAAGAGTCGAGTGAAGGAAGGCGGGGGTCGAGAGATACCCCAGAATCCGATAACTTACATCAAATTTAAGTAGCAAATGCGCTTTGCTATATCTGCTTGTTATTTAGTTAGTGATGGGCGGAGGGCCCCGCCCCGCTCCACGTATTGATTGATGGCCCAACACGTAGCTCAGGGTTGGTACTAACAAATAGTAAACGAAAAAACACAACCTCTCTGAGCTACGATACAACACCGGTTTCATCCCACACTCGAAATGTTAAAAAAACTCAAGAATCGAAACGGGTTCGCGGCAGCCCTGTAGTTGGTCATTGCCTGCTGGGCTCTGCATAATCTGTAAGTACATCTCATCGAATACCCAATTAACATCCCTACACACGGACCGGAGATTACTGTACAGAGCACCGCGGATCCGATCATCTAGTTTAACCTTCGTATATGTCATGTACACACTATATACGTGCACGCTGATGAATTAGAGGGACACCCGTTGCAATTCAATGAAAGTCCAATGAATCTCCTATAAAGGATTCTAACTACAGCGTTCAATAAGAGAGCGTCGATTTTCAACTATGAATAATGTATTTTAAAACCAGTTTTTTAGCCACCTTCAAATTAATAGAAGACAGGACAAAAGCGGTGGCGAAGAAGCGAGGATTTCCTGAAGACAATGGTATTAATCAAGCTGGTGCGAGCGTGATTATCGCTCCAGCCGCGCTGCCCGCGCCCTTGCCTGCCCCCGCGCGAACCAGACATGCTACACAATTTATAAGCTTACAACAAAACAAGCTCGGCATCAACCGAATATACGATGATTAAAACGCATTGAAAGTCAACCCGAAGGTTCAACGCGTCGCCCCGTGTGGCTTTCGTTGAATCGGGCTAAATAAATGAACTCAAATTAAACTCCAGATATATGTATTCCAAGTTCGTACGCTACGCCGCGGGCGGAATTCAAGTTTCTGAATTAATTTGCGAAATGCAACCAAGAAATCGTGCTCCCGCAGTAACGAAATCGAGAGTCCTTTTTTTGTCAGCAACGCATCACGAAAAGATCCAATACACGAGCCAAATTCAGTTTGCAAACTCGGCAGCGCCGCAGCAAAGATTGAATCAATTTATACAATCGCCAAAGCGAATTACGTCATTCGCCTGCCGAATATTGTATCGAGAAAAAAGGCAGCAAGGCCGAAAGTCGATGCAGTCCGTTCACTTGCGATCTCGACCGGTCGGGATGGCAATACATAAACAGTACAGCGGAGCAGGTCGGCGTGCGCGACGCGAGCTCTCCGCGTCAAAAGTCAAGGTGAACCGGTGCTCGCCGAGATAGCTCTTTAAGACCAGTGGTAAGCCTTCATGCGCACAGTATGCACTCCGAGTCCTCGCGCAAGCACAAACGCAATCGATACGTCAATTAGTCACCCACACGTGGTGGTTCGCATAGAAATAATAGCATGACAATTCGATCGGCTTACACACATATCAACGAGCTCGGTGAAACCGAGTATTGTTGTATAATTTTCTTTGTAGACAGGTGTCTACTAAGTTGAGGTTTCACAACCAGGGTACCGATTCACCAACGGTATACAATATCGTAGATTGATTTTCGCTAGATGTTCGGCATATCGTTAAATACAGCAAATGAAGAAATATTGCTGATTGTACTAAACGAATATGTAACAGTTTACTTATTTACTATCCTCTCTTCACTCCCAAGGTTTGCTGGAAGAAAACTCAACTATGGGTTAAGCTTGCCTTTGTACATGCTATTTTCCTTTCTGTACTTATAAAATTGTTATTTTGTGTACAATAAAGAATATAAGAATATATATAGCAGCTTAAATTACCTTTTAATAAGCAAATATTCATTAGTTAGGAATGGTCTATTTCCAGCTTAGAATAATATACAAGGTGTAAGTGACACTGTACCGAATCCTGAAATAGTGTATTCAGACCATCATTTGAGAGTCGAAAATCATTGGAAATTTCTGCCGGAAAATTCATATTAATTTTTTTTGATTATTTTGCTTAAACGTGATATCACAATGAGTAAACAAAACATTTTACCGAAAAAAAAAATCTGTAAATACCCCATTCGGCCAAAAACTGCAAAGTAAAACATTTATGCAATCAGTTGCTTCGACGGCGCCGTGTGCTGAAGGTCATTTCACCGTACCGCACAGTACGTGTGTTGCGTTACACTGCGTAGTTCAAAATCAAACTATTGACTGTAAATCCTTAATCTCGCATTTTTATGAAGAACTGACTTTTGCATTGTGATAAGTATCCAAAGAAAGACGTTTTTGTAAGTTCTGTTTTCCTTAAAATTTCTGGCATATTTTTCTTATTTAAGACTTGTTGTATATTCTTATGGATCTGTCAAGTACATATGTATAAGTAATATTTGTTCTATAAAGCGCTTAATATCCCATTATCAATTATTTGTTGATCTTTTATTACAATAAAATTACAACGAATTTTCAGTAGTCTTACTGAAGGTAGTCAGTAGTATTGACTACAATGATTAGGATTACAGTGAACATTTATATTTGAAAAAATAGGTAAAGATCTGCGAATTGCACTAAAATGAGTTAGATTTTAAAAACAGTGCGATAAAAATTAGAAATTTGAGGTTGGCAACATTACAATTAAAATAATTAAATTAGAGAACGTCACATAAGCTAGCCTTCTTTGCTCATAGATAATTGAAAAGCTATAAAGGGTTTTTTTCGTCAAGGATTATAGCCCGCAAGCTGATTGTTTAAGTAGCAAACAGCTAGCAACAGCAAATAAATGACTTGAGATCTGCTGTCATAACAAATCCAGAAGCCAGAAGACCCGGTTTCTAGATACTTCTAATCAAGATGTATTACATGTATAGCTACAACCTTCATAGATCAACCTGCAACACGCACGCTACATCGGCCCATGACTATATGTAGTTTTCTAGGTTAAACATCTTCTCGAAAGTTGACACAGCATACTAAGCGATTCTTAAACAAATAAGGAAACAATAATGAAAATGTCTTCAAACTGGCTTCGTACAAGGAGCGGATGAATTAAATGATAAAAATAGACACGGTGGGTTTAGAAACCGTTAGATTATGTTGATATAAGGGTAAAACGCTGGTTGCTTCTGCGCTAGTTACAACGTTGTTTATTAGAAACATTGTTATTTACGTTATAAGTAGGGTTTGGATCCCGACGTCTTGTATCTCGAAGTCCCGGGACATCTTGTGTCTCGAAGTCCCGGTACATCTTGTGTCTCGAAGTCCCGAGACGTCCTGTGTCTCGAAGTCCCGGTACGTCTTGTCTATAATAATATCGGGTCGAAACTAGAGAAAAATTCTGATTCTGTTGTATAAATCTGTGATTATACGAAGAAATACGTATTGTTTAGATTATAATTATTTATTATTAACATTATGTATCTAGTTCATTTTATGTTCAATTGATGTTGATTTTTACTAAAATTGTTTTATTTCTTAATGTTGTCAAAAATTAAATGGAATCTAATTATATCCTGATAAATCTCGAAGTCCCGGGGTTTCCCGGGAGTTTGGCCGTGGTTTGTCTCGTGTCCTGGGACCCTGAGACTGTCGCGATTTCCAAAACCCTTTACCTATCATATACATATCCCGTCAACATAATTGTATTATCACGGAACGCTAGAATATAAAAGTTAGTACAGTGCAACCTGGTCGAAACGTCAGGAAAACCCAAGTCATCATGTTAATTCCTGTTAGGGTCATTGCATTCCCGTGTACTTGTTTATCAGCTTTGTTATCTTGTGTTGTTAGTTGTGCTTATCCTTCTTTTAAATATGAAAAATATTATGTGGGAGAGCCATGCTTCGGTACGTATGGGCCGGCTCGACTCCGCTCGTTACCACCTCAAAGAAAACCGGCCGTGAAGCAATGCTTGCATTGCATTTCGCCGCGTGAGTGAGGTTACCGGAGGCCCTAACCCTTCCCCTCTCCCCCCTATTCCCACTCTTTCCCCCCTCCCCCTCTTCTCCTACTCCCACCTTAAAGGGCGGCAACGCACTTGTGACTCTCGAGTTGCAGATGCCCATGAGCGGCGGTAGTCATTTACCATCAGGTGACCCGTCTGCTCGTTTGCCCCCTATACCATAAAAAAAAAAGCTAAGACCTACTTTGGTCTATAAAACAAAAGGGTATATATATTCGTGCTATTTCTATTAAATTAGGTACTGGTCGAGACGTACTTGATTCCGTCTCGGTCTATGCGTTAGTGCCCCACTCGACGTGCCCTTGTCCACACAAGGGCTCTTAACACTCGTTCTTGGCGCTTTCTCTTGTCCCACGTCGACGCTAAGGTTATCTGAACAAATAGGTATAATAGCTATGCACATATAATATTAAGACATCTTCAAAAGGAACAATACAATACTGTTTCAAGAAAGTTCCTCATTATTATATTAAAAAGGCAATGATATAAAATGAAAACTTAAACTATTATCCACTCTTTTACGAAATCGAAATGAGACTATTTCACGAAAATAATTTTGGTATTTTCTGCGGTCTCAAAAAGTTAAGTCTATTTTATACGTGAAAGTCTTGTTCTTGCTACTTCGGGTAATGTCTTTTCAAAAAAACATGTTTCTTTCATTCTGAATGCATTATTTCTGGACCAAAGAAACGTGCTTTACGTACAATTAGTTTCTAGATCCACTAAACATTCTTTCTAGACAAAGAAATTTTATTTAAAAGAAATTTATTTTAAAGTACCTACTAATATGTAAATTTTTACAGTATTCATTTGAGTTATTCGTGCATTCCTTACCAGAAATTATCGCACAAAACTTATTTCAAACAATATATTATATTAGCTGCATGCATCATAAATAGGGTATAAAATAGGTAGATAAGTTCGCGATGTTAGCATGGATATTGAAAGTATTTACTTTGAACGCGTTTTATATTCATGATATTAAAGATATTAGAAAACGCTTCTTTCGACACAAAGCGACGTTCTATGTTAAACTTTGCATACATATAGATATTCTACAAGAAATGTTGTTCAAGCAATAATACCTATTTTACTTCTTAACTCTAGGAAATAAATTCTAAGATTGATTCGAAGGCAAATTGACCCGTAACTTTATTATTGGTATTATTAGTGCATAAGTAACATTTTAAAAGATCTCAAATATAAATACAAATATAAATGTTTATTAAGTTTCATACGTCTCCAATAGCCCTTAAATACACAAAAAGATACTTAAATACACAAAAGATACATAAATACACAAAAGATACATAAATACACAAAAAGATACTTAAATACACAAGAAGATACTTAAATCCACAAGAAGATTGATCCATAAAGAGTTGCAAACGACACGTCAATTCCCTAACCAATCCGGCCAACAACTTGGCCGACAATTACTATCGACAAATGTATGACAAACTTTCATTGGAAATAACAGTAAGATTCTTATATTTCTAAGCCGTAAAGAGGTTCTATTTACGATCGAGGGTGGTGATTTCCGTAATATAAAAATAAAACTTTCTTCCAAATACTCGATATAAAAAAATATTGTTAGTGGAGTAGGCATTTGTTTTATAGATCTATTGTGAGTTTATACGGCTTGCGTTACTGGTATAGTTAAGGTTGTCAGCCATCAGGAGTTAACTACTCATTTTTGTTTATGTCTCTCGCCATTGCGCGTCTGTTTGAAAATAAGTATTTTCTTATTTCTAGCGAATCTGATTTAACCGTCCCGGGCACGTTATAAAACTTGTATACATTATTTAACTTTAAAAATTCAGTAATGGTAAGAGCTCATAAGAAATTTCTATGATTTCATCTACACAAATAAATAAAATTGGAGTGTCTGTTTGTAATATCATACCAGCTTTTTACTAAATTCATCTGAATGTTTACATAATACTTACGAGTATATCAAAAATACAATTTTAAATATTATTGCCTGTCTGGTTGTTCCAGCTAATCACCGAAACGGGTAGACCGATTTTTGCAGGACTTTCACTGGCAGATAATGTTACTGTTAACTGATGTTATAAGGAGTAACTTACGCCGCTTTTCTTTTGGCAAAAGAATTAGGGTTTCGCGCAAAAACAATGAATATGTACACGCGAGTGAAGCCGTTAGCTAGTTAAACATAATATGTATATGTAATAGTGTTAATTAATTTAATTGAAAATGCAAGGCCTGTTCATAGGCAAAATAAACATTCAACTCAGTCCTATATTTATTTTATTTTTAATTTCATTTCAGTTGGACAAATATTGGTGTGTTACAGTTATTTATAGACACTAGAGATCGCGTGGTGGTCGAATTTCGACCATGGTTTATTTCATTGGCCAATATTACTTGACCTGTCATTGTATAGTCTTTTGTACCATGACAGGTCAAATTATATAGAAAAGAATAGAATATCTGAACACTCATAGCTGTATGTAGCCGTTTTTGCATTTTTTTTAACTTTGTAGCAAATATTGTTAAAAAATTTTAGCATTCGTCACTTCTTCTCTGTATAAACTATAAGTGTGCGAAATTTCATACTCCTCCGTCCGTCCAATTTTCGTAAAAAGGGATCCAAAATTTTCGCTTCACGTATTAATATATAGATACGATTTATACCCTAAACAATCATATTTAAGTATGTTAAGCTTTGGAAAATGCAGTGACTCGTTTTCAACATCCCTGACGGCTAATATGTCAAGTGTAGTCATTATGTGACAACCCTAGCAATAGCACGCAAACATTTAACGAAAATGTCTTCAGGCTTTTTACGAAGCTCAATCATTTTTCTTCCGATATTCTTGGTACTGGAGGCGTTACGGTAAACGACATTTGCCGTGGATTCGATACCTCACTCTCCCTAAACAAGGGTAAGCTTTATTTCTTTTTTGTCTACCTTCAAAGTACTTTCAATCATTGCTCAGCTTTGCTCGTTCGCCGTATTGACGAGAATGTGTACCGACAATGCGGTAACCGGAGCTTACATGTTACCGTGGAACCATTATTTCTTTTAATTTCATATGCGGTAAAGGAAGTTATATTGGTGATGTAAGTAATTTAGTGATATCTCTTTCTTCTATATAGTTTAGGAAGAATACGACACGGATACCTATACAAGCACATACAAGAAACAGCGCTAGTACATGAGTTGACAGGCATAAACTACGCACTGCAGTACACCCTTCCTGCGTTTAGTAAACAAACTGTTTTCTTGATATCACCTAATTACATATATCACCAATATACCTTCCTTTACCATACGTTCGGTTTCTGAAAGACTGATCAACGCAAAAATTAACTAATCGTAAGTCAAATCCCTTGTCTAGATATTGAGTTGCTAAAAGCATGAGTAAGCACTTGATTGATTTGATCATCACATCAGTTAACAGAGCTGTCAAATTGTACTTCAAAATCTTAATGTTAAATGCCCATTGGAATGATCAATGAAATTGATCAGCCTAGTAAAAACCGTTTTTTTTTTTTGGTCCCACGTATCGGGACAAGCTTATTGCCTTTCCAGCCGCTATGCTGCTACTCATAATTTATTAATAAAAAAAAACATTAATAACAATTTGCCCAACCCGAGAATTGAACCCAGGTCCTGAAAATCGTACACAAACATAAGAGGCCGACTTTTGTCGCGAGACCAAAAAGAAGATGAGTTATGTATTTCTTTTTAAATTTAACTGATGTCAAGCGCTAACCGTGTCCTCGATAATGTACACGTAACCCTACTCACCGTAAGAAACAAAACTATACTTAACTCATAGTAATAATAAGGCTGATTTATCGCGGATGCCTGTATTATGTATGTATCTCCATAGTGGGCGGCTTCGTTTCCACAGAAATCTGCTGTGCCCTGTCTTTTTGTCATATGATGTTTTAAGATATTTATCAATCAGTTGCTTAATTACAAACTACGCTACTGAAGCGTATATTTCTTAAAAAAAATATATTTTCATTTTTTCATTCATTTTCATGGTCGACTGTAGTAATTAGACCTTCGACAGTTATTAAATTTTTATGAATATTTTTCAAAGCAAAGTATTTCGTTGACTGAATTCCTTGAATGTTTAATTTTAAAGCAGATTCATTTTGTGTAATATTAAACTAGATGGATTCAAGGTGAGGTTCTTAAAGTAAGGCCAAGCGTAAGATTTTGTCATTCATTTTCTTATACATGACGTGAAATTTGTCTTTGGCACCAGTGCCATGTATTGAAAAACAAAATTTTTTTTTTTTTTTCCTGGACACAAGTAGCTATCACTCCCTTCCGAATGAGGTAATTAATGAACGCCATTAATAAATTGAATTTAAACATTCAGAAATGTAACAAAGAGAATTAACATTAACACTATTAATATTATTTATTCTCAACATAATTGACAGTTCCCAAAACATGGCCTTCTTTTACTAAAAAGGACGCATACCGGCGCATAATTTGATGTTCTAATTTTTAACCGACGAAAAAAAAGGAGGTTCTCAATTCAACCCGATATACTTATAAATATATTTTTTTATGTATGTTCAGCCCTCACTCCGTTATTTATGAATCTATTTTGATGTTTTCTTTTTTGTTACATAAGGTATACCTCAAGGGATCCTGTTAAAATTGAGAGAAACCCTCGAAAATTGTGGGTACGAATAGTGTTTATGTTTACTTTTTGTAACTTAATCAGGTATTTGCGTTTAGGAATCATCACATCATGAAGCTGAGCTGATGGTGGAAACCATAGCTTTGGAAAATAATTAGAAGTTGGATATAAAATCTGTGGTTTTAGTGACAGAGACCACTTAATATACTTTGAAGAAAATACATTTATTGATAGCGTTTTAAAGTATGTATTTAGTATTAAATGTATTAAAAGATAGTAGATGTCAAAGTATTCAAAGATGGAAACAAAAAATCATGAAGTAAACAACTTTTTAATCGGTCGGCGCCAAATAAACTAATGATTAATTACCTAAGTAGAGCCTTCTCCATTTCTACTTACATATAAATCTTAGATAATTAATCAGTTTGTTTTTTGGCACCGACTCAAAATTAGTTTTTATAAAGTTTTCAAATTTATGTAAATAAGCTGAATACTCAAGACTTAAAAGGTTTATTTTTGCTTTTTAGTTCTTTATCGTCGGTAATTTTTTTGTTAAAAAGTTTTTTATTACCATACCTTTTTAACCATGTGAAAAAGATCAAGGCGAGGTGGTAAAAAAAATCAACGTTAATTTTGCTGGTACTGAATGTGGAACGGACAACCGAACTCTAGATACGATTGTTTATTTTTGAAAGACATATTAAAAAGCAAAGTGGGTATAGACAATACTAGCATTGAATTGTACACGTGAGAACTGTGTAGTCACAAGTATTATGTTAATTTTCTATGTTCCCTAGCAGCTTTTATTTTCTTTTCCATTTTAGAACAATATTAATTTATGTTACATTGTCCTCACATTAAATTGCGCTTATAAGCAATGTATCAAATAACTAAGTAAAAAAAAAACATGTTGGAAAAGAGTGTCCTTGGAGTTTCTTGCCTGTTCTTCACGACCTACTTATACTGACTGACTCCTCCTGACAATTCAAAAATACCTATAATGGGTTTACTTGAAATAAATAATTTTGATTTTGATTTAGTAACCCGCCCCGTCTTCGCACGAGTACAAATTATACACCAAAACCTTCCCCATGAATCACTCTGTCTATTAGTGAAAACCGCATGAAAATCCGTTCAGTAGTTTTTCAGTTTATCGTGAACAGACAGACAGACAGACGCGGCGGGGGACTTTGTTTTATAATATGTAGTGATTATCTAAAAGCGTTACTTATTTTAGAGGTTGTCCGCCATAAATATAATTTTAGTACTACACTGTTAAGTGAGTTCTAGCGTTATCTTACGCGTCAGGAAATAAATAACTGTAAATCTAATATAAATTACTTTACCATTCTGTGCCATTAATTTCCTCCACCAGCAATTAAAACCACCGAAGAAAGTCAACAACCACTGTGTAGGCTTTTTAAAAGTTCTATAAATCCATGTCAACATTTAAATTATCGAATAAAACTGGCTACTCTACTATTTAAGGATATATCTATGGCAATTTATGGTACGGACAAGTTTCTATAGGGGTTTACTTTAAGGTTCAATACACTGTGTGGGCGTACGTAGGCGACGAGACGTTTAAACATAACATCAAGTTTTTTTTAGTGTTAGGCATCTGAACAGTTCGTGGGGTCAATCTTAGATAGATAGAATATTGTTTACGGTTCACTACTAAGAACATACATATCAATACTTGCTTGTTGGTCTGGTGGTTAATGGTCCTGACTGCTGAGTCAGAAGTCGTGGGTTCGATTCCCACTCAGGACAAATAATTGTGTGGTGAGCATGATTATTTGCTTTGTGTCTGGGTGTAATTTATCTATAATATGTATGTATTTAGAAATATATAATTATGTTTATCAGCAGTCTGGTTACCATAGTACAGGCTCTGCCTAGTTTGAGATCAGAAGGCCGTGTGAAAAAAAAAAACAATTTACACTTGACAAATGTGAGTAAAATAGACGATCTTATCGCTCTAAGCAATCTATAACAGACAACCTTTTGGTGGAGATAACGGTAGAATCCCATTAGTTATTATAAACGTGAAAGTTTGGATGGATGGATGTATGTTTGTTACTCTTTCACGCAAAAACCACTGAACCGATTGCAATAAAACTTGGTATGTAGATAGCTGGAGACCTGGATTAACGCATAGGCTACTTTTTATCCCGATATTCCCACGGGATCGGGACTTACGCGGGTGACTCTTAGTTATTTTATAAAATCATAGTAGTTGAAGCGTTATCGTATAATTTTGTGCCAGTGGACGATTGTACATCACGGGTTTGGTGGTGCAAACCACACCTCATAAAAATGAGAGGCCTGTTGGGCTGGTGGTTAGTGATCCTGACTGTAAAGCCAGAGGTCGTGGGTTCGATTCGAATCCAGGATGAATAATTGTGTGGTGAGCGCGATCATTTGTTGTGTGTCTAATGTACGTCAAACGAATTTCATGATTTTTGCCCCCCCCCCCCCTCCGTGGTGTGACGTCACATATTTTTAAATTTTACACCCGGAACTGAAAAGAGCAGTTCTAATTTTTTTTTAAATAAATGTGTAGTAGCGTGTCTAGTCTTTCATTTACAGGTAATGTTTAGTGTTTAATACTTTCGATTTTGATATGTGACGGTGAAGAAGCTTATGACCTCCCCCCTCCACCCCCTTGTCGCACTTCGTTGACCCCCGAGTTACTCGTGTGACTATTTATCACCTTTTAGAAACAAAAACTAATAATCAATACCTATCGTATCGAGCCCTTTTAGTTAAATTTACATAAAATTTTACACTAACAAGGCGGAGAAGCATTTACACGCAAAGTTATAATATAGCAGATGAAAAAATATGCTAACAATGCTATTTATATGCTAGTTTTATTGTTTTTTGTAAGTGAACCTAAAAGGGCGAGCCGCTACTTTGTACATGTCTAACAAGCAGCCAGCAGTGTTATCGCTATTTTCATGTTTAAAATACCAATTCGTTATCACTACTGCGATGAGTTCATTAACTTAATTTAATGATTCATTTGGTAAATTTATGTGAGTGTATCGCATGCTTAATAAATTAATAATTTATTCATAAAAATAATCATATTGCTTTTGAGCTTATTGTATTATTTTACTTAATGTGAAGTTAAAGTTTACTACTAAAAAACATAATTTTTTGAAGTGAAAACTTCTTTAGCGTACCTGTGTACCTTTTGGGATGGGTAAAAAATGTCAAACTCGCGTCAGGACACGTGACCTGATCGAAAATTCGTAAGACGGAGCCGAGTTCTTATGTTTAAAAAAATATAACATTCGAAATTCAAACATTTATGAGCGGCCAGGAGCGCATAACTTCCAGTGTACCCTGTGTATACATTTAGATATGTTATTAACTACTTTTTATTTTTAACCTAATTATATACATATGTGTGTGTATGTATATGCAAATACATTGTGAAGTTATGTTTTCATTTTTCACGTTTCTCTGACGTGCAGTCCTACGACTGACTGCTTTTTTGTTTTAAAACTTGATCATTTTACCTTATGATTGAGTTAGAACAAAACTGATTGCTAGGTGGGCGCTAGAGGCGAAGCAACGTGGTAAGGTCCTTATCTTACCTCGTTGAAAATGATATCAAAAGCTATATACGAAGTGTTGTAGTATGAACGATGATCAGTATAGTTCAACAGAGTTCAGCGCCAGGGCAGGAAGGTGTTTGTTATTAGTGTTCAATAGCTTTAAAAACCGTCACCTGCATCGCCATCAACCCTCTGGTGCACGATAAGCTAAGGAATCGTCAATGCTTTTCTTTGTATTTTTTTTTTTTGATAATATCTGCTTAGTCCGGAAGATTTTGCTTTCAAGCTAATTCGGTATTCCAATATTAGGCGAAAGAAAAAAAAGATAACCGAGACTCACTTCTTCCACGTGCCCCACTGATTAGCAACTAGCATAGTTGAGAAATTACCAAAGGCTGATGGAGACGGCTTCGCTGTCAAATCGCCTTTTGATTTTATCCGAACGAAATCTGGTATGTCTACTCACTGGGAGGTATAGATACATATGAAATTAGTGTCTTTTACTGCCCTCTTTTTTTAGATATTTATGACGATATTTATTGCCCAGTCGGGTTTTTACAGTTTAGGCACAATTTTCAACGCAAAATTACTTAATCCATACTCCCTACCTACTCCTATAGATAATAATGACTCCATCTTTCACTTATCAGAAAAGAAAAATAGTACTTATTGCAGTGAAGAACGCATTTATCTATTTAAGTATCAGAAAAAAAATGCAAATTTTAGCGTCGCAGATAAACAAGACATGTTTATGAATGTATTATCATCTGTTACGCTTCTATGCAAGATTGTAGGCCAATTGTAAGCTGTTTCATTTGTGCCTGAAGAGCCGAGTCCGATGTAAAGCAAATATGTACCGAGGGTGATTTTACAGTAGGATATAATAATGAATAATAGATAAAAGAAATAGTTGCCAAGACCTGACAAGGGTTGGTGGATTGATCGCCACGTTGCGTGCATACCGCTTCTACAGGTAATAGACTACGGCTACTCGTATGAAGATGCAGATAAAATCAAATGATTCAGACAATTACAGAGCAAACAACATAAAAAGGTAACAGCAGATTGAATCTAAATCGCACACTACAGTATCACCTTGACTCTAAACCTAAAAAAACGGTGGATTGAATAGCAGTCGCGTCATTACATCATTAGTGAACAATACACAAAGCCAACAATAGATCATTCTAGATCTGGGAATGAAAAAAAAATGAAAAAAACACACCAGAACTCGTAGTTCTGCAGATACGCGAACTGTGAGAGAGCGAATTGCAAAAGTAACGCATAGTCGTGACGAGAACTGGTTATCTAACTTCGTAACGTAGATTGTCAAATTTCTGTTTTTGTTACAAACAAAAGAAAGCAGGGAATAACAGTTTTCCAAATGAATCTTAAACACCATACTTAGAAAGTACCTCTACCCTAAAAATATCTTTTTTTCATTACTTGTGTGAGATCTCAGTTCTTGCTAAATTTCATGATAATCGGATTAGATTATCATGAAATTAGGGCCAACTTGTACAGTAAGGGTCCTCCTAGAGCCCTCTTCTACGAAACGGTAGAAGCCTGCAACTATGCACTTTTTTAAATTTGAAATTTTCGTAATACATATGCGTTTGTATTTTTGTAAGCGAAAGTTTAATTCTTGGCATTTTATTTACCTCAACGACTACCAATAACTTTTTACCGTCGATTTCAGCCATTTGTAGCTCTCTACAAAATCTACAATGTATTACTTTATTTAATAGACACCACAATTTTCTTTGGTACATTTTATCAACACGATCATCTGCTATCCCGCTCATCTCAAAAGAACTGCGTGTAATAACAACGTGACGTTGTTGCCATGCTATCGTTGTGCGATAACGATCAACCCCGACGATCTGTCTGCCGGCATATGCCTACATACTGTACGCTATTGTGACTTTTTGGTATGTATGCAGGAAAATTTTGAATGTGAATCTGACACACAGCGTTCGTGACTGTCGTTGTAAATAGTATATAAATACTAACCTTTTCTTAAGCTCCGTATCAAAAAAGTAGAAGGCAACTGTATTTTAAAGCCTCCGTAGATAAGAATGGATCATTTCATAAAAAAAAACATTTACTACTTTTGAATTTTTATGGAATACTTGTAAACTACATTCGGTAAAGGACAAATAATCCGGATGACTTTCATCCTCTTAGGTGTACCGGGTCAATACTGAGGTGGATAATTGTCGTTGATACTCTAATACCACTAGCATTGTCAAATAACGCGGATCATCAATAAAAAAATTGAGATTTCGCGGCTGATTATGATTGGAGTCGATACATGAAAACTTCTTTAGGCACTTTTGCTATGGGGGAAAAGCACTGAACTCGTGACCGTCATGCTAATAATACATATATAGATTCACTAGCGGGCGCTAATCTAAACATTGAGTTCTCTAAGCTCCTTATTAATTAATGTCACCATCCTGGTAATGTGACGTTTTAAGTTTGTCGTTTCGATTAAGTTTTCACTTCTGTCGGCAGCCATGACTGCTTATTTCAAGGTTTTTTTATTTGAAACCTAGCCAAAAAATTTAAAGAATTTATCGAATAATATTAGTGTGTTTATTGTCACTGTTACCGTTTAGATTCAGCCGCGTGCTTATTTGCAGCTACAGTAATATAAAAGTGACCTTCAAATTAAAGTCATCAAGTTTGTTCCAGTGGTAACAAGTTGACAACAGACGCATGTCACGGACAATGCAGGCTTGTTGATTGCAGATTTATCCTTGTTTGAACATATTCAGCTAGCGTGATAATACTCGGCGATAACATTCTAAAAGGCTAAAGCAGATTGAATATAGTTATTCCTGGAATGGACAAACGAAGCCAATTAAAAGGCCTGTTATAACAAATGGCATTAACTTGTGTTAAAAGTTTCATAGGTGTAATTAATTCCACCATCGCCATCGCATAGATCTGACATATTCCACAAAGAAAAAACTTAAATAAACTAAGAGTGTTTTACATAGCACACTCTAGGCACACACACACACACACAGCGTCAAATAAAAAAAAAAATATAAACTTGGCATTTTTTTATTTGGCGTTGTGTGTCAGGTAATTTTCAGATTTAATTTCATAATTTATAGGTAAAAATAGTAAATTAAAAAAAAAATATTTTATTAACAATTCTCACTCTTCGGAAGCTCCTAGACCAACCACCGTTTGCTTTGAAATTTTGACACAAAGTTATATTCAAAAGACGTGTGTTATATATCGGAACCGAGATCCACAATGGCCAAAAGCCACTTAAACACAAATATGTGGCTATTTACAACACAACACTGAGCTATTAAATACTTCTAACATGATGTAATTAATATAGTGAAGGGAGCCATTTTAACAAAATCTACGCATCTTAACTTTGACGGGATTTTAAGTGTCAAGGCTTACTTTACTTAGATAGGATCGCAAGCTATCCCGATACGGCTTTCGCTTTTACTACACAAGATTTTTGATCGAGCGGAAGCGAGAGCGATTTAGAAGTGAGCCATAAATATGAAATCCAAATTTCAAATGACCATAGCTATATTACAAATAGAGTAGGAATTAATTTTAAACTATATGGTTGTCTTTTAACAATAATGTTGTATATTTTGACGTTAAACAGCCGGAGAAAAAAGAGCAAACCGCCCTCTGAGCAAGAATCTCTAACTTACAAAAAGCTATTTCATAATATTGTTTGCTGGTGACTATTATTACCAGAAACTCTCGAAAAGTGGTATGCGATTAGGGACGCACGAGTGACAAGTTACAAAACTATTGCTGGTGTTTTTAGGCACCGGCATCAGGCGGTTTCTATTCATTGACAACTAATCTATAAAAATTAATGTTTTAGCTATAATGACGCCCAAATTATTCATAGTCCTGCTATCGATAGTGGATCTAGAAAGGCAATTAGGACGAACGATACTGTTTATAAACAGTACAGTGAAACACTATTAACAGTACTTGTGTCCTATATAAGTACTATTGATGATCAATAGTTTCAGCAATTTCTAGCAATCTTTACAACAGTCTGGCAGTTTTGACTATTTTCATTGGCCTACCCAAATATTTGAGCGGTGGTGGACCGGTTGGAGCCGCGGAGGTCTCTAGGATGTGGTCGAGTTCCGTGATTACTGACTTATCTAGTCTACTGGATGTCGTGACTGGTCTGCTCAAAACTGAATGGTTCTTTCAGATAAAGACCAATCTGGACGCCTACATGGTACTTGTACAGTTTGAGTTTTTGTGGAATTGGATCTTCAGAGTTTGTTCCGACGTTTCTTCTCAAGGCTAGTTGTAGGAAAATCGCGCGCCATCTAGCTTTACAGTACTAATCGACGTGCGAAAGTGTCTGAAAAGATTTATTTAAAAAATTATATTCATTTTCTTTCACATGAAGTTACCAGAGCTTCCCTTAGCTCTATTCACAAGTAGAAACGCGAACTGTGTTAGAATTTATTGTGCTTCAATTATTTCGTGATATTCTGCGATAGAAGGTATCTGATTGAAGCTGACATCTTGTTACGTTAAAAAAAAAAAAACTGCCACTATCGCTAATCCCATCAAACCTCACACTATGGTAGTCAATTTGAATCGCGATCTCCTGCACGTTTAGTGTACATACTTCCTTAATCGACCAGGTATATTCTGTACCCTATTTCAATTAATTTGCTACTGTCGCTAATCTCATCAAAATTTACACTATTACAAGACAACTATTATCTATCGATAGATTCTATCGACAGTCCTGTATGGAGCATCATCACTAGTTACATACAAGTTGAATTGTTTACAATTATATAGAGATGAAAATGTACGCAAGAAACAATTTTTTTTAAGTAATTTATGTAGATTAGTACCGCAGTCATTTGGTACGTGTATATGTATTATCTTTACACGTGGAATGACGCATTGATTACGTAAACGCGAAAAGAAATTATATGAAATATCGCGATTCAATACATTTTGACACTCATTGTACTACTTGTTTTAATATTATGAAGTGTATAATAATGTATTAAATACTAATAAATATAGTAAACCGTATGATAAAGTTAAAATTCTTGGTTTTTATACAATTTTCGATCTGTTGTCTTGGAGAGGTAGGCTTCATTAATCGCAATTTGGGATTGGGGAACTACGTCGGCTTTTTTTAAAAACCCGACGTAAAACGAATTGTGTTATTTATTTGACGCCTGCTTGTCTGTGGCATCGTAGACTCTAAACGGGTGGGACGATTTAAATGTGTTTTTATTGGAAAGCTATTTTTAAAAAATGTTGCGAAGGTTTAAAATATACAAGCTCTTTTTTATGCATGTTATTTAAATTTGGAAAAAAAATTGTCATTTTTTTTACTATATTTATTAATTACTAGTAACCCGCCCCGGCTTCGCACGGGCAGCAGAGACATCTTCAACAATCATCATCATATTTCAACCCATTTACACAAAACCTTAACAAATTATATACCTAAACCTTCCTCATGAATCGCTATATCTATTGGTGAAAACCGTTTGAAAATCCGTTCAGTAGTTTTGAGTTTATCGCGAACAGACAGACGCGGCGGGGGACTTTGTTATATAATATGTAGTGATACCTTGGTGATTGCTAGCCAGGTTTCCCTCAGACAGGAACGTAAATATTTATAGGCTTCCTAAAATACTTACTATCACATTAAATTAGGTCGTTGTTTGCCACAGTAATGGTATAAAAATCTACGGCAGGCCGGTGCAGGTATTGATCATAAGTTCATAACAAACCAGTCGACCTCGTACCCGTCAACATTTAAAATAAAACCAGGCAAGTTTTTTTCAAATACAGTCATCAATATATTTTCTAAAAACTATAAATAAACCAAATATTGTATCCTCAAATGCAAATTGAGTCATCAAATGCGATTATTAATAGTAGATACTGTTTTCAGTCCACTCCACACACGTGCTTTGGTTAGCACGTGTTGGCTTTACACGCACTCGCAAAAAAACCTTGATAGGGATTACATAATTATTGCCTTTGCTATAGTTTCATTTAAATAATGTGATAAGTGACTGTTAAAAACAAATAAATAATGACTCTAGCCACTATTCACTAAAATGCAATCTAGCTCGCAGTGTAATCCACATATTACATTACACTTCTTACTACATAATTACAGTACTAGCTGTTCTCCGCAGTTTCACCTGCGTTTATGGTCACTGCGCCGGTGTAAAGGGTCGTAGCGTAATGTTACATAACCTATAACGTTCCTCTATCTAATACAAGAAGAATTATTCAAATCTTACTTATAGTTCCAGAGATTAGCGCATTTAAACGTTAAACAAACTATAAAACAAAAAATGCACGGGTAAAATGACACTTGTTTTTCCTCTCATTCCGATTATCAACATACAAACATGGTTTAGGCGAATCATTGATAATGACTGTTTTGAACTTTCATTCTGAAACTTATATAGATTGGAGAACAGCTGAGTGTACAATTATATTACCTAGAACTAACGCGATTGTTTGAGTAAAAATGTACATCCCTTTAAACTGCCTAACGTTTCGACCACTTTATACTGGCCGTGGTCACAGGCAGTCACGTTAATCCTACTAATCCCACTAATATTATAAATGTGAAAGTTTGGATGGATGGATGGATGGATGGATGGATGTTTGTTACTCTTTCACGCAAAAACTACTGAACCGATTGCGATGAAACTTGGTATGTAGATAGCTGAAGATCTGGATTAACATATAGGCTACTTTTTATCCCGATATTCCCACGGGATCGGGACTTACGCGGGTGAATTTAATCTACATTTTTCTTAAGGTGATAAAAACACATTCTTTGTTATTAGACTTACACAAGGTTTTAAAAAGGCTTGTAGGGGCAGTTAAGTATTGTAATGTAAGAAGCATTGCTCCAAGGAGACGTCTCCCTGCAAGTAACCACATTGGTGATCCCGACAACTGAATACGATACTTTCAACGA
Organism: Euplagia quadripunctaria; assembly: GCA_963859945.1. Classification (NCBI taxonomy): domain Eukaryota; kingdom Metazoa; phylum Arthropoda; class Insecta; order Lepidoptera; family Erebidae; genus Euplagia; species Euplagia quadripunctaria. The sequence goes on along the minus strand of OY982569.1, from coordinate 2,293,661 downwards.
CAAATGATTACCTACGTAATCTTCGTGACACCGTGACTGGAGAGCGCGAGCACATAGCTAGAGAGACATGCAGACGTGAGGGGTGGCAGCCAAGCAAGCACCTGGAGGCGAGACTATTCACATTGGAAGTCGACTCGCCCTGTTTTACAAAACCAACAGTACTATCGAGCTAACTCCTTTGAATTAGAAGTCTTGCCTACTGAAAATCTGCCTACAGGAGCGGTAACCGAAATACTCATAACCATCGTGGTTGCATTGTAAGCGAAACTTTAATAGCGACAAAAGTAGATCACAGAAGAGTAGAAATGAGTGATATGGAATTACGAGACGAGGCATAACGCGTTTAAAAATTGAAATTCACTTTCCGCAACTCGATCGAGAAGAGACTTCTTCTCGATCGAGTCAAAGTTGTGCAATTAAGAGTAATTCGGAGTTGTTAAACGATTTTAAGGTATTCGGAATCCTCAAGTTGTCAATGTACAAGTAAAGGACAATTCAATTTGTGGCCGATTTTTCCGAGAGAGTATTTTTAGAACTGCAAACTTAAGTTTGTCTTTCGGAAAAAAGGCCAAAAATATTCGAAAATTGATTAACGAAATGGACAAGTTTGTTTGCTTACAGAACCTTCGGTGCGCGAGTCAGACTGGCACTTGTCTGGTTTTTTAAAATAATAATTTACTTTTGTTATAAGGTAAAATTTGTGTTAAGATTTTTTATATAACGGTCGCCATTACATTGCCCCAAGCAGTCGTTTCCTCGCAAGCTATGGATCAGGTCGTGTCATAATTTAACTATATATTTACCTAATAAGGTACTGTACTATACATATAATAAAATAATACACTATCTCTCACAATAAAATAATACATCATCACAAGGAAACTTACATACAGTCTAACGAAACGAACAAATCGGGCCTTATTCATTGCGTACCAGTTTCGATGCTATTCTAATAGCTTTGTTATTATTGACGACATGTATATAATATATGGCAACCTACAATCAGCCAAAACATGATTAGTAGTGAAAACATGACATCACCATTAAGTACAGTGTATCGTTACCATAGGACTGTTAGCTATTATCTAATAGTAATGGAATTTTTCCTTTATGTATGTTAACTGTAATAAAATATTCTGGGTCACACAATGCTATCTAGACCCAAATTAAGTAGGTATAGTTTGCACTCTAACTTCTAGAACATGAAACATACTTGACTGGCCTGTTGGTCTAGTGGTTAGTGACGCTGAATGCTAAGCCAGAGGTCGTGGGTTCGATTCCCACCCAGGACAAATAATTGTGGGATCAGCACAATAATTTGGTGTGTCTGGGTGTAATTTATCTATAATATGTATGTATTTAGAAATATATAAGTATGTTTATCAGCAGTCTGGTTACCATAGTACAGGCTCTGCCTAGTTTGGGATCAGACGGCCGTGTGTTAAATGTGTCAAGGTTTTATTATTATTATACTTGTTCTTAAACATACATTCTGCATAGAAACATCCAGAACATTACAAAAAGACATACTCGTCCATACAAATATTGCCAATGTTATTTACAAAAAACGTTGTAGCACACCCTTTTTTTTAGCGCGGGTAATGTTTAATGCTTGGTAATAGATTCGGAAGAATCTCTGAATTAGGCGACATCCAGGAACACGCGGACGCGTAAAGATAAAATCACACCTAGGGGAAAAGGTTTAAGCGCTGTTGCTTATCTTCAACAAAAAAAAAAGAAAAAACTGGATATCAGTATCTGAGGAGATGTAAGATTAAACTTTACTAAATTGATGCAAAATATTGAAAATTTATTATTAAAGCATCGGGTCCATATTTTATGTAGTAGGTACATATATGGACGTACCGAGGTGGGGTCGCGGAGGGTAGTTGTCCCCCTGGCTTTTGTATGCTTACAAAGTATTAAGTTTATTAAAGTAATTTTGAGTAAAATTTTTGATTTGCCCCCTGGGCCGCAAAAACTAATTTTGCCACCCCCTGGGAAGACAAGAAAGAAATTTGCCTTCTCTGGGCCAAAACGTAACGGGTACGCCCATGGGTATATACTACTACTGCTAAATATTATTTTGGTACGTTTTAACTTGAATTTCTTAAAAGTAAATGTACTTTTACGTGCGTTTTTTATACATTTTAAATCTCACTACAGTTAGAAATCAGTTTAAAACATTAAAAATTGATGAATTTGCAAAAATACAAAATTAACTAAACTAGCGTCTAGATCGAAGTGTATTAATTATATGACAGGATATTATTATTTGATAAAACATTTGTATTGGAAATGATCTTTGCCTTTCTTTGCGTCACAGGCTTCGATTATATTTATTCCGTACACACATTGTCATTCTAAACTACCTAATACAACAAGGTCGGCATAAAAAACAGTGAAAACCATACCTTACCTTCTCAAATTCCGCCCAAGTCGTTGCGATACAACGTTCAGAGTATTTAAGGCTCTATTGACCTATATTTGCTTGTTCTTTACCGATTTTATTACAAACAAATGGTGTCTAATCAGTCTGTACATAACCTATATGAGGTCCTACATATTTCTATCACTAATCAACGTGAAAATCAAATATTAAACATTTTAATTCTATATTATTATATCTACAGGCGATTGTTTTTCTAAAAATAAATGTGTTATCGCCCAGATAGTAATCAATATTGTGTCGGAGCTGTTTTGTGTTTAAAGTAGAACAATGTTGTTTACGAGAACTCAAACCCGTCTGTATGTAGGTTGTACGCTTTTGGTTCCATGGAGGAGTATGCTTGTCTTGTTGTAGCGACTTGGAATTTTTAATTATTAAGTTACTTGGAGTCATTCGCGACTTCGTCTGTGTATATAAATAACTTATAATATAAATACAGTATCAGTTAGCACAATGTTCTTCAACTACGTAACACTTTTTTTTATTATTTGGCCAATTTACTCAGTATATTTATTCCGATAGGTGATGGTATTTATCACCAACTCCTAAAGTAGTCTTTGCATACATGCATTTTTGCATACATCCTTAAATGATTTCGAGATACAGAGAAATCAACCTTTTTTTTTGGAGGCCTCCCTAGCTCATTACGTCGTCTTTTGTTACTACACTATGAATGGCAGATAGTGTGAGGCCCGCCTGATGCCAAGTTACCATATTCAAATGCGGTCACTGTCAGTGCGAGTGTCAGGAATGCGTAGTCGACCCTACATGTTTAAACCTTTTAATATCCGTTTTTTTCACAACCCTATCGTGTAGTCATTTGGGAAAACTCACATACCGATTATTACTGCTGGGTATTCCTTCGTTTTGTTATGCTTTATAGGACTGGCTAAGTCATGACCTCATCACTGACTGAGGTGAAAAGACTGAAAAGTGATCAAATATCTATTCGTCACTCGTATTGGCTGTACGCTGAAGCGTGAAAGACGATGTTGCGTGCAATGTGCGAAAAAGATTTTAGTGAGATTATCAGACATACATACATACAATCTCGCCTATATCACCGAAGGGATAGGCAAGGCAACATTTTGCGAATTATCATTCGGTCTCACTTATTCTTAGTCTTCAATAAATACTACACCGCGTTTTTTCCCATTTTAGGTGCTTTTAATATATGAAACAACAGAAATGCATTACATGGCACTATACGATTTAAACCAGTGTATTTGTGTTGTATCTTCTTATATATAACTAGCAACCCGACCCGGATTCGCACAGGGACAAATTATACACGTAAACCTTCCTCATGAATCACTCAGTCTATTAGTGAAAACTGCATGAAAATCCGTTCAGTAGTTTTTCCGTTTATCGCGAACAGACAGACGCGGCGGGGGACTTTGTTTTACAATATGTAGTGATTAATTACAATTCTTTCGTGCTTTATTGTCTAAAGAGCTAGAAAAGAAATGTATTTAAAAATATTAAGAGCTCCTCCTGTTAGCTTAATTAAAGTATTGGATAAACAAAGGAACGCTGAGAACTAAGATAAACATTTGCTCCAAAGAACAACTCTGAATTACCTATTATATTGAAGTTAGTTAAAATTTATCACAAGTTTGTTTTATGAACTCATTAAAGAAATTTCAATCCAAAGAACAATGGTAAAGTAAAATAAAAATATTTGATATAATTTTAGTAAGACTAAAAAACATTACGATAATGAATGATATTGCCAGTTACCGAAACTGAAACCGTATTCAAGAAAATGTCCCATGTAAGCATGGTAAGGGCAGTTGGAAAACATTATACAAAACAAGCCTTAACAAAAAGTAAAAAGATTCAAGAGGGTCTGTTATATGAGAAATATCCTTCAGCCAAATACACTGAATTACGTCACAATGTCATGAGTAGTCATGACACGTACTCGGTATCGTGGTACATAAACACTATCGTGGTACACTTACACTGATGTGGTACACATACACTAACAAGGTACGCATACCCAGATGTAATACTGATAGACTGCAGTGGGCCATGTCTAGGTAGGTAGGTACAGTTTCCTTCTCCTTCAACTCCCAATTGAAGTCGTTGTAATTTCCAAGACAGTTTACTTTACTCTGAGACTCGCGAGTGCTCGACGCTTCCTGCTACCTGATAACTTAGAACCACATTACCGGGAGTATAGAAGAGACTTAGTGACACATCAAATTACCCAAATGAATTATATACGACTAACATTGCTACAAAGTCTACCTTTCCGGTCTGAAGTTTAGATAAAGCGGCTATTTATAATGAATCATTTAGTTGTATTTACTGTTGTCATATTACAGAAACAAAGTAGCCATTACAAACAATAGGTATTGTCAATGAAATCCACGTGGAATTGAAGATATTGAGCTCAATGCGCTGTGTGAGTCATTACTACGCGGTATAGATAAATGCAGTAGGTATACGTGAGGCAAGGAACGTATAGGACACAATGATGAAATAATTCCAGGTAAATGCAATAACTGTCTAATAATTAATTATTTATGGAATTTAAGAACTTCTGAACGGTACTGTTTTTTTTTAATTGGACTGGTTTTTTTTATGTTATAGGGGGCAAACGAGCAGACGGGTCACCTGATGGTAAATGACTACTGCCACGCATGGGCACCTGCAACTCAAGAGTCACAAGTGCGTTGCCGCTCTTTAAGGTGGGAATTAGGGGTAGGGGTGGGTGGGTAGGGGAAGGGGTCAAGATTGGGAGAGGAAGGGAGAGGGTTGAGAGGGAAGGGTTAGGGCCTCCGGTAACCTAACTCACTCGATGAAAAGTAATGCAAGTATTCCTTCACTGCCGGTTTTCTGTGAGGCCGTGGTATCACCCCGGTCGAGCCGGCCCGTACGGGCCGAAGTGTGGCTCTCCCACTGTTAAGTTGTTAGTTGGATTGCGTTTCCACTTGTCCCTTGTGGAGTAGATAAAAGTGGGCTTAGCAGATCAGGCTCACGGACTGCTTAACAGTGCTCTTAGTATGGTCATAACTACTTAGTAATCTGTGGTGTGGTGCTGTTCTTTCTACTGTTGAGTAGAGACTATAAAATAGGGTGGTGGTGGTAGGAAGGGCTGGCAATATACAAGTGATACTCATACATGGCACTTCGGGTGTTGAGAAAGTTAATAGACATCGAAAACCAGTGTGATTGTTTGCCAACTTGTCAATAGTTTGGAGATAATTTCGTAGATGCCTATGCTTAAAATAAATTAATTCGCCAAGTATAGCAATGAAATAACTTAAATTAGTGTGAAAAGTTTTGTTCAGTATTATTTTTAACCGACGAAAAAAAAGGAGGATTTAATATAAGTTCAGCTCTCACTCCGTTATTTGTGAACCGATTTTTATTGACTTTTCTTTTTTGTTATATGATAGGGTATACCTCAAGGGTGGTGCCATGTCAAGGAAGTCGGGATCTGATGTGAGGATCCTGATAAAATTGAGAGAAAACCTCGAAAATTGTAGGCACGAATAGTGTTTCTGTTTACTTTTCATAACTTAATCAGATATTTGCGTTTAGGAATCATCACATTATGAAGCTGAGTTGATGGTGGAAACCATGCCTTTTCTATACAATTAGAAGTTAGATATAAAACCTGTGGTTTTAGTGACAAAAACCACTTTATATGCTTCGAAGAAAACACATCTGATAGCCTATTAAAGTATTTATTATTAAATGTATTAAAAAATGACGCGAGCCACAAAAAATCTTACAAAAAAAAAAACTTATTTTCAAAATATTAAACCGACAAAAAGAATTTAATTAACAAACAATAAATAAATCTTTTAAGTCTCGAGTATGTTGAGCTTATTTCATAAACTATCAAATTTAATATAAACTAATTTTGAGTCGAATCGTTTTCGTACATTTGTTCTTTTAAGACACAAAGTATATCCTCTAGTGCGAATCGTCCTTTTTAAATAAACTAGAGATCGCGTGGTGATCGAATTTCGACCATGGTTTATTTCATTGGCCAATATTACTTGACCTGTCATTGTATAGACTTTTGTACCATGACAGGTCAAAATATATACTGGACACTCATAGCTGTATGTACCTGTTTTTGCATTTTTTTAACTTTGTAGCAAATTTTGTTCAAAAATTTTAGCATTCGTCACTTCTTCTCTGTATAAACTATAAGTGTGCAAAATTTCATACTCCTCCGTACGCCCAATTTTCGTAAAAAGGGATCCAAAGTTTTCGCTTCACGTATTAATATATAGATAATTATAATTATTTTGCCACAAATGACACATAATTCAGCAAATTACATGAAAACCTAGTACCTAGTAACTGTCACTATTAGTTGTTCTTATTATCCGCGTGTTAAAACCCTTGTTTATATACAAAGATAGTGAAATTCAAAGTGTTATCTTGTACACAAAGATAATATGAAGGGCGTAATGCTGAAAAAACACATAAAACTGACTGATGTATAATGTTCAAAGATGGATGGCATTGCATAAGTGAACACCTTATTCAATTAAACGAAACCACAGTAAAGGCTGTCGTGAGACAAAAGCACAATATAATCTGAGGAGTGCCAAGCGGAGGCAAGAAGAATGTGTTACCTACTGGGTAGCTAAGTCTGAGGGAATTAAGTTCCGTTTGTATCCGGTGTGCCTGAAGCTAGCAGCGAAGTAACTCTAAAACTAGAACGTATGATACAATATTTTATCTCCAAAATACCTCATTGTATCAATGCGCTGGGCGTGATTTTAGATTCCGATCTACACTAGAGAAAGGACATATAAATATAGAAATATATTTGTCCTTGATACCCTTGCTGTCAATATAACATCAATAACAATATCAAATTCATTATGAAACTAACATAAACATAAGAAAAAAAAACATGTTTTTCTGTGTGGTACATAGCAACAGGTGTCATTTGTGTACGCGAAACACATGATAAACCATCCACCACGCTTCAGTTGGCTCTATTGGAAAATTACCGCGTGGGGCGCGCTCGTTGAGTACGCGCGAGCGCAACGCTGTCTCTCGAACAGGCCACGTCACCAACGTTATGTAAACATGGCTTATTATGTTGTTGAATGCGATAGTTTAGAACAGACGATACGTTGTCTGATCCTAACTAATATTATAAAGCAAGCTAGCTTTTGTCCTCGGCTTCGCTTATGTCGAAGTTGTTTTTTGTATTCCTTGGGAATAGCTTTTTTCTGGAAGAAGGCTATGTAAGGCGTGTAGGTAACCGTTATAAATAGACAAACTCACTATTAAGTAAGGATGCGAATATGGTTTCTTAAGCTTTCATGACTAACCTACCTACTACTAATCAACTACTCAACCGGTCATCTAGGAAATTTGCATATTCGTTGTCATGGGTAAACAAAAGGACCTATGTCCTTTTCTTTACCTTTCACCCAGAACCAAGGACGTACTGTTCCCGAAGGGTACCTGAACTGATTGCATTGACGCGAGCGATGCAAAAGCTGCAGAAGAAAACTTTATATAGATATTATGTTCATGTTCATTTGCCTACTCATTTATGTTGTGAGGGAGACAAATATGTGTGCTTTTGTTGTCAGCGTATGTATCAAGTTTACTTATTTCCTCTGTAAAGATTTCACACTAAGGACCATACCAGGGATGTGACCGCCCAAATTGGAAGCATATTTGCCTTTAAGCGGTCCCCTGGACAACTTTTATTTTATTGACTAGCTCGGTGACCGGTATTTCGTCAATGATACGCGTTCAACGCATATTTTTGCAGTCACTTGCATAGTATCGAGTTACTACTGATAAGCCGGGCTACCAGAGTTCCTTCCCGACAGAGAAAGGAGTAAAAGCTTTCTGTCAATCGAGCTGTGGGCTTGTTTGTTGTCAGAATGGTGCGTTTGTTGTCAGAATGGTGCGATCTGGTGATGGTTTATTAAATTAATCAAGTAGCGTCGCCCAACCTGGTTAAAAACTAATCAAAGCATATTTCTGTCTTCGCAAGTGGCTGTCAGAGTTTTCACAAGTGATTGCAGAATGGAGAATACTGCAATCCAGTGGCGGATTTACCAGCAGGCTGAGTAGGCTTAAGCCTAGGGCGGCAGATTTTAGGGGCGGCAAATTTGGAGCCTCCATTATTTTTTATGTCTTGTCCTTGGGTATCGAATTAGATAGACCGACCGATAGGGGCGGCCGAGATTTTAATAGCCTAGTGGGGCCAAATGTGTAATTCTGCTGCTGAAATCACTTGCGAAAACTCTGACACTCATTGCACAATTTCAGCATTCTGGAAATGTACTTTCAAACCGCATGGATGGACTCTCTTTATAGTTTTCACGATGTAGGAGTAGTGTCTATAGGCATCTGAGTACTTTTAAGAGATTTGAGATGTCTTCACGCATATCAAAGTAGTGTCGGTATCTGTGTCGTGTAGCGTGCTCCGGACCAGTCTGAACCAGTGTGTGTCTATCCAAGCGATTCAGCGTTGCGTTTTAAACTGAAACGCAAATTTTATAACCGCTCTATGCGTGCGCGTGCGCTATGAGTCAATTCATCAACATTACAATAACAGGAGTACATACTCTAGACAAGAAAAATGAAATCTCTTATCAAATATTTGAATTTTTAAGTAATGAAGACAAGTCAGCCTGTGACCACGGCCAGTGCAACCTGGTCGAAACGTCAGGCAATTCAGAGGTATGTAATACCTTTTCGTGATCGCGTTAATTCCCGTATAAGTACATAATTATAATGAAGACAAATTACGAAATTTAGAGTCGCTGATAAGAGCTAGTTGCCTTAGGCGTTAAATAGAGTTTAGTGGAAGAGAGTCAGTCAGTCAGACAGTCAGTCAGTCAGCGACGGGAGTAGTCACTCATTCAGGTAATACAATACTTACTATCATCATTCCAGCCATGAAACAACTGCTGCAGACTGTTCGTTGGCGTCGTTCGTCGTTGGATTTGTTCCTCTCAGTACTGCTATAATAAACTTACTTACTTACTTATAAAAAATAACTTTTAATTATAAGCTGTGTGCAGAAAATAAATAATAGATAAATTCAAAACAAAATATAAATACTTAATTTCAAATAAACAAATCACATGTATTTTCAAATTGTCAGGAATCAGTTGGTCAGCGTGCAGCTATTTTTTTTTTTTTAATTGCCTGATTCAAAAGACCTTGTCACAGAGAAGAACATGTAAAAGATCTCCAAGGACACTCTTTTTCAAAATAGTTATGTTGCCTTTTTTATTTTTATCTTGTCTTGTACGAACAAGGCAAATTAATAGGTCAAATCTTGAAAAAATAAATTTAAAAAAAAACTTTTTTTAAAACAGCTTTTAATTAAGCCATTTACTTAAAAGATAAAAAAATAACTACGTTTAAAAAAACCGACTTTAAAAAGTATAAAATAACTTTATAAAGATTTAATAAGTTATTTATACTTTTTAGTTTGTGAAGTCGGTTTTTTTTTAAACGTAGTTTTTTTATTATTTACTTTTTAGTGTCTGTAATAGGTTGTTTTGTAAACTACATTAGGATTCAATGACAGGTAGTCTAAAACCCACTTATCGGGACACGGTGTAATAATAATATTTAATCTACCTAAATGAAAACTCCTAAAAAAGCCGTACACAAACTAAAATTACATCGTCCACGTAAACAAAAATGTTCATAAAAAAACTACTGGGCCAAACTATGTTAAATTTTTATGGGACCAAATGGCAACCATTCCGCATCAATACCAAAAAATACAAATCGAATTGAGAACCTCCTCCTTTTTGAAGTCGGTTAAAAATAAATTCAGGTGTTGTTGATTTTTTGTTCTGAAAAATCTCTAAAGCTATATTTACATGTATATATATATTATATTACTGTCCCCTATCTATAACTAGAATCATTACTTTACAAAATTAACCGCCATCAAAGATTCCAGTGAAACACTGCAATTGAAGCTAAACGCAAGAATTACTACCTACTTTCATCAACAAGGAAACCTTTTCCTATATTACGACACTAAGTGGAATAGACATTGCATTAACAAGCAAAACCACAACAAGTCCATTTATACTAAAACACGTTTCATCTTCAACTCACCAGAAATCATTGTTTTACATTAATTTAATAAAAAAATAAGCGTTAAGCGTTGATTCGAAATAGTTAAGAAATTTTAAACTACAAATACCAGTGCATTCTACAATATCCGCTGATAAATCCTTGACAATTGAAAAAATACGCTTTTGGAATGCACTACCGATTTTTAACAGACGAACTCAAATTATTTGATTTGTCCAAAAAAAAGTCAAGAAGTACCTTGAATTAATTAATTAATTAACATTAATTTAATGTTATATTATTACACATGCAAATTTTTAAATGTTGTAAAAACTAAGTGCCTATTTTGGAAAGGAAAGCACCTAATATTAAGGGCACTAAAGGAGTCCGATAAAAAACTTTTTATCACAGAAAGGGCCTTTTATGTAACGTAGTGTTACAACTAACCATCAATCACTCTTGTACTTGTTATAGGAAGCTGTTGAAATTGTGAAAATTTTTTTCGCAAAAATGGAACCTTGTCATTTACGTAGGTACATTACAATCGTTTTATCTAATGTCGCACTTACGAATGAAAATCTACTTACTATGCGATTCAAATAAGAATAGGAATGATTTTGCGCCATCTTGTGATGTCATAGCTGTCAATTCAACACATATATTTGAAATAATCAATACACAATATATTTGAAATAATCAATTTGAATTTCAAAATGAAAAATTGGATCAGATATTTTTTTATTATTTAAATTATGTGAAAACGACTACAATCAGCTAAAAGTTTCTAGTATATAATGTTGACCTATCACGTTCGGAAAGTCTATGACAATGATTATTTAAGTTATATTGGTCAATGAAGTGAACCAAAACATTCAAAACGTTATAAATTATGGTCGAATATCGACCATAATCGATCAAAAGATCGCCTGTTATCTATAGTTATTTTAAAAATTATGAAATCAATAGACTCTGTAATACTACAACCAAAAAAGTACAGTAAAAAAAAATATATTAAGCAAAAAATAAACACGTTTGTGTGAAAACCGTACTTTCTAAGTGACAGTTGACAATTTAAGGTCAATGACGTTCCTATTCTTATTTTAAACGCCTTGTAAGTATGCTTATCATTATTAATCACATAAGTACTTAGTCACATGTGGAATTTAAAAGGAGCAATACTCAAATATGACAATTTAAGGTCAATGATGTTCCTATTCTTATTTTAAACGCCTTGTAAGTATGCTTATCATTATTAATCACATTAGTACTTATAGTCCGTGGGCTCTGGAACAATTTTTTTAATGATTAGGTAATCACACAAGCTAAAACTTAGCCGACCTATTCGTATTACTGAGTCGGACAAGTTTTTGCACGTGGCAGGTCTGAAATAGGCAGCGTTTTTACTCCCCAGCCCTGCAAACATGTCGATCTAACGATAGTATGTTTTTTTATTACCTACCAAAAAATTTTCATTCTAATTACAAGATAATAGCGGTAAATTGAAGGAATAATGCTTGTCGGACAAAATGGCCGCCACCGTTCCAGCGCCCGACACGCGCAGTGTCGAATTTTCATGGGTAGGTTTTTTTATTACCTACAAGCTAATACTTGGTGAATCGTCTCTTTTGTATTTTGTAAGTCGTCAGGTACAAGTGACCGACAAAAATAATGCATCGTGTACCGAGTCCGACGCGGTGAACATGTCGATTTTCGGGTAGTTATTTATTTATTACCTATATTAATTTTTTTTTTTTTTTAGTATTGTTATTTAGCAAAGAATATAGTAGTGTGTAGTGTAATACGAATAGGTCGGCTAAGTTTTAGCTTGTAGGTAATCATTAAAAAAATTGTTCCAGGGCCCACGGACTATTAATCACATGTGGAATTTAAAAGGAGCAATACTCAAATATATATCCTACTAATATTATAAACGTGAAAGTTTGTGAGAATGTATGGATGTTTGTTGCTCTTTCACGCAAAAACTAGTAAACCGATTGCGATGAAGCTTGGTATCATATTCCCACGGCATCGGGACTTAAGCAGGTGAAACCGCGGGGCGCAGCTAGTGTAGAATATAATTTATTTCCTATTCAAATCTCGGTTATTGACTACCTATGTGAAGAGCATTCGACTGCCAAGTCTGGGATCACAGATTCATAAAAGGTGCATTACAGTCAATTTTCCAAGCGGAAAATATAAGTGTGTGATCGCAAAAAATATAAGATTCGAGTATTAAGATGACAACACTGGATTCGATTTGTACGACTATAATTTTTTTTTATCTACAAGCCATACTAATTATCGAATAAAAAAATCGATAAGTTATTTCTATAATTCATATCTCTGTGGCCCCTACTCTCTTATGAAAAGCAGTATACTACGCAATGGGTATTGATATTGGTATAGGGCTCTCTTTCCGCATTTAGACTCATAGGCGGTCCATTATGCGTTCAGATAGGCTGGCTAGTTGAGCCAGCCTAGCTCCTTCCAGAAGCACAGTCTCCTGGGGCGTTCACAGGCTTCTAGAAGGGACCTCGCTCCCGCGAGGATACTTGCCCGTTGTGTGGCCACTCCCTCGCACTCCAGGACAACGTGGGCGGCCATTTCCTCCGCGTTGAGACAGCCTCTACATAGAGGACTGTTTATCGCATTGATGGTAAATAGGTACCGGTTTAGGGCTAAGTGGCCCGTAATGGTTCCTACAACTATTCGGATGTCAAGTCGGTTGAGACTGAGCAGTCTGCAAGTTAAACGTGGTGAGACCACCGTCTAGTCTAGATTGCCTACAGCCGGGTGTGTCAACCCAGCGACCGTTGTGCGCTTCACGGGTTCGTTGCCTTACCCATGAGCGAAGTTGATTAAAGGGAAGTGGCAGCAGTATAGTTGGACCTGCCACTGACGTTGCAGATCCCTTCCTTGCCTCTTGGCTCATCGGCCGCGTCGTTTCCGAATGAATCACTATGCCCGTTGATCCATTGAAGAGTTAGCTCATTGACAGAGGCTAAACGTTCAAGTGTCTGAGTTCATGGTGTTGCCCTCCAGGGCCTTTAGGACGGCCGTACTGTCTGACAGTATGCGGATGTTGTAGTCCTTTATACCCCTTGACATATCCGCGGTAGCGGCGTAGGTTATGCACTCACATTGGAATATGGAACTGTGTTAGCCTAGCGCCAATGATATTGTTATATTCAAGTCTTGTGAGAAAACTCCGGCTCCAGTCTCTGTCCCTATCTTAGAACCGTCCGTGTATATCCGGACTTCGTTTATGCCAGATTGATCTGGGTTGTTCTCATATAGTTGTATTCGGTACCTTCTACCGAAGATATGTTATTTAGGGATCCTATCGCATGGGGCAGCTATTAGTGGTTGGTATTCCACTAATTGGTTCCATAATTTGGAATGGGGACCCTCTTGGTTGTACCACAGACCTAGGTACTACGCAATGGGCTGTATATATGTTAAAGGAAGTTATATTGGTAATATAAGTTATTTGGTGATATGTAAAAGAATGTTTACGCGCTTGTAAAGGTACCAGTGCGGCAAAATGCCGCACTGGTACCTTTACAAGCGCATTCAAGAGACAGCGCAAGTGAGTCTTGAGTGAGGAAGATAGGCTGTTATACATATATTACGCGCTTCACATCACAAAATTACCTTTATCACCAACTAGCCGCACCCCGCGGTTTCACCCGTGTGAGTCCCGGTACCGTGAGAATATCAGGATAAAAAGTAGCCTATGTGTTAATCCTGATCTTTAGCTATTTACATACCAAGTTTTCTCGCAATCGGTTCAGTAGTTTTTGCGTAAAAGAGTAACAAACATCCATACATCCTCACAAACTCACGTTTATAATATTAGTAGGATATACCTTCCTTTAACCTACCTATATATGGAGTGTAATGTAGTAATGAACTATTTGAACACATAGTTAACATCACGACCTATCCAGTACTCCATTGTTCTATTCCTTATAATAGCTCACTTGTAATGACGGTATGATTTACTGCACACTTCTCCGTATTGTATACATCTGTTAATGATCGACTATTGTGGTATACATAGGCGAGCTTAATCACGGCATGTTTGACTTGCACTGTATTGCCCACGGTGCGTAACAGGGCACTTAAAGTCGTATATCAAAACGATTATGAGGACGCGTGTGTGTACATGTTCCTGATTTTGTTAAGAATGCTTCTTAGGGTCTGGTGTTCAAAAGGTAAAAAAGGAACCCTTAGAGAACTATGATAGTCACTTCGTTGTCCGTCTGTAAAAGGAAGGTCTCGCAGCACACGTAGAGGAAAAACTCCGAAAGTCGTTAATTTGTTCTTAGAATAGACTCGCTGTCTCTTAAATGCGCTTAGGTACCAGTGCGGCATTTTTTTTTTACATAATGTCACCAAATAACTTATGTCACCAATATAACTTCCTTTAACATATGTATAAGTACAGCCCCTTGCGTAGAATGCTGGTTTTCATAAGAGAGTAGGGGCTACAGAGATTTGAATTATAGAAATAACTTCTCGATTTTTTTATTCGATGATTAGTATGGCTTGTAGATAAAACGAAATTATAGTCGCACAAATCGAATAGTGTTGTCATCTTAAGACTCGAATCTAGAGACGTAACGCTACACTGTTGAACGGCAGTCTGAGTGCAATCTTCTGGTACTTCGCCAATAGAAAAGCGACTGCATTAGAGCTGAAATTTGCCACCTTCTCGACGAAGTAAGAGTTGGTTATATCCGCAGGGGATGGTGGCAACAGATGAGAAAGAAACAAGCGATCACTTTACCAACAGATATAAATATTTAGAAAGACTTAATCCAAAGTTGAGCATTACTTTGTATTTTATACATTATTTTACTTAAGTTACAAAAAAAAAAAGAGAAAAAAGTGTCTATACAACAAAAAAAATCCCACCAACATTATAAATGTGAAAGTTTGGATGGATGGATGGATGGATGGATGTTTGTTACTCTTTCACGCAAAAACCCCTGTGCCGATTGCGATGAAACTTGTCATTTAAACTATATATACACGCACACAAAGTTTGATTTCGATATGACAATTAGAAATAGGTTAAAATTTACTTTCAACATTTAATAATAATATAATAATAATAACTTGACACACGGCCGTCTGATCCCAAACTAGACAGAGCCTATACTATGGTAACCAGACTGCTGATAAACATACTTCGTTAATGATATTGTCGAAAGTTTACGCGAAAGTTACACATTGAAATAAAACTATTTTTCACGGATTCTATCGCGATTTATTTGGTGTTATTTTACTATCTATACTGATCCCGACGTTTCAGTTGCTTTTCACCTAGTAGTAGTAGTCTACCCGTGACCATGGCTGCTGAAAAGCAACTGAAACGTCGGGATCAGTATAGATAGTAAAATAACACCAAATAAATGTCTGGATTTCCCGAAGCTACAATACGTTAGGATATATTTTCTTACCACTTGAAGGGGAAACGACAGTAATCATTTCAGGGCTATCAAACTTTTTTTAATTTATTTGATAATTTGTTCTATTTTATATGTAGTTTAACTCTATGACCAGAATGGCGACCTTTATATTTTGAATCTCAACAAAGACGCTACTCCCACAACATTTCCTAACTGCCACTTACCCACTGTAACCACCCTTCCCACCTCCCACCCTTCCCTATACTTAGTACTACAAGATATTACTACGTTTCCCCATTATTCATGTCATTCTTAGGTAAACATTACTTAAACCTGTTCTAAACACTCTAGAAAGTTATGCAGTTAGGTTAGTACAATTATAGCCTTTATAAAGGGCTATCATAATAAAGTATCCAAAGAACTTTTAGAGCTCGAAAGATACAAAACCTGTGCTGTAACAAGAGTCCTCACCGGACACTGCAAACTGAACAAACATATGTTCACCCTAAAGTTGGGCGAGAACACAATATGCAGATTCTGTCAAGAGGCAGAAGAAACTGCAATGCATATTCTATGCTCTTGTAGCCCACTAATGCGGCACCGAAGTATGAACCTAGGGTTGCACATCATGCAACCGCAGCAAATACAAACAATCACTGCTGATAGGATCTGGAGGTTTCTCGAAGCCATAAGTCTGAGCAGTGAACTGTAAAGCAGAAGTGCGCTACAAAAGACCAGAAATGGTCGAGGTGGTACTAGGCACTTAAAACAATAATAATACCTACGCACTTACTAATATCAATCTACAAAAAGTTGTTGTAACTTAATGATTAGGCTCAAAGCTCTTATGACACGATACTTATACTTTTCTAGTGACTGTTTACACATAAATTAAAGTAAATCAATGAGCCTGTTGTAAATTCTTAACAATATCTTTAAATTCATCTTATCATCAGGTTCAAATAACCTTCTTGCTCTTTTCCACATTATCATTGGGGTCGGGGCAATGTGTAGCAAGAGTTCTGGCTAGTTCCTTTTATACCTGGCCACCTGCCTGACGCCAACTCACCTTGAAGAAGGTAAATTTGTATAAGGAAAAACAGTTAGGGAGAAGAAACTTTTTTTTTTGTGCCTGTGGAAACCCCCTCGGGCCGTCAACCCACCAGGGTTTTCAGTGGGGCAGTGGGTCGGAATCGACCTACTAAAACCCCACGGTGTGCCCTACCGCAACTTATATAGGAGGGATCCGGGAAAAGCTTAGGGAGACAAATTTTTATTGTTATCGTATTATCAATCTTAATTCTAAATTGTATCAATTATATTAATTTACATTAGTTGTAGATACTTGAGCATCATCAAACATTTTTGGTAAATACTAGGTACAGTCAATGAAATAAATAATTGTCAACATCATTAAAAAATATCTAAAAGGAAGTAATTAATGTTATAATACGTTTTTTCAATCCGCCCCTGTTCTTAAAAAATTAGTATTCAACTTTTACACATCTCTTAAATACATAACACATTATTTTAAATTTAACATACACAATTTTTATTAAGTTTGTATACTTTTTTAAACAAGTAAATAAAAACTTGACTATTTTTAGATACATTTATTTTTCTGGAAACATTGACCCCCTACCCTATTACGTGATTTCGGCTTGACGTAAATTTTTGGGACACCTGTATAAGATTCTTATAACGTGATTAGGAAAAGTAGTTACGTTAACTGTGTAAACAAATGTGTATAAATTACGTAATGGATGTTTTACGGCCCGATATGGTCGCAAACTTGTTACTAGGTACACGTTATCTAATAAACTGCAACATGTCTCAATCAGTAGTAAGCAATATTTATAAGAAACTAGCTGCGCCCCGCGGTTACACACGCGTGAGTCCCCCGTTAGTTTTTGTTAAATTTTCTAATTTTTTAAATTTTTTCTTTGATAAGAACCTTCTCCTGCCAATAACAAACACAAAAAAAAAGAATTAGTGAAATCGTTTCAGCCGTTTACGCGTGATGCCGTGACCAAAGGAAATAGGGAAAACTAATATTTACATCCAAAAAAATTCAAAGCCTTAATTCTTTTCTTCTTATTTAAACACGTTTTCCGATTTCAATCTTTTGTCTTGTTGCTTTGTTAGGGGGTAACGTAACAGAAATCATCATGTTTTTTTACCTGACTGTCAAAGGAGGGTAATGTTTATTGAGCGTATGTATATAATACGTGTGTATGTATTTCCATTGGCACGATCTACAGCATAAACGATTTGACGGACTTTTACATACAAGGTGTCATTAGATACGTCTTGTTTATGGGAGCGATATAGGGCATTTTGCTTTTTAGTAACATTTTTGATGCATGTAATAAACTAGCAGGGCCCCGCGGTTTCACCCGCGTAAGTCCCGATCCCGTGGGAATATCGGGATAAAAAGTAGCCTATGCGTTAATCCAGGTCTCCAGCTATCTACATACCAAGTTTCATCGCAATCGGTTCAGTGGTTTTTGCGTGAAAAAGTACATAGTAACAAACATCCATCCATCCATCCAAATTTTCAATCTAATACCTTTAAACGAGCAATTCTTGTATATAGTTATATATATAATCTGAATCTAGGAAACGGCTCCAACGATTTTGATGAAATTTTGTATACAGATAGAGTTTTGCATTTTAAGTTTAACTTAGGAACAGGAAATACAACTGCGTAGTTGTATTTCCTGTAAAATTGCATTTTTACAGGAACGGGAACATGTGCCTTCCGAGAGAAATCCTTTTTGGGTTTTGCTGAACTCCGGGGTTAATCCAGTTCGATTTAGACGTACCATATTACCGTTAGCGTGTAAGGCTTTGAGGTGGACAACACATGGAATTTCCATATGCCAAAAGAATGTGGAGGCAGTAACGTGTTATCTCAAATCATATTTAAAAAACAGTTATTATTAAGTCCAACAAAACAGACAGTTTTGCAATAACAAAGTCCGATTTTTAGGATAGGTACACTACATTTCAGAATAACTAGTTATTAAAACGATAAATAGCAAAACGCGTTTTGCAGCTATCCTCCTTTATCATTAAGCGGTAATAACAATACCTTGTTTGTTTTAGCACCATATAACAACAAGCCTACAAATACTGACGCATTGCGCAATCGTCAACCACTCAAGATTATGGTAGTGTCAATAACTGCATTGGTTTTATTTATACCTAATTCCTTTAGAGTTATTCCCAACGAACTACGTGGTGCGTTGCACCTTGCTTTGAAACCCGTAAAAGATTCCCATAGGCTAATGTGGTCGACAGTCGATGCGATTATAAAATTAAAAAAAAGAGTTAGTCGTAGCACTGCACGTCAGAATTGAAAACATAACATCACAATGTATTTACATATATGTACACACACACACATCTGTATATATATATATAATTAGGTTAAAAATAAAAAGCAGGTAATGACATATCTAAATGTATTCATAGGGTACACTGGAAGTTCTGCGCTCCTGGCCGCTCATAAATGTTTGAATTTCGAATGTTTTTAAATATAAGAAACTCGGCTCCGTCTTACGAATTTTCGATCAGGGTCACATGTCCTGACGCGAGTTTAACATTTTTTACCCATCCCAAAAAAGTGCACAACGCCGCTAAAGAAGTTTTCACTTCAAAAAATGGCTATCGAGCCAAATGATCATTGCACCTATCGCTAAAAAATACAAGGTTCAGTATAGCTATGTACTTAGTTAGTAAGAAGCGTTATTATTACGTTTCTCTGTTAGCAATTTCTCAGAAACACGGAGTTTGGAAACATTAGAGGTAAACAGCAATAGGCTGGTTTAATTAAGACTAAAACTATGTTTAACATGAAATATGAGTGTAATTACCTCTGCCATACCCCATCGAAGATATACAGAGCCGTGAGTATATATTAACTAAAAGCATATCCAAGCAAATATCTCGTCACTTTAAAAAAATTGCCGTAAGTCGTCACGTGTGAGAAATTTGCATAGCGTAACTTTGTGAATTTTACAAGCCGAATAACGGTTTTAGTAACATTTACAACAAATGCTGTATTCGCAGCAAGTTTTGATTAGAATAAATTAAGCTATCTATGAGACGGTGAGTCATAAATTTCACTTATTTTAAAGTAAGTGGGCACGTATGCACACGGCACACGGCCTACGTCATGATAAGTGGTTATTTGTATTTATTGAACGTGATGCAGCTCTTACAAACAATATCAATTAATACACTTATCAAATAGTTTTTTTTATAGTCTAGGGGGCAAACGAGCAGACGCGTCACTTGACTCACGGTAAATGACTACCACCGCCCATCGGCACCTGCAACTCAAGAGTCACAAGTGCGTTGCCGCCTTTTAAGGTGGGAAGGGGGAAAGGGGGGGGTGGAGAAGGGGAGGGGGGTGGAGGGGGAGAGGGGGGGAAGGGTTAGGGTCTCCAGCAACCTCACTAACGCGGCGAAAAGCAATGCAAGCATTGCTTCAGTGCCGGTTTAGTTTTTCCATATTTGCCAAATAACAGCAAAACGTCGTCCGTTATATGGAAATCTAAGCCAACGCACTCAATCAATGATATATATATATATATATATATATATATATATGAGTAGTAAGTAGCAAATTCAATACCTTCGTTGAGAAAAACAAACTAAATTATTTAGATTAGTCTATACTAGCAGCGCCCCGCGGTTTCACCCGCGTATGTCCTGATCCCGTGGGAATATCGGGATAAAAAGTAGCCCATGCGTTAATCCAGGTCTCCAGCTATCTACATACTAAGTTTCATCGTATTCGGTTCAGTAGTTTTTGCGTGAAAGAGTAACAAACTATCTATCCATCCAAACTTTCACATTCATAATATTAGTGGGATAAATGTAGTCTGGTTGTAGACCACTCATATACGGGTATTTAATTTTAAACTTTCAGTGGCTTGTACTAGAGCAATTTCGTTCATATTAAAATAAGATTCGTCAACGTGAATTACTATTTGTGACGAAGCATAACTTAGATATGTGTCTCAAGCATTATTCTCGTTACGATAACAAATTAAATGATGAAAGACCTTTTAACTTCAATAAAGGCCTTCATTACGGCTCTATGAATAAGTTTATATTTTAATACGTTCGTACTTTCACAAGTTCTAGCCGTAAAAAATATATTGGAGACGTTCCTAAATCTATAGTAATACTAGCAACCCGCCCCGTCTTCGCACGGGTACAAATTATACACCTAAACCTTCCTCATGAATACTCTGTCTATTAGTGAAAACCGCATAAAAATCCGTTCAGTAGTTTTTCAGTTTATCGCGAACAGACAGACAGACAGACGCGGCGGGGGACTTTGTTTTATAATATGTAGTGATTATAAAGGTTAAGAGTTTGTTTGTATGTTTGCTTGAATGCGAATTTCGAATTGAAAAATTATTTTAGTGTTGGATAGCCCATTTATCGAGGAAGGCTACAGGCTATAAAACATCACGCTACGACCAATAGGAGCGGAGCAGTGACCATAAACGCAGGTGAAACTGCGGCGACGGCTAGTTACGAATAAATTTGAGAAGTTAGAGCCTAATAATAAACACTTTACGAGAGGTGGAACACTATAACCATAACATATACATAACATTACTATAACGAGGACCTCCGTGGCGAGGGCGTAGTGCATTCGACTGCTACGCCGGGGGTCACGGGTTCGATGTCCCGCTCATTACCAAAATTTGTATGCATGAATATGTCTGTTTGCAGTGGCCTGGGTGTAAGGAACGGCCTATCGAATCTTGAAATAGTAGATTCAGATCATCATTGTCAGTGGAAAATCATTGGAATTTTCTGCCGGAAAATTCATACACATATTTTTTTATGTTATTTTTTTTGGTTAACACTGGTATCGAAAAATAACGAAAACTGCAAAATAATCAATCAATTAAACAACATTTATGCAATCAGCTGATTCAACAGCGCCGAACGTTAAGGTCATTCACCGTACCGCATCGTACGCGTTGCGTTTCCATTGCGTAGCGCAAAATCAAACTAATGTCTGTAAATCCTTAATGTCGCATTTTTATGATGAAATGACTTTTGAATTGTATCCAAAGAAAGGCGTTTTTATAAGTTATTCGTGACGGTGATACTTACACGCTTTATGTAAATGACCAAATGATATTATTATTACTCAAGTAATATTAATTAATGTTAAAACCGATCCCTAAAAATAACCGTAAATTAACCGGTAATAGCAGTGAAAATTATAGCCAGACTAAATGTGTCAATGATTTGATATTCAACGCGAATAAACAACTATGTAGTAGAACTGTTGAAGAGGTATATCACAGCAAGACTTTGTTACGCAAATTTGCTTCGTCAACAGCTCGACTTATCTAACACAGCGAATATAAACACAGTGCGTCCTACAGGTAGATGACGGCGGAACAGCATCACCGTGTGACGTAACGAGCCAGCGCCCTGCTGCCGGCCGTGGCAGTGCTGCCAAATGGGTTACGAGCGTCATCCGCCCCACCCGTGCGCCCCACGTCTCATTACAATCATGCACTCTTTCCCTTGCCGACTAGACGGCTGCCAAGGTCACTGAGCCACGCGATAAACCACCGCGCGCCGGCACCCGGCACTCGGCCGCAGGACCGAGACCATAACACCGCCACATCTCAACACTTCAACATTCAGGCAGGGGACACCCGCTGTTACATTATCAGTTAACAACAAAATCACTCACCTGTTCTTTTCCAACTCGTTATGAGTCGTCCTGGAACAGAAAACATACTTATTGTACGACACGCCGACACTTTATAACACCACGTATGCTGTATAGCATCACTATGATCACACATTATCACTGCACTAGCACTACACCAGCCGGACACTCACCTGCTGCCCTGCGATTTCTTCGTCTTCGGTCGTCTTCCGCCGGAGCGGGACTCTTCGTACACCGGCAAACTCGACGCGTATCCGTGCTCAGCTTCTGCAACAAAGTACACTGCCATTCCGTCAAAATCAGCTGATTATAGCACGGCAAAAATAGACGGGAGCCATGTTGACGTGTGCGTGTAGTTGCACTCGATTGACAATTCAAACAAAGAAAATCCAAATCACCTCTATCGCGCCTTTCGATGTATTCAGCAGCTTGGATCAGAGCAGCAATACTCATATTTATTGTATCCCGATTGAGCACAGGTATTCACAAACGCAAAGCGACTTTATTCGATTAAAACTATAAATAAAAGTATCTGTGCGCTCCGAAGTTCACGACTGCGTTTACCGATGTCAAAAACACACTAGGCGACTCGGGACGCGCGACCGTGTAAAGCGGTTCGTGATTTGTCGGCAGCGCTCGTGCCCCGCTTCGTGAGCCAATCGCAGCGCAGCAATGCCTACAATAAAATACCTGGGTCAATCACGTGAACTTTGTGTTTCCAAACAAAACATTTTTTTTTCTATGCGCTCTTTGTAGTGTAGTTCGATATTGAGGAACTTTTATTTTCTTGAATAATTTGTAATGCATGTTGGCTTCGCACTGCATTGCACTCACGTCACTGAGTTAGTTTATAATAAATCACTGTTTTAACACGAAAGTTCCCCATTCATCGCACAGGAAATACTGTTGTTTAGCGTGTCATACAAGCCATACACTGAACGCAACGCATACCGGCACAATTTGTATTATTGAAAGTAACAAAAGAAATATTACTCTATAATTTAATTTAATGAAAGATTTTGATTCACATTTGGGAAACACTTTTAATATTTAAAATACTTAAACATGTCTTGAGTGTATCATTTAGTATTGTCAGCATATAGATCCTAGCAAATATGACTGGAAGTAGATGTTTTCTGGGCTCCTGAAAAGAGGAAAAATGTGCTATAATACAAATTGGAATCCTATAAGAAACTCTTATTAGTATGTCAGGGATACAACTTGATTATTGTTTTATTTACAGCACAAATTAATATGAAGTATTTTATATGTCAGAATATTTTTTATCGAATACAAATATGAGTTTGAAAGAAGAAAGAAAGAAAGAAAAGTATTTTATTTGTATCTTCTACAGAATGTTTCAGCCTATACAGATTATATATTATTGTGATAAGTACTGTACAAGAATGACTTAAAATTGCTAACACTATTACTCACTGTAAGTATTCTGACTTTTCTATAGTACTGGCTAAATACTCGAACCATAGAACAGAGGAAACTACAGATGTGATGTGGTCTAAAATCGCATGATTGATCTTTTTTCTCAACACACATATCCAAAAGTGTTGGAAAACCAAGAATATAGTTAAATATAAGACACCATTCATCCTGGAACAATAGAAAAACAGTTCAGTTTAACTCTTCACTTCGAACGAAGTCATCAACTTCGTTTTAAAAATAGAATGTGCACACTCCTTGCCAATACTATGTGCATATTTAAAACTAAACCTTTTTTTTTAATCAGTACCAAATCTCGTACACAACAGACACAAGAAATTGAATACCATCTACTTATTGGAATAATTATTTAACATTCATTCTCATTATATTTGTCCTTATCTAATTCTATCTCCTGTCTAAAATGTTTAAAACAAACAACCTATATTTTAATTACAATTTATTTATAGAACCAAGTAAATAACACAAGTGGCTATCAATCTATTAGCACTTGTAGCACCAACCTTGTTCATGGCAACCCTATAACCCTAGTTATGGGATAATGAACTTTAAGACCCATTTGGTGAAAGTCTATGTTTAAATATATAACTTTAGAGTCTAATCTTCAGAGTTAAAGAACTGTTGCATATGTTTTGTAAGGGGCCTTTGTATATGGGTTAAAAGTATTATGATAATTTAAATATTACCTCTTGTGTGAGTAATGTCAAGTCAACATCATTAAATTTGGGCAGTTCTGGATATGTTCCTTTACTGACATTATCATTGAATGTCCTAATTATAGTCTCCAGTCGAGCACAATTGTACAAAATGAATGATGCACCTGTAACCAAATGAAATGGATTTAATACTGGGTTATCTTACATTGAATGTTACATAAGGTCAATGCCAAAGCCTAGTCAGAACAATTTTGTGGACCCCATCAATAATTCAAACAACCTTTTTGAAGTGAAAACTTTGAGCATGTTGGGCATTTTTGGTATGAGGAGAAAGTACTGAACTCATGTGACCGTCACGGTCAGATACATATCACCATCCGGCAAAAAAATGTCATAATGCAAACAGCTATGAAAACACGACTTTTATGTCGGTGAATTGCTCAAAGTTCAGTTTTTCACTGAGCTAATGATGTTTTTACAGCTGACCAAATGCAACATTTGCTATTCAATGCTATAAAAATGTCATACCATACCTAACATGTGATATGACACTTTTTTTTATGGGTGGCGATGTGCAGTCCTATGACTAACTAGTTTGTTTTTTAATGGTGATACATTTATAGTTAATAGTAATGGGTTTATTGAAACCAAATTTAAAAGTAACAAATGTATAACTTCTAAATAACTTGTACTGTTATTACAACTATTGCTCATTTCTGTATCTATTTAATATATTAATAAGTTACTAGTTAATCTTTAATGACCTTTACTGGAACCAACTGCACAGTTATCAAAATTAATCTTGACTGCACCACTAGGCTTTGTCTGCAGTAACTCAAATGCTACGGCTGATTCTCCCAAATGTGCTATAAACTGCTTCCACTTTGAATCTGTTGACACTCTTACTCCATACTTGTGTTGTGCTATCAGTGTCATTTCATCTTGCCTTTTCCTAAAAATAAAAAAGTTTTGTAGAAATTGAGCATTACATTGCCTATAAGAAGTTTTAGCAATAAGGCCGAGTATAGGAGGATGCAATAAGGCCCATTGTACATATTGTTTCAGTGATGTCCTTGTAATGTTATTCTAACTGGTGTACAATAAAGTTTATTTCTATTCTATTTTATTCTATCGTACATTGTAACACATAAATGGGGAAATGGAGTTGTATTACTCTTTCATGCTAATCTGCCCTGGTTATTAAGATGGCATTTAGTCAGAAGAGGTGTCAAGAGATTACCCAAGCAATAATAGTGTAGGTAGATATGGATGAAAATTCATCACAGACTGTATCCTGAATCAATCTTTACTTGTAGGCAAAGATGGAGGTTCTGACATATTAACTGTAACTATCACAATTACCTGATAAAGTCATCAGCAGATATATTAGTTTCTTTGACACATGTTTTGGCATTCAAAACAGTACCACAAAGCACAGTATGGCATCCCTCTCTTTTACTTGTAGACTTACAGGTGATGAACACAGACAAGTCCAATTTGTGTATTGCACAAATGTTTTCAATAACATTCTGTATATACTTCGTGCGTAATGAGGTTATGTCAGTTTTATCTTCGCAAAGCGGATCTAAATGAACTGTAGAACACTTTTCAAGAATCCGTTGTGATAATAACGTGTAACTCTTCAATGCGTCTGATAGACCTACACGAATAGCTAGAGTTCTC
Source organism: Euplagia quadripunctaria (assembly GCA_963859945.1). NCBI lineage: Eukaryota > Metazoa > Arthropoda > Insecta > Lepidoptera > Erebidae > Euplagia > Euplagia quadripunctaria. Next base: position 2,267,228 of record OY982569.1, on the reverse strand, counting down.
TCCAAAAACAAATATATTCTACCATTTTCTTCTTTCACTTCACGCACAGGTAAATCCCACTTATTAGATGCCTCTACTATATATTCAGGCTTTTTGTTTATAGTCTCTAAAAATGTTGCGTTTTCTTTATCACTAACATAATCACAAATGGCAAATTCATGCCACGATTTCACTGAGTTAGGAAAACTAAAATCACCATGCGTCTGTAAGTTTTCGATATGTTTTTTCAATAGTAATCCTTTAACGTTCTTCTGCTCTCCCGTTAAACATAACAATATGTTTTTCATAAAGCGGTCTAACGCATTTTCAATGACTGCAGTCATTATTTTGCCATCAAAACAACAAAACACGTGTGACAGTAAATGACATCTAACAAAAATGACACATACAACACATTGACACTTCACTGGAGTCCCCTGGGCAGAGTGCAAAATTTATCTATATCTGTAGTTAATGGTTTCGAAGACAGTAATAAAAAATAAATTATTACTTTAGTAAACTTTCCTTGTTTTGTAATAGGTACCTTAGCAGTTTAATAATAAAGTGAAAATTCGTGATTTTCTTTTTGTACATTGTGTTTCTGTTTAAGAAGCAGGGTTTCTGAACAAAATATGTAAAATAGCTGACGTTGCTATGACGTTGACATTTCAAGGTTTCATCGCTACTGTCAGTTTGACAATCAGCCGTAATATTGTAAAAGCATTCGTAAAATAATTATATCGAAAGTTATTACTTACACTGTTGCTAAATGATAATAATTGCATTTATAACATAGAGTATGTATTAAAATAAAAATGATCGTGAAATACAAGTGCTATTTTCTTGTCTGCGTAACGTGGCAAATCGCAGTGGTCTCTGCAGCCGATCATCTACTCGAAGGTATTTATTGCGGTAAAGAAAACTGTTATGAAGTTCTAGGAGTCACAAGAGAAGCAACTAAAAATGAGATAGCTAGAAGTTACCGACAGCTAGCGAAAAGGTTCCATCCAGATTTGCACAGAAGTCCCGAAGCAAAAAAAGAGGCAGAAGAAAAATTCAAAGAGATCGCAACAGCTTATGAAATTTTACGAGATGAGGAAGAACGGTCGGACTATGATTACATGTTGGACAATCCTCAAGAGTACTATGCTCATTACTACAGGTATTACCGACGGCGGATGGCACCTAAAGTGGATGTTCGAATTGTAATTGCTGTGACTATATCTATTATTTCAATAATCCAGTATTATAGTGCTTGGTCGAAGTATGATACTGCAATTAAATATTTTATGACTGTGCCAAAGTATAGGAATAAGGCTCTAGAATTAGCTAAAGCTGAAATGAAAGGACAGGGTCGGAATAAAGTTAAGAAATCTAAAGCTGAACAGAAAGAGGAACAAGATAGGCTAATTCGTAAGGTTATCGAGGAGAATATGGACATCAAAGGTGCTTACGCAAAGCCTGAAATAGTTGACATACTGTGGGTGCAAATAATCATCTTGCCCTACACTATTGCATATTATATCTACTGGTACCTCAGATGGTTTTGGAGGTTCACTCTTCTGAAACAACCATATGGTGAGGAGGAGAAAATGTATCTCATTAGAAAATACATGAATCTTGGACAGCATCAGTTTAATGCTATTGAAGATAAAGAGAAACAAGAGTTTTTAGATGAGGAGCTTTGGATTAAAGAGAACTTTAAGGTATGGAAAGAAATAAAAGATGAAGAAGCGAAAAAAGCTCTAGCAGAGAATAACAAATATAAACAGTACAGGCGGTATATAAAACAGCACGGAGTTGGAAGGATGACCTTCGATGATTCATAGTTTTGTGACAATTGTGATTATTTATTTAAGAATCGCTCCTCCTTTATATTGACTGGTTTTCTATATAACTTAATTTCTATACTTCTGTTTATAAATCACCAAAAATTATACACAGGAAAAAAATAATAAACTTTTTACACAATTTGTTACTTTATTTCTTTAATATCTATTCGTTTCAACATGTACTAAGATGATTTCAATACAATTATTCATACAACACATTCAGTTTTTTTTCTTTATATAATCATCACACATGGCAATTCGTTAAGGCATACTAATATACATCTGGTGCTCAAACGTACACATACACAATGCAAGGCAAGTTATGTGAACATTCAAATTTGTCTTGATACAACCTACAAGTGGACTGTCCACATAGAAAACAAACAATAATGTGCTCATCACATATCAAGACAATTAAATCATTATAAAAACAAAATGAGATCCTTAATTACAAAATATAATGCAGTGACTGCAAAACAAGCAATCAAATTGCATTGGCAGTGCTTTCGACCCCTAAATATAGTTTAAAAGATAATTCCCACGGCAACAATTCAAATTTGGAATGTTGATACATCACTTTACACACACTCAATCAGCTGCCGACGTCATACTTATAATTTTTTTACACACAAGAATACGACACCTTTATGAGATTATGTGGAGGTCATCAATCACTAGCAATAGTTTTAAATAATCATTTATCATTATTTTTTAAGACAACTTTTTTATTACCTACTTAATAAAAAAAAGTATATTATGAGATAATGATTGTGATTTGAATAACTGTCTATTCTTCAACAGGTGACCTCATAAGTACCAAATAGATTTGTACTTACATAGTATTAGTTTTACATTGTAAATTTAAAATGGTTTCCGAAAATACTCTATATTAACCTCATTCTCTTCTCATAAACTATCCTACTGTAGAGCATGATCCGTCTCTCGGGTTGAGAACACAAACAGGCTTAATACGGGTAAATTTTACAAACATCAAAGACCATAAGTTAGAATTCTTAGGTATATGTAAATTTACTGTTGAAGCAAATGTGAACGCTCATGAACTTCAAAACTTAAAGGTCTGCAATCAAAAACTCAGCTCAAACCCCAAAAACGAATGGTTATATAACTGCTACTCAACAATCCAATGCAAAAGACAAATGGTTGAAGAACCTTTCTAGTATTAGCAGACTACATATTTCTGTAATTTCTTGCAATAAATGATACAAGCATTATTGTCAAGAAACGAGCGAGCGCATAAAAACCATTATCTCACACTACAGGTACAGGCAAATATTTTTCACAAACTTATTCTCACAGTAGACTTTTCAATGACAGCTACAGCAAGCCTTTCAACGGTGAACCATTACCTAACAAAATAAGATCATTAACACGCCTGGCTGGCGATAAAATCAGTGAAAGTATCAATCTGTTTATGACGAAATTTATTGCAAGTGATCGAGACAACCTCTCACAAGTCCACATAAAAAAAAACTTATTTTACTTGAGCTGTTGCAGCAACCTGTAAATTGTAGAGTGGCTCAATATCGTCGTGTTCTTTATTCAATTTCAAATTTCAGATGAACATATCGGTGTTTGTTTTAAATTAAGAATACAGCGTAACTGTGTTCAAAGATTTTCTTTACATCTAAACTGTACTTATTGCTTTAAGAAAAACTAATTTGTGTCCAGAGATCTTAAAATAATGTGCATTGTTGTAGATAACCATCAACAATTTGTATAAATACATAATTCACGTCATTATATTCCATATTTAATTTTAGCGATCAAGATAATATCGTTTTACACGCAAAACTGCTAAATGCATTTTTTTTTGTATTATTTTCAGACTTATTTGTATAATAAATAAGATTGAAAATGATAAATTCAACTTTTAGTCAGTATTGCTTCTATGGTAACTGGTAATTCTATTGCATTTACTATTAAGGCCTGCTTTTTTTTTAATGTTGACTTAGGGAGTTAATGATATTAATCACTTCCATTTCTAGGTACCTATCAAATAAAGCCGCTGTAAGGGTTGCAGCTGCTTATTGCTAATTTTATACAATCTGATACTATTATCAAACAATGAAATGTAACCGTGCAGCTTTTCCAGCGGCTCTATTGCGCTAATCGACAAGTTTCTTTAGAATAAATTATGATCAGGTACATTATTACGTGGAGTTCATATTAAAAGAAGAAAACTTATAGAATTTGACAGATGATGGAAGATATTATTACAAGAATCCCTTAGTTTAGTAAGTTTAAAAACCCCACAGTTCCAAATAGGTCCGAGAAGAAATTACATAGTAGGTAAACAAATTAAAACTCATGTCGTTTGTAATAAAGTAAGCAGTTGACGCTTGATAACCGATTACATTAAAACAAAACATTATGCAATTTATTGTTACGATAGCCGTGGCCTGCACACGTCATAACTACTTACATTAATGAGTTAAACTACTTTACTGTAGTAAAATTATTTACTTACTGCAGACTCAGTCATAAATTATCGAAGCAGGATAACAATGGCTCTTTTGTGTTAGCGGCGGAATGACAATCAGTGACAAGCGGGGCCTAAGTGTTTAAGACCGTGTGATTTATGCCCAAGTCTGCAGCGAGTAAATAATTTTACTATAGTAATATTTCATACACCATCAACACTTATCAGAAAAAATCATGTTAGACATTAAAAAGAACTGTGAGATTACCAAATTCGTGTCTTTGAACTTCCTACGAATCAAGTAGAATACATAATTATTTTGTACACACAATATCTCAATTTTATACATTATTCATGCTAAAATGTATTTACACAAAACGTTTATTTAAATATAACTTCTCATCTAATTATTATTTGGGACATACAATGTCACATATCAATTTATGTTATTATATCTATCTACATATATATATATATTATACACAAAATAATGAATCTAGTCTTCTTCAATGTGCTATTTCGTTTCAGATCATTGGTAAGCTAAACTTTAGTTAATCTTGTTCTTATAAGTTTATCTACACAACAGAGAACCAATCAGACAAGTAATTTTGACACACTGGTGTGTAAAATCATATATGCAACAGATTCATCAGATTGAACAGTAAAATGTTCATATTTTGGTATATAATTAATTCAGTATTTGACAAGAAATAAGTAAAATCAACCTACATAAATAAACAGTAAAAGACTCGATTTCCGATGACTCGATTTCGGATCGATATGTCTATTATTTACTAGCCACCTATGCGTTTTTCTTACACTAACATCAGATTACAACTATAATCCGTAAGTGAAAGTCGTACAGTCCAAAATACAGTAATACCAAAATAGAAACCCAACGCTCCACGTTTTCGACCCTTCCTACAAACGGGACAAGATTGTGACGGTCACAAGACGCGGCGGTCACAAGATGCGGTTTTCACTTGACGTGGCGGTCACTTGCCGCGGTGGTCACTTGACGCGACGGTCACTTGACGCGGCGCTCACAAGACAAGCGCTAGCGGCGCGGGCGGCGCGCGCGTCGCGGGACGGCCACGTGCAGGGCGCGCCCTCACACGGGCGTCTCATGCTCCGTCTCCTCTATTCGCCCGAGCCGCCATGCATTTGGGTCCGTCGCTATGCAAAAAACGCAACAAAAATACTAAATGAATAAATATTGAACTATGCAACGAGGCACAAACATGTTATTCTTTTTACATATTAGCAACGAAACGAGAAAAACAACAATAATTTTACATTAAAAATAAACTAAACTTAGTACCAATTTTATAAGGCGTCAAACGTAGAATACACACAGTGCTTTGTCTTTATACGTAGGATTTTACACTTAATTTCACATTGCGTTGCAAATATGCAAAAGCTCTTTGAAAACTTTGTGTTATTCAGAAATATAGCTCTCGACATGTGTTAAGTGCTAAGTGTTAGATAATAAAGCCCTGACTTGTAACAAACAATTACGATTTAACCATGAAAACAGAGCTGAGAATTAGAATAAATCTAACCAAATGAGTATTGCAAAGTAAATTTGACAATACTAATCTGCTTAAATTGATACAGTTTTAGTTTTCACAGTTATTCTATGTAAATGTTTGTGTCAAAAGCAGACAGTAGTCAGTGTAAATGAACACCCAGAAACCTCACAATACTAGCCAACATTCACACAAGCAAACATCACGTGGTTCCTTGTTGTGCACGTGTCGACGACCGTCCCAACTTTCACGTTACATGTATTTCCAAAAAAAAAACATTTATTTGACCCCATTAAACATAAAACACATATGTTTGTCTGAAATTTACTTTAACTAAAGTCCCAGTATTCAATATTTTACTAGAGTCATACAACTTATTTGACACTGGCAATTATTATTAAAAAATTACATAATTTAAAAATGGAATTTGGTTGTGACAGTTACGCAATTGTAAACTGTATTGTATGTATGTAAAGTACATTTCAGACAGCTTTTAAATTATAGATGGAATAATGTTTGGCAACATAATAAATTCAACATAAGCGTAACTTCGCAAGCAAACAATGTGGCTGTGTGGATGTAAACTAGCAAATGTGACATGTTATGTTGTGAAACTTAAAAACCCAAACATTATAAAAACCAGGGAGGTTTTGTAACGTGTGTTTAATAAAGTTAATTAAGCTGTCAATAGAAGAGCGACTTCTTCAGTTCTGAAATGACACATGTGAGTAAAGAGTGAGGAAACAAATGGATGAAAACTATTAAAAGGGAATGAAAAGACAATTACATCATGGCCTTTAGATCACATATTAATTTTATAGGAATTCAAATCCCATTTCTTCGGTTATTCTACCTTACTTTAAGAATTAATAGTATGTAAAGGTAATAAACATATAAGAACTAAAATGTACAGTAAAGTATAACCAAGAAAATATTGTTTTGTTAATAATAGGAGGTGTAATCTCTCTCTGCCAACACAAGACTCGTCATTTTATTATTTACTAACTTCCGCGCGCGACTCCGTTCACGTAAAAGGTATTTTATCTATCCCTCGAGATCGATACTTTATTTCTGGATGAGGAGTACAAGAAGAGGGCATAGAGTACCTCCTCTTCTGTACTATTTAAGTTCTTGTAATTTCCATAAATACAGAATTTATTAATTGCACCTAATAACTGACGGCGACCAGGATACTATTCATTTTTAAATATTAATGAAAGAAAATTGGTTGTCTGTAAAGTCGGTTTACGAACGATAACTTTACGTGATAATGTCATAAAAAACAGTAGAAGGGAGATAGATGCGTCACAAGCCAAACGTTATGGCTTGTTTCGCCTCTCTATGGCTTGTTTCGCGCTCTCGCTTGCACGCTCGGCTCAGGCGGAACGTGACAATGAGTCATGCTTTTTCGTGCGTGTAGCCGGCGTTCACCAATTTATAAGACGATATTGATTGTGAAACAAAAATTAACTAATAAATACTAAAACCTTCCTGAAAATATGAAGAATATGTTAGTGAAACAATCATGAAAATGTATCTATTACTTTTTAAGAAAATGGCGAACATACATAGGTACATGCGAATCGAAAAAGGAACCTCCTTTTTTGAAGTCGGCTAATAAAAAGTAATCTGCCTATCTGTTGTGAAACATATTAGCGGTCGATATTAATAATGTCAGATGTGTTTATAATAATTGTTTTTAGCCCACTTGTGACCACGATCGGTGCAGTTCGATCGAAACATCGGGTAACCCAAAAGGCACTGTACCTTTTAAATATTATCGCGATTAAGTCCTGAGTAACACATTTAAATATGTCTATAATGTTTCAGTAAAGCATTTAAAGCTAAATCTGTTGATTTAAAAGTTTATCTTCGTAAATACCTTCTTTTTTTTTTTTTTTTCGTGTGGAAACCCTCACGGGTCATCACCTCACCGGAGCTAACGGTAAAGTGGTATGTCGGAATCGAACCGACTAAAACCACACGGTGTAACGTCACAAGTGGGTCTATTGCAAGATTTGCAAGGGACCCGGGATACCCTAAGAAGGAAGCCTCCGGGAACCCCTGCAGATCTTCGTAAATACCTTAAAATAATAGTAATAAATAGTAGTAATCAAACTACCAATATTTATTGCAACGTAAATGTAATGTTAAATGATCGGCTAAGATATAAAGGATTTTACCGAAAAATATTGGTTGTCTGTAAAGGCGGTTTACGGACCATAATTTTACGTGATAACGTCATAAGAAAACATAATATTTATAAAACTCTGGTTAAAAACATTAATTTTTAATTTTCAAATATTATTTACAGTTTTTGCAAATTTAATTTAAATAATTTGTACAAATTTAATCACGAACAATCAAATCAATGTCAATAAACGAACGCTTAGGCCGATCGTGCCTCTCTATCGCTTGTTCCGCGCTCTCGAATGCACGCTCGGCTCAGGCGGAACGTGACAATTTTTCGTGCGTCCAGCCGGCGTTCATCGATTTATAAGACGTTATCACGACAAAAAACTTTTTAAACTTCACGCCGTTCTTTTGGTTTCCACTACATTTCTTTGTTTTCTGGTTATACTGTACATATACATATCGATAATTTTTCACAACTCTAATCTAAAAGCCATATATTATCGACACACATTGTAGTGAAAGAAGGGTGAAATAAATTATGGAAAACAAAAATATATTACCTTGGTTGTCGATCTTCCAAACATGCTTTGGGAGTTCGGACATGGGATGGGACGTTGGGATAATATTGTGACAATGTATGATATCTTACTTAAAGTATTATATTATGTACTTAGAGGTAAAGGTAACACTAGTCTCTGTTAAAGCATACAGTTTAATATCAAAGTTAACGAACACAATGTTTTCTCGGTCAAAACTGTTTTTAACCCCCGACGCAAAAAGAGGGGTGTTATAAGTTTGACGTCGATGTCTGTGTGTGTGTGTCTGACTGAGGCATCGTAGCTCTCAAACGGATGGACCGATTCCGATGTGTTTTTTTTTATTTGAAAGCCAGTTTCCTTGCGGTGGTTCTTAGCTGTGTTTGGTTAATATCGGTCTAGCAGTGTAAGAGTATCAGCTCTTTTCCAAAATGATGTAAGGCATTGTAATCGTTGAAGGGATTTTCGAGTCAGGGGTATTTTAAATTTATGATTATTAGTAACTTATTGAAATGAAAATGTAATCTCATATATATATTGCAAACTAGATGAAAAATTGAGTCAAACAGATGTCGTGGCAGAGAGACTGAGATATAGATGAATGATACAATATCGATTTATCGATGTCTCAGTCACTGTCCACAACATCTCTATAAGTCGTGGGATCGGAGCTTGCAAATATTTAAATATGACTCTAAACTACTTTGTTATGCGGATAGGAGTTTTTCTATTAAGATCTACTACTTTTCGATTTGTCAGGTTGTTTTAAGTCGATTTGACTTTTCTCATTCTTTTTATTTCCATAGTTTACCATAAAAGAGAAAAATAATTACTCGAGAAGACGAATTTATCGCGTTGCAGACACTTTATAATTTTTTTTTGTAAGAAATATTAATAACGTGCGTAACACATTACTAGTATTCATGCTGGTTTAGTAATCTATAGATGTCTATGGTTGGCCTTGCCATCACATTATTAAACTAGATATCAAGTAATATTTTAGTGATCACAAATACACCTCTTTTATAATCACCAGTATGTTTCTATGTACGTAACAATTGTGTTCATAACTAAGATATATTAATTGTCTGTCACGTGCATTAATTATATAATAATACTTATAATTAAATAGAGATATAGAGATGAATATAAGACTAGTACCAAAATACTCATACACACATGCTAATATGTACCTACTTATGCTGTAAATAAGCTCGTAAATAACATCTATTATTTATTATGAATATTAATACCTATTATGTTATAATGAAGCGATAAGTAAGAATCACATTACGTAATATCGCAATTGTGAAAGGTAATAACCTATAAAATAAATGAATACTGAAAGTATGACAGGTAATAAAAAACAGTCGCCAAGAAATAATGCAGGCAAACTTACTAGTAGAGATAGGTACTCCTCTTGCATTCTAAATTTAAACTTACAATTAATTTGGAATTATATTTTTAAATTTGGAACACGATAATCCAAGACGACAAGTTTAGGAAAAAAGTATATATTAAATTCTATACCATAGATACAAAAAAGTGCTAATAACGACCAACACATGTAGCGACCAATGAGATTTAAAAGCTGCAAATTTTATCGTTAATATTTCATTTCTGGGTGGTTAGCCCACCCGATTACAAATCTAAATATAAAAAGGCAAAGACAAAACAGTTCCATATCTTTTTCTAATTTGTTTGTCAACTGATTTGTTTTTTTTTTAGTTTTTTTAATAATAATGTAGTCGAATTTCGACCAGTGGGCGAACTCTACTACCGACGTATAAATTTACTACAAAACCTAGTGCTATGTGAATTAAAATGTATAATATTATTGAAAAATGGATCGTATTATAAAAGTTAATGTTGAAAATAAGTGTATGTGTGTGTGTATGTTAAGACAATTATATTTCTATACCACTGAAACCCATTAGAAAATATTCATACTTACATAAATAGTAGTACATACGTAATTATATTATGTACGTATATACGTGTATACGTACAGACAGATTACGGACAATATAGTAATGTATTATGTATAGTATTTTTAATACTATTTTTGTGTATAATAAGAAGTGATGATGAGATATCAAAAACGTATGAACTCTTATTTAACCTTTAATTTTAATAATGGTGCCAGGTAAAAAAAAAAATTTTAGAAATTTTAAAATGGCAGCACGTGTAACTCCAACAATTTGTACACAGGTATCGAAAATAGTAGACTGTCTGGTTCATTTAAAAAAAAAATCGATATATTTAATTTAATTCATTCACTTCTTATCTACATCGTATCATATTGAGTTATCATTTGGGAGTAAGGAATATTGGAAAAGGCTGTTTTACACTTCACGATATAACTGATTCTATAGAACGAAATTCAAACACTACCTTTTTTATGGTATCGGGGGCAAACGATTATAAAGTATTCACGAAATTTAAACACACAAATAATTTCTAGAATGTCCAGCAATTAAAATAGGTTTGTCTGAGATCCATGAAAACTAAGATTTTGAAGAATTTACATTAATTAACCTCGCTTTTAGACTCGACGTAATACACAGCTGCATCATTCTTACCCTTAGGTCTTAGAATCATTCATTTTTTTTTCATATCATATAGGAATGAAAATTTACGTTACTCGGAACTTACTGAACAACATAAACGTGTTTATTTTCATAAGAAATGAGTATAATTTGATATAGTCGTGAAGTGCAAAGTACTAGGGGAGCAAAAGGGGAGAGGGTCCGGTCCCGACGTTCAGCAGTTGTGTGCGTGCGGCGCGGCGCGGAGCAGCGGCGCGTGCTCGCCTGTGACGTCACGTCGGCGCGCGACACATCACCGCGATGACGTCACCAACACCACACGTCATCGACACGGCACAACCACAACACCATACGAACGCATTACGCACAGTCCCTTATGTATCTACACGCGGACAGCACAGCGAGCAATTATTAATAATCAATTTTGGGTACTTGGCGTCAAAACTCTTTTTTATAATATAATCATAGGTTCGAAATATGAATATTGAGGAGTCTTGTCAATAAATGATGCTATTAGCCCTTAAATATAGCTTTGCATTAAAGCAGTGGTACATTTTAGATAAACGATGACGTCACATGGACCTTGAAATTACAATGCTATAATGGGATACCAAATTTTACCTCGCGAGGCTGTCTCACATAATAACTAAAAATATTACAGTGCAAACTTTAAGAAAGTGTAATTATGAAATATTAACCAGCAACACTATGTAGCTCAAGGGACTCCACGTACGCCTATTCATTAGCTAACATCAACACTTTAGTATGTCTGCTATAATGTGTTGCCAACAAAAAAAAATACCAAACGCGTTTAAAGCGACGTCTGTTGTCAATTAAAAAATACGAGCATGCCTAGCATAAAATTATGTCCAAGCGTAAGAAATGCACTAGCTGACATACTAAAGTAGCTTTAGTAATATTTAAATAATACATTTAAGGACATAAACATATTCAAGTAAATAAAGGTCATTACACACTGTCTCTGTCTAATTTAGCATCGAGTATACAACTTTTGGAAACTAAAGACTAAGTGTGCGCTACTTAAGACAAATAAAACTAAACTAAATGACTATAGGTATTTGTGGGCAGTCTCATTTATCCGTAATCTAAAATGAATACCGACTAAAATGTTCGTCACCACGCTCTAATCACGGTGACGTTGTCGAAATACACGAAAATTTAATTATTGGAATAATAGCGTCGCATATCATAATCTTAGCTTAGGGGTTTTGATCAAAAAGCCTTTCGGTTAATAGGCAATTTGCATATAAGTTGATGCTCAATACAAAATAAAAATATATTTACCAAGTACCTATATTTTTTTCGTCGATTTCTAGATAATTTTATTAACATCCAAAACTCCGTTTAATTTTTTTTTTTTTAAATTCTAATAACGTGGGTCACATATTACTAGTATTCTTGTTAACCCCTCCAGCTAAGCTAACACTTGTGTTAGGAATGGGTTCACGTCGGTAGCGCACTAGGTGGGGGTTCGAACCCGCAACCACTTGATCGCAAGACACCTTAGCCATTGTGCTACCGCTGCTTTTTCAAATTTTTCTTAACTAGTTTTGGAATATAGATTTAGGTAAACTTATAACTTTGAATCACTCCTCTTTTGCTATTAATAACAATCAGAAAAATCTGTCATGGTTACGATGTCGTATACGTCATATTGTCAGACATTGAAATTATTGTCTCTGCTCATATTTTTATAAAAAAAAAACTATAAATATAAATCTAGTCTTAAAAAGGAAATTAAACGTTTGATAGAGTAGTATGTGTGGTATCCCCTCATTTAAAATAAACAAAAAAAATGTTTAGTAAATCCCCTGGACCGTTTAGGTTAGACAGTGTGTAATGACTTCATAAAATAAATAAACTACATACCATAATAATCTCTTAGCTAATATAATATAAATGGTCATGCATGATTTTGACATTATGGTAGTTTTGGACATTTGGTTTTAAAACATTATTCTGTCGTTACCGATTTTAATTTTGTAGTTTTGTTTGATTCAATTGAAAGCTACAGAAACCGTCTCATGTTTCTGGTTGACAATTACTATAATAAGGCGCTTCATTAGGCGATTATGCAAACGTCAATCATTACGGATGTTCGTTGGTGATTGATGAAATAATATCGACATGACTTTTGAGATGACATTGATTGGCCTGTTGGTCTAGTGGTTAGTGACCCTGACCGCTATGCTTATAGGTCGTGGGTTCGATTCCCACCCGAGTCTGGATGTTCTTTGTGTCCGTTGTTTGTATGTTTGTAAAGTCCCCCGCGACACAAGAGTAATTCCTAATGCGGGAGTTGTCTTTTTTAAAGGAGAAAGGAGAATGAAAATCTCATCATGCAACCGTCAATCACTTTACACACATACACACACACACACACGCATTAGACGATAGGTTATTCGTCAATCACCGTTTTGATTGTGGCAAAACTGACAGCAAAACCTACCGTGTAATGGGCGCCTAACTTAACTAAAGAGTTTGTTTAAATTAATCTCTGGAACAATCTATCAGATTTGGATGATTATTTTTGTATTAGATAGAGTATTAATTGAAGAAAATTATAGGCTACTTGCAACTCGCCCCGGCTTCGCACACGATGCACTCATGAATCACTCTGTCAATTAGTGAAAATCCATTCAGTAGTTTTTCAGTTTATCGCGAACAGACAGACAGAGCCGGTGGGGGACTTTGTTTTATAATATGTAGTAATGTAAGATCACGATTACAAGCGGAGCAGTGGCCATAATCGCAGGTGAAACTGCGGGGTACAGCTAGTGTTACATATTTCCGACCGATTCCAAATCAATTAATAAAAAATCAATACAATCAATCAATAAAAAAAAAAAATTTTAATGTGTACTATTAAAATTATCTTTATTCAAAATATTGTTTGAGGTCGAAATTCACACATTTGCAAATATGACGTCATTTGTCATTCAATTTGCTTCAGACGTCGTGAGATAGAGAGAAGCCAATCCCGGTTATATTATGGATCTCTTTTCTTCTGCGATATAAACCTACAGATAGAGAAGTGACAGAAATATAGAGACGGTTGTGAAAATATCTCTACAAGTTGTTGAACTACATATGAAAGCAATGTACAACTAACATTTTTTTACTCGGTTCAGGTAGAATGTGGAAACGCAACTGCAAGTAAGCGTTCATATCAAACAAAGCTATAGAAGGTCCAGGATCAAGGAGTCTGACATCTAAAGGTCTTTCCTTACATGTCAGTACCAACCAAAACCAAATGCTCAAAACGTTGTACGATCACACAGCACAGCGCATACCTTGAAGCTGTCGGTTCAAGAGCGCGGTGATGCCGGGCCCGTCGCCCGCCTTCTTCACAACCAACATCGGCTTGTCTTCCCCCTCCTCGTAACTGTTGGGCAGGTGGCCGTTGCTCACCGCCATTGTTTCGCTAACCTGGAAATTATCATGGCAGGAATAAAGATTACTTTTAAGTTTCTTCTCACAAGGCTCAACCATTTGGAAACAAGCGGTTATAGATCAACGTCGGCACGGATATGATATTTTTTTTTTTAATTTTACATTTGACAAAGGCATTTATTGTTGCGGTGACTCTGTGTGTGTTGTTCTATATTTTTAACGATTTGACAATTTCGAATAATTGATGATCAATTTTATGAAATGCAGATTTTGAATCTTATTTTTTTATTTATTTACTGATAACAGATTTGATAAAGTAATTTTTTTTTATGGTATAGGGGGTAAACGAGCAGACGGGTCACCTGATGGTAAATGACTACCACCACTACTACCATGGGCACCTGCAACTCAAGAGTCACAAGTGCGTCGCCGCTCTTTAAGTTGGGAGTAGGGGGAGAGGGGGGAAGAGCGGGAAGAGAGGAGAGGGGGTTAGAGGGAAGAAGAGGGGGGAGAAGGGAAAGACGGGATAAAATGAACAACCGGATAAGGTGGAGATGGAGCTGCGAAAGGAAATGTTTGCTCTGAATGGAGTATCATCACCCAATTACATGATGAAAGGGCAATTTAGGGGCAAGGAAGTCAACCTTAAGGCTGTATAGGCTCAATTATACACTTTTAAAGCTTCTTAATGACTGTAAAGTTTCCGTCAGAGGTGATCAACCGTATATTTAGTATTCTGATAAACTCGATATAAGAATTATCTATTTATTAAAACTTTTTGCACATTAGTCCATAATTAATTATCACACTAAGCGTGTATTTTTTGGGCCTATAATTTTCACATGTCAGTTCTACAGCTTAAAAACTATCGCTGTATAAAAAACTAAATTGATCCGTTGCTCCTTTGACGCTTGAAAGAACGACATACAACAAACACACATTTGCATTTCAATTCTTCTAACCCACCAACAATTCTACAAATCCTATTCTAGTCATAAAAATAGATTTATAAACCAACAACACAAAGGATACTAAACTCGACAAAGCAAAAAAGGTGTACAAATTGTACACACATATCGGAAAACGATACGCTTAGTTGCGAATTGTTAAGGTTTCTTTAGAAATCTTATTGCTCGAGAAAATACAGCTTCGTTGAATAGGTTACTGACTACTATATGATCCAAAGCTAGAACGAGCCTGTAGAAATCAAATCAACATTATTCGATTGCTTGTTTAAGAGATAATATACGGTGATAGTTCAATGTAGGTTAATAGAAACACTAAAATGATTTAGGAGGTATCATTTGTGATATCTTATGCACTTGTTTACAGCCTTTACGAGATAAAAATACAAAAATATTGATTGACTTTACAGCATTTAAGACGTTAAAGGCAAAAGTGCACAAATGTTAAAGGCATTAAAGAAAAACCAATAGCAATATTTTACATCGATAGTACCTGCATGAGCTTGTGCACGACGTCTCTGCCGAGTATGTGGTCGAACACAGCCTGCAGGAAGGCGTCCGACATGATGCTCAGCTTGAGCTTGTCGCGATGCCACACGAGCACGCGGGACTCCTCCATCGCCATTATTGACACCTGCAATATGGTACATAAATACGGAGTATATTATATATTACATATATTTTTGTCTATACACCATTGTATGTGTGACGCGAAAGGAGATCATTCGATTGCTACGTCAGAAGTCGCAGGTTCGATTCCTGCTCAGATTAAATATTTGTATACAAGACGACAGGGTGCGGTGCGGTCCTACAAGGCGCCGTCATGCGGGGGCGCCGAAATCAACAGAAACATTACCACCAGGCGCCAGTCACCGAGTCGTTACTATAAAATAGGGGATGTCCAAAACATTTTTTGAGGACTAAAAAAAGGTCATTAAATTCTTTTTAACGCGAAACAACATTTTAATTACAATTTATTTTAACTCTCATTTTAATCAGCTAAAAAAAAAGGTCATCAAATTTATACGGGCGCCACTTTGGGGTCTCGCACAACCTAAAAATGTAGCTAATGTATCTGAATACATGTTCTAGACTAGAACCTATAGTTCAAGGTATGCTTTCCTAATTTCCCAATACAAGACACCAATAACAATTTTCCCGACCAAAGATTTCACGATCGTGGGCAAACAAACGCAAAGTAATGTTACGAGATTCATTGTACGTGTTGCTATCAAAACGCATTTATTTTTTAACACATGTGTAAAATATTCTTTACTAGAAGCGCCTCGCGGTTTCACCCGTGTAAGTCCCGATCCCGTGAGAATATCGGGATAAAAAGTAGCTTATGTGTTAATCCAGGTCTCCAGCTATCTACATACCAAGTTTCATCGCAATCGGTTCAGTGGTTTTTGCGTGAAAGAGTAACAAACATGTATCCATCCAACCAAACATTCACATTTATAATATTAGTGGGATTTCATAGTTTAACTTTTCATTCTATAAACATACAATAAACTGTTTTCAACGTCTGGTCAAAAAAAAAACGCGTGAGCTGTCTTTGGGACACTCGGTTAGAATGAAAGTTCTTTTACTATATATAAATATGTTTAATGGATTGAATAAACTGTTTCAAAATATAGTAAGTATTGTAAAAAAACTCGAAATATAATTGCTTTATCTGTGAGAGTTACTCGAACTAAGATAATAATATGGGTAATTAGTATACAACCAACAAATAACATTAGTATCGCGCAGAATCCACAGATGGCGTAAATAAAAAAATCATCTCGCGGTCAGCATTCTTTCGTTGCGCTAACACTTTTTTAGATCTTCGTTGCAATAACTATTTGTACACCACTTAAAGAACCCCAGTCCCTAAACATTGTTGTGTCACAACCAAATTAATACATAATTATGTATACACACGGGAATTAACGCGATCACGTGACAGGTATTACATACATTTTAACTTAATCGTTAATTCACGTACGTGTACATAATTAGACATACTTACGTATAATTATTTATACGTATATTATGGAACGTGAAAGTTTAAAAGTTAGTTTAAATTAATACATAATAATATATTTATAATACAATGTTCATTGTCGATCACATAATATGTACACACATATATAAAAAAACATTTCTTTTTATTTATTTACATGCGCGGTGAACACCCCCACACGACTTCGCTCGCGTGTACATCACTACATATTATAACACAAAGTCCCCCGCCGCGTCTGTCTGTCTGTTCGCGATAAACGGAAAAACTACTGAACGGATTTTCATGCGGTTTTCACCAATGGACAGAATGATTCAAGAGGAAGGTTTATATGTAGTATACATGCATATTATTATAGAGAAAAGTCGAGAAATTCAAAGATTTGTAATGTCATGTCGTAATAAACATATTTTTGTGCGCTTACATTGCAAACGCTGGCTAAACCTTACGAGACAGATCAAATTAATGTACTACGGAATTGTATATCTTAAAAAGATCAATAAAAAAATGGGCGATGGTATATGTTTATCTCCTAAGGATAACCCACAGTAACCATTTTTATCTTTTACATATTACAAAAAAATTATGGGTTATTTATCAAACTATTTTAAACAATACAGTATTATTCCTTATCCAATTAAATACATTAGATACGTTATGCATTTCATGTAGATCAAAATTGCCCTTTACAGCATATTATAAAAATGAATATCTTAGAAGATATCATAGATTTAAAAGCGGGGGCAGAGCGGCTGGCGGGCCGAACCGATTTTGATTATTCTTTTTTGTTAGATAGGGTACCTCAAGGGTGGTCCCATGTCAAGGAAGTCAGGATCTGATTATGGGATCCTGATAAAATTGAGAGAAACGCTCGAAAATTGTAGGAACGAATAGTTTTTCTGTTTACTTTTTATTGCTTTATGAGGTTTTTGCGTTTAGAATCATCATCATATCATGTAGCTGAGCTAATGATGAAAAAAATCATATTGGAAAAATCTTCACTACATATCATCACTAGACATATTATAAAACAAAGTCCCCCGCCGCGTCTGTCTGTCTGTTCGCTATAAACGGAAAAACCACTGAACGGATTTTCATGCGGTTTTCACTAATAGACAGAGAGATTCATGAGGAAGGTTTAAGTGTATAATTTGTACCCGTGCGAAGCCGGGGCGGGTTGCTAGTATTTATATATTTTGCGCCGAACCCTAATTCTTTTTATCTTTTAATGGAAGTACCGGCGAAATCGGTCGCCTGGTTATGGATATTAGCCGGAACAAACAGGCAGCATTCGGATGCATTTAGTAAGATGTTGTTATAATGTCGTTACTAACACATTTCAAATTTATTTATTTGTATAGATTTTCAATATAGTTCGTTCTAGTTCCTGAACTTAACTAAACTTGTGAAATACATAACAGATTACACAGAATAGGGACACATTTTCACGTTCTTCTTTTCTTCATTGAGCCTTTAGTATTCATACATTGTATCTAATTAAAGCTCAATTATTTAAATAAAATATATAGGAAGGGTTCTGTATAAATATAAATAAATTGTACTACTTATTATCACATAATATATTAATCATAATTCACTTTTACTTGCGCACTGAGCAGGAACAAAACCAGCCCAGACAAAAGTACATTACGTAACATATATTATGGTAATGCGAACCTCAATGAGAGTGAAATCATGAGTTGAATTATAATATCGTATAAACACACAGTTAGTGGGTGCCGTGAGACACCCACCTGCGATAATCTAGGTAAGGCCGGATTTCGACAAAAGGCGACGCCAATATGGCGACATAAAGACACAGTTGCAAAGTATGTGTCGATTTGCCTTTTGTCGATTTGCCTTTACGGAAGCTCATTAGTCATTTCTAACAAGAAATGACTAATGAGCTTCCGTTGATTGTACTAACCTATACCACTTATACTATTAATCATCTATACTATTAATAGCCCGACTCGGCTTCGGCAGTATATCAATAAAATTTGTTTAATTTTAGGGCAATTTTTTCCCCATGATATATAGACCGATAACAAAGGCCGCATTCGGAAATGTGCAGTGGTACCGTGAATACGGACCGGGTTGGTGAGCGATGTAAATAATACTCGGCTGCTCGTAACAACACGTATATTCCCACAGAGGTCACTACAATATTGTTGAATGCTAGCAGATATAATCAAAGCTCTCTCCAATAGTAAAAATGTTTGATTATTTATACATAAAATGTGAACGAAACCATATCGTGATCTAATTTGACGTCAACGCCATCTATCGAGTCAGGAGACAACAAATATGGATCCGTTGCACAGGTGCAATTGTATGCTTATAAGTTCGGTGTCGAACATACCGCCCACCAAGGACATCATGAAAATGTTCTTTACTACCGCCCACCATGCAACTGTCTAAATAAAAAAAGCAAACTAAATTTGTGTCATTGGTGAGGGGATCTCCCATACAAATTCTCACAATTACAATAGTACAATATAGAATTCAACATTATAAAAACATTGTTTTAATACAAAAATTGCTTATTCTTACTTAACACATAAAATATATTTTACTTAGAGACCGGCACCATACATAATTTAGAGGTAGGTCGTTTTATTACAGAATTTTGAGTACGCAATGTAACGATTCGAGTGATTTTGTCAGGACCCGGATGTTTTTGGACAATTCTTCCTAATAACCACCTGGCAGGCGGCAAATCGTCCTCTTTAACAAGCACAACATCACCGACGGTTGGTTCCGGGGTTTGATAAGCCCATTTATGCCGCTGTAAGAATTGATTTAGGTAGTCTTGCGACCACCTCCTCCAGAAATCCTGAGTCATTCTCTGGTGAAGTTGCCATCTCGGTAAAGTATGAATGTTAGATTTTTCATAATTCGAATCCGGAACAATTACGAGTGGCTCTCCGACCAGAAAATGACCCGGGGTTAAGATCGTTAATTTGTCATGATCCTCCACATAAGACAACGGTCTTGAATTGAGGCACGCCTCAATTTGTGCTAACACGGTAGCCATCTCCTCAAAAGTCAGGGTAGAGTTTCCAATCACTCTCTTAAGGTGGAATTTAGTCGACTTTATCCCTGCTTCCCAAAGACCCCCAAAATTAGGGGTATGAGGAGGAATAAAGCTCCACTGAGTTCCGTTATTTGAGAGATATTCAGCTAGCTCCTCATTTAAACCAGATCTCTCCTCATTATATAAATAAAGAAGCTCTCGAGCCGCGCCTACGAAGTTGGTGCCATTGTCACTAAACAACTCAGCCACTCGACCTCGCCTTGCCACAAACCGCTTAAATGCCGCCAAAAATCCTCTGGTACTTAAGTCACTTACTGCTTCTAAGTGCACCGCCCGTGTGGACATGCATATGAACAAAGCAATGTATCCCTTAAATGACTTATTACCCCGACCCTTAGACATTCTTATATTTATAGGGCCCGCATAGTCTACGCCGCTGCATAAAAATGGCTTGTTCGGCGTAACCCGTGCTGACGGCAGTTGCCCCATAAGCTGCATTCTTGCTGAGGCCGCATAGCGAATGCATCTCACGCAACTTCTCACATATTTTTTAGCCAATAACTTGACTCCTACAACCCAGTACCTTGAACGTAAATATGTGACCATTAATTGCGGACCACCGTGCAAAGTTTTGACATGCGCGTTTGCGATCAAAAGATTTGTCAGGAAGGAATCCTTCGGAATTAAAATCGGATGAACGCGATCGTAACCGAGTGGTGACATCTCCAATCTTCCTCCAACTCTCATAATTTCGTCGGAGTCTAGAAATATGTTTAACGACTTTAGGTTACTGTTCTTGTTTTCTAAAATTTTGTTCCCTTTTAATTCCTTAAGTTCTTCAACAAACTCTTCTTCTTGGCATCTTTTAACACAAATCTGTAATGTATCCTCAAGTTCTTGTTTGACTAGATACCTTGGACAATGTCTAGCTGATCCTTTCTTACAAAGATTTATGAACCTGCGACAGTAAGCTATCACTCGAAGCAATTTAGACAAAGATGAAAACCGATTCCAAAACCCGTGATCAATCGTGACTGTGTATACCTTAACTTCCTCCAAATCCATGCCGTTATTCTTAGACTTTTCATACTCAATCACTTGCTGCCTTAAGAATTCTGGACCATCCCACCAGATAGAAGTTGATTGAAGTTCAGCAGGTGAAACACCACGAGATGCACAGTCAGCTGGATTGTGTTTAGATGGTACATGAGACCATTGATGGGAGTCCAAGAGGGTTAAAATATTGGAAACTCTATTGGCCACAAAGGTTTTCCAGCGGCTTGGATGGCTACTAAGCCAAGCCAATACCACTTCACTATCCGTCCACGTGTGCCAGTCAACCTTGGGTATATCCATAACCCTACCCACTTCAGCAATCAGTTTGGATAGAAGCACCGCACCACAAAGCTCCAATCTTGGGATGGATATCTGTTTAATTGGAGCTACCTTGGTTTTTGAGGTTACCAAAGCAACATGGATATTACCCCTATCGTCTATTACCCGAATGTAGATTGCTGCTGCATATGCTACTTTAGAGGCATCTGAGAATCCATGTAATTCGGTTTTTATATTATTGGAACATGTGTATAACCATCGTGGTATCTTCACGTTCACCAAGGAAATCAAATCAGCACGGTAAGTAACCCATTCATTTAGTAAGTTCGTTGGAATTTCTTGATCCCATGCTAAACCTGCCAACCATAACCTTTGAATGAACACTTTTGATATGATTATGGTTGGTGCTAACCACCCCAAAGGGTCAAATAAACGTGCAATATCAGAAATAATCTTCCTTTTTGTTACAGGTTCAGTCACCGGCGGCAGTTTAACCGAATATTGAAAAAAATCATCGCTGGAATTCCAGGTAAGCCCCAAAATTTTCGTAATATTGTCCATTTCTATATTTAAAAGATCATCCTTATTCCTTTCCCCATCCTTTATTCTATCTATTAACTCCTTACTATTGCTAACCCATTTGTGCAAATTAAACCCACATTTCGATAGGACTGTATTAATTTTTGTGTAAATAATGAATCCCTGTTCTACATTTTCAGCCCCGGACATAAAATCGTCGATATAGAAATCATTTAAGATGATTTTCGCTATTTCTGGTTCACTCTGACACTCGTCGTAAGCTACCTGATGCAGAGCCCTCACTGCTAAGTATGGTGCTGAGGCAGTACCAAAGGTTACTGTGATTAACTCGTACTCTTCTACTTTTTTTTCACAGCTGTCCCTCCAGACGATTCGCTGATATATTGAATCCTTCCTGTCTACTAAGACCTGACGATACATTTTTTCTATGTCAGCCACTAGACAAATTGGATGTATTCGCCAACGCATAATTATATGACGTAGGTCAGCCTGCAACGCTGGCCCTACCAATAAATGGTCATTCAGTGACATCCCGTTGGAACCTTTACAGGACGCATCAAATACGACACGCACCTTGGTCGTAACCTTATCCTCCCGGATGACAGCGTGATGAGGTAAGTAAATGGCTGCTTTGTTATTTAAATCATTTTTTGTTACTTTTTTCATGTGATTTAAATCTAAATATTCTTGTATAACTAAGGCATACTCATTTTTTAATTGAATGTTTTTGCTTAACTTTGATTCTAATCCCGTTAATCTTTTTACAGCAATCGACTTGGACTCTCCATGCTGCTCAACCAGGTTAGCCTCACGAAATGGCAAACGCACTACATACCTGCCCCTGTCGTCACGTTTTGTAGTTGTTGTGAATAATTCCTCACATCGTTGTTCCTCCTCAGTAAGCATTTTCTGGGCTTCCGACGGTTCATTTTCTAACTCCCAAAACCTTTTCAGGAGATCATCTGCCTGAAGTGAAGAATTCATTACTGTGATGTGAGAAAAAATATTGGATATATTATCCACCTCAGATACGCCCGACAATATCCACCCCAGGGCTGTATCCTGGGCTAACAAAGTACTATTTGAGAACCTCTTAATACCTTCTTGAATGACTTGGCTGTAAACCTCAGCACCTAACAAAATATCTATTTTGTTAGGCCTATAGTACTCCGGGTCAGCCAAGTCATCTTCAGCCAAGTCTGCCCATTCTACCCTGGTTACTCTCGTAACCGGGAGAAGAGCTGTGACTGACTTTAGAACAAAGGCATTAATTTTTATATGCAGGTTCGAATCCTTTCGCGACCTGAAATTTACTGAGACTGTGTACTTAGAAGTTACACTTTTATCCCCACCTACACCTAACACAGTGTTTTTTGTTGCAAACTTCTTAAGACCTAAATGCTGAACCATTGCCTCGGTTATAAAGGATCCCTGCGACCCTTGATCTAATAAAGCCCTAACCACAAGATAGCTTCCATCTTTCGACTGAGCCTTTACCAAGGCTGTCGCTAATAATACTGTTTTTCTACAGTTCCCTGTCGAAAGATGCGAGACCAATTGCTGGCTTGATCTCTCCGCGTGGACCACCGAGTCCTTACCATCCTCCAGCCTAGTTGAGGAGGCAACCTCGTTCGTGGCACTAGTAGTCTCATCAACCAACCCGGAAACACCCGTAGGGTGTAACAATGTATGATGACGGCGTTTACACACCTGGCATTTGAACGAAGATTTGCAGAACCTGGCAGCGTGATTACCATTAAGACATATAAAACACAAACCCTTTTCCCGAACGAACTCACGTCGTTGGTCGTTAGACTGCTTACCAAATTTCGTACAAGTCGTAATTTTGTGCTCTGCAGAACAATATGTACAAGTTGAACCTTGTTTATTTTTAACAACATGAAAAGATTGCGTTTCCTTGGATATTCGTTCTTTCCTACGCCCATCAGGCGTGCCTTCTAAACTTTCAAGCCCTCGAAAGCGACTATTAAGATACTCAAAGAATTGTAATAAACTAGGCAATTCGTCATTACCCTCTGCTGATATCTTTAACTCCCAGGCCTTCCGAGTCTCTTTATCTAATTTTTGACTGATCACATGAACAATAAGAATATCCCACGAAGCAATGTCTACTCCTAAATTTTTTATTGAATCTAAGCATTCTGTAGTTGTGTTTAATAATGACTTAATTTCAGAAGCAGATTCATGTAATATAGTCTTTTGATTTAACAAACGTTTTAATATATTATTTGACAGAAACCGTTTATTATTGTAAGTATTATTCAACTTCTCCCAAGCAATTTTATAATTATCAGATGTAACTTTTATATTTCTAAGTAATTGTTCGGCTTCGCCGGTTAAATGCCCCTTTAAATAGTAAAACTTTTGTGAGTCCTCTATGTTTTTGTTGTCGTGAACTAAACCCACAAACAAATCCCTAAAAGTACTCCACTCTGAATATTTGCCTGAAAATGAAGCTATTTTTATTTCTGGTAATTTTACCTTACTAAATATCATTCCTTCCTGACCGCAGGAGCTACTTTTCAAATCAGACTGAGTTGAAGTACCTTTAATATTAAGTAGCATTTCCTTTAACATACTCTTAAAATCTATATAAAGTTCCTCAACTACATCATACACACCATTTTTATAATAATCCGATTTTTGGAGGTCGGTCTTCTTCACACTTTGTATTATTTTATTATGATTGCTATAAAATGAAGTCCATTGTAGTTCTAAGTTTTCTAATCTCGTTTCTATATACGAAGTAGTTAAACGTTGCTTAGGAGATTTTTTTAAGTTAACATTAGCCTTTTCTATTTTATCTTTGATATCTTCCTGCAAACTTTCAAATGACTCCATTCTTAACAATTACAAACAGTGAAAACTTATAAGTAAACAAACTATAATATTCAAACTTTAACAAACTTTTTGTCAAAGTACCTTTCCACAACTTTATTATTAAATTCAACTATGTTCTTTAATGTCTTAAGTTTCAACAGCAAAATATTCTAAGTGTTTAACTTTAGTTTAGATGGGTCCAAAATCCGGCATTGGTTCCCCGTCACAACCAACTTTCACTTAAAATAATACAAGTCCCAACACCACTTAGAAAGTACACAACAAAATAAAGTTTTTTACGTTAAAGTTCAAATTCCACTTTTCAATTAAGTTTCGACTGTAGATCAATGTTCTAAGTTGCTCTTCTGAGTAATAAAGTAAAGTTGATAACGTACTCACAGTTTTATTTCCGCACTAATATTTTACCACACAAAGCGATTTCACCTCCAGTGGAGCCACCTGCCGGGCGGCCGCGAACTTCCAAATCTGCTTAGCGCCTCCCGTGCGTTGTTCCTCCGGATGTTTGCTCACAGCTACTGCTTGACCAACCAGGGTGTAGCTTACTCCGGTTCCTCCTTCAGCTTCCACACCAATCTTGATGCCCGCTGTAGGGGATTGCTCTGAACAGCGATCCACTGTTCAGTATGCCTAACGCGACGGGCGATAGCCGTCTCACCCCCGATGACTACAAAAAACTCGCTTCAATCGATCCGACTCGTAAGGACCATGAATACGGACCGGGTTGGTGAGCGATGTAAATAATACTCGGCTGCTCGTAACAACACGTATATTCCCACAGAGGTCACTACAATATTGTTGAATGCTAGCAGATATAATCAAAGCTCTCTCCAATAGTAAAAATGTTTGATTATTTATACATAAAATGTGAACGAAACCATATCGTGATCTAATTTGACGTCAACGCCATCTATCGAGTCAGGAGACAACAAATATGGATCCGTTGCACAGGTGCAATTGTATGCTTATAAGTTCGGTGTCGAACAATAAAGATAAATAATGTATTAATTACCTATATTAACAATGCTAAATAATTGTTTTATTTTTTTACGAACAAAACATTTTTTGTTTTCCTGTAAATAATAAAAAAACGTCAGTCGTAGGACTGCACATCAGAAATGAAAACACATACACACATATATATACATATACACACACATCTATATGTAATCATGACAATAATATCATCTATCTGAACGTTACGGTCTCGCGAGTTCAGTGCTTTTTCCCCATACCAAAAGTGCCCAACGTGCCTAAATAAGTTTTCACTTCAAAATTAAGCTTGTGTCATGTGTATTTTTTTTAGATAATTCATCATGCACTTTAAAATGTATTATATCAATTTATTTAAATCGAATCAAGAATAAATACTTCTTATTTTGGGGATCAGATGAAAATAAAAAAAAATGTCTTTCGTCTGTTTTTTCTACAAATCATTGTTGCGCATGATAAGTAAAGCTCCGGTGACATTTAAAGTTCATAATATATTTAAACTTTAATGAGATAGGCTTTTCTTATCAGTCACCAAATATAGCATGATTACGGTACCCTGCTCACACGATCAACGTTATAAATAGGCAGTTCTGATCCTTCATGTAAGCTTTAAAAACGGTTAATTAGCTATTATTTTCTCTCCTCTTTGATCGCAGTGTCCGTTTCAAGCACACCAATTAAGTTTTATGGATTAACGTGTTTACATTAATAAAACACATGTAATCTGAAGATCATATTTGGTAATGCAATCGCAACTAGTGTTTATCAAGAGCTTTCATATTGATTAGAATACATGATCTTAATTTTAAGTCGCTACTTCCCTTCTAGATTTTTTTAAGTGATGTCAAGCAGTAGGTACATTGATTGATTGATTTGATAAATAGATTGTAATTTTATTCAGTGTCGTCTTATCTTCACTTTCGTCTCTTAACAAGACCGTTACCTGAGCCAGTACACTAAGGGATTTTCAGAAGGGTAGAATATGTTTGAATAATGTATCCATAAGTATAGCATTAAGCTTCACCAAAACAAATTATCCATGTAAGAAGATCTTACCTGAAAAAACTCGTCCGTGGAGACTCCGAACCACTCCGGCGAGTCGAGGAAATGTTGAGGAAAAACTATATGAAGCGCTCGCTGGTTCTGTGAGACGACTAGTCTGTAACATAGCAAAATATAAATTATATTACAGCGCGACTAAGGTCCCAATTTTATCCTAGAGACTATTTACATTCAATTTAGTAATGGAATTACAACCGTCCGAATGGGTTATCTACCTCTTCATCTTACAGCAAATAACGGTTAAGATATTCTCCCTGCGGGTGAGTGAAGTTGTCATAGCGTAATGGGATGGTAAATAATAAATTTACAACGCCCGTTTGATTCTCTTGATGTTTAGCGGTTGAATCAGAGCCCTACAGGGGGTGTCATACACAGCTCGAAATACCAGGGCTGCAAAAATTTATTCAGCAGAAACAGGTCAACAATGTATTTACACTTTAATTTCATACATACAAATATGATTGTGTGGGTTAGTCTCAATAGCGTTCTTAACTGGCAATTAGCAATGATCGCCCACTTTCATAAGTGCATAATACGGCTGACACGGAGACATCAGCCAAATGAAGACATTTCCCATACTTTACTTAATCCTTATTTTATACGTTATTTTGTAACGTTCAACCCGAAAATCCTCGGTTCTTTCAGAGTAGTTTTCAATGCCCTAATGACAGACGAGTTTTTGGGCTGTTTTTAAACTCCTAAAGAGTTAAGATTATCCTGTAACCAAATCAGAGAAAGCGTAATTGATACTGCGGCTCGAAAATGTAAACCAATTGTGTGCTTGATTACACCACTAAGTCTACATAAACACTAATGATATCCCCATGAGCAACGCATATATCTTACTAAATAAGATTATAAAGCTGCAGAGCTTGTTAAAAGCGATAATCTTAGGATATAATCATCATCATCATCATCATCATCATCATCAAATATTTCTGCAATTTTCTGTAACCTGTTTACAGAACGTGACTTACTACTACTACAGTTAACCAGATTAGAAGATTTTTAAGGGCCACCACTTCTATGGCACTTGTGTGATGTTATATTATATTATATAGTATAGAGTCTATATGGTTAACCGTTGTAGTAAGCCATCCACAAAGCAAATATAAACTTCCAGTTCAAGTTTTGATCGGGTAAAACCTCGGTGTACAACTAGTCATAAATAAATCTCGGATAACCCTCTACAGCAGCTAATTAAAACCTGCGGCTGAATCTGGTGCGGTTAATTGTAAATTTTGCCAGTTCATTATTAACGCTATAGGTTACTACTTGAACACATTAAAATTTTATTTAGGGGATCCATTTTAAGAATTAATTTTTAATAAATAATTAAGTAGGTATGCACCAATTTTGCTGGCAAGCAGCTACCCAATTGCTATTGCCATTTTTTCATACACACCGTACTGAAAACTATATTAAGGCAATTCCAACAATAACTCCCATTTGTCCTCCTAAATACTCAGAACTCGGTTACACCTTTATTTATAAGTAGTAGGTAAACCACTAAAATGTAAAGCTTTTAAACGCTAACTTTGGAACTCTTTGGTGTAAATAAAAGTTGTAACTGTAAGAAAAGTTGTGCGGTGTGAATAAAAATAAACTTCTAAAGCGAAAATCAATTTACATTTTTCCTTTAACACTTTTCCTTGCAAAGAAGCTAAACGACACAGTAACTCAATTTAGCAATTTAGATAAACATCCTCATAGGAAAAGAATTATAATGGTATCTCCTTCAAAATAATCCCTACCATATATTTTAAATCCGTGGGAAAAACGTTTAGCTCTTTGAGCGATCCTTTTTTTAATGTTGCAAATAGAACAACCCAAGTCATATGTTAACACATTTTAATTCACCCATTCCACGACTACTTACCGCACTCAACGCTCTCTTAGAATCAAATCCAGACTGTGAGATGTTTGCGAATGGATGACAGACGATTATGTCAGTATGTCTGGTGTACTGCGAGAAGTCTGTTTCTTAGATGTGCGTGATTTTCATGTTGTGAGATAAAGTTATTGGATAGTATAGGTAGTTGGTATTACTGTAAGTGGCCTAGGGCCGTTCTGGTTAAGATTAAATAAATAAATAAATGATGTGAGTTATTACGATTTGTTATTTAAAAACGTACATTCTTTTTAAAACTACTAACATATTCGGTATAATTGTTATGTTTATGTAACTGTTATATGTTTATTATTTCGTCAAGTAAAATTTTTTTTTTGTGCTATACTTTATGATAAGTGTTAAAAAATAATTAAAAGCTTTTGTTAACGTCAAAAGTGGTAACATTGCTGTTACTATCGATGGTACAGAATTTTAGATCAAACAATTACATTTTAATGAATGGATTCGTATAATAAATTCTTTTATAACGAATAAAATTTCACTCTATTCGGTTATTATTATTATACGAATCCATTACGTATATTTAAATAAACAATCGCTGACAATACCAACGCACCTGTCATTCTTTTGACAGCTGACACGAGATTAAACACTGGATATGGCTGAAATATACCGGCACTTTTCCAACAGTAAAGATAGCGCAAATGAGACAAATACAACCCGCATAATTGCGAAATTCCTGTTGCTTGTAAAACAATCTCCGTGCCTTTTAAACATTCATTTTTTACTTATCAAACTTTTTATAAAGGCATATCCTAACATTGTAAATGATAATGTGACTTTTTTTTTGACGTGATAACGTCTTATAAATCGATGAAGTTGCACGCACGAAAAATTGTCACGTTCCGCCTGAGCTGAGCGTGCAAGCGAGAGCGCGGAACAAGCGATAGAGAGACACGATCGGCCTAAGCGTTCGTTTATTGACATTGATTTGATTTCAGTTTATTTCTATTACTAATTGTTCGTGATTATATTTAAACAAATTATTTAAATTAAATTTGAAAAAACTGTAAATAATATTTGAAAATTAAAAATTAATGTTTTTAACCAGTTTTAAAAATATTGTGTTTTCTTATGACGTTATCACGTAAAATTATCGTCCGTAAACCGACTTTACAGACAACCAATATTTTTTTTATGTTATAGGGGGTAAAAGAGCAGACGGGTCACTTGATGGTAAATGACTGCCGCCGCCCATGGGCACCTGCCACTCAAAGAGTCAAGTACGTCGCCAGCCTTTAAGGTGGAGGTACAGGAAGAGGGGGAGAGGAGGGAGGAGAGGGAGGGGAAGGGTTAGGGCCTCCGGTAACCTTACTCACTCGGCGAAAAGCAATGCAATCATGGCTTCATTGCCGGATTTCGGTGAAGCCGTGGTGTCACTCCGGTCAAGCCGGCCCATACGTGCCGAAGCATGGCTCGGCCCCTTGTTTGTTTATTTCGCTTTCACGCCTTAACCGTAATGCATCATTAAAAGTTGCATACACGTTGTCCGAGATACAGTAAAGGACTATCATAGTGGCGCGCATTGCGACACTAATAAATATTGCAATAATGTATACAATATGTGGTTGTGTGTTTATAAAACTCATTTTCTTTCTTTCATCCACTTGAGAACGACTTAACCGATCACATTCATATTTTTTGTATGTTTTCTAATTGTGATTTATAAAATCTAAATTAACGCGCAACCTATTATCCTAAATTGAATCCTAAATTTACTCGAAGATTTGTTTGGAGTGTCACTAATATATAATCTACGTACTTACTGAGAATGGGTAGAAACGAGACAAGGAAAATAGAGTCTGATAAATTTGTTTTAAAAATATCTCGAATTACTTACACCAGGAACCATTCTGAAATGAATATTTATTTTTTAATAGCAGTTGCCCGTGGCTTCGATCGCGTAAAAGTAATATTTCCATCCCTCGGGAAGACTATTGTTGTTCTGGATTAAATGTACCCTATTAGATGTGTAATTCGGGACTTAATCGCGATAATATTTAAAAGGTACAATACAATACCTGTTGGTTACCCGACGTTTCGATCGAATTGCACCGATCGTGGTCACGAGTGGACTGATGAGAGCTCAGCGACGCCTCCCTGAAGTGCGAGTTTCGGCAACTACCCGCACTTGGTCATCACTATTTTTATTCGTACTATCGGTACTTCGACACACTACACTTACGACGTCCCCTGTATAATGTCGAGGGTGTGTGTCGTGACAAGTCGTTATAAAAAAAACCTACAACAACTATGGGGTTCTGTCACCATGGGACAAAATAGTCACATATATTTCGAATGGTTTCCTTGGTTACGCAGCCCAATCAGTCTTTCCTTTTGATATCCTTAGCTGAATCGATACGATTAAAATAACACGTTCAATCAGTGTTTGAAATACAAATTTTCTTTTTACCATTATGGAGTTGAGATTGTATTACTTGACATTATATCTTATTTACCTCACTAAAAGGTATGTAGGGCTGTCAGATATCCAAAGCGATTTCTCACTTTTGTTTTAAAATAACTGCCGCACCTGGAATAATTTCCGTGTCGCGGGGGACTTTACTAACATTGAAACAACGAACACAAAGAATACCTTGACTCGGGACAACTATTTGTATCACACAATTTTTTATCCCGTGTGGAAATCGAACCTACAACACCCTTTGCGGACTAGTTGCAAGGCGCTCACTTTAATCATTGCGCCAAGCGTACTGTTAATCACTGCCTACAGTTAGTAAAAACTCTTCTCGTAATTAAAAACTAGACCGAACTATAATTTTGGTTGGTGGTATTGTAGTAGTTATTTTTGAGTGTTATAATTAGTAGTGTGTTGTGTACAAAGTTAATATATTACATCCTA
The DNA here is from genome assembly GCA_963859945.1 of Euplagia quadripunctaria. Taxonomy (NCBI): domain Eukaryota; kingdom Metazoa; phylum Arthropoda; class Insecta; order Lepidoptera; family Erebidae; genus Euplagia; species Euplagia quadripunctaria. The sequence goes on along the minus strand of OY982569.1, from coordinate 2,235,242 downwards.
CACTGTAAATGTGACTGCTTTATTTTTAACTACCTGACCCGCGCAACTTCATCTGCGTTTGTAATTTCTTTTCGTTTTTCCAACATTTTTACTGGTCGAAGCGTGATGTTATTTAGCCTAAAGCCTTCCTCGATAAATGGGCTATCCAACACTAAAAGATTTTTTAAATTCGAACCAGTAGTTCATGAGGTTAGCACGTTCAACCAAACAAACAAACAAATCTTCAGCTTTATAATATTAATAATATTATATTAGTATAGATTCTGGATACAACCCACTCTTTAAATATGTATTATTTATGATTTATTCATAATATTTTATTTCATATTCTCAAAAGTATTGTTTTATTCGCCACAATGTATTGTTTATTTTTGCACAACCCTAAGATTAAGTGATAGACAATACTTCTGGTAATGAGGATATTTTTAAACAAAAATTTAATATAACGGTTATTCGATCTGCTCCTTTTAGCATATCGGAGTTCGTTCATTCTGTTTTGAAATTCGCAGCCTTTATGACTTGACAACCCTAGTTAGATATTGCCCAGAGCTAGGTGTCGTAAAGGTATTCTCCCTTAATAGAGTATTGCGACAATAAAGCGTAGCTCGAATTGTTTACGCGAAGTAATTCTGACTTTGGCTTTCATTTTATTTTTCTCTGATTTTGTTAAGGGCAATAATGTCACAATCTTCGAGGGAAAATGTATTAATCAATACTAGATTATAGCCTGGTGGTCGAATTTCGACTAGAATTCAATGTTTTAATTTTTTGGATTATTTTATTGGCCAATTTAACCTGAAATAATAAAAAAATATGTACGATATAAAAACTTCAACTTTACAAGTTTTACCTGCTCTTATGAGAAACTGAGGTAAAAATACCTGGAAATTCAAAAAGTCAAAACTTGTAAACGGATATTTTTACTTAAAAAATTCTTATTGCAGCTGCATGCTTTCTTTTTACAATACACCCTGTATATAAACGAAATATCTAATAAAAATATTCAGTATTTAAATTTTTAAGCTCCTCCATTATTATTATACCTTGTTGAATAAAATCTCTTATTTATATTTTCGTTCGTACAAATTGGGTCATCGGCCTGCATGGGCGGTTAACTTATTACAAAATTGGACATAATACCAGATGGACATAAAATAATTTAAGGACAGAGACAACAGTTGCTATAAATATCCAAAAGTAGAGCCGCTCTTAAGTGTGTAAGTACCGCAGTGTAAGCCTGGCTAAGTGCTTCGAAAGAGGCCCCATTCAAACTTGCGAAAGGGTCGCATATCGATAGTTGGTCGGCTCGACAATCGTTGAGAATCAGAGCGTGAAATTACTACGTTTTATATTGCTCAATGTAAGCCCTAGACAGCGTGACACGAAACGTCTCCTTTTAGTAATTCTGGTAAAAGATACACACAAATAAGATACACACAAAACTTAAATAACTTACACCTAAAAAGGTGTAAGTTATTTAAGTTTTGTGTGCAAATAAAGCCTTTAAAGCAGTCAACTGTGTTGCCAGCACACACACATCATATTAACAATGCCTGATGCCTAAGCATGTGAACGTATGCAAGTCCAGATATGAGACGCTAGGTTTAAAAATTTTAATGCCATTTTTTTATTCTCTAAATTTTTTTCTTGTCAGCCCTCTGCTGTTCCAAAGCTTTCTCGATGCCGATCTGTTCGGGGTTCAGGAATTTGGGGCTTAGGCCATAGGCAACATTAGTGAATAAACACTAGGGGGTCGATTGTGATACACCTACTTCGTCAAGTGACGCTAGAGTGGTCGTGGGTTCCCCACGTCAGACGAAAAATAAGAATAGAGTTAAACAGGCCTATCGGGGGTTGCGGAAGAATGTAATAGCGATTCTCGCTCCCCCGATCATAGGCAAGTAGCGGTACACTGGAGTGGTTTGGAGTCGGTAAGAGTCCAGAGAGACAGACCCCTTCGCCTCCCCAAGTGCGAAGGACATCCATGAGGATCTTCCACCTCGTCACCAAAAAAAAAACTTTTGGTTCTCTACCGTATCCAGGGCGGTTAATAACCACTTGCAATAAAGAAGCAATAAACTTATTTAACTTTTTGTTTTTACAAATTTATCAACGCGTTACAGCCCTGGTGTTGCTAGTGCACTACTAACTAATCTGTTGCCAATGCAACAGATTTGCCTTGTCAGATGTGGCTAATGTATGGAGCCTAGCCGCGTATATTCTCCCAAAGCACGAGCCATCTGGCGACACTATACGAGGGTCGTAAACAAATCTTTAAGCGCTGCAATTACAACGCCGCGAAGTAGGTACCTACAACTATGTTATGGACGTAGATGTTTTTAACTTTATTTTTGTTTTAAGTACTTGAAACTGGTTTCAAGAATGTCAACTACACTCATCATCAATACAAATAAATAAAATTGTAGGGTCTGTTTGTAATGTCAAAATAATATTTTTTTTAAGCTCATACAGTTATTTGCACATACATACATAGGCATCCTATACGCCTAAAAATCAATTTTTAAATTTTTTGTCTGTCCGTCTGTCTGTTTGTTTCGGTTAATCTCCGAAATGGGTGTCCCGATTTCCACGGTACGATTTAATTTTTCTAATTTTTTTTTTCACTGGCGTATAGCTGGTATTATAAGGAGTAACATAGGGTATCATACTTTTATTTTAGGTGCAATATTTACAATGCAATTAATCAATTCGCGGTATAAGAACCAGATGAACGCATCATCAATAAGTTAAAAATCGTTTCTTTTTTAAAATACGGATCACAAAGTGCTCCTTTATGAAATGCCAAAACGACGTAATTGTAAATACAATATTTCACAAATTCCAAAATAACAAAATAGCTAAAGAACCACAAGGAACTAGGTAAATTCTCGGAGTATTTTTGCTCTCCTGTAAAATTTTGAAAATGTAGATACGTTTATCTGGTTCTTATACCGCGAATTAAATCTGCAACAGATAAAATCCATCGCCGAACAAATAGTCAATTGCAAGCAGGTTTAAGCAAACTATGACATTATATTGAGTCGGTAAGCAGCTTTCACTTCGTTATTTTATGACTAGAATGAATAAGTATTATTTACATGTTGTCAGAAGGGACATAATTGTTAAACTTGCTAACGAGACTCAGTTTACTTCATTTTCAAGTTTTATTTTTCTGCAGTTAATATATCTAAAACTACTGACCCGATTTTAATCATTAAGCTATTTTATCCAGGAGTAACATGGGCTATATTTTATTTCAATAATTGGGACAGGTAAATGCGGGCAAAGCCGCGAACACACGTATTGTACATGTACAAGAACTTTGAGAGATGAACCCCTATTAGTTTAATTTCTATTTATTTAAATAAATAATATAAAAATTTTACAGTATAAGATAGTTCTTACATGTAGACCTTATAAGGGGTGTTAGGAACGGCGTGCCGAATCTTGAAATAGTAGATTCAGACCATAATTCTGAGTGGAAAATCATTGGAATTTTCTGCCGGAATATAAGTTGGGTATATCTAATCTCTATCTATCTAATATCTCTAGGTTATAGAGGTCTTCTCGGGGACTTCCTTCCTAGGGTATACCCGAGTCCCTTGCGATAGACTCACTTGTTACGGAACACCGTGTGGTTTTAGTCGGTTCGATTCCGACATACCACCTCACCAATAGCCATGGTGAGGTGATGACCCGTGGGGGTTTCCACACGAAAAAAAAAAAAAAAAAAAAAAGGTTATAGAGGTCTTCCAAGAGGTTTCTTATTCTTTCTTAACCTCCTTAACATTCACCTGACACGACCACGCACGAGCAGCACGTCGTTTAAAATTCTTTGTTTTTTTTATGGGACAGAGGGCAAACGAGCAGACGGGTCATCTGATGGTAAATGACTACCGCCGCCCATGGGCACCTGCAACTCAAGAGTCACAAGTGCGTTGCCGGCCTTTAAGGTGGGAGTAGGGGAAGAGGGGGAAAGAGGGGAGACAGGGTGAGAGGAGGGGAGAGGGTGGAAGAGGGGTAGAGGGAAGGGTTAGGACCTCCAGTAACCTCACTCGCTCGGCGAAAAACAATATAATTATTGCTTCACTGCCGGTTTTCTGTGAGGCCGTGGTATCACGCCGGTCGAGCCGGCCCATACGTGCCGAAGCGTGGCTCTCCCACGAACAAAAAGAGTTCTGTAGTAGAAAATTATTTTTTTATTTTTTTATATTATATTTACCGCAGGAACCGTTTAGGCAAGCTTTTTTACTACACAATACTGCAAATATATTTTGATTACTGCTTCCGATGTGACAAAGCCAATTGGGTCTTGAAAGGCTATTTTGCAGTGCCTAGGAGTAAAGCTAACCAGCAGCAGTGTGGCGTGGCCGCGTTACACCTAATAGGTCCTGACTAAAGTATTATGTCATCACTAAAAATACAAATTGATATTCAGATGATATCTGTTTCATTGTGGGATCTTAAAATATCAAACATAACAATAAGGACTAACTTTTAAACTTTCGTGTTCCCCGAAATAGGTACCTTTGAATTGCATGGGCGGGCGTGCGTGCGTGCGTGCGTGGGTGTGGGTGTGGGTGTGCGTGTGCGTGTGTGTGTGTGTGTGCAATTCACGGTAGAAGTGAAACTTCAGAAAAGTAGCCTACGAGAGAAAGAGAAATAAAATATAAAATAATTTACTAATTTTAATAAATTTAATTTAAGATAATTTATTTTAAAGTTATTGGTCAAATTAACACAGATGTGTTAAGTAATTAACATAAATTAATTAACCAACTAATTTTAATACGCAAATGCACAAAAATGACACCACGTTGACATTGACGCATCTGAAGGCTTGCTAGTACGCAGGCGCAAAGACAAAGATTATAGGAAACACTGATACTTGTATTCTATCTCATTCTCTCGCAGGCTAAATCCTATTTATGAATATGTTTGTCTCTTTTTACTGTTGCTTTTTCGTTTCATCGAATTTCAAATCACAACGATGCTAAAGAAGTTTCACTTCAAAAAGATTATAAAACAATTTGATGCAGAATCAAAACGCAATCTAAAATCGTACTCGTCGGAAACAACAACAAATAACTATCCTGCATGAAAAAATACTGCGGTCTCGGTATTTTAATTTTAGTGTGACGCAATCAATCCTATTAGCTATCTATATATCTATATATATATAAAGGCTAGTTTCTCCAAAGATATATATATATCTATATATATATATATCTTTGGAGAAACTAGCCTTTATATACTGGGACATAAAGACTAAATTGTCGGTTGCGATATAGTTTTAAGTGACTGACCTCAAAAACAAAAAAGGAGCGACAGGCTAGTAGGGTATCGTTCACCAAAACAGGTAAGAATATTCAAGGCTAACCCTCCCTAGATGGGTTTGGATTGGACAGATTTCAATTTGGACAAGAGATTGATCATTTAAATTCAATTCATTCACTAAGTATTGTGTAACTATCTGATGATTTCAAAGAGGTGAGCTGTGAGATAGAGATCTTAACTCTTGGGTTTAGGAATATTTGTTATTTATTGTTTTGACTAAGCAACCTATGATATTGTGTTGATCTATAACTATTAGATTTAATGAATTTTTGATATTTGATTTTGCCTTTAACTGAAGACGAAAGACTGTAAATGTGTTTCCTTGCAATTCAGTAGTACCACAATATCAGAAATTACAATTTTTTTCACAAAACAAATGATAATGTGTTTCTCCAAAATAGAAGACCAAGAACGTACCAATTAAATATATAATATAGTTGATGAAATTGAAACGTCGGCCGCATGTTTGCTCATGAAATTGCAAAGTGGAAGCAGCCTTAAATTATATATAATATTAATTTATCTTTTAACCTGAAATGCAGTTGAAGTGATAATCGGAATAAGTTAAAATGATATTTCATAAGTGTATACTATAACTTTAATTTCCAGTGCTATGAATCATCAGTCATCATCATGACTGATGATTCATATCTCAGTCTGAAATCGCAGTCTTGCGCGACTTCAACCCATTAGCTCTCTACTGCTTGGTCCGGGTCCTCGGTTCGTCTTTCACAGAAACGCTTTTTTCTGGTACGTAATCAGTACTCGAAGATCCTGTTCCCAAATCCGGTTTTCCAGACAATATGGCCTGCCGATTGCCATTTTAGCTTGCTAATGGTGGGTGCTCTACCGGTTACCGAAACGTACCTCATAGAGAAAGGCCACAAATAGTCTTTTTCTTAGCCGTTGATCAATTTTAGGCTTTCTGATAAGGCCATGCACCACTGCATTGCGCATCTTTATTAAAAGTACTTATTATTTGTAAAATGAAAACCAAACTAACGGTTGACGCAATGAAATGTATTTTGCAGGAAGTGTTAAAAACATACGTCTCAGGAAACTAACGGTAAAAGGTAGAAGCAAGGATTAAGTGCTTCACAAACTTTATACCAGTTCAAATAACATATTGCAGCTGTACAAAACATGTCAGAACCGGACCAAACTCAGCTACCGGCAAGTGAATCACATATTCATACATGGAACGAGCGAAATTTGTTAAGAGCCTGTTTGCAGCCGGTCGAACGGTATTACGCAATGCGCCTGCGACACTGCGGAGTACCGTACACTGCTAATTTTACTTTCAATGGAAGGCTCATTCACAAAAAACGAACTGAGTCAAGGTGAGTCGTTTTTATGACCGTTGTTCAATATAAAGTAGCTCATTAGTTCGTATCGATACTTTCGATTCATACATGAATACTAAAATTAAAACTGAACAGTTTTTTGTTTACTCAAAATCAATCAGAACAGTTTATTTACATTTTGATTATACAAAACGAGCTTTACAGGCAATACGTAACACCTTTAGTTAAATAGTTTAGGCACCTGATCTTCCACAAATTACATGAGATAATCTTGTTTCGAATATTGATAAATGTTAAATAAAAACAGTTAAATTCATTGCTTGTTCTGTACTTTGCTTTATTTTTAATCAAAACCGGCCCTTATATGTATTTGGCTGGCCACGTATGCCGAAGGACCGATGGCCGATGGAGCAAGCGGATCTTAGAGTGGAGACCGCGAATCGGTAAATGGAAGGTAGGACGCCGACGACGAAGGTAGCTGGGAGGGACTGGATGCGGAAAGCGGAGGACCGAGTACTATGGCGCACATTGGGAGAGGCCTATGTCCAGCAGTGGACTAGAATAGGCTAATTGATTGATTGATATGTATTTGTGATATAGGGTCTAGGGCTTGCAACGCACTAGTCATACCAGTGATGTTATTAGGCAGGCCGTGTGCTTGTTTGCTACCTTAATTGTTTGATAACGTACGATGTGCTTGATGGCAAACGGTTACCGTTGACCCTTGCAAATATAAGTCGCACAATCCAAGTGCTTTTCATATCAAATCAAACAAAACATTATATGTAGTTGGTAATATGGTAATGAAAGCTCATTATTTATAGACAAACGGCACGTATGGGCCGACTCGACCGGAGTGATATCACGGCCTCACAGAAAATCGGCAGTGAAGCAATTGCTTGCACCTTAAAGGCCGGCAACGTACTTGTGACTCTTAAGTTGCAGCTGCCCATGGGCGGCGATAGTCATTTACCATCAGGTGACCCGTCTGCTCGTTTGCCCCCTTTACCATAAAACAAAAAACACAAACAAATAGCAACATTCGAGACAACGTGATTAGGAGCAAATTAGCAAATTAATAAAAAAACATATTTGTTTACCGAAATTCGAAATTTCTTAACTTCTTTTAATTTGGTACTCATGTGTCATTTTACGTATATGTGTAGCTGCAATTGCCATAATAATACAGTGCGCTGCATTCCATGATTCAAGACATCTGAGATTATTTGGCGGCGCGGATGGACTTCATATGCCAACATTATGGTAATTCGTTAAGCGCCTCTTTCAATGGCCTCCGTAATTTTGTACGGCACCAATGAAAGACAACTCGAAAACCTTGATACATCCGGCGGCAAGTGATTGTTGCTTGACTTGACAAAAATACTTGACAGAAACAGCTACATACACGATAGGGTATTATTTGTTTAATAGCGCACCTTAAACTCGAAAAATATTACGTTTCACACTTCTGTCTCACTCTGATAGTGGCGTGTCGAAAAAGAAGATTTCGATTTCTGCACAGAAAACCTCAAAAAGTTCTAAATACTATTTTAAACTTCGTTTGATTCTGTTAACAAAAATAATGATAATCATCTATTGTAACCAGGTAGCATACAAACCCGACAAAAGTAACAAAAAAGGAAGATACCAAAGGATTATCCAGAATCGTCGTTCCTTTTTTCTACCATTAGCTTTTATTGCCGTGAATAATGTCGAAACTCTCGCTAAGGAAGATAGCTGTAGTTGATGAATATTTAATCGCTACGAGATACTAACAGCGTCTAACGGCCTGTATAATTCAATTGTAAAAAACTTGTGAAAAGACTGCGAGTTTTTGCACCAATTAATTCTTGAGGTATCTTATCTATAAGTATATATATATATATATATAAATTAATCCCTATTTCCTTTGGTCACGGCATCACGCGTGAACGGCTGGACCGATTTCGCTAATTCTTTTGTTTTTGTGTGTGTTATTGTAAGGAGAAGGTTCTTATGAAAGAAAAAATTAAGAAAGGTGCGCGGAAAATTTAAGAAAACTTAACGACCATATTAACTTTTCTAATTTAACCTTAGCGCTTTTGACATAACTGTCAGTAGTTTGACAGTTGGCGCGATTGACAGCATGCGCGCTGCAAATTATACCAATTCGTATTCAATATTGAGAGTTAAGACAGAATAATGTCTGTCGGGTCAGCTAGTTAAATATAAATCTGGCGAGAATCTATTAGAGTCGAATGTCACAAGTTCCCGATTTGTGCAAACACTCACTATCAATCTTAACTTGTATTAATATTGTATGCCCAAATGGCGGAACACAGCTGATCGATAATATAATTGTGTAACATCCTCTGTACCTGTGATTTACAATAAAATAATTTGAATTTGAATTTTTTACATCTGTTAATAAAGTAAAGCGCATAATAGCCTGGTTTGCCGCATTTTTGCATGTGATCATCGTTTGTTCCTCTGCAAAATGTTGTTTGGGTTTTTTTTTAATAATTTCTGATTAGCCGCCAAGGTCTGGACACTTTTTAAAATATATGTGTAGTACACATCCGCCTTCCTTTCTATGTGAAAGATGACAGCAGATAATGAGTTTTGTGTTACCTAGATGCCACAATCAGATATCAAGTTGAGCACTTGCCAGGATACACAAACCTAATCATTTCAGAGAAAACCTCTAACAGAATATCAGTTTGTGGTATAAAAAAACCTACTACCTATCCACTTTCTCCCATCAAAAAGTATGCTGGAAATAGAGAATAGAAGAAAAATTACTAGATACTAAGACTAACGGTATTAGATATCTCTTAAAAATTGTATTATTTCAGCAAAGTTAAAATGGGTGCTCAGATTTGTTATGATAGAATAGTTTCTTCACAATTCTACAACTGAAATCCGAAGACAGTAAACGTAATTTATTATTGTAAACAGTAATTCGTTGATTAAATACAATAGGTATTAAATCAAACCACCCTTTAGATCAGGATCTGTAGGACCCGATTGACAAGACTGGAATTACAAAAAACTTATCAATATATATTAAGCCTATATAGATTTATACGATTTGTAATGTGTACAGTCAAATGATGCACTTTTAATGTTTGCTTGCAAATTAATAATAATCAATTCATCATCAATCAATCAATCAATAAATAAGTAATCAAATTTTTTAAATGCTGTCAAATAATTTATTTTTATCATGGGAAAATGCCGTATTTTAAGCCATTACGTTAGTAAAATACAGTAGGAAGGTACTTGAAAAAGAATCCAAAATACTGAGATATTTTGGATTTTTTTTTCAAGGACTTTGATTCTCCGAGGGTGGACTCTGAGAAAAGAATTTTACGAACTCACATACATATTTATGTCAAATAGCTGAACCGTATTACAAAGAGACGGGTTGTTTGTGTCTAGGAATTGAAACAAAACGGCTTATGGGCTCCATATGAAATGTTTACCATAAATCGGGGAACCTGGTCCCCAGAAAATATTATCTTACATATGTGGTACATACAAATAACTTCCTTAAATTAGTTTTTGCGGAAATTACTTTATATTTCGTAAAACTTAGGGAATAAAAACTAATTTAGAATGAGGCGAATTTGATCGTTGCGTGGCGGACCGAAAAGTTAGCCTCGATAAGCCTGCTTCAAATGTCGGAAAAGCGTCTATCAAGTGCTATCAAGATGAACTTTAATCAAACCTTAGGATAACTCAACTTCGATAACATTTTTTGAGAATAGGGAAAAATATTTAGAGGTTTATAGGCCGCCAATTGTACAAGGTCTCTACTTTTAAGTTGGTTGGTAAGAATATCTATACACAGTTTTGTATCATTTTGTATGTTTTGTACAATAAAGATCTTACTATCTAAACGATCACAGCATCACCTGGATATTAATTAAATTACTATCACTATTCACTATAGTTTTCAGTAAGATGACTGAGCTGTGAACGTAAAAAAGTATGATCAGCAAAAAAATCGGGTCAATCAATGACTGTTGTGTTTAGAATAGTCTCGAAGTCTCTAAGTTATTTAAGATTGATAAATAGTATGGTATTTTTTTTAATATAAATACATAGAAGTAGCAAAAGAGGCTATAGCACAAAATAGAATGGAATGCTTGATATTTTTTTCTATTTTATTTACTTGAAATAAAAATGTATTATATTTTGCTTATAACCCCTGTACGCAGTGTTCCCACAAAAACATAGTAAATCTAATCTAATACCTTTAAACGAGCAATTCTTGTACATATGTATATACTAGCAGCGCCCTGCGGTTTCACCCGCGTAAGTCCCGATCCCGTGGGAATATCGGGATAAAAAGTAGCCTATATGTTAATACAGGTCTCCAGCTATCTACATACCAAGTTTCATCGCAATCAGTTAGTCAGTAGTTTTGGCGTGAAAGAGTAACAAACATCCATCCATTCAAACTTTCACATTTATAATATTAGTGGGATATAATCTGAACCTAGGAAACGGCTCCAACGATTTTAATGAAATTTTGTATACAGATACAGTTTTGCATTTTAAGTTCAACTGCATAGTTGTATTTCTTGAAAAATGCATATTTCACAAAAAGAATACGATTTTACAAAAAGGTACTTCTCAGGTACTTTTTTTTATAAATTATGTAACACTTATACACAAAATAGAAAATCTACAGATCATTGTAACATACATAGGTAAATTTAGAAACGACGGGGTGTTAAGCGCCAGTTATGTTACGCTCAAACAATAAGTGCGTAGGTGAGCACCAACGCATCTAATGACTCCCAAGTTCCTAGTAACGACTACATAACTCTCGAATAGCTCCGCGATAAATAATTCTTAACCTACGTCTTATTTAATGCGTTAAGATACGAATTAACTTTACTTGGAACTCAGGTTACGCTTTTTTGTGGATAGCTGATGATCATAGATAGTCAGAACTGAATATTGCTATGATATGTAGGGTTGCCACCCCTCCTGGAATCCCGGAATTTAATAGGTAAGACAAAAATTTTCTTTTTAATTTTTTATAAGTACGCCTCTCATGAAGTCCTAACGACTCATCATAATTAACTAACCGCAATCTACTGCAGGGTACATAGTAATATAGACTGTGCTCTAATAACTCTACGAACGTATTATAAATGTCTGGAATATATCTCAGTTTATGATTTGTACAAAAAATTGTAACTATATGTTTTCTGCTTAATAAATCACATCTTAATCTTTTTTTAAAAAATGAATCCCTATTTCCCTTGGTCACGGCATCACGCGTGAATGGCTAGACCGAAAATTAGAAAACGAGGGCCTTAAGCGGGTGAAACCGCGGGGCGCAGCTGGTCTCAAATATAGATTTGGCAAATTGCTATGATTTTATTACCTCAAAACAAAACCTTTATTTACCTACCGGTAAATCTGATCAACGGATCAACGGCGTTGGCAACCCTTATATCCACCGTAAACGAATTCAAATGTCATCTTTGGACTTATCTATTAACTTACATTATTTTTAACTCCCGACGCAAAAAGAACGGGTGTAATAAATTTAACGTGTGTAACTGTGTCTGTCTGAAGCATTGTGGCTCCTAAACAGATAGACCGATTTTGGTTTTGTTTAAAAGTGATTTAATGAAGAGTGGTCTTACCTATAATTTAAGAAAATCAGTTTAACCGTTCGAAGGTCATCAGCTCTTTTCTAATCGTTGTAAAAATTTGAATTGAAATATCGTTGTCGGGATTTTTGAGTCGGGGAGACTCAAAAATCCCGACAACGATATTTAAAATTTTTATTTATACTTGTAACTATCACCGTTAGCTAATTTACAATATTGCATAGTTCTCATAACCTCTCCAAGATCGTCACATCTCGATGTTATCTGTACGTGAAAATCAGCACTAACACGAACACATGCACAATCTCTTCACGCTGTATTTCGAGAATCGTGATTCACGTGTTGACTGATGGATTTTATCTTTGACACAAATGTTATGAAGCGTTCAGTCTTCTTCACTTTGGATAGTGAACAGATATATATTTGTTCACTTGTGAAAAGAGTGACAACCCTAAACCTTTAATTTTAAATAACTATTGTAGTCTCAAAGGATGAGATGTGCGGCTCTACATGGGAAGGCTAGCCGCGGTGGTGATGTAATCAAAAGTGTCAAAGGTGCAATCATTAGAAAACATACATAAGTAAAGAAATATTAATCAAAGTTTATTAAACGATTTCCCAGCTAGGAGCACAGGAGTTAACATCAAATTTACTTTAAAAATACGTGTATTTCTAAAGTGCTGCTGATTGTAACTGTGGGTTTCATCTCCACATGGGTCAAATAATAATTGTCATTTACAGATTAACGTACATGTAACGTAAACATACTTTGTATCTGTTAAATTTTTGTTTGTTAAGTTCCTGAGACACGGAAAATTCTTCAGAACAGAAGTTGTCTTTTCTAAAGAAAAACTAAAAATAATATAATCTGACCTCTGTCTGTGCCCGTTTCTACGAAAAACGACACAAATATATTTTGATTCGTCACGAATCACACATCACGAATGAACGACAGTAACCAGAAAGAGGCGAACGAACGAGTTACATCTGTTCTCTCTATACTTAGCAACTGAGAATGACAGAAAACAGTGACTCAAGTTAGATTCAAGGATTACGAGTATTTTGGGAGCGTTTTAAACAATGGTGAAGCAAGGTATGACGTTACAGGAATTCAGTGACTCATACCTACTTAGAACTTAGTCATCTTATAATAAGGCTGACTATAATTGTACGAGCAAACCCGTACAGTTCAATAGTTTTAGTTTTATGCTGACATCGACGCGCAACGAAATTGATATTATAATTAATTTATCAAATATAAAGCAGTTGTTGCATCATCATTCCGCGCGACCTAACGCACCATTCGCCGCGCATCGACATATAGCAATTCCTTTGTAAATCTGTTAAGTTTTCTCCTTCTCTTGAATACAGTTATTTCTTAATATCACGTTCATCTTTCATTTAGCATACCGTACAATAATAAAGCCAAGAATATATATTTTTTATTGCACTCTCTAATCTGTGGAACTCCCACTAGGATTTGAAGAACCTCCGCTTTTTCGTCGGTTAAAAATGATGTTTGCATTTGAAAGCCTAATTCTTGAGGAAGGTTGTAAGCTACTTAAATTGCGCGAAACTGCGAGAAACGGCTAATCACTTCACTACTTATTATAAAACAACAAACTGAAAAACTACTGAACGGATTTTCATGCGGGTTTCACTAATAGATAGAGTGATTCATGAGGAAGGTTTTGGTGTATAATTTGTTAAGATTCTCTGTAAATTGACTGAAATATGTTGCTGATTGTTGAAGATGTCTCTGTTACCCGTGCGAAGCCGGGGCGGGTTGCTAGTAAACAACAAAAGAACATATCGAACTGTTCAAGTAACATTTTTTTGTGAGTTATTATTATTATTTTAAGTGCCTCGACCATTTCTGGTCTTTTGTAACACTAATTTTGTAAGTTACATCGTGGTTATGGTTGGACTGACTATCGTCAGACCAAGGTATTGTTGCTGCCATAGCGTACATCAACTATCAGTCGATTCTTTCGATAGCACTATCGAAAAAGTTACTATGATTCAAGATCAACTATCGATAGGGACAACACTGGACTACGGTTGATGCATTTAATCGAAACGTAGTTGGAGTAAACAAAAGCCAGGTGCGATTAAATAGTTTTAAAAGTGTTTGAAGGCACGTACGACAGAGTATTTTTTTTTTTTTTTGCTGCGGTATACCGGCCTCTTCGGTAGTAAAATTGGATTTTGGAATATTCGGCAAAAGAAAATAGCTAAAAGCTTGACCGCAGCATGACTAGAAACTCCTGGGTGTACGTGTAATAAATTGTGAATAGTGGTGGTAGTGCTGTGTGACATGTGTGATTGAGAAATTCCCTGATTAATCATTTTATTCTTGAATGTAATAATTATTTGGTTGGTTATATTTCAATATACCTACCCAATATCTCCCATACATCTATACGCCCAGCGGCGAGAGGTCTTCATAGCACCTATTCTACGACCAAAAAAAGTAGAATAATCTTGTGTTGTGTTACAGCGTTTCCAGAGCTTTTAAGTAGCTGCTGTACTTTACTCACTTCGCTTTTTTGTTATCCAACTTAGTTGGCATAAAAGTTCACCGATACCGCGTCATCGTAAGTGGATACCAGTGCCTATGAAACATTTGAAAGACTTTGTGACTCTATTTGCCAGCAGAAAAGACAGCGCTACACTAGTGGTACAACATATACAATAGGTACATATGTATACTAGAGATTGCCTGGTGGTTGATATTCGACCATAATTAATTAAGTTTAAATGTTTTTTGGTATTATTCATTGGCCAGTATAAATTAAACTCTCATTGTATAGAGTTCTGTACCATAACAACAACATATAAACTAGATGCGTGTAGCTTGATGTAGCTGCCAATGCTGCTAATTTAAAAAAATGTAAGCTTTCTGCACTTCTTCTATATATAAACATATAAACCACTGGCACCCGGCTTCGCCCGGGCAGCCAGAGCATGTATTGATTTTTCCGACCTCTTCAACAATCATCGTCATATTTCAGCTATTTTACACAAAATCCTAATGAATTATACAGCTAAACTTTCTTCATGAAACACTCCGTCTAGTGGTGTGGTATGAAAATCCGTTCGGTAATTATGGAGTTTATCGTGTGAAGACAGACGCGGCGGCAGGCAAATTGCGAATACATATTATAAAACAAAGCCCCCCCGCTTTGTTTTATAATATGTATTCGCAATTTCACGTTCCTTCATACACGACATTTTCTTAAAAATGCTAACAAAGAATTCTCTTCATGTACTGATATGTAGTTATTTAATGTATACCGACAGTGTATTGAACGAGTACGACTGGAGACACATTGTCTTCAGGGAGTCGCGGTGCTCGAACGTCGGTGTCGCTACTGAGTCGCACGATGTTCATCCAAATCTATACTATAAATTTGAACTTTAGTAGTCTAAAAATGTATTTTTCACAATCCAAAAGGATGAAGTTTTACAAAAACGACTAATATTACGTGTGTTTATAATTTATTACTACTTGAAGAAGGAAACCAAACGGCTGAAATCAATGTTATAGATCAGAGGAAATTCAGTGAAATGTTATCCTCAGTAATCCTCACCGCAATTAAACTAACGCTATGAGGGATGGGAGGAGGGGAGTCGTAATCTGAAGGTGACTAGGGGTGGCCTGGATTTGTATTAACGCATTACTTCGTTATTATTATTATTTTCCTTTTTTTGCTAACATAAATCTATTAATTATTTTGTCATCTAAGATGTAACAAAAAATATAAAGTTAGTACAGTACAGTAAATACTTAAGAGCTGAGGAGACACTACTGCACAATACAAGGTTAAATAGGTGAGCAGTACCTGACCTGGGTCCTGATTATAGATGTAAGACCGGTTTAAAACCAATTAAACCAATCCGTTTAAAACGAAAATAATTCTTTAAAAAAAAATCGACTTCAACAAAAAAACTATTCCATAAAAGACTTATATATATGGTTTTCTCATGGATGCCATTGTCAGAACTGGACCAAATTGAAATGGGACCACACGGGAAGCACCAGCTTTCAAATAAAAAAAGTATCATCAAAATCGGTTCACCCAGCCGAAAGTTCTGAGGTAACAAACAAAAAAGAAACACAGTCGAATTGAGAACCTCCTCCTTTTTTGAAGTCGGTTAAAAACCGTTTAAAACCGAAATAAACCATTTTTTTTCGAGATTTAAACCGGTTGGTGTTGATGACTATGTTTCTCTTAATTATAACTACATTTTCTTGATTTTACCGAGGTAGGGATATGACGGAGTAAAAGAGACTAGGTCTCGGGCAGACTACAAATGCGATGAAAGGATGACGTCAAGAAAATTGCAGGGTCGAATCGGATTTAAGTAGTGCAAGACCGGGTTAGGTGGCGTAATGAGAAGGAGTCCTATACCAAACAGGTTGAGAACAGCTGAGAAGAAGAAGAAAGAAGAATAATATAGAAATCATTAAACTAATTTATTAATACCTTTAAGTTTTAATTAACGAATTAATAGAATGGGATTAATGTTCCTAGTATTATGCTGAGCTGAGTAAGTTTTCTCAACAGCAATGCTAGAGTTCCGATATTTCAAGTCATATGGCATAATTACACAAGTTCAGCGGTAAAATAACTATCATCTAACCAGTCTATGACTGTTTGAGAATAACTTGGTATTAAGTACATTTATGTAGGTATAATTAATTATAAACGCGAAAAGTTAAAAGCAAACTAATGTGTATTACAAATGCGAATGTGAATTTATTACGATTTCGCACCTTTCGCAATTACGTCACACGAATTTCATGATTTTTGGACCCCCCCCCCCCCCGTCCTTGTCACATTTGTGGAATCCCCCCTCACATATTTTGCAATTTTACACCCAGAGCTATTACTTTTTTAGTAAAAGTGTAGTAGCGTATGTAGTCTTACATTTACAGGTATTTTTTTGTATTTAATACTTTAGATTTTGACATGTGACGTCACGAAGTTTATAAACCTCCCTTGTCACACTTCGTTGTCCCCCTCCCCCTTAAACTGTGAGGTATTTTATGGATAGGCCAATGGACCATTCATTACTTAAATTACTTTTAATACCATCAAAAATATTTACTTTTTTTTTCAAATCTTATTAACTACTGTATCCGTTATCCATCTTTGATGCAAAGGCAGTTAACAAATCTTGCAACAGTGCACCCTCGCCTGAAGGAACTGAAGTCAATAGAGAGGATTGCCAAATTTCTGTAAGAAGTTACGTTCAAGTATTCTGCAAACTTGTGTATACTCACTTTCCGGAGAGCACCAACGACAGGCTATCGACTTTAGTAACCTTCTCGTGCGCATAAAGCTCGTGGCATTTGAGGTGGCGTATATTACGCATGCACATTAATACACGTCGGTACTGCCGACGTGACACCCGCAGAGGCTTGAAGAGGGCTAAGTATACCTGGGGAAAATACAGATTCTTTAGTTGGTGGTTTTGTACTAAACGGGTGTTGGAAGGGAAATTTACTAAAGTAATGGATCAATTTGTATATGAAGTAATTTCTGATCAAGCTATTCCGCAAAGATAAATGAATAGATACTACATTGTATTCCCATGGGTTCTCATGGGTAATTTACTTAATTATTTAGTTTAGAATGTTGGTGTTCTAGTATCTATCGGGGGAGAGCCGTGCTTCGGCACGTAGGGGCGGGCTCGACCGGAGTGATACCACGGCCTCACAGGAAACCGGCAGTGAAGCAATGTTTGTATTGCTTTTCGCCGAGTGAATGAGGTTACCGGAGGCCCTAACCTTTCCCCTCCTCTCCCCCTCTTCCTGTACTTCCACCTTAAAGGCCGGCAACGCACTTGTGACTCTGAGTTGCAGGTGCCCATGGGCGGCGGTAGTCATTTACCAACAGGTGACACGTCTGCTCATTTGCCCCCAATACAAAAAATATATATATATACGTTTATAAAAAGATATGCTTCGAAATCGAGTATCTCTTCTTGGAAATTTTGTACAATATTAAGCGATCAAAGCGACCTCACAGTATGAACTTTACGAAACTTGTCTTGTTATTTTCCCGTCTAAACTGTTAGATGGAAGTAGTCATTTGTGGTAACATTGGAAAGAGTCTACGAATAACGAAAAATCCACGCAATTGCTTCGCTCACAACAATACATCGCTTTTGGGCCAAACCCAGTTTATTTCGACATATTTCATACACAATCGTAATAGGAGTAGACGTTTGTCACACAAAATTTTTTTTGTTAACCCCTTAATCTCTTATTTTTTTACGATTCGAGGCATTACTGTTAGTGTAACTTCGAAGCCGCAACCTATTGATGCAGCATCGGCGGCTGTGGTATATCTCGTTTTATAAGATACAGTAGGAAAAATATAAAAAAAGCTTTTCAGAAAACTTTTGTCTGTTATTTAGTCCAAGGGTAATACAAAAATTATTGGATGAGTTCAAATTAATTTTAGAGCTCCTGTATGTCTGAAAATTTTCGACGGAAACGTCTTCGCGGAACAGACAGTTTAAGATACAATTAAAATGCCACACAATTAGTACTGACATAAACAAGATGACAAGTTATTCATCGCCCATATAAACGTGCAGTACTTCCGACATTTGAGTGACAGTGACGCCAAAGATTAGGACATGATGAGGCATTAATCTCATAATTACGTACAGATATTTTCCTCTAGAGATGTCTTAAACCATAAACAAGTAACACCGTATAAATTCGTCTACTAATAATTATAGGTTAGCAAAACTAAAAAAACATCCGTCAATAGCGAACAGAATTAAAAAGTAAAACAAGAGTTCCACCTCCTGGCTTAATCATCAGATCATCGATGCAAACCTAATCTGTTGGACTCGTAAAAACGAATAATAAGAACCTAACTACTCTACTACTACTTCCACCAAGCAGCTCCTGGCCCCATCGTCAGGTCAGCTCCAAGATGCCAAATTATAGTATTGTCATCCGAACTACACATACATACAACGTTTCATTTGGGTACGACAATTGTCACAAAACTTTTAACGTACCTGTAATTACAAGTGCGTTAAAATTTACTTCTTACATTTGTTTACAGTGTTAGTTACAATAAGTAAAGGTACTAAAAGCGTATCAGAAACTCAAGCCAATGAGGCGACATAGCCAGAAATGAAAAAGTCGCATCCCATGAAAGCGGACCCACAACTAAGAAAAACATTTAAACTTAGGTGGAAGAGCTATCCAGAACATCAATAATGAGGAACCCATGTCACAAAGTGTATTTACACGTATTTACAAACATTGTAATGCATTTGTCTTATCACAATACGTCAGTTTATATAACATTAAACATACACATAGAGATAAGACCTTGACACCTTCACGACTTACGTATAAGTACGCTTCAAGAATTTTAAATTATTGCAAATAATTACTAATGCAAGGTGTGATCAATATAGGGTTGCCATCACAAAAAATCGCAACAGTAGGTATGGATAAAACTGTCAATGTCAAAAGATGACAACGATCAGTGATATCGAATTTCATATTAGAGGAAACCTAATTCTTTAGATCAAATAAGTCTCAATATTCAGGAAGTTGTGAATAGCCCAGTAGCAGCTAGTTATTAATTTAAAAAAAAACTTTAGGTATAAGAAATAATTGCATAGGTACATGGACTCCGTTAAGAATGGAAATTAAATACCCAATACATTCTCCTTTAGTAAATCTTGAATTTAGTTTTGTTATACTCACGAAAAGTTAACTATCAATAGGCTATCTTTAACTGACCTTGAAATTTAGTTTTTAGATTTAGTATCGATGCTATCTATGGACAGTATAAAAATTTTCAATACTCTGAATCTGGACGACAATATCGATATTTTGCGTTTCCAAAGATAGTCGAAGCTTTCAGTACGCAACAATACTTCATCTTTTTGGTATTGAAGTATCTGGTAAATTAGTACTTAATTCAAAAAGTTTTAATGCCAAACACTTAAAAGCCTCTCAATTATAAGACGTCGTTAGATCGCAACCTCTCACTGTCACTTTGAAGTTAATGATGTCTGCAGAACAAAGCGGCATGCGGCATTTTCCACAGACCAAATATAATATAATATTACTTTTAAATAAAGTTTCATATGTCACAGGCCAATATTTACAGACGGTGAGTAAACACCGGGCGTGGAGGGCGCCGAGATGAATATTTTTCTCCGTCGAGCAGATACAATAGCGGCGAACAATATGGCGCTCGGAATTTTGTCATTCTCTGAAAAGCTTCTACTGTTTTGTCTCTAACGTTGAGGGGAAGTGCAGCTGCGCTTTTGCTGGATTAGGCTGATTAAATCGTTGAGAAGTAGTTTTTGGATTAAGTTAATCCCGTTAATTTGTGTTTTATATTTAGTTTAAAAAGACCCCGTCCCGACTTCGCCGGTTTGAAAATTTATCATCAATACGTAGCTTGTGGCATCTGAAATATTGTATACCTTCCAAATGTTGAAATTAATAAAAAGTATGTGCGTATACTTTAAACATAGATTAAATTTTATCCCTGGATTATGATTTGTTGACTTTTCTGTACCGGAAAAGTTTCTAATAAGCCATAATTGACACAATAAGTATATAATAACATAACCTTTATTGTACTTAATAACATATCTTAAAAAAAAAAATTTCATGTAAAATGTTGCCAAGACGAGACCAGATGGCTCGCACTGTCAAAAAGGTATCAGATCTCATGTAGTGCCAAGCAACTCTACACCTTAGTCAAAATATGTGGTCTGGCCGTTTTGTTACTACAAGAACTATTGTTTAACAGAAAAGTAATGAACGGTGAATAAATTTTCACCTTACGCCCATGTGACGGTAGCGAAACGGTAGAGTTTGTGAAGTTAGGGCTTGTAGAGACTTTTTGACAGTGCGAGCCATAATTATGGTCTTGTCTTGGCAACATTTTACATAAAAATATTTTTGGTAGGATTTCACTTCTTTTTTTTATTTTGATCGTGGGGGTGGTTTACTAAAAACCCTGAAATATGTATTTTATTATTTATAACAAGGAGTCCCTACATCATCAATTTCAGACCTCTAATACGAACTTACATACCAAATTTCAGCTTTCTAGGACTTCTGAAAGAATTTTGATGACCATCAGGGAGTGAATCAGTGACAAAATCGGAGTTTTTTAGATATCAATAAAATCTAAAGTACATGAGCTATGCAATCGAAACATTTATATGTTTATTAAGTCCACTATTGGTTCAAAAAAGCTACAAAGCGCTTCGAGAAAAGGTAGGTAGTGCCCTTGCGCTTCGGTTGGCTCGTATTGGTACATTGACATGTATTTTGGTGAAGTGATTAACTGAGTTCCAAAATGGTCGTCGGTTCTCTGTATACAACCTGGCTGCTGTAAGAAAAATATCGGTTACTTTGATTCTCCTACATATGTATTTGTTCCGGATCATTTCTTTTAAATATAGAAACGGCAAAGCATAATTAATCATTTGCTTCTTGTGCAAGTTTGGGCTTCTTTGAGGCCTATACTTAGTGGTCTAGTCAACAATCGGCTTTTTTTTTATTTTATTTTATAAGCTTTTTTTACAATCGTTACTTAAATACTATACTCGCCAACTTTGACGTTTGATGGCGAGATGCGCCCTTTTTTATACTAATTATCCCTAATTTACTACTTAGGTACTTCTAAAATTATACAATATTAATTCTTTTATTATTTTATCCAGCTGATATAGGTATTAAGTATCTGTTTAAAAAAAAGATCGGATATTAAAAAATCCTTTACAAGTCGTAAGCAAGCTCAATTCTCAATTCAATTAAAGGATTTAAGACTTCTAAAACAGTGAAGTTCTGTATTGCAAAACTACTAATTTGGACAAGAACTTCGTGAATAGTCTTTGTGCGTATATGTTAATTATAAAGAATATTAGCTATGTGGGCCAGCCATGCCTGTGGCTATAAATAGTAATTCTCAGAGATGCTGCTTGTTTATTAATTCGTTTCTCGGAAAATTTTGTCGGCGAGCTCATGGAACTTGATACCGGCTAAACTGAAAAGCAAGATGATTACAGCGAAATATAATATTGTAGTATATTAATTTATTCGTTTTGGTGTTGCCAATTCACTGCCGTACACTGAATGTTTCTGAGAATCCTTTAAAATGATCAAACCCCTAAAATGATTAAGAGACAGTAGCACAGGGAACATAGATTGAGGTGATGTTAACTTTTTGGCATGGATAGAAATAATAGCCTTTTCTTCTTCAGGCTATTTAAAATGTATTAAATAATATAAAAAATATACATATATTTTATTTGAATTAAGTACCTATAATCTTGTTTGATAAGCCCTCAAAAAATGGCACTAACTAAACTGTGCTTCAATGCAGTAGTAAGCACAGTTGAGTTATCAGACGCTTTGCGCCTGCGCTAGCGGTGTGACGTTTCAGATGTAGCCAAAAAATGCTAAAAATGCAGAAGGCATGAAATGTTGTACTTTCGACAAGTATAATATTTTTATGACAGCTTTAACTTTTTAAAGTATAATATTGCCACTGTAACAAATTACTTATTTTTGGAATGCGCAGCTTGCTCACTTGTCCTTCTCATTCTCGCGAGAATGCGTGTGGAATACGTATCACGAGTTTAGTACGCACCGTTGTGGTAAGTAATAAATAACAGACGCTATACATTGCAGTTTTTATGTCAAACTATATATTCTATTATACTCACAGGAACATTCATGGGTATGGTCTAGTTTATTATTATGATGACATATTAAATGAAAGCATGTAAAATAAGTATTGAAGTTTATTATAGACGTTAAATTGTTAGAGAAATTTAACATTACAATACACAAAAAATCACGTCAAATTGTGATGATGAAAAATTTGACGCAATTTTTGCAGGAGATCGTGTATCTATAGTATATTTGATCAGAGCAAACAATGTTAAAATCCTCTAACAGTTTTACGCCAATATTAAACTTCAGTACTTATTTTATAATAAATTTAATGGAGATAACCCTTAAGTTGGCAACACTGACTCGTTTACTCAGTTATGATAATTATTGACATAGCACACTATATATATATATATATATATATATATAGCTTGATAAAAAAGGCGCTTTGTACAGGTACTTTGCTTAAGTGTACGTAAATTATACGTAGACTGTGTGTGTGTTATGTGTGATAATGTAGCTACCACGATGATTTCTATGTTAGTTATAATCGTTATAGATATTTTTAACCAAATTCGGTATTTTTTTAAATTGAATTATTGGCAGAACATGGCTGACATACCGTGTTCATTTTTTTGAAAAGGCTACGTAGTTCCATATATATAATAATACGCCCCAAGGTGTGTTATTTTTTAACAACCGACGCAAAAAGGAGGGTTATTATAAGGTTAACGAGTGTATTTGGGTCTGTCTCGGGCATCATAGTTTCTAAACGAATGGGACCTATTTTGATTTAGTTTTTTTCGTTTGAAATTTCAATTGATCGAGAATGTTCTTAGCTATAATTCAAGAACCTAGGCACAACGTTTCTTTTTTTAAAGAATGCTACTAGGGCTAATACTGGGGCACACGTTACTAGTATTCCTGCTAACCCCTCCAGCTAATCTAAACGCTTGAGTTAGGGGTGGCTTCATGTTGGTAGTGCACTGGGTGGGGTTCGAACCCGCAACCACTTGATCACAAGTCCGACGCTACGAAGATCATCAGTTCTTTGCTAATCGTTAAAGAGATTTTTGAGTCAAAGGTATTTTAAAGATTTAATTTATACATATAACTAAGTTGCCAAACAAACACACAGCTCGCTAACTCTATACCCCTTTTGGAGCTATGGCGTTCATTCATACCAGCAGAAGAAAACATTACTTCTAGTAGCTTAAAGTGCGACAACAATTCGAGCAAAGAAAATGCTGCAGGTACAGTCCTACATAAGTTAAACCTCTAACATAAACCCTCTTTTCTAAATATTTCACGCGATTAAGCGTGTTTCTTCTATAAGTCCACCAGTCCTCTGGTTTCTTTGATGTCGTGCAACAATGAGATTATCGTATTATCCGGGCATTGTCAGATATTCGTTATATTTTACTAACTAAATATTCCGCTTTAGTAATATTATGGTTTTCGGAATAATATGTGTGTTAGGATTTCTTTACACAAAGAAAAAAATATTCTATTTTTTTTTTTAACCC
Organism: Euplagia quadripunctaria; assembly: GCA_963859945.1. Classification (NCBI taxonomy): domain Eukaryota; kingdom Metazoa; phylum Arthropoda; class Insecta; order Lepidoptera; family Erebidae; genus Euplagia; species Euplagia quadripunctaria. Next base: position 2,210,770 of record OY982569.1, on the reverse strand, counting down.
ATTTGCTCGTTTGCCCAATAGCAAACGAGCAGACGGATCACCTGATAGTACGTGACTATTTCCGCCCATGGGCACCTGCAATTCAAGAGTCACAAGTGCATTGCCGCCCTATAAGGTGGGAATAGGAGAAGGGGAGAAGAAGGTGAGAGGGAAGGGTTAGGGCCGGCTCACTCTCTCGGCGAAACACAATGCAATCATTGCTTATGCTTAACTACCGGTTTTCTGTGAGGCCGTGGTATCACTCCGGTGGAGCCGGCCCATACGTAAGGAAGCAGTGCTCTCCCACTTACAAAATATATATTATGGCAATAATGATTTGAAAAAAAAATACAAATTTTTAAAGAAATTATCAACCTCAACAAAAAAAAACGGATGTAAATTTAAGTAAATCAAAAAAGAAAATTACGTATTTTTAAACAACATTGTTACTTTTTTGTGTAACTTATGTTTATGACAAAGTGATCGTCAGTTGTTAAAATGAAAAAATAGTTTTTATACAGAGTCGTCATCATTACAAGTAACATATAAACACATTGCGATCTCATCGAACAGCTAATATTTTTTGTCGAAAGTGCTATCATTTCAGACGCGCACAGATAATAGGAAGCGTTCATTAATGGAACGCTGATGAGCTGCAACGCTACAGCGAAACGTGACACTCTGATGAAAACGGATAGTATCAGAATACAAATTAAATGCTAACATGGGCTGGAATCTATCGATAATGCAAACATCACCTATAAATATAGTACAGTATTACCGTCTGTTGCTGGTTCATGGTTGGTGTTCCGCTTTAAAGCACGGTTCACACTCTAGTACAGTTCATGTACAGATAAAAGCAATTCAGTGAATTTCGTGGGACTAGGGCTTACATAATACTATCTAATATACGATAAAACATATGTCTAGCCTAGATGAACGTTTCCCAATTATAATTTGATTCCACTAACCTACCGGGCACTTTGAGAACTAAAGATGTTGTGAAGTAAATTAAAGATTTTTACTTCGGAAAAATTTGTTACCAGGTAGACTTTGTTACAAAATGTTCTTCAAGTATGCCAGAATAACGTAGTGAAAAGTCTACCGAAAAAACGTGTCCGGTTCCTTTTTTATTTACGACATAAGTGCTAAAATACGGTTTTTTGCGAATAACTTTTAAAATTTTATTTTTACAAAAAATCTGATACCATCTCGCACCGTTCGAAAGAATGGGATTTTTTTTTTAATTTTATATTTTTAGTAAAATTAACGTGCACGTGTTACTTTGCATTCCTTCGTTTTTTTTCAAAATTCAAATTGTTCTCCCTGCCAAGACAACGACGACTTACCCGAAGAAATCGATGAACTAGAGCAGTTACAATCAGAAGATTAAGAATACTAAAAAGTTTAATGTGCACACTTCGTTCAACGCATAGTATATATATGTATTACATATGTAAAATTAAATCATCGTACAATCTTTGTATGTTTATAATATTTTTTAATTACAGTTCATTGTATTTATTCATAATAAATATTTTACATTTATCTATTAAATTTTTATGAATTTAAAATCAAATTTGCAATAAACGTACCCAAAAAACTCGTAAAAAACATCAACTGTAATTTTTTGCAAATTTTGTTTTTTTTTCAAGTTCTGGTCGGCCATTTTGTAACCATTCTTTTGCATTTTTGTAAAACAAACATCAAATTTATATAAAAACCTGAAAACCGTTAAAAAAAATATTGTAAATTTTTTTGCGCTTTTTTACGTTTTGGTCGGCCATTTTGTACAAGCCATTTTAAATATATGCAAATCAAACATCAAAATTGTATAAAGCGTACGTGAAAACCCTAAAAAAAATTATTGTAATTCTTTTTCGGAATTTTGCGCTTATTTACACTTTGGTTGGCCATTTTGTATTCGCCATTTTGAATTTTGCAAATCCGATATCAAATTCGTAATCAGCGTACCAAAATACAAGGGGTAGAGTAGATTTTCATGATTTTACCTCGATTAATTTTCGAAATATTTCATTTAACAACTAAGCACTTTTTTCCTATTAATAAACAAATAGAGATTTATCGTACAATGCCAACCAGACTTTGAACTTTAACTTATTTAAAACACATTTAAAAAGTTTTCATGAATTTTTTTGCGGTTACTTACGTATTATTCCGAAACAATCCCTCTTTTTTGACTACGTTTATTCCACTAATGGGAAAATTGAGAATATTCTCAAAGGGGAAGGGAGGTTAGAAGGGAAAGCAATGGGAGAAAAGGAATATTACTTATAGGGATGGATTGGGGAGTGTGCTCGAGCAGATCAGAGTTTGGAGTATATTTTGTGATATAACTTTCCGAAGTTATGTCACGAAATACTCCTTTGTATAGAAATGACTAACCGGATATGTAACGCAGCATTATGTCTTTGTCTAGGCTAGTGTGAACCAGTCTGAGACACTGCTGTGAATATAGTTATATAGTTTGAAACAATGTCCCATATAGGGATATTAGTTGCAATAACTATGATATGAACTATGTTAGATATTGATATTATCTGCTACACATTAAGCTCGATGTATTGAACTTTGAATGTCATATAACATAGTTCTGCCGACAGATTGAGGCCGCTGAACTTGTTTATTCTGGTCGATGGTTGTTCTTGGATTTAAGTGTCGTAGAAAGAGTTAGAAACAAATAGGTTACGAGTACAGTGCGGCTAAAAATGTAACTTGTTAGCCTTTGTATGACTTGACTTGAAATAAAAAAGATTACCTAATTATTTGTTTAGCTTGGATGAGAACTTACTTAGGGTAAAGGAAGGTATATTAGCGATGTAAGTAATTTAGTGATATCTCTTTCTTCTATATTTTTTAGGAAGAATACGACTCGAATACCTATACAAGCACATACAAGAAACAGCGCTAGTACATGAGTTGACAGGCATAAACTACGCACTGCAGTACACCCTTCCTGCGTTTAGTAAACAAACTTTTTCTTGATATCACCTAATTACATATATCACCAATTTACCTTTACCATATATACACTCACGCCAGTCTCGAAGGGGTAGGCAGATACGTATTAAAGAATTTACCAACTATAATTTGTTCTCGCCACGTAATAGGGAGCAAGCCTTTAGCCGCCAACTGAGCACTTTGGGAATTAAAAATGGGAAAATTGGGGGTATCTTAAGAGTGAAAGGCAGGCAAGAAGGCTTACAAAATATTCTTGAAATAGTAACTATTATAACTACAATTTTGTTTATATTCGAAATTTATTCGTGGGTGTTTATATCGTTATTTTAAAAGTGTTAAACAATTTACAACGCTTTATTCTCTATCAAGTTTTAATCACATAGACAGCATTTTTCTTTTGTTAGCAATTTCCCTGAGCACAGAAAAGAGTGTCATTTCTTATTAATTTAGACACGAATTACCGTTTATCATACACTGTACAGATTATTATAAGTAAGCTCTAAACAAGGTCAAGCTAATGACTTCAACTATGATGAATCCTGTTTTATAATTAGGTATGACGGTTATTTTGTAACAGTATTTACTCATATACATTTATATTCGAGTAAGACATCAAGAGTTGAATTCAAACTGACCTGAAAACGAAAGCCATGGAAATTTGTTATAAATTTGCCTTACGCATGTATGCTCGTCAAACCTGGACCATGTCAAAAAAGGGATCAACAAAATAAACGAACCTAAAAGATAAGGTAAGACACTCGAACACAAGACAGAAATAAAGCCAATGTTGTTGTTATGCAAACTCAAAAATTTAAAAATCTTTTTGACAAAAAATTTAATTTTTTGTTAAAAAGATTTTTATTTGGTGATTTTTTTTCATCATCAGCTCAGCTACATGAGGTGATGATTTCTGAATGCAAATACCTGTTAAAGTAATGAAAAGTAAACAGACACACTATTAGTTCCTACAATTTTCGAAGGTTTCTCTCAATTTTATCAGAATCCCATCATCAGATCCTGACTTCCTTGACATGGGACCACCCTTGAGGTATACCCTATCTAACAAAAAAAAATAATCAAAATCGGTTCATAAATAACGGAGAGAGGGCTGTAAAAATGACACAGGGCGGGTGCAAAGAACTCAACGGTTACCCAATGATCGCTAAATGGAAGCAGGGAACGATGAAGTGATAACTTCGCGAAAGTTGCAGGCAAAGTATGGAGCAGGCTAACCAGAGACCGACATAAATGGAGAGAAATGGAGACACATGCCTCCTCGGCTTTTACCGTTTTTGGCGGCCCTTAATATTCCTTAATATAATATTCGGCGGTCCTTTCTTTAACATTTTGTGCAACACAAACAATATTATTTATGTATTTACACCTGTGCACGCCTGCCGGTGGCCGGTGCAACTTGGTCGAAACGTCAGGCAATTCAGAGGTATGTTATATATTTTCGTGATCGCGTTAATTCCCGTAAATACTTAAATAATATTATATCATGGAACGCGAAAGTTTAAAAGTTAGAGTAGTGCAACACAAACAAGACGCATTTAACGAATTATTAAGTATTTTAATTATATTTTATTCAATTATTCCTTACTAGCTGCGCCCCGCGGATTCAGCCGCGTAAGTCCCGATCCCGTGGGAATATCAGGATAAAAAGTAGCCTATGTGTTAATCCAGATCTCCAGCTACCTACATACCAAGTTTCATCGCAATCGGTTCAGTAGTTTTTGCGTGAAAGAGTAACAAACATCCATCCATCCATCCATACTCACAAACTTTCACCTTTATAATATTAGTAAGATTTCTCTCGGCTTCAGTAACTCAATTAGGAGAGCTCCCAAACTACAATATTAAACAGACAAATGAGCCCACCAACTGCCGCAGCTGAAGGTAAGTGGTCACTTGTGTATTGTCACCTCCAGTCTCTAGTCTCTACTCTCTTCCCTCTATCACTAACGATGTCATGCCTTATCTTTCATCAGTTCTGACAATCTCAAAAACAAGAATACAATACCCACGATCGATCAAATTAATTAAAAACTGTTAAAAGGAAGTTGTGAAATGATCACGCAAGCTTCAAATTGAAAGAAAAACCTGGTACAAAAGTAACCGGTGTTCCATTATGATGTCATTAGTATTGAAAAAAAAAACGCTATCGGCATTGACAGTAAGAACAATAACCATTGATGACTGAGAAAGCCATGACCCGACAATGTACCGTTTTTCATTCAATACAACACAATTATTTATTTCCCTTGTATTCTATGGGAGAACTGATTTCATTGGAACATAGTTATGGGACCAGAACAATGATTAGAACGGTGAATGATTGCCATAAACATGTCTGTCTGTGAGGCCAATCTCTTACTTTTTAATTAATATATTTCTTGCACTGGTAATAAATTGATACGATTAAGTTCAAATATGTTTAAAGGAAGATTTGTTTACAGGTGAGTTGGGTGGAAAACTCTTCATCGGCTAGTGCCAATGTAGTTTATAAGCACCGCTATATAGATAATTGCTTGTTAGTTTCAGTTCATAAATTTAGAAATTAAAATTTATAATTAATTTCAAAGTTTTCAGTTTCTTTATCTGTAACAGTCATTATTACGTCATCAGGTCAGTAAAAAACCAAATTCATTTTGAATTTTGTTGTAAATATTGGAATATTATATTCCTTCCGTGTATTTTAGAATTTTTAAAGTGAAAACTTCTTTAGGTACGTTTGTGCACTTTTGCTATGAGGAAAAAGTACTCCTCTTGGTGTGCTACATCTGCGGGCGTACCTCAGGGCGGCGTGCTATCCCCATTACTTTTCGCAGTCTTTATTAACTCCATTACAAATAGATTACTTTCTTCCTACCATCTTTATGCAGATGATCTCCAAATTTACTCTAGAGCTGCTCCGGATAATATATCAGAAGCAGTTGATGTTATTAATAGGGACTTAACGCAAATATGTACCTGGAGTAGGGACTATGGGCTTAGTGTAAATCCATCAAAAACGCAAGTCATTGTAGTGGGCAGTCCTAGGCTGAACTGCAAAATAAACTGGCAACAAATGCCAGCTATTTACTGCAACGGTTCACTTATTCCATACAGTGACATGGTTAAAAACTTGGGTATATATCTGGACAGGTGCTTATCCTGGGGCCCTCAAATAGAAAAAGTTAGCCGTAAACTTTTTGCAACAGCGGGATCTCTGCGAAGGCTCCGGAACTTCCTACCCACCAACACGAAAATTGCGCTCGCACAATCTCTTCTGCTTCCTATCCTTGACTATGGTGATGTCAGCTATTTAGATCTCACCGAAGACCAACTGAACAAACTTGAGCGGCTCCAAAACGTCTGCATTCGATTCATATTTGGATTACGCAAATATGATCACGTCTCAGAGTATCGTTCTAAGCTCAAGTGGCTACCTATACGCTTTCGCCGGCATGTTCATATTCTTTCTCTCTTGTATAGTACTCTATTCCATCCACACACGCCCTCTTATCTCAAAGAACGATTTGAGTTCTTACACAACACACATTGCCGGGACCTGAGATCATCAGAGAATTTGAAGTTAGAAATGCCTAGACATACCACACAATTTACAGACAAGTCCTTTTCGGTGCAAGCGGTTAGGCTATGGAATAACTTACCGGTTTCAATTCGACAAGCCAAAACCCTGCAGGCATTTAAAAAACTGGTCAAGGAATATTACTTGTCATTATAAGCGGTAATTTTATTTTATGTAATGTATATATGTATTATATTATGTGATTGTATATTTATGTATATGTGTAGTATGTTTATGGTAATATAAGTATAGTATACCAAGTATATACTAAAATTAACTTTAACCTATTTCAGTACACCACAGACTACCCTGAAATATATTTGTTAATATCCGTACAAAGGTTGTCTGGAAGAGATCGCCGTGAGCGATAAGACCGCCACTTGTTATACCTGAATGTCTACATTATTTTTGAATTGTATCTCACTTGAAAGGTGTACAATAAAGAGATAAATAAATAAATAAATAAATAAACTCGTGACCGTCACGCTAATAATATATACATATATAGATCCACTAGAAGGCGCTAATCTAAACAATGAGTTCAGCTCCTTATTAATTAATGTCACCAACCTGCTAATGTGACGTTTTAAGTTCGTCGTTTCGTTTTAGTTTTCACTTCTGTCGGCAGTCCCATGACTGCCTATTTTTTTTTAACGTTTGGAAACCCCACGTGTCGTCACCCCACCGGGATACGCGATAGGGTGGTATGTCGGACACGAACCCACTAAAACCACACGATGTTCCATCACAGTCCTTATTGCCAGGGCCTCTGGTGTACCCTTGAAAGGAAATCCCTGAGAACCCTGACAGACTTGGCCGCCTCTTGACGCCAGGCGACCCCGCTGTGTGGCGACCCTGCTGTGTTTACTTAAATATTACCATGGACACGATTTTGTAAAGGCAAAAAGTACAAATCTACCCAGAATAAGCTCTTTCATAAAAGGATATTTTTTTGCCATTAATTCCGATTTTTGTTCTGCCAAATTAAGGAATGTGCAAAAATCCATATAGGGTGTATTGTTTTATCTCCATCACCTATCATAAAGATAGTAACTCATTTTAAATTTAATAAAATAGCAATAATTAACGCTTTTTCTACATACATGACGTGAATGAACATCTAGCGTTTTCATTAATTTACGCGCAGAAACATAAAATGTAAAATTGAAGTAAATTTTAGTGACCTTACCGATTGTTTCCATGGGATCAAATTAGAACACTTTTCAAAAAAGGGCCTATACCCTATTGCCAACAAAACTGCATAAAAACTACTACCTCAGTTTGGGCATCTATACCTATATCTATATGTGTAATATAAGTGAAAAGATTATTTTAAAAATTTTTAAAAACAATAACAAAGATTTTGGTCTAAATTCGATCAGTGGGCGAACACTGAAACATAATAATCTATATATTAATACGTGAAGTGAAAACTTTGGATCCCTTTTTACGAAAATTGGGCGGACGGAGGAGTATGAAATTTCGCACACTTATAGTTTATACAGAGAAGAAGTGACGAATGCTAAAATTTTTGAATAATATTTTGCTACAAAGTTAAAAAAAAATGCAAAAACGGGTACATACAGCTATGAGTGTCCAGTACATATTTTGACCTGTCATGGTACAAAAGTCTATACAATGACAGGTCAAGTAATATTGGCCAATGAAATAAACCATGGTCCAAATTCGACCACCACGCGATCTCTAGTATACATAAATAGACAAAACAGTTCAGTAATTTTTTGTCCTCTGTTTGTTAACGAGCATTAGTGGCATCAATCAAAAAAATCGGACATGGTTTTTTCTTGCCTTCGACAGAGGTCAACAACAATTTCAAACTCTGGGCCACCACGAGTATTATAAATTATGTATACCTGGTTATATAATGGAAATGTAAATAAACAATTCGGTTGGAATGAGGGCATTCGATATGTCTCATATGAAATTATATTTTGAATTATATTGTAAATTGCAATAGGTGTAAGGTGAATGTGTATATAGGTTCGATATTAAATATTTATAGGATTTCGGATTAAATGGATTAATTAACAGCGCTTACCCGTATTAAAACGTTTATGGTTTATGAATTTTACTCGCTTATGTTATTAAATTCTATACGCCAACAACAAATTTCGGGATACTCAATATTTTGAGCTGAAATAAAATGCTATACGTTAGACACAGAAGCAACCAAACATGTTCCAATTGCTCATTCAAACACCGCACAAGTTACCCTCCGTCACCCACTTTACTCACCAGGCATGCTTAGTAGTTTACATTTTTTTCTCGGAATTAAGATAGCTTTTTACGGAGAAAAATGATACATAAATCATATATCTATCTTCTCAATCTCGCTCTCTGTCCTTTAAAAAAAATTGTATGATTTTTCTTCACAAAACAGAAATATTTCATTAAGGACCGAACAAAACTTAAAATAAACCAATTAAGTTATTGTGAGGTGGGAATCTGTACCCTGAACTTTGGCATTATGTTTAAGGTGCAATACACCCTTGCATAAAATCGATCGCTTTGTTACTACACACTACACACAGGTGCGATCGCGTGTTTTGTGCCAAATGCGTTCACTTACATTACGTAAATATATAATTGCAATTTAAATTATATTTTACTAGCTGACGACAGACGTCGTTCCATCCGAATTCCAATTCAAAAAGCACTTTTAACATTTTTTTCTAAATTTTCCAATTTTTCCGAAACATCTTTCCATTTTTTTTATTATTTTAAAACCAATTTTACTCAAATCGTTCGATTACCAACGTATTTCATTTCATTTTTATTTATATAAATGGAACGTACCTAGGTATATAACAATTTTAAAGAGTAGCAATTTGTAAAGTTGAGTTATTTGATTATAGTGTCTAGATGTCCGGTCTATCATCTCAAAGTGGCACCAATTGAAATCAGTAAAAATTTACTTATTCGACTCTCAGTGCGTTTGACAAGTGCAGTACGTAAACACGTATTTGTACTGTCTCTAATTTTCTTAAAAATGGCGTCTTATGCCATCAAACAACGCAGAAATTATTTGAAAAAATGGAGAAAGTTAAGAAAATAACACTCTATCAGTAAGTATTGTGATTCGATATCTATAAAACACAAACTTATTTTAATAATTATAATTGATACATACAGATGATAGATATGACTGGCCTGTTTGTCTAATGGTTAGTGATCCTATAATATAGACAACCAGAGAAAAATCACACATCACTATTTAAACCCAAATTAAGCTGTGACCCCTGACGTGGTAGTCAAATGCCGTACCGCTGCGCCACAGAGGTCATCAAATATAAACAACACTATTGTATTTTCCTGCCCGCATTGCTGTGGCTAAGTAATTTCCAAAAAAAATATAGTAACTATAAATTAAAATAAAAACTATCCTATCTCTCAAGTTTCATTAAAATCGGTTCACTAGTTTAGGAGTTCATCGCGAATAACCACCGTGACACGAAATTTATATACATATGTACATATATAGATAGTACATCAGTTGAAAAAGGTTTCGATGTTATCCATTAACCTTATCGTAAAGAACCAGTAAGTTTTAACATAAAGATTTGTTATTTAATAAATCCATTTACAAAATTTTGTGTCTTTTGCTGTTCGCCGTTGAGGAGTTCCACTATCCACCTCCTGACTCCATCATCAGATCAGCTCAATAGTACCAGATTATTGCATTGTTACTAAACTTACATAAGTATGCAAAATTTCAGCTCAATCAATGTCAAATTCAGTCAAAAAACCAAATAGTTGCATTGAACTCAACTGATCATCATGAAAAAAGGGTACATCGCGCCGTGAGGTGCCTGGTGGTGCAGGGAAGAGTGGATGGTGTTAGATTTTATTTATTTATTTAATAGGTATTAAGTACAAGTAGATTTTACAATTTCCCACAAAACCATGTAATCGGTTTGACTGTGGTATTACTTATTACTATAATTATATTAATTATATTATCTTTACTATTGTTACATAGGTGATATAGGTATAACACACATTAGACCCTTATTTACTGTCAAATAAGTATCTCTGCAGCACTCAGGAACAACTGCTAACAGCGTGTCATTCACAAATGCTGAAGTAATACTCCCTTAACTTTCTTTTTAACCGACGAAAAAAAGGAGGTTCTCAATTCGACCGTATATATATATTTTTTTTTTATGTTTGTTCAGCCCTCTCTCCGTTATTTATGAACTGATTTTGATTATTCTTTTTCTTTTTTATTAGATAGAGTATACCTCAAGGGTGGTCCCATGTCAAGGAAGTCAGGGTCTGATGATAGGATCCTGATAAAATTGAGAGAAACCCTCGAAAATTGGAGGAACGAATAGTGTTTCTATTTACTTTTCATTACTTTATCAGGTATTTGCGTTCAGAAATCATATTATGTAGCTGAGCTGATGATGAAAAAATCACCAAATAAAAATCTTTTTGACAAAAAATTAAACCGACGAAATAACTAAAAAGAAATAAATAAACCTCTTAAGTCTTGAGCTTATTTACATAAACTATCAAATTTTATATAAACTTATTTTGAGTCGGCGCCAAATAATAAAATGATTAATTACCTACGTATAGCCATGTCCATTTCTACGTAGGTACATATAAAATTTAGATAATTAATCAGTTTTGCAGTTTTGAGTATTTTTTTTTATTTCCTTTACTGTGTTTTAGATATTAAATACTTTTATAAGCTGTAAAACAATGGGAATAGTCATTATTTTTTACTATCTTGCAATATTTTTTTCACAAAATTCTGAAATGTACAGAGTCATGAAATGATATAATATGTGTATCTAGTAGTATAGTTACTTATAACGCCTTTTATTATGAAATTCTTATATTTAAACGCTATGTACATCACTTGCCGCATGATTAACGTCTTGGCTTTTATTTTCAACTTAAATTTGATCAGGCCAAGCAAACACGTGTTCCCATACTAACTTTGCCACCCCTTTTCAACCCTTCAACCCTTTGGAAGTGAAATCTTCATCATTCATCCTTATCGGATGCCTACATCATATAAGGAATACGTTCTCCAAATTTCACGTCTCTACGACCAGCGGTTTAGGCTGTGCGTTGATCCATCAGTCAGTCAGTCATTCAGGACAAAGCCTTTTATATGTATAGATTAATCAACTTCTTCCATTTTCTAAAATGTCGATTATTTGAAAATCCTGCGACTACCAACATCTTTACTCACACTTTCAGATTTTTGCCCGGCGAGTTCGTTAAACTGATTTATGAATATTCAACGAATTTTTACCGTCCGTAAGCAAAACGAATGGTTTCTTGATTATAGGAACGCGGCATTAAACTATAAAATCTTGCTGACAGAGCAGCCTTTTTACCACAATAAAATTAGTGACTTGTGTAGTCATTTTACAATTATGGCACAACATAATATGTGGACTATTTAATAAAGAGTAGGAAACGATTATAAACCAACAGAAGAGATTTTAAACGGTTTTTAAGAGTTCTTATTTGAAGAATGTCTAAACGAACAACATAATTTCACAATTAAACAAATTTCAGAAGGTTCTTAAAGCACATGCTGCAAATAATATTACTTTGCGTTTTCCTTCCGACTCCTCCTCAGTCGCACCTTACTCCTTAGTGGACCCTCGAGTAAGTTCACTCGACTCGCGCACTAATTATGTTGTGCCATATTATTACGCTAATTAAACCCACAGCCAGTCCTCAAAACACATCTTTATGTCCTGAGCACAAGGCGCGATCAAAGAAAAAGACATTCTAATGTGAAAAGACACGACACACAATAGCTTGCGGGAGCTAACAATAGGGAAAATATTTTTTTATTTGGAATTCTTGTTGATTTTAGTATTTTCGAGCTTTGTACTAGATTGCGTAAAGACGAGACTCTATACACTTAAATGTTTATTGATGAGAAATGAGACAGAGTTCAATTATCTAAGACACTACTATCTATTCTGACAATGTTGACGTGTTGATTTTTATATGAATCTTCGTAATCCGAATAAACATTAATAAAAATTCCAATGAACCTAGACTTTCGTTTCTGAAACAGCAGTCTAAGATTTTAAGCCATTACAGAATTCAAAAGGCAGAATTTCAAAACATGTAGTATGTTTTGAAATTCTGCCAAAATCCAAGACGGAGATGCAGAACTCACAAAATAACTAACTCGCAGAACTAACAACCCCAAACGTCCTTTTAATTTTTTTCAGTACAGCCTTCTTTGTGTATTTGATATAATACACAAAGCTGTTTATAAAAATAAAGCATTTATTTTGACATAGATCGATGGATTGCAAGTCGCTCGCTCCATTAACCAAACGTAACTTTAAGCACATTTAACTCTCGATGGGTGGCAAGTGGTGCGTTGACGTCACTCTGGGAGGGCATTCACATCGTCTTGTCCCACTGACCTGTACTGAAAGAACTGTAGCGTTCCAACTAAGCTATTAATCCCCATTCGAAATGTGGTTAGCCAACGTTTTAAACCAAATCTCCGTCGTTTATCAAACGGCGACTTTGCTGATGTTCGTTTTGTGAATTTGAGCATGGCAAAGATAGTTGTGTTGTGTTTTGTGTATCTTACCTTAAACACACCGAAATACACGAGTGTATTACAAAAATAAATATATTTCTAACTGAGTCAATGTGATTTATGAAAACCACAAGCTAACTCTAAAATGCATTTTATTGGAATAAATGCATTTCAATTACATTTTCTTATCGCTCCTCTATCGAGTGAATCTCTATTTGATAAAAGGATTTGTTTACTGCAGTTACCTTGGAATATCTAGGGCAATACTGATCAAATATTATCTTAGTATATTTAAGAAGTTACACAAGTTATATAAACAAATTACAGTGATTAGAATTGATGGCGAATCGAGTTCGAACTCCGAGCGAGCACTTCTGACTTTTCGATATTCATGATCTTATTAGAAATGATTGATAACTATCACTTGCTTTAACAGCGAAGTTAATTATCGTAAAGAAACCAGCAACCAAAAAGTTCACCAAAGTTTGTGTAGTCTGTGTCTCCACTTTTTACCTAATATTCCACCTTCAACAAATATTTGTTAAATTAACGACCATGTCAAGTCGAACTAGTCAGTGACCGTTCACAAGCATGTCGCTTAAACAAGCAACATCAAGAAGTGTTATTGATAAACGAAGTATTCAGCAGAGCAAATTATTTTAGTAGGTCGTTCATAGCCATCCAAAAAATCTTGCCAAAAATAGAAAACAGGTCTAAAAGGTGAAAGCTAGTCATGCAAAATTTAGCTTGTATATTATCCGCTAGATTTCTAATAGTATCCGTTGAACCACAAATGGCCCCTAATTAACGTCGTAATAAAATGAATAAGGCAAAGATAAGTACATCAAATTATTAAGGTAATTTAGCCAAAGACGTGGTCTTAAGCCGCTGATGTCATTTCGGTTCGTAACGTCTATCTATAATGTGTTTCCATACATCCACATTCTCTTAATATGCATTTATTTTCATTCTTACTTCTAACAATTATTCCCATGGTCAGTACCTATGATGTGCCTGCTGTTCCATTAAACCATTAGCAATTAGCATATGAAAAGAGACAATGGTTAGAGACCTGAAGGTATGCCTGTAACGGCATGATAAATCGGTTGGATGAAAGATCCAGCAACACGTTAGGTGTCATCACAGATGTTGCTAGTTACCGAAAAGCTGACGAAATACGGTCTGCCTATTGGTTAGGAGTTGCAAGTGTCAAAAAATGCTAGCAGCACTATTGCTGTGCAAGTGGCAAATCTCGCATTGGAGGTCTTACGATCCTACTCAACAGTGGAAATATAATACTACATCGAGCATAGAGCATTTCAACCATAGAGAAAACTACTAAGTCGGAGTTTTTAGGCGAAAATAAATCTGCTCTGACTTAACACTTTTAGTTAATTAAAATACTCAGATATAATAAGTAAGTATGATGCATTGTTTTCACTATTCGTTTTCGTTTATGCCAAAACCGTAATTTGCAGCAAAATTTCAATTTTGTAATGTGCTTGTGAATTGTACATTTATACCAAAACCGACAATAAACCAATAAAAATTTGCATAAATATACAATACTTTTAATGTAACACGCACAAAAGAATCGGTGAGATGCATATTGTGAGCAGATCGTTTGTGAAATCCACGAAGGGATATTGACCCTTCAATAAAAATCGCTTTCATCAAATTCTGTATTGTTATACAGAGTAGGATATTAGTTCGAATTGATTAATTCTTTTAGTGTTGGATAGCTGTAAAGGCTAGAAAGAAGAAGGCTAGAAAGAATATATAACAAAACGCTACAACCAATAGGAGCGGATAATCAATTAAAAAATTAGCAAAAAGGGGTGATGCTTTTCGAGTTTGTGGAAAGCGGTAACCAGTGACCCGCGAACAAGAAACGGAGAACTGGTCTAAGTTTATAAGTATCTCTTTCTCCACATAGTAAAACAAAGTTGCTTCAAAAGATCTAAGCGAAAAGAGGCCGCCCTCTTCTCATCTTTTAAACTACGCAACGGAATTTAATGCGGTTTTCACCAATAGAAGAAGTGATTCATGAGGAAGGTTTAGATGTATAATTTTATTAAGGTTTTGTTAAAGTAGCTGAAATATGACGATTATTGTTGAAAATGTCGGCAAAAATCAATAAATGCTCTGCTACCTATGCGAAGCCGGGGTCGCTTGCCAGTTTATAATAAATCACAACCACACACTCTTGATATCTGAACAAACTTAATAGCTGATACAGGTATTATTCTATTCTTTCTCTTTTAGCCAAGCCAAGCCAAGAGATCTTCTATAGAATAGCTACTACTCGCGGTGGCCCTCTGACAATTAGAGTACGTTCACATGACTGGAGTTAAGCGCGCGTTGAGCGCGCATTGGGTTCTTGTAGTGTTCACGACGACTTGAAAAAAATTCGTGTACTTGATAACGCGCGTTGTCAAGATGCGCTATGAACGCCTGTCATTTGAACATATAATAGTGCAGACAAAGCGGTGTCAAATCTACCAGCCAATTAGCCATTAGCCAGAACCTGTAAATCTTATCCGGATTTTAAATTCAGGGCCAAATATGCCCAAAAAACTATTGTTGCAGATAACCCGTTTACTAAGATAATATGTCACTAACATCACGCTACCCATACCCGAACAAATCATAAATACCCCAGACGATCTGAGCCCCATAGAAGTGAAGAATTGCATTGAAGATGAAACTGTGGGGCGCAACTAGTGGAATTATGATTACAATAAAACATCGATAATATTTATCTTAATACAAAATCGATGTTGCAAGTACAATGGATTAATCTACTGAACCTTGATTTTGATAAGAATTAGGTAAATGGCGTTAACTGCATGATATGATAACAGATCCTTGATATTATCATTTTTTATTAAAAAGTATTTAAATTTCAAACTGAAATAGAATTACCAACGAAAATAGAGAGATCCACATAGAGCAAGGTTAATAAAAACCATCCTATTTTGTTTAGGTTCCTAAACTATTTTGTAAAAAAGCCCACGGCCCTCCTGCCGTTGAACGTTTACCAACATCTCTTAAACACTCACAACAGCCTGAAAGTTGCGCCAGTGGATGAAAAGTTAAGGTGCAATAAATTTTCGTGGTATGGACATGTGATGCGGAGCGATGGGCAAAATGTGGCGAATTGAGTTTTATGGATGGAAGTTGACGGATACAATGATAACTCACAACATTTCAGTAATGTCATTCGCATTAAGACAACTCTAAGATATTTAAAGTCTTAAAGTGCCGTTAAGTTTGATAATTAATGGAGTTTATTACGCGGATTCATTGCACGTTTATTGCGCAGAATCCTGCTATGCCATAAAGTAAAAAAGTGCCTCCTAATAAAGTCGCTTATTCTTTTAAGAAGTTGGTTAAAACAACTTTGGTTCTCTATTAATTGATTTTTAATATTGATAAAATATGAATCCATCGCACCACGAAATCAGGTAAATAGCTACAAAAATAAAACAACGAATTAACATGCCTATGCAGCTTTACTAATTGTGTGCCCATGAGTAACTGAAAAATGTTATCTAATTCGTTGCGCATGCGCAATCGAGATTCAACTCATATTTATTATACTTAGCCAACGCCCAATTAGCAACAGATTTAAATTGGAATGGCTATGCAAAATAGGTAGTTTAGTAAATAATGTATATTAATAAAAACGAATAAATATATCGTGGGAGAGCCATGTTCCGGCACGTATGGGCCGGCTCGACCGGAGTGATACCATGGCCTCACAGAAAACCGGCAGTGACGCAATGATTGCATTCCTTTTCGCCGAGTAAGTGAGATTACCGGAGGCCCTAACCTTTCCCTCTCCCCTCCTCTACCCCTACTCCCACCTTAAAGACCGGCAACGCACTTGTGACCCTTGAGTTGCAGGTGTCCATGGCAGTAGTCATTTACCATCAGGTGACCCATCTGCTCGTCTGCCCCCTATACAATAAAAATATATAAATGAAATATATAAATATAATATATAACTTATATTTATATAATTGCCATAAATGCGCGTGAAACTGCGAGAACAGGTTCTCACAGTTTCACGCGCATTTATGGCAATTTTTCAGACAAATTTTTCAGCTTTATAACATATAATATAGCTGAAGATTTTTTTATCATAACTGGCTTTTGCCCGCGGTTTCACTAACATTAAACTTGTTTTTATCAATCGGGAACAATACTTTTTCTCTGCATGAACGGTCCTTTTCTGTATCCACACAACGTGTATCATACAAAATTTTATGACGATCGGTTTAGTAGTTAAGGCATGAATGTGTAACAAACAAACACGCTTACTTTCGCATTTATAACATTAGTTAGGATAAAGGTGAAGAGTTTGTTATTTTGGTTGAACGAATTCGGATTTGAAAAATCATTTTTACATTCACTATCCATATTCTTAAATCTTAAGTTATTGGCTATTAAGGGCGGACAAACGCGAAACAACGGCAACAGCTAGTGTGTATATAGCTAAAGAAGAGAACATAAATAGACTACTTTATAGTACTTGAGTGCAGATATCTAACAAGCAAGTAATTAAAGAATCTAATGCCTGCGCAATAAAATTCTAATTAGTTCTCGTGGCGATGCATGACAAAAGTCTTTTTAATTCTGATCGCAAACCTACACTCACGACTTAAAGTTGTCATTAATACTTGTAATGCTTAGGTTTACCATCGCATTACCAATCTGGGTTGGTCATTCTATGGAATCAGCCCTCGCGATACTATTTCCTTCACATGTCATTCTGGAAGGTTAGTGTCTAGGCTGGTCGGCGACCTTTGCCTCCTTTGCCCTCATCTATGTAAAATCCACCAGGTTATATGACAATTTTCACCTCTAGACAAAAAGTTTATTTTAAAGTTATCGCAAATGTTATTATTAAGAATTTTATTGAGCCTAACACAACTTGCTGGATATTATCATTTGTATGGCATGCATTTTATGCTTTTCGCACTTCCTTATATTCGACCAATACTCATACCGGACATCTATAGAATTGACGGTCTAACTGCTCGCGCTCTAAACAGGTATTTTTTAAGAAAAGAAAAAAGACCAAAACCAAAAAAGCACCGTAAGCGACCTTTCCTTGTTCCATACTGATCGGAACCCACCGGGACTTGTTTTATGTGGGTACTCAAATAGTGAAAAGTCATTATCGTCTCTAGCTCATCATCCTCCTGCGCTTTTCCCAATTTGAGAGAGTAAGGAGAGGAACCTAGGGTAAAGGATACCGCACTTCCTGGATGGGGAACGGGACTGAGACTGCAGTAGCTCGCAGAGGCCGGGGTCGCGTACCCGAATGTCCTGTATTTCCTGTGATTGGAAAAGCCACTAGGACAGGAACAACAGCTGGTCATCATGACCATCTCTACTTGGGCAATAAAGTAATAAAACATAGGAACGAGTGCCGGGGGCTTAGGGCGAGTGTCAATATAGAATAAGACAAGCGTGCCCTTCTATTCTAGTTATCTATTTACCAATCTTGAGTAGTTCTACGTCAGTGAATTCAAGACATGCTTCGGCGAAGTCTACGCTTTGAATTGCACTGACTAAACTATATGATAATTTTTGATAACGCTATTTACGTAATTATAAAGTTGATGCAGATTTTATAGGAACATAATATTTATATTAAACGGGCTCTCTTAATTGAGCGCGGGTGTACACTGATAACAGAATAAAAATCTCTGCTCCGAGAGCAACATACCTAATAAAAGATATTTTTAGATTTATGACAGCGTGCAATTACTGGTGTGATTGTTTGCTTTACTTCTCGCCCTTTACTTAATGAGCTTTTGTAGGACAGACTTTCGTATTTGTGGCTAGCTGCGAGTTGCAGAAATTTTCTGGAGGTAAATTAGTTATATTATATATGGGTGGTTGACCAGTAATCGCCATTGAGATACACCTTTAATGCCGCACCCGCCACTCGGCAAGTCGTAACCCTAGGCGACGCTTGCTCAAACCGAACAAAACATATACACGAACAGAGAAGCTAGCTCACCAGCGCTAGCCTAGTAGCAGCGTCAGGTAATTTAATTATGTCACCCACAAATAATATAGGGTAGAGAAAAAGGCTTTAGCTTTATAAAATATCTTATCCCGTCAAAAACATAAATGTGAAAATGGGAGCCAAGTTGAATATTAAGAATAGACGTGGTTATAGAATTGAGATCTAAATGGTTGCCAAGTTCCTGTAGATAATCCTGAAGATTTGACTTAGCTTGTTGTCGTAAAATGGTTCGATAACAGTTGTCAATTTCTAACGTACTTCGTAAAGGGGTTTTTGCCTAGAAAACCTCCCAGGTTCGACAAAGGAAGCGGCAACGCTAATTTATTTATTTTTGGAAGAACGTTGTAGAGTCACGTTTTCGACCGCTATTTCTCCGTGTGTCCCTGTGATTAGCAAACGTTATGGTGGAGAAACGGCGAGAGAGGCCAACGGTTTCGCGGATCCACCCTCCTGGATCTCCGTTGGGTCCGAACCATAACCGACAACGGATGGGAACATCGTAGTTCTTCGGGACCGCAATCAACAAAACTGAAAATGACCCAGTGGGAGAGACTCGAGTAGGATTTCTGTCTCTGGATTGGTTCGGAAGCAGTGCAGACCTCCGTCAGCCAAAGCTGTGATCCTGACCGACAACAAACAAGAACACTCTCATCGCAAGTGGTAACCTCTATAGTATAAAGTATCACCCGGATGGCACGGTGAAGACGGGAAGAGCTCTCTTACCGCCACCACCAACCAGTAAGCAGATAGAAAGGATAGCCAGGAGGTTGATGGCTTAATCGCCATGACATTATATAATTAGTTTGCCTTTTGTGACTTTCGTGCATTGCTGCTTTAAAGTCCATGGATTTCCGTGGAGGGTTCCGTAAGCAAACAAACTTGTATACGTCCATCTCGGGAATCAATTCTCAAAGACTTTTTCCCGTCTTACCCAAAAGGAGGAAGTACCCTATAAGTTTTCGATCCAAAACCTATAGGGTACTTCCGGATGACCTAGAATTGTCAATTTTGGTTAAAAGCAAGGTCTTACAGCACAAGTAAAGGGAAAATTCGGAAAAATAAAAAAGTTGAAAATTACGGTAAATTTTGGTACTTACAAGTTTTCGCGAAAATCTAAATGTGCCCATATCTTTTTATCGTGTTGACTCAGGACCTTGATTTTTATACACCTAATAGGGACTATAGACCTCAGTATCTGGTATAAATTTCAACTTGCTAGGTAGACCCGTTCCTAAGAAAATCGGTGGTGACACACGGACAGACAGACTGATGGACAAGAGAGTGATCTTGAAAAGATGATAAAACAGTCAACAAATAAAATGATAAGCATTTTTTAGGTGTTGACATGTATTGCATAAATGTAAAGCACTGCCCAATTATACAAGTTTGATAATAACTTGTTAATATTTATATCTTATTTGCAAAGCAAGACTTGTAATACTGTTATCAGGTGATAACAGTATTACAAGTCTGCAGTCAGCATACAGGTGTATGCACATGTCAGGTGTTAAATAATAGATGTGATAAAGAGCTGATAAAATTAACATGAATTGCCAAATAATTTCCTTATACTTTTTATTTTAAATAATATATAAATGTAGCAATTGAAATAAAGAGAAAATATTATAATTTTGAATAATTTGTAAATTTGTTGGTTTAATGTGTATTCAGGAAGAAACAAAGCGGAATTCATTCAACCTTAGGAGTTGGTCATCTTCAATGAATTAAGAGAAGATAGACAATTTATAGAAACAACACCATTCTAACTTTTAAACTTTCGCGTTCCATTATATAATATTATTTACGTGTTTCAGCCTGTGACCACGGCCAGTGCAACCTGGTCGAAACGTCAGGTAATTCAGAGGTATGTAATACCTTTTTGTGATCGCGTTAATACCCGTAAACATGTAAATAATATTACAACACCATTCATTTTTAACAAGAAACAGTTTTCCGTGCCATGGTTTTTTCAAATGACTAGAGTATGGAGCTCTTCACAAAGGGTATTAAAATGTTTTTTCAGGGATGCTAATACAGGTGTTGTAAGATATCATAGACTATGGGACTGATTATGATCAAGCAGGCTGCATGCTTGTTTGCCATCTTAGTGATATCACAGTTAAATAGGTGTTGAAAGCAGGCAGATATCTATCATATCTGTCTATGTTTGTGCTTCTTTATTAAATACTTATTAAATTTGAAGTCCCAGAAACAAATAAGTGTTTATTGGAAAGTCTATTTCATAATAATAAATTTTAGCTGGTGTATCTAAATAGTAGACTTGATGATTATAGTAATTGTACACAGTTTAAACAACATTTCCTTATACCATTTATGATAGTGATAACAGAACACAGATATGATGGAGTATGTTATACTAAAGATAAGAAAATTACCAAGTGCAAAAATTTACAGTTAGCAGTGATTATATATCAATTTTTTTTTTTCTTTACCATATTTTTTTTTTATTATTAATGACATACTTTATTAGAATTGGAACTGACATAATTGGTACACTAATAATAAGTCAAAATCGAAAATTATTATTTAAGGTCTAATAATAAAATCAGTGGGTATATTTACCTCTTCAAGATCCTTGTGAAACTTGATGGGACGCATCAAATAAAATTGTATAGAAAAGTAAATAAAGTTTATCACAATGAATGCACTGTTCCACAGCACAGCATCCAGGTAGCACTCGATACTCCACGCCCACATGCCACTGAAGGCGCACCCGAGCATCAGCGCCACTCGCAACCATATCAGACCACTAGGAGTGTGCGGTGCCAGGAAAGAGAGCAAGAAAAACAGATTGGCCACTTGGAAAAATATATGGTTGACCGGCCGCCACTTAGGGCAATGGTTCAAATACATGTCCCACATCGAGGGTCGCTCCTGCACTGTCACGTTCACTAAATCTTGTGTCGCACCCGACAGCCTCGTCGTCTCTACCAACCCCATCTCGTTGACAGCCGGCTCCGCCACCGGCACCGGGCTAGTGACTGCGCCGTCACTGCTGGCCGGGACGTCTGTCGTGACATTCTGCAACCCTATCATACCGATCGCTAAGGCACTGAGAAACAACATAGTCCCACCGCTCTCTCACACACACCCCGATTAAATTTGTCATCGAAACTCCACTGGCAATTGGCATTTGACTATTATAATATGCACTAAAACTGGCCTAAATAGTCTATAACATTTAAAAATATTAAAATTTAAAAAATAATTTCTATGAATTGTAAAACAAAATATACAATTGCACCGCTACACAGAAATAATAAATTATTTAACACAACTGCACTGACAGAGCTGACTTAAAATACACCAGTCACTAAAATAACTTATTCCGAATTAAATTCCTTCTTCAAGAAACGAAAATAAAACGGTAGGAAACAGTAAAGCAAACAATCGAAGCACACAAATGACAAGCAGCAGTGCGCTATTGACAGAAATCCATGCCATAGCCAACTAGAAGCTAGTGCTGAGCAATAAGTGGTGTAAAGACTCAACTTTTGACAAACCGGAAAATCGATCCCGTCGAATTATGTTGCACATCGCTTTCTTATGTTACATTCGCTCATCAACTCGTCATATGGTTCAACCCGGTTTAAACCGTAGTTTACTGCAAATTCAATGGTTCGGTTCGAAAACCGATTCGCACGACTTGTCTAACCAATTTAAACCAATTGAACTCGATTTGACAAAGTTTCAGACCGTAACATCTCTATGCTATAAATCTAATTAATGATGAAAATTTACGTACTGTAAATGTAAATTACTTGACCATACCAATACAGCAATGATGCTATCTTTTAATTTTGTTTGCCAGAAACTGAGAAAAGGCAAAAATTGTAAACAGAGTTATTCCCTAGACAAAACAATTTCGTAAAATTAATAAGTATTATTTTATCGTAATTAGACAATTTTGCAACCCGACACAAGAAATTAACGATTGCCATATATTGCAAAGAAGAACAACACTACGCTAAAGTGTACAAAGTACGTTATTGTACAAATTTAATTTTTTATGGTAATTATTATTTTCCTCATATGTAACATGATAAAAAAGCTAAAATCGTATCAATTTTACGTCTATTGTAAAACAAATAAACAAAACATATATATAAATTGCTCTACTGTTGATTATCTCTACTATAGAATTACGAATAACTGATAACGAGAAATAGAAGTAAATATTTTCTAATTGTCTTCGTAATGTTTTGTTTTTGCCAATACCACAGATTACATATGTAGTTTCTACCTAGTTTCTACGTACCATAAATTGTTGATTAATGTTGATTTCTATTTTACGAAATGTCAGCTGTTGGCTGTCTTGCCAAAAGGCGGCATGAATTTATTATCAAAGATTTTATAACCTCTATGTACATTCTTTAGTTATGTGATGTATTACTCTTATAATGTCTGTCTCGTATGAATTGTTATTACATCCTGAACTTTTAACTAATGAACAGCTTTTATATATAATTCAAGAGGTATAACAACATTACTGTTTTCAATATTTTTAAAGAACGTTTGAAAACATGATATACATAATATTTCTATTTTCAGAGACATTTGCGTATTCCAAATATAGAAAGAATGAAGAGAGACGAGATATTAGTTATATTCCATCATTATTGCGTGCCTCATGGGCAACGTAAATATAGAGAATCTGGCAGAGGTAGAGTGCTGAATAGAGCGCGCCCTACCAGCCCGGAACCGCCATCAAAACTACACACAATGGCTGGACAATGGACAAACAATAAGAACACAAATCCTCATTGTAATCGCTTAAAACCGCCTCCGGATTTATTAACAGGTCACATGAAACGGATTAAAATAGAAAATACTGCTACACCTATGAAAACTCAAACGAATGTGAATAATGTTAAGAGGAAAATGTCTATTGATGCTGTAAGTAAACTACCTACCTAGATAAAGAAACCTAATATTTCTGTTTACTATTAAGTTTGATTATAAAACACAACTACAAGATGAGCCTGCCCTGTTAACTTTTAAATGTTGCCACTATAGACATTTGGAGGTAATTAATTATTCGTTTGCATAGTAAGGTGCCAGCGTAAACATATCTCATCAAAATCTACTTTTGTAGAGATACAGTTGTTCATTTAATCAACTGCTTTGTTGAAAAAAGACTATTAATTGTTAATTTGAAATTCAAGTTTGGAAATGATAACTGCATTATTTTCATAATGATGCTTATTCTGTCTAAAGATTTGGTCATTTGTGGATGTGGTAAGCCAGCTCAGAATCTTGATTAAGAATATTGAAGACCAGAATTAACATTAGAATTAATTTTGTATAATTCAGACACAAACATGAAATGTGAATGTTGAGATTGTGAGGTGTGACTAGGACGGACAAATTGAGAAATAAATATATCAGAGTGAGCAAGAAAGTAACACCACTGGATGAAAAGTTGAGGAGCAATAGGTTATTTTGGCATGGACATGTGATGCGAAGAATGAGAAAAATATGGTAAAGAGAGTTTTGTATATGAACTTTGATGGGTATATGAGGAGAGAACGACCTAATAAAAGTTAGATAGACTGTGTGAAAGAAGATATGACTTGAAAGGAAAACAGTGAAATGACGAATGGTAGAGTATGATGGAAGAATAAAACATATTGTGCCTGGGCCTGGGCTGGTGATAATGATTATTTCAGAAACAGTAACCAAACCAATGTTTTCATTAGATATGCACCCTCTTTTGTAAACTATTAATTAAATTATTATTATTGACTGGCCTGGTGGCCTAGTGGTTGCTATGCCTACCCTGACTACTATGCCTTAGGCCGTGGGTTCGATTCCCACCCGAGTCTGGGTGTTCTTGTCCGTTGTTTGTATGTTTGTAAAGTCCCCTGCGACACAGGAGTAATTCCTAATGCGGGAGTTGTCTTTTTTAAAGAAAGAAATTATACAACTTATATAATTATTTATTGTGTAAATGTGATTGAATAATTTTTATCTATAGCTAGTCAAGTTAGATGTTTTTTTTTTATTTCAGATAGCACCAGCAACAGACAGTCCACCACCTAAAAAAGAAAAAAAACCTATAACATGGCCTTGATGTAAGATGTCAAAGTTATGTAAATTTATATAATTTTAAATATAGAGAGATAAATTTACCTGGTGACTGTAAAAGTACTGTAAATATTAGTAGGTATACTTTGCATACTATCATGTAACATATTGTGTCACCTTTATAGTGAAAAATCTTTTTTACAAGTATTTCTGTTGCATTAAAGTAAAAAAATTACTATTTATAAAAAATGTTAAATAATGTTTTGTATTTGGATTATAATGGAATTCTGATGAAATAGCAATAATAGCAAATAATAGGTAGCAATAAATTTTGAGAATGTATAATAATCTATACTAATATTAGGTTAAGTGTTCACGGGCAATTTGCCGCAACTCCACGGCGAGGCGCTTATTTTGCGTTGGTGGGAATAAAAGCTATTCGAGCCACCCTAACTCCCTGAAGAATCCCAGTAACCCCTTCACGTTACCGACGATCTCCGGATTTATTAACAGGTCACATGAAACGGATTAAAATAGAAAATACTGCTACACCTATGAAAACTCAAACGAATGTGAATAATGTTAAGAGGAAAATGTCTATTGATGCTGTAAGTAAACTACCTACCTAGATAAAGAAACCTAATATTTCTGTTTACTATTAAGTTTGATTATAAAACACAACTACAAGATGAGCCTGCCCTGTTAACTTTTAAATGTTGCCACTATAGACATTTGGAGGTAATTAATTATTCGTTTGCATAGTAAGGTGCCAGCGTAAACATATCTCATCAAAATCTACTTTTGTAGAGATACAGTTGTTCATTTAATCAACTGCTTTGTTGAAAAAAGACTATTAATTGTTAATTTGAAATTCAAGTTTGGAAATGATAACTGCATTATTTTCATAATGATGCTTATTCTGTCTAAAGATTTGGTCATTTGTGGATGTGGTAAGCCAGCTCAGAATCTTGATTAAGAATATTGAAGACCAGAATTAACATTAGAATTAATTTTGTATAATTCAGACACAAACATGAAATGTGAATGTTGAGATTGTGAGGTGTGACTAGGACGGACAAATTGAGAAATAAATATATCAGAGTGAGCAAGAAAGTAACACCACTGGATGAAAAGTTGAGGAGCAATAGGTTATTTTGGCATGGACATGTGATGCGAAGAATGAGAAAAATATGGTAAAGAGAGTTTTGTATATGAACTTTGATGGGTATATGAGGAGAGAACGACCTAATAAAAGTTAGATAGACTGTGTGAAAGAAGATATGACTTGAAAGGAAAACAGTGAAATGACGAATGGTAGAGTATGATGGAAGAATAAAACATATTGTGCCTGGGCCTGGGCTGGTGATAATGATTATTTCAGAAACAGTAACCAAACCAATGTTTTCATTAGATATGCACCCTCTTTTGTAAACTATTAATTAAATTATTATTATTGACTGGCCTGGTGGCCTAGTGGTTGCTATGCCTACCCTGACTACTATGCCTTAGGCCGTGGGTTCGATTCCCACCCGAGTCTGGGTGTTCTTGTCCGTTGTTTGTATGTTTGTAAAGTCCCCTGCGACACAGGAGTAATTCCTAATGCGGGAGTTGTCTTTTTTAAAGAAAGAAATTATACAACTTATATAATTATTTATTGTGTAAATGTGATTGAATAATTTTTATCTATAGCTAGTCAAGTTAGATGTTTTTTTTTTATTTCAGATAGCACCAGCAACAGACAGTCCACCACCTAAAAAAGAAAAAAAACCTATAACATGGCCTTGATGTAAGATGTCAAAGTTATGTAAATTTATATAATTTTAAATATAGAGAGATAAATTTACCTGGTGACTGTAAAAGTACTGTAAATATTAGTAGGTATACTTTGCATACTATCATGTAACATATTGTGTCACCTTTATAGTGAAAAATCTTTTTTACAAGTATTTCTGTTGCATTAAAGTAAAAAAATTACTATTTATAAAAAATGTTAAATAATGTTTTGTATTTGGATTATAATGGAATTCTGATGAAATAGCAATAATAGCAAATAATAGGTAGCAATAAATTTTGAGAATGTATAATAATCTATACTAATATTAGGTTAAGTGTTCACGGGCAATTTGCCGCAACTCCACGGCGAGGCGCTTATTTTGCGTTGGTGGGAATAAAAGCTATTCGAGCCACCCTAACTCCCTGAAGAATCCCAGTAACCCCTTCACGTTACCGACGATCTCGGAGAGTGACCCTGGCGAGCCAAGGTACTTAGCCCGGTATTCTGCAACCAACTGGCAGTCCAGAAGTACATGGGTTGCTGTTTCCTCTGCTACCATGCAAGCTCTGCACAGTGGGCTGTCCGTAGCTCCTATAGCAGAAAGGTGTTTGTTAAACGAGCCATGCCCGGTGATTACTCCGGTTGCCACTCGCAGCTGACGCTTGTCCAGCCCGAGTAGCGTCTTTGACAGCCGGCTGTTGACGGCGGGGAGTCCCGCCCTCGTCTGCCCGCAGGCTTTATGGCTTGCCCATATGAAATTGTTTGTGTCTCTAGTGCGCATCCTCTTACCAGTGTCAGAATTTGACAAAAGGGGAGGGGCACCATGGGTTCCGGGCCCATGACGCACATCTCCGATGCCCTCCTGGCCAACTCGTCCGCTGCATCGTTGCCTCTAGAACCGCTGCGACCCTAGACGCTGGTAGCACTCGTAGATTAGGCTCACTGATGACATTGTCGTCGAGGGCTTGCAACACTGCCATGCTGTCGGACAGTATACGTATCAATTGATCCTTTACCTTTCTTGCAATGACAGCTGCGGCAGCCATGGAGATACCCAAACATTCGGCCATACTAATATTATAAAAAGGTTAAAGTTTGTGAGTTTGGATGTTCGGGGTAATCTCTGGTACTACTGATCCGATTTTGAAAATTCTTTGTGTTGATAGCCCATTTATCAAGGAAGGCTATAGGCTATATAATTTCACGCTACGACCAATAGGAGCGGAGAATCAATGAAAAATGTTGCAAAAATGGGGAAAACTTACAAACACAAACGAAGTTGCGGAGGTCAGCTAGTCTTCTGTATATTAATATGTGAAGAGAATTCTTTGTAAGCATTTTTAAGAAAACCTTGACCTTGTTGACCTGACATGGTACGAAAATTTTCAATGGCTGGTCAGTTTCTGGAAATTGATACCTAAAAATATATGAATTAGGGTGGAATTTCAACTATCAGGCGATTTCTAGTAAATAATTTGGTACTTTCATCATATTAGTTTTGTATTGTTTTAAAAGGCAGCTGTGCAATTATATTTAGAAGCGAATGTGAGGACGTAAAAAATAAATATAGAGGAAAAAAAAATACAATATTCAATCAATTCAATGATAATAATGTTGTTAAAAAGTGATTTGTGTTTCGATGCTTCACTAAAATGCATACCTTACCCTATAAACGAATATACTAATTTAGGAGTATACAATGAAAGCAGCAGATAACGAGACGCTCCGTGCAAATTTCGATACAGTTCCGAAATCGCCGAATGCTGGTAGTTAAAGTATCGTGTGTGAGTGGTCGTTTAATTTAATAGATACTATTTTATAACTACGCCTGATGAATTATATGAGAATCACATGTTATATATAAAAACTAAAACAATTAATGAAATGAATGAAAATGTTATTGAGCATTTTAGTTTTTAGCAAGTCACAGTTTAAATTCAAGAATTTATCTTATATAATCTTAGTCAAATGAAGGTAATTATTAAATACCTATATTTCACTGTTTAATTTTTTTTTATATGAATTAATGGACAATTTATATTTGAGGTTATTAGACTTAATTTTTATATATCCTAGATAGTGTTCCTGTATATTTAATTTCAATTTAACTTGTACAGTTTACATTACGTTAGTTGTGAACTTGGTTCTTTTTATTATAATGCAATATCTTGCTATAATTTTAATAATATAATGTAAAGTATAATCTCTACGCATCATCCATGGGCCTTGGGCGTACCCAGCGGGGCCAGCGGCGGGATTACATATTTGCCGCCCAATTCGATACCCCAGGACAAGACATAAAAAATAATGAAGGCCCCAAATTTGCCGCCCCTAAAATCTGCCCTAGGTTTCAGCCTACTCAGCCTGCTGGTAAATTCGCCACTGCTCCTACCAGTGGAGGGCAGCTGCCCCGCCCCTGGCTTTCGTATGCTTACGTAGTATTAAAGTTATTAGAGTAATATTTTAGTAAAATTTTCGGTTTACCCCCCATAGACCGTCAAAAAAGTTGATGTTTTGAATGTTATGAAAAAAGGCTATAAGCTGAGTACGCCCAGGTGTATGTCGTAGTATTAATGAGTTTTCAAATTCAATACCCGAGGTGAAGTATTTTAATTACAAGAAAAATTACCTCTCCTTGCTTCTCCTCCTCTAGGATAGACTAGCAAATGATAAAAAAAGATGAAAGTGTATGGTATAAAAGTGACATTCATGGTTAATTACTGTACAGAAATATCTATGCACAATTACATGGAGATCCTGTCTCGTATGCTAGGTGAAACCTGTATCATAAGAGACAGTGCTCAGCCATCAGTTATCTATGAAGTAATGGACCAGACTGTCGGTCCTTTGTCGCGCTGTAATATCACATTTGATTACACTAATTTGTATGTCTGTGTGTGGGTGTGTGCGTGTGTGGCATGTGTTGAGCGTGTGTGTGTGGCATGTGTTGACCGTGTGTGTGTGTGCAAGTAAACATTCGGTGATTGAGTAGTCTTGTTTTGAAAACCATTCTGTAACCGTCTGCTAAGTCAATGTATGTACAATTCTTCATATATTTTTTTTTGTAGATTTATGATATTTCGCGAAAGTTCTATGCTGTATGCTCCGTTCTCTCCGTTTTGATGTCACCCCACCGTGATACAGTATCTAATGCTAGAATGACAGAGCTCGAGATAAACCATTCTTAGTGTATCAAAACTATGATTGAAATGGGAAAATTGTAAAAAATTTATTTTGTTATCGAGGACGGTGAATGATAGACTGCTACAATTGCTTGTTGTGGAAGCTGTTAAGAGTAGAATAAAGGACTCAAGAAGAGATCGATGGATTGTATGAAGAATAAAATGGTCTAAAAGAGAGTGAATATTGAGTTGAAATATCGATTTATTTATGTTCAATGATTTTTGTGTTTGTCTTCAAATTGCGTTAAGAAATAGATGCTTTGTATATCGAATAAGTCTAAGAACGTCTCTTTTGGGTATAATTTTGTGATTTGATAGTAGTTTAGTATGTAGATAAGTATTTGTAAAGATGTTAAATCGAAAACATATAAATGAAAGTGAGCGAACTCTTGAAATTATTCTTTGTGTTTTATTTTACGCGCTAGATCCATACGATACGAGTCTACCTGTGGTATTGTTTTATCGCCATCGCGATAGATAGCGATGTACTCTTTGATTAGTATAAAACATCCCAAAACCACACCCTTGCTTAAATATCCAATATGCATGGGTTCTTTAGTCGTAGGCGAAACAACAGTGGAATAAATTTTATTCATCTACGTTTGCACGGACTTAATGATAGTACAGTACTAGGTACAATTCCTGTGTCAGACAAATTTTGATTACGTTTTTCCTAATGTATGTTCAGTAGGGACAGTCTGGAGATAATATGCCCGCCTATATATCGGAACTTGTGCCATGTGTTATCGGGGTCCGAAAATATAGCTTCCGAAATTTGGGTGTACTGCACTAAACTTCTGTCTTACTAAGCCGGCGATATACAATATAGGTAGATAAGCACAGAAATATAATACGTAAAACGAAAATTAGGGATTCATTTTAATTAGCTGTGCGAAAAAGTTTACATACTCATGGTATGTAACCTTTTTCGATGTTTGGACGCGTGACGTAATTACAAAAGTAATTGGTCACTTAACACCGCATAAGTGACATGACAATAATTTGAAAAGAGAATTGTCACTTGTGTTTCCATAGCAAAATATTGGATTTCACGATTACATAAGTAATATTTATTTTATCTCTGTTTTTTACTAAAGTAGAAATACATATATATCTACAATCATGCACGAACCTACACCTAGGAATGCAAAATCTACTAAAACAAGAAGTATTTTACAACTCGACGACATTGAGGTAAAGCCAAGTGCTTTCAAAGCTGTATCAAAAACCCAATCTCACTTCTTAGTTGCCTCGGAAAAGCTAGATAGAGTGACAAGGAGGGTCATCGCCCCATACGCTCAAATCGAAAGAAAGGGTTTAAAAGAAGAGGAAGAAAAACCAGGAATTTACCTGGACATAAATAGGTTCAATGTATTTTTAGAAGATACAGTGGATTTAGATACGCTGTTGTACGAAACTGCTACAGTGTTAAAAACTGTTACTGATAGTTCTGGTAAGCGCCTGCAAAAATGTTGTATTCCATAGTTTTGTTGGTCTTCTTGTGATACTTCTTTCTATTCTTCTTTTAGGCGTTTTTGTTTATATTGTGGACAAGCTGAAGAATGAAATAGTCTTAATGCAACCGAACACAGTAAATCCAGAACGACATACTATAAATATACCAATCGGTTAGTTCTCAGTTAATCCTACATGCGATACACATAATATTATGCTTGGGTTTATTATAGTACAACGATATAGTCCCTTATTCGTCTTTTTATAATCCAGGTTGGACTCGATATCAAATTCAATTTCTTTATTTCATAAAATTGATCACAATAATGAGAGAGAAACGCTCGGATTTCTCGCTCCTTTCGCTCGGCTGACTATTCTGCTTTTTGCTAAGGGCGTTGCGAAGGTGACTCTCTCCTGTAATTAATTATAAATGACACTTTGAGTACACAGTTATAACTTTATTGTTTCACTATAACATTTTAAAGCTGAATGTTGTGGCCCAAATTCAATATCTTTATTTCATAAAATTGATCATCAATTAGTCAAAATCGTCAATTTTATAAATAATTATTATAATTAAAAATTATAGATCAGCAGATAGTCACTGCAACAATAGTTTGCTTTGTCAAATGTAAATTTATTAAAGAAAAAGAAATGGATAACATAATATCATATCTGCTTATTTCGATCTATAACCGCCCGATTCAGTAAATATTGCCAATTAGCCAGTTAAGAATTTGCTATTATTTTACCACCTGTGTCTGGATTTTACAAGCCAAAAAACAAAAGACGTTGTCGAGTTGCTAAGCCTGATTATTTATTACTCACGACGAGAACTTCAGATAAAAATATATGTTTGGAAATATGTACTACGTTGATAATCGGACACATTGTCTATTGGCAAATACAGCACTGCTTGCTACTGATGAACTCTTTACTGGAAAATCACCTCCCTGTTCTTTAATACAGATTGAATCTATGAAGTTGTCTAAAATTCGAACTCAGATTATCATCTCCAGTCTGGATGCCCAGTCCAGTGCATGGATAACTTTGCGACACAAGCTGTGGCTAAATACATTATCGTGCGCATGTCTACTTGTGTCTGCTTCTGAGAACGCAAGAACTGTGTCAAAGGAAATGATACTCTATATAGAAGTAGGTAGCTAGAAGCATAGGTCCAAAGAGTATTCTATTCTATGATTTGATGACGTTGGTAGCCTCAATCACACTCTTCTAGGTCACAAAATGAGCACGTTTGGGGTAATATTATCAAGTGGCCTAGGCCCATCTATTTATCATAATTGATTCAAATACTTTTAGAGGAAGGAAAGACAGCGGCTGGACATGTAGCGTTTACCAAGGAGTATCTGCTGTTATGTGACGTGCAACGAGATAGACGATTTGCCGAAGGTCTAAAGTGGGTAGAAGCTAAGGTAGCACTCTGCATGCCAGTAGTGAAACCTGACGGGGACTGCTACGCTGTGCTGGAACTGTTCAGGACTTACCCGAAGGTTTATGATGAAGTAAGTACAATGTGGAATGCTAATATTATATTATAATCGGCTTACCTTGGATAGATTTATTCAATAACGACTTCAATAAAATTACGATACAAAGAACTCAATTTTATTTTCTGAAGACCTTTATTTTTGTAGTTAAGTAGGTATCCTGAATTATTATTAATAACTTTAAGTACACAGCCCGCCTGAAGCAACTATTGCTACCCAAATTGGGTCTCTGGTGCCACCAACGACCAGAAGAAATGTAACGCTACACTGGTAGTTTGGCTGAATCGTATTCTTCAGTTGGACAGAGTTTCCTCTGTAAAACAGATGCAATTCGAATTAAATCTTCTGTCTTACCTCATCGTACTTCTTTCTAACCTTATTGGGAACTAACTTTTGCGCGCGCCTTTTATTTTTTTCCTCGGGAACAGTCCTTTTTTTCTAAATCAAAGGCACCCTATGTCCGTTTTAACCGACTTCAAAAAAGGAGGAGGTTCTCAATTTGACTGTTTTTTTTTATGTTTGTTACCTCAGAACTTTCGACTGGGTGAACCGATTTTGATGATTCTTTTTTTATTTGAAAGCTGGTGCTTCCCGTGTGGTCCCGTTTCAATTTGATCCAGTTCTGACAATGGCATCCATGAGAAAACCATATATAAGTCTTTTATGGAATAGTTTTTTTTTGTTGGTTGGTTTTTTTTTGAAAGAATTATTTTAATGCTAGTGCGAGAGCCATGCTTCGGCGCGTATATAGGCCGGCTCAACCGGAGTGACACCACGGCCTCACAGAAAACCGACAGTTAAGCAATGATTACATTGCTTTTCGCCGAGTGAGCGGGGTTACCGGAGGCCCAACCCTTCCCTCTTCCCCTCCTCTCCCCCTACTCCCACCATCCCCTACTCCGACATTAAAAGCCGGCAACGCACTTGTGTGCACTAATAAAAGGCACCCTATGTCCTTTTTAGTAGTCCTGGCAACATTTATGCAAAATTAGATGAAGATCGGTTGAGTAGTTGAGGGGTGAAAGCGTCACCAACAAACAATCTCACGTTCAGTTACTCACACACACTCACATAGTTTTTCACACTTTTTTTTTTAAACTTCGTGCAGTTTGCAATCCACGAGGCGGACTTAATGCCACATTGCATTATCTACCAGTCAACCTTTGGGTGATTCAGAGAGGGACATGGCAGGTGTATAAGAACTAAATTTCTTAAAGAAAGTTATAATTTACATACAAATACAATTGATTATATATAATACATACATACATAAATACTTACAGATAAATATATATACAAATAAATACTATATATAGATACAAAATATAGCTATGTTTATGAGGTTATGAGGATATTTCTGCCAACTGTTTCCTGTAAAATTCACGGACCTTAGCTTTAAACGTGTCTCTGTTGGTGGACATCCTAATCTCAGGAGGGAGCGCATTCCATAGTAAAATAGAATGGATAGCAAATGAAGAGTGAACAAGAGAAGTGTGTGCAGGGCATAGGAGTAAAAGATAATTTGTGGAGCGAAGATCTCTGTCATGGTGCGAACATAGAGGCTTACGTGGGAGAGCCATGCTTCGGCACGTATGGGCCAGCTCGACTCCGCTCGATACCACGGCCTCACAGAAAACCGGCTGTGAAACAATAATTGCATTGCTTTTCGCCGCGTGAGTGAGGTTACCGGAGGCCCTAACCCTGCCCTCTCCCCTACTCCCGTCCTTCCCCTCTCCTCCCGTCTAATCCCCCTCTCCCCCCTCTCCTCCCCTCTAATCCCCCTCTCCCGTCTTCCCGCTCTTCCCCTATTCCCACCTTAAAGGGCGGCACTTGTGACTCTTGAGTTACAGGTACCCATGGGCGGCGGTAGTCATTTACCATCAGGTGACCCGTTTGCTCGTTTGCCCCCAATACCCTGTGAGGTGAGATAACTGGGGGCTGTAGGGTTATTAAGTAGAGAATAAAGAGTAGTCAACCATGGCAAGTAATATAGGTAACCATGACAGTTGGGAACGATAAGTAGACACATGGTCGTACTTACACTCAGTTATAATATTATTAGTTAGGATAGCTGTTCCTAAAGTAAAACGCACATCTACAATTTAAGTAGGTGATACAATATTTTAGCTTTAATTCCTACCTATCTTCCAGAACGTAGTGTACACAGTGATAAGCGTGGCTTGCTGGGCGGGCGCAGCCGTTCACCAAGCACAAGCGAGAGTGACCTTACAGAAGACTTCTCATCTCAACAGCGAGCTCAGGACATTGCTGCAAAACTACTTCTGTGATTTGGCATCCATTGATACTATGCTAACTGATATGCTGGTAAGTTTCACGATTTAATAAATATATATCGGAATGAGCTGTAGGTATATCTTGTTGGTGTTGTGGCGCAAGTTTCCGCTTGTGTTTGACTGAGATTGTGAAGTCTGTATTCGATTCCCGGGCATATTGTTATTGCGGATTTCCCTTCGGCAATTCAGCATTAAGTCGAGAAATGTGTACCGAGTCGGCAATAGGCTCACTCTCTATTACATGGGATCAAAATGGAAAAAACTGGATATAATGTATCTGCCAAGCATAAATTTATATCTATAGTATAAAACGATAGAAAAATATCGTAAAAATTAATGTAACAAAACTAAAGAGCGACGACCTACGTTTGACTGATTGCGTAGGTATATTTAACTTTAAATCCTATCCTATCTCATCCTATGAGTATGACTATTGAGATGAGGAACTGTATACGAATGACATAAAAACGCAATCACGACACGCCACTGTCACAACGAACCACAGGCCCTTGTTTATTTAAATACTAGCAACCCGCCTCGGCTTCGCAGGGGTAACAGACATCGACTTAACAATCATCCTCATATTTCAACTAATTTACACCAAACCTTAACACATTATATACTTAAACTTTCCTCATGAATCGCTCTATCTATTGGTGAAAACCGCATGAAAATCCGTTCCGTACTTTTTCAGTTTATCGCGAACAGACAGACAGATGCGGCGGAGGACTTTGTTTTATAATATGTAGTGATATCATTTTAGGCTGTAGTGAAATCATTTATCGGCGCAATGAGAAGCAGTTTCTACATCATTGAAAAGGAGAACATTAGCGAGCAGATTTACGCTGACATGTGGGACGACGGTTGGGCAGGAGAGAAAACCACCATGCCGA
Organism: Euplagia quadripunctaria; assembly: GCA_963859945.1. Lineage (NCBI taxonomy): Eukaryota > Metazoa > Arthropoda > Insecta > Lepidoptera > Erebidae > Euplagia > Euplagia quadripunctaria. The sequence goes on along the minus strand of OY982569.1, from coordinate 2,174,479 downwards.
GGAAAAGGGCGAAGGTTAAGTTAGTATTCACTGTCTCCTTTTAGCGCTGTTGTGTGTGGTTAAATAAAACTCTGACTCCAAATTTTGAAGGTATTGTAGAATGTCGAACGAATGAATGTAAAAGAGATCTTTATTACAGCTTCACTGCCCTTATATAAACTCACAAAATGTTCTATGGATTGTCATAACCAATAAGATGTTTACACTTAGACGCTTAAAATTATATAATCAATACGCACACGCTAATTGCTTCGACCAATAACAAGATAGTGAAGTGTCTGCAAGTTTTCGCGGCAACTAAAGGCGCTCTGATCCTTCGCCCAATCAGAAAGCATTTCGGTCGTTTCGACAAATCAGAAAGCTTTGTAGTATTCGCAAAGCGTCCGCTTGTGTCGCTGTTGTCGCTGCATTGACTCCCGCGCTTTCCACGGCCAATGAGAAAGCAGTTCATCTTTATTACTTACCGTTATTACTTACCGGTTTATTACTTACCGTTAGTTTCAAACAAAGGCATTCGGCGATGCTATTATATATTCTTTGATCCTGTGGGTTCTGAGAACCGTGAATGGTAGCCACATCCTCAATCCTATAATAAAATATTTTTTTTATAAAAGACTTGTCAATACCTCTCAATTACGAACTTTTAAACTTTCGGGTTCCACGGTAGAGACTGTGCGATTCCCGTATAAATAATTACACCCCTCAATTAAGCTACATGGTTTGTATTAGGAATGTTCTGAAACACACGTCAATATTGTATTGGATCAAATATAGCGCTAACTCTCACTCCATTAAGTATTATGGGTTCGATCCCCACATTGGATAGTTTGGTTTAATTAATTGACTACTAGTTTAGTATTGATGTACTTACTTACTGTTAAAAAAAAATCAAAGAAATACCAACTGGACGCCTTAAAATCAATTTTTTAAAAAATCTATCGCTCAACACCAATTTTGAAATAGTCGTGTTATGAACTTTTGTTATGTTAATTCATAGCTGATTTGACATATATGGCATTGTGACCGACCTTGTCCCGCTGTAATACCTACTGTTAGTCTACATCAAGTTTTTTATATCGTCAGTTTGACCGTGGAACAGACCCCAGCCGGCTTGGTGGCTAGAACAGGGGAGTCGTTAAATGTCTATGACGCGTACAAAGACTCGAGGTTCATCAATGAGATTGACCCCACAACGGGAACTGTTGTTAGGTCATGTTTGGTGTCTCCGGTCTTGGATAAATACGGAGTTATTGGTAAGCCACCATCGTATAGTACAACTTTAATGTGCCTACGTAAGTAAGTCATACCAAAATGAAGTCTTAAGTATTTAATGGGCTGTTTGTGTTTTGATTATTAGAGCGTTTCCACATTATCCGATCCGATATCGGTACATAGGCTGCACTAAAAGTATCGGGAATGGAATATTTCCACTATTCCTATCATATTAAAATCTTTTTAATTGAAAACTCCTTGGTTTTGAAAATCGAATACCATTTATTTATTAAAAAAAAGATTCTCGGTCTTCTCACAAGGTCTTCTCAAACTTGTTTAGTCGTTGAGAAAATGGATTTGACTCGAGAAAATTCAAGGGCGATGATTTATTATGACTTTCGAAGCGGTTTAACACAAAAACGGTGTGTTGACCGAATGCTTTCTGCATTTGGTGATGAAGCTCCAAAATCACAATTTATCGCTGGTTTGCTGAATTCCAACGTGGACGTGTCAAGCTCAGTGATCCCCGTCAAGGTCGTCCAAAAACTGCAGTCACCCAAGAAAACGTTGATGCTGTGCGTAAGCTGATTGAGGAAGATCGACATGTGACATACCGCGAAATTCAGGCAAATTTAGACATTGGCATGAGTCAAATACAAATAATCTTGCATGAACAATTAGGTGTAAAAAAGTTGTTTTCCCGATGGATACCGCATTTGCTCTGTGAAGAGCAAAAAGCGGCTCGCGTTACTTGGTGCGTCAGAACTCTCGAAAGATTCCACGCAGGATCCTCAAATGCTGTATACAACATTGTATCAGGTGACGAATCCTGGATATACGCGTACAAACCCGAAACAAAAAACCAGTTACGAGTTTGGGTGTTCGAAAATGAGTTAAAGCCAACTAAAATTGTTCGTTCACAGTGTGTAGTGTCGTGGAGTGTTGCAAAAAAAATGGTGGCCACGTTTGTCTCCAAAACCGGCCATGTTGCGACTATTCGTCTTGAGGGACGAAGAACGGTTAATGCAGAATGGTATGCTAGCATTTTTTTGTCACAGGTCGTTTCCGAACTCCGTAAAGAGAACTGCAACCGCCGCATCATCCTCCATCACGACAATGCGAGTTCTCACACCGCGCACAGAACAAAGGAGTTTAGAGCAAGAAATCATAGAATTATTAGACCATCCGCCGTACAGTCCCGACCTAAGCCCTAATGATTTCCATACTTTCCCTAAAATAAAGAATAAATTGCGTGGTCAGAGATTTTTATCACCCGGAGAAGCTGTGGACGCCTACAAAACGGCCATTTTGGAGACCCCAACTTCCGAATGGAATGGTTGCTTCACTGACTGGTTCCATCGTATGGAAAAATGTGTCAAATTTCGCGGAGAATAATTCGAAAAGCAATAAATACATTTTTAAATAGTAATGTTGTGTAACTTCCTTGATTCCCGAAATTTTCAGTGTAGCCCGCGTATCGGACACCGATAGCTGATAGCCGATATCCGATAGCATGTGGTATCTTCACATATTTCCGATAAAATCGTCTCGATTCGGCCATTTTCTCTAGTTTTGTGCGGGCAGGACGTTATGGCAGATTATAATATAAAACTTTATTGACTGTATCTTAATAGATACAGTCAATAAAGTTTTATATTATAATCTTTTTTGCGTCTCAAATATAATTATTTGAGACGCAAAAAAGATCTGACTACAGACAGTATTGTAAACATCCAATTATTTTATTAATGCTTAAAAATAAGCAAATAATCAAATGTGGATATTCCTCACGAGTTTTATCCCACGAGCGTGGACTAGATACTACCAGATCAATTAATGCAATTAAGTATGTCGTATTTAAATGATGACGACGCCACACAGAGAAAATGCAGATACACGCATAGCACACATACAAACATTATCGTCTGACAGCCCACGGGCTTCCGATATATCGGTGTCGGATCCGATATCGTAGAATAATGTAGAAACGCTCTTACTCATGAAGTTCAAAAAGTTTTCTAAATATTATTAACTCTGATGGCCCGAATGTCAAACATTCAGTTGATGCAGTAGTGTTTCATAGAAAATTATAAATAATCTATATTTATAAAAAAGAATCCCTATTTCTCTTGGTCACGATGAAGGGCTAGACCGATTTCGTTAATTCTTTTTTTTTTGTGTTTGTTATTGTCAGGAGAAGGTTCTTATGAAAGAAAAACTTAAGTTGCGCGGAAAATTTAAGAAAACTTAACGACCATATTAACTTTTCTAATGTAACCTTAGCACTTTTAACATAAGTCGTTATTCGCCAACCTATGTGTTAATTAACACATGGGCTACTTTTTATACCGATATTCCCACGGCATTGAGACTTGCGCGGGTGAAACTGCGGGGCGCAGCTAGCAATAAATAAATAGATAGCCAAAGAACGAACGATAATGTAAGGATACTAGGTGGCCTATGACGGTGATATGATGGACCCTAAGCAAGAGGTTTTCTCTCATTCAGCGTAGGCACTCATTAGTCCTAAAATCATTCTCAGTAGCATGAATATCAATATCAGTTACTTTGTTTAATTGGCTCCAGGTGTCGTACAGTTGACAAATAAAATAAACGCGCAGCCGTTTAATTCTGAGGATGAGTTAATATTCTCCGTGTTCGTCAGCTACTGTTCACTCATTGTACACTTTTACAATATGGAGCAGAAGAAGATATACCACGTTCGTAATAAGTATTTATTTGTTTTTCATTAGCGGATATCATTTACGCCACCGTAAGACACCATATATTTTTTTTCACGTAGGTACATAATGGCATACAGGCATTGCGGCAAATAGGGGGGAAGTGGGAACATGGGGTGAGAATTTAAGGACCACTAGATTAATAGACAATCATATCAAAGAGGTAGAGCGTTGTTCAGCAGTGAACAGCTCATCTTAAATTAAATAATAATTCCCGTAGGTATAGTAGTCGCGAGAGTTGAATGCAGAGCTCACTCACATGACTACACTGCGGGTGTGCAAGTCTAGGTTACCAAGCGGTGAGGAGCTTTCACCCGTCACCTAAGGCCCCGAATGCATTCAACTCACGCGCAGTCTTTACTTTGGTCAGCGTTCACTAGGTCGAAACAATACATATAAAAATCAAGTGAACTAATTTTACAGCATAATCTGAACAGAGTCTTCTCTGAACTGACGAGTTTACACCTGATGCCGTGCAAACACGAATTGGAAGAACTGATGGAAACCAATGGTATTATTGTTCCACCGAGCAACTTTGACAGGTACTGTGGCATAATACATTATTATTAGTAACAGTGCTTTCTGCAAATGCTAATACAGATGTATGAATTAATGTTATCCCATCTTGTTCGGAGTTGAATATAACAGAACTGAGAACTTATTCTCAGAGGTCTAATCATCCCATGTAGCCTCTCGATACCCATGCCATCTGATTAGATTTTGGTGATAAATTAAACTTTCTTCTCTCTCTTTTTCCACACTGACACGGGTATCGGAAGAGCTACGAGGATTGGTCGAGGTCTCCGTTAACTATTTCTACTATTTTTCTCTCATCCTAATATGAGTACTGTTGGCTTGGTCCAAGATTCCCCTAGCTAAGGAGATAATATGCCATAATGAATATGCTTGGTAGATGCACTTGTATTTTAAATAGACAATAATTATAGTTTGGCAAAACAAAAAAAAACACGTTTTAATAGCGAATAGAATTTAAAAGTAAACAAAGAGTTCCATATCCACCTCCTGGCTTCATCAAAAGACCATTGTAACCAAGCCCAATCTGTTGGACTCGTCAAAACGAATCATATGAGCCCAAACTCGAGTGGTTTACTAATAGCCACTGAAGAGTTCCACTATTCACCTCCTGGCTCCATTATCAGGTCAGCTCCAAGATGCCAAATTGGATGTAGTATTGTCATCCAAACTAATACGACTATACTGAAACTGATACGACAATTACAAGTAGGTTAAACTTGACTTCAAGATTTGTTAACGCAGCTATAGTTAGTGAGTAAAAGTAAGTAAAAATTCCCTCAATCATGAGTAGGCCTGCCATCACTTAAATTGCCGACACCGGACAAGTTCTTCAAAAATCCCGGATAAATGTGTGAAATCGAGATTCTTGCCCGGACACCATAAAAAAACGCCGATTGCATTTTTTTTAAATAAATTAAACAGCTTGTTCATCTGATAATTATAAGTTGCCCCTGGCACAGAGGGTCCGGGTTCTAGCCGGACACTTTTTGAAAACCCCGCCCGGACGTTCCCCGGACGCCCTCTAAACTAGGACAAATCCGGGGAAGCCCGGACGGATGGCAGCCCTAATCATGAGCTACCATCAACTGTTTCCAAGTGTCTAAAGATAATTTAAAGTCGAGTTGTCTGGAGGAAAGTGTATCAGTTTTTTTTTTTATATGATAGCGGCCAAACGAGCAGACGGGTCACCTGATGGTGAGTGACTAACGCCGCCCATGGGCACCTGCAACTCGAGAGTCGCAAGTATGTTGCCAGCCTTTAAGGTGGGAATAGGGGTAAGGAGGGGAGAGCGGAAGGGTTGGGGGAAGAGGGGAGAGATGGGGAGAGGGAAGGGTTAGGGCCTCCGGTAACCTCACTAGCTCGGGTGAAATGCAACACGAGTGTTATTTCACTGCCGGTTTTCTGTGAGGCCGTGGTATCACTCCGGTCGAGCCGGCCCATACGTGCCGAAGTATGGCTCTCCCACGATCTAATCTGGGTAAATGTGGATTACATATAAATATTTGTTATTGTTCTGCTGTTTGGTTAGATTATAGTTCACGCAATACTAACATAGTTACATTCGCACCGTTTTTTTAAACGACTTTAAATAAAGGAGGAGGTTCTCAATTCGTCGAAATCACAGAAATCTAAATAAGGTAACTTATCGTCGGAATCTTTTTGGGGTTCCTTTCCTAAAAGGAAAAAAGGAATCCTTATAGGATCATTTTGTTGTTCGTTTGTCTGTCTGTAAAGACCCTTTTTCTCAGGAACCCGTGGACGCATCAAGTTAAAATTAATACCAAATAGTCTGCGGTCCCTTGAAGCTGTAAAACAATCAAGCTTCTAAGTCAACGCAATCAAAAGATATGGCCACTTAAGCCTTATATTTGACCAAATTTGAACATTGCGTAGGTAAATCAAAACCTATAGGGTACTTCCCATTGACCTAGAATCATGAAATTTGGTAAAAAGCAAGGTGTGGCAGCATGAGATGAGAAAAAATTCTGAAAGTTAATTTGTAGCTACATCACATAAAAAATGGTTTTTGTGATTACAAACTTATATTTTGCGGTTGGATTGTTCACTTTGTCGTACGTCGCAACCGCAAAGTTAAGTTTGTCTTTATTAAAAAAAAAGGGCAAAAGTCTTCGAAAATTGATACCCGAGATAGACGTAAAAGAAAAGGAAGGAAAAAGTTTGTACCGCGAACTGCGGTCCCTGCACCGCAGTGAAAACAAATCTTTGTAGCAGGTCGTTGGGCAACACGCGTAAACGCCATGAAAATCACGGCGCTTAGGACCTTACGCTCGCGAGAAAACTAAAACTCAAAAACGATCGAGCGCTACTTGTTAATACCGTAGGATTTGACTACAAATGATTGTTTTAGCGCTGCAGCGCTTTTTAGTTTTAATTCAAATAAAAACGGAACATGTATTTTGTTCTGAGTTCTCTAGTACATAATATCTCGATGTTCTAAGGCGCATTGAAGGCGGTGATACTTTGTTTAAAAGATAATTTTCATTCTTCCAGCTACAATTACCACATAAGTGAAGGCAATCGGGAAGACATGCCGGCCTTGGTCTGTTACATGTTCGGTGAAACCTTTGGGGACCTGGGCTTACACCGGAACATTATATCGGACTATGTACTCACCATATTGAGATGTTACCGGGATAATCCCTACCACAACTCGGAGCATGCTTTCTGCTTCACCCACACAATGTTCCTGATACTTGTCAATAATCGAGGGTATTTTGATCCTAATGAGGTATGGAATTTAATCAATCCAATTGTAGAAATAGTTGCGTCGACGATTAACCATTTTAACGCAAAAAGACGGGTGTTGTAAGTTTGACGTGTCTGTCTGTGGCATCGTAGCTCCCAAATGGATGAAAGGATTTGAGTGCGGTTTTTTTGTTTGAAAGGCGATTTGATCGAGAGTGTTCTTAAATATAATTCAAGAAAATCTATTCAGTCGTTCGAAGATTATCAGCTCTTTTGTAATCATTAAAGGGATTATCGAGTCAGGTTATTTAATTTTTTTTTCATTGTATACGGGGCAAACGAGCAGACGGGTCACCTGATGGTAAATGACTTCCGCCGCCCGTGGGCACCTGCAACTCAAGAGTCACAAGTGCGTTGTCGACCTTTAAGGGAAGGGTGGAAGAGGGGGAGAGGGGCGGAAGAGGGAGAGAGGGGGGAGAAGGGTGGAAGAGGGAGAGGGGGGGGGAAGCGTTAGAGCCTCCGATAACCTCATTCACTCGGCGAAAAGCTAAGCAAGGATTACTTCACTGACTGTTTTCTGTGAGGCCGTGGTATCACTCCAGTCGAGCCGGCCCATACGTGCCGAAGCACGGCTTTCCCACGATACCTATTTATGTAGTATTTATAATTATTTTTTTAATAAGTACATATATGTATTTGACGTATATTTCGGAGATGCCTACCGCACGGTGCACGTTTGATCCCATCGATATTCGTGTAAACCTCATATAATTGTCCCAAGTCTGGGTTGTGTCCGCTGTTTCAATGTTTGTAAACCTCCCGCAACACAGGAATCATGCATAATTCGGGCGTTGTATTTAAAAAAAAATGAGGCACTAGGTCGGTGTAAGGCGCCTGACCTGCCACGACCAGCGGCAGGTCGCATTTTAATAAAGGATAACTCTTCTCAGTTGACGCTTGCGGTTGGCACTGAAAATCAGTACTGGGATGTTTTATAACATCTCAGTGTATGCTGAGTGTCAACCCGAAATTGCAAAGCAGTAGCGTAGGTACTAGGACTGATAATTTCCTTAAAATTATTCTTGTATAAAAAAATAAATATAAGAAATGACCATATGTTGCCACGTCAAGACTGACACGTCACCTACATACATCACATCTAGTCTACATGACATAAATGACATATTGTAATATTGTAAAATCATAGATCCATAGACTAAAAATGTGATGTTTGTGAAGTAGGTGAATAATATTATCAATGTGTTTTTAAATATAGACTTAGGTAACATAGAAAAAAAAAATGTATGCTGATGTTTTTACAGTAAATTATATTTTCTTTCTTCTTTCTTCTCAAACTAGTCAGGCCTTATTTAAATACAAATGTAAGTACAACTGTAAAATCTTTAATAAATATTTATTACTTAATTAAAAAAAGGGTCTGTAGAAGTTTTGTATTAGGAAAAAATTGTATATAAGTACTAGCCGTCCCCGCAGTTTCACCTGCGTTTATGGTCACTGCTCAGCTCCTATTGGCCTTCCTCGATAAATGGGCTATCTAACACTGAAAAAAATTTTCAAATCGGACCAGTAGTTCCTGAGATTAGTACGTTCAAGCGAACAAACAAACTCTTCAGCTTTAAATATTAGTATAGATTATAATAATATACCTACGTCTTCACGTGATTTTCGGGCGCTCAGCATTGCTATGTTACTTAGCGATATTCTCAGGGTGAATAAAATTTCATTGACGAATTTATCTAAATGAAGCGTATTTATGAACCTAAATACCTCCATGCAAGGCATAAAATGGAGGACCTGAAACGAGTTAAGGGACTATAATAACCAATTGTTTTCCTTACAGTCCATAGCTCTTATGCTGGCCGGTTTGTGTCACGATGTAGACCACCCGGGATTTAATAACAACTTCTTGGCCCTCTGCAAGCATCCGCTGGCCAAGATGTACCGGAGCTCCACGCTCGAATATCATCACTACTTCCTCGCCAAGAAACTAATAGAGGTTGGTCTCCAACTGATCTTGTAGATGCAGTCATGGAAACCTGTTTCAGTTTGCAGGACTTCGACGCCTTCAAATGTATCATATTTGACACTAGCAGTTCCCGCACGGCTTCGCTCGCGTGTACTTATTTGTATATTTTTCGCGGACCCCTAATTCTTTTTCCAAAATAAAAAGTAGCCTAAGTTAATCCTTATAACACCAGCTACCTGCCTGTGAAAGTCCCGTGTCAATCGGTCCACCCGTTCCGGAGATTAGCCGAAACAAACAGACAGACAGACAAAAATGGAAAAAACTAATTTTTACTTATAGGTATCGTGCAAACAACTGTATTATGAGCTTAAAAAAACCTATTATTTTGACATTACAAACGGACACTTCAATTTTACTTATTTGGATTGATTCTAAAATCTGCTATCTGGTTCTTTTTTTGAGAAAAGCCGCTTGGTTTGAACTAAAGATAGTTTGAACTTGTGTAACCAAGATATATATTTGAGAGTTTATAGTTGAATTCGCGATTGTCTGTTCTCCTTAAAGTTGCAGGAATACACATTAAGGATGCTTATAACGGCATTTTTCCATTTTGGCCCTTACCTCGCCGAGGCGTCAAGAACGCAGTTACTGTTAAAGCGCAATCATACGGGAGGGAGGGTTTGCTCATTGCGCTGAGTATCCACTTATCCGTTGCCAATCTTACCCGGGACCCTCGTGAGAACCACATTGGTGACCCGATAAAAATCTCAACATGACATAAGTCGCACTAAACTGCTTAAGTGCCAATTGGTACGTAGGTAGTGGGATCTGTAAGCACTGTGATGTAGCCTGCTTATTTTTTAATTTTTGAAAATAACCAAACCCAGTCCAAACAAGTCTCTACTTTATTATCTTTCTCATATGCGTGACAGAGGTGTGACTACTTATTCCAGGATAAAAACATATTAAGCAATTTGCCAGCAAACGACCAGGTTCGGATTATGGAGGAGATCAAATACAACATACTTTGCACAGATCTGGCAGTTTACTTTCAAATCCGCGCTCAGCTCACGCCTCTTCTGGCCGATAATCTTTTTGACTGGGAGGATAAGACACATCGGAAGATGCTCAAGGTTATTTTATCCACTAGACTTTTTACGCTTTACAAAACGATTCACCAGTAAGCGAGTTAGTTAAAACTTTTCCGTCAATCCTCATTGTCGTAGCCTCTTCCCATTTGGCACTCCACCCGAAGCATGCTATAGTTTCTATAGTTAATAGACTTATCTGCTTGAAGAAAAGTGATACCGATTTTACAAAACATTCTTCTTAACGATCCTTAACCTAGACTTGAACACTATATAGTCAAGGCGATGGCAACACAAGATTTTTTTTTATAGTATAGGGGGCAAACGAGCAGACGAGTCACCTGATGGTAAGTGACTACCGCCGTCCATGGGCACATGCAACTCAAGAGTCACAAGTGCGTTGCCGGTATTTAAGGTGGCAGTAGGGGAAGAGGGGGAGAGGGGGGGAGGGAAGGGTTAAGGTCTCGGGTAACCTCACTCACTCGGCGAAAAGCAATGCAAACATTGCTTCACTGCCGATTTTCTGTGAGGCCGTGGTATCACTCCGGTTGAGCCGGCCCATACGTGCCGAAGCATGGCTCTCCCACGATATTGGCGATACGATTATTGGCTATTTTCCTATTTGTTAAATGGGAAGTATCTAAATCTAACAAGTGGTATCTATATATCAACGCCTAGTATGGTATTTTTTTTAGGGTATATTGATGACAACGAGTGATTTGTCCGGGTGTTGCAAGCCATTCGGTGTTTCAAAAGCAATAGCTGAATCTGTATATGAAGAATTCTACGATCAGGTAAGTTCTTGTATCATTAAAAGAACGTATTCTAAATATTGACGATAGTCAGTATCAAATTAAAGGAATCTTTTGACGTGACAACGTCTTATAAATTGGTTTGCCGGGTGACACTTCAAGAAACTGCGTTACGCTCCGCTCACGTTATGCGCTCACAATGAGAGCGAGTGAGAGGCACGCGTTTTAAATATAATTCTTTGTATAAATAAATGTTTTAAATTGTTACTATTATTTCATCCTTCTTCCTACTATACGAATGAATATTCACATTAAAATTATTTTACCACTCAGTCGTTGTCACGTAAAACTTTCGCCCGTATACCGACTTTACAGGCAACCAATTTTTTACTTTAACAATGATATATTTGACGAAAAAAGTTATTTAGCATTGTGAGTTTGAATAGATTTAGCAATCGTTAAATTTGAAGTTCATGGTATTAATGGAATAACCCACATACACGTAGCATAGTTCTTACCTGAAACGTAACAAACAGAGCGATGACGACAGTGTTATACGTTTGTCATAGGTTTGTAAACAAAGTTATGTTCGGGTACAAAATGATATACCTATCCGTTGCATATCCCATATTTTGGAATTTGTGCGAATGTTTTTTTTTGTTTTTTAATTACGTTACGTCTTTATCGTGTATGGAAAGGGGTCTCAGGGTGGCTGCTAATCTTCTAAATCTAACAAATGGACATCGCCGACATTTGAGATTAAACCCCTGTCAAATATTAAATTATGTATTATCAAAGTTTCACGTTCATCCCTTCCACTAAAAATCAATTACTTTTTGCTTAGTGATTTTATGTAATACTAGCAACCCGCCCCGGCTTCGCACGGGTACAAATTATGTACCTAAACCTTCCTCATGAATCATTCTATCTATTAGTGAAAACCGCATGAAAATCCTTTCAGTAGTTATTCAGTTTATCGCGAACAGACAGGCAGACAGACGCGGCGGGGGACTTTGTTTTGTAATATGTAGTGATAAGTACATTCAAAATTTTATTTTGACTTGTTTTAATTTGAATTTCATTATTGGATGTCTTAAATGCCTAATATGTGTTTTTTACTGTTATTTCACCCTACAACTTTTACAGTTAGAAATCAGTCAAAACCACATTTAAAATTATTGCATTTTCTTTTCTATACACCTGATAACCTGCAAAATTTCATGTCATCGCACTATGTTTTATAGACCCCGATTTTATGTCACGTCCTTTTTTTTTTTTAATCCTATTGTTTTTATCATTAGGAACATTAAAGTAAAACTCCCGCGTCGATACGGCTTCTAATTTTTTTTAAATAATGTCAAAGTGTACGTATATCCGGGTCCCGAAATTACAAAAAAACAATTTGTAATAAAAACTAGACTATTTTATTAAAGTTTGATGGTTCTATTTAAATCTACATATTATACCAAATCTGCCTATAATTTTCCACAGATTTACTGTGATAATTAAAAGAGATATTAATATTTTTCTCACTTTTAGATTTTATTTTTTTATTCCGCCATAATGGGGTATTAGCAAGAGATATATATATTAAACGATAGCTTAAATGTTCTTTTACCACCAGTATTAAAACCACATGCTAATTCCGCGTTATTCAAAAGTTATAAATAATTTAGCTTTTTTTTCAGGGTTGTCACTGCCAAAATATAAAACTAATTTTTAGTATCTGGAAGTGCGGATATACAAGATGCTAGAATTTATTCTGATTTTGGTATATGATAAGGAAGGAAATGTGGTTTACAGGTTTACTTTAGATTTCGATTTATAAAACTAAGTTTTCATGATCATCAATGGCTGGGATGGAATAATCAACAGATTTTAACAAGCCTACTGCTACTGTTGGTAGTGGTTTTTTTTAATTATTTTTTTTTGCGTGGAATTCATAATCTGTAATTATAGGATCTGAGGAGACAAGTGCTCTATGGAATAAATCCAAAGTCCAAAAACCAAAGACCAACTGCACCAAAACAATTCAATTTCATTTTACTATCTATAAGTACTTTCTCTAATTTAGGATGATAATTTTGACAGCTCACGGTAGGGATGAGGGTAGTGTATCATCGTTAATAAACCTATTCGATTTTTGATTGTTATTATCCTTATTTATTACCTTGGAATCGATAGTTGCATGATTATGCTGTATGGTCGATTATAAATTTATAATACAAAACGAACAGTCTTTTCTATTTAATAAAAAAATAGTAATATCACTATAAACGCTCACAGAAATAAAATAAAACGAGAAATAAGAATTTTCTTCAGTCATCCGCAGTTACATTTTCACAGGCATTTTGCAATAAAATCGGTATTTTCTTAGTCGTAAATGGTGGAGATATGTTATGTTTGGCTACATGGCCTAAAAAATAATAATAAAACTGAAGAAACTATTTAATAAACGTAGGTAGTTGGTAAAATTATAAAAAAAAAAAAACAAACTTTTGACATGAGCCCAAATCCGTTTGATTGATCCGGCAGTGTAATGACAATGATACTGTAACATTTTAAAGATTACACCTACGTATGTTTTACATAAATTGTTTTACGAAATTGAATACTCACTATCAATACGATGATTTTCGATGGTCTGGTTGTTCGTTCCGCGTGGCACTAAGTGGGCGGTACCCATCAATGAAGTATGACATTATCTGTTGTAAATTTTTATAATTTTACCGAAAACAAATACAAAACTTCATAGGCGTGAGCTGTCAAAATTATCATCCTAAATTAGACAAAGTATAATAAGAAGACAAATTACATGCTTATAAAGTGCATGTTAATTTAATACATAAGGCATAACGATGTTCCGAGAATAGCCGTAGATCACGGTTATGCCACAATATTCTGTGACTTATTTACACAACAATACATTTAATAATAATATCATACACGATAAAGTTGCAGTAAATAACTCTCGGGCAATACGATCAGGTCAAGACGCTTCTACATATACATACTTCGTTTGTCAAATTATAATACCTAAGTGTTTGGCTCATTTCATTATATGCAATTATTGAGAGAATGCATGCAAAGCAGCGAGTAAAAGCTAGTTATATATATATATTTGGAATATGCTAATTAAGCGCCTTCATTCGATATCCAACATGGCATCGATAAAAAAAAATTAAATTCAGGACTTCATATCCTCTAGAGGGGGCCATATTCAGTTTAGTGTGATGTCACAAAGCCAAAATCAACGAATATACAAGACTCTTCTAACGATACCTCATTTGTCAAATTATAATAAGTAGTTTAGAAATTATGTTGGAATGGACGATATGTTCATCATAAATACATGCATACGTACATACATACATACATACGTACATACATACATACATACACACACACAGGCAAAAATAATCCTCCTTATGGTTTCACCGCAGTCGGGTAAAAATACCTTAAAATTTCTATACCGGATATTAGATATTATTAAGTACGGGAAGTGACAACCCTAGCTGCTGAAAATCCGGATAAAACTTTAATAATTTGTAACTTCTGAATAACGCAACATTAGCTTGTGATTTTAATATTCGTGATAAAAGACAGTTTAAGCTATCGTTTAATATATATATCGTTTGCTAATACGCCGTTATAGTGGAATAAAAAAATGAAATCCTAAAATGAGAAAAATATTTATATCTCTGCTACTAATAACAGTAAATCCGTGAAAATTTTAAGAAAGATGTGGTATAATATGTGGATTTATTCAATACAATCAAAATGAAATAAAATCATCAAGTTTGCATTTAAACTTTTTTTTTTGTTATTTCTTGATCCGGAAAAACAAACTTTGATAGTTAAAAAAAAAAAATCTAGAAGCCGTATCGTTCCGAGAGTTTTACTCTGATGTTTCTAATGATAATAACTATAGTATTTAAGAAAAAAAAAGGACATTACACAAAATCGGGGTCTATAAAACATAGTGCATCGGTTGAGTAGTTAAGGCGTGAGAGCAAACAAACACACTTACATTCGCCTGTATAGTTTTAGTTAGGATTCTTCTTAATGTAAAAAATAAAAATAAAGTTGAAATTTCCTTAATAAGTATAATAGTAATTTAGTTAAGTACCTACATTCTAACCTATATATATAAAAATGTAATGTAATGATTTCGCTAATTCTTTTTTTTTTGTGTTTGGTATTGTCAGGAGAAGGTTCTTATGAAAGAAAAAATTAGGAAAGTTGCACGGAAAATAAGAATATTAAAAGAAACTTAACGAGGGAAACCGCGGAGCGCAGCTAGTACTTAATAATTTATTTTTAAATAAAAAAAATCTTGGATTTTGCTAATTTAAATTCAAAGTTGGGTTAAATTACTATTGAAATACATATGCTCTTTATCTCCTCCAGGGTGACAGGGAACGTGCCATGGGCTACACTCCCCTTAGCATGATGGACCGTCGTCGTAGCATTAATCAGCCGGCGGAACAGATACAGTTCCTGTCAGTCGTGGTACTGCCGTGTCTGTTGCTGCTTCAGACCATCTTCCCGAATACCAATGTCCTTACTGATAACTGCAGGTAAGTTGGTCGTTTGTTTTTGTGATTATATGTGCTACTGTTTTATATAACCTTCTCCAATAGACTTCTACCTGTAAATGTGACGCCTGCACCCAGTAGCTCTCTGGAACTTCGACCAGGTCACCCAACAAAACATATCTTGGCATTACTTTTTAATTAAAAGATTAATATGTTTTAATGGGCTTTTGCGTTGTTTAAACTAAGACAGTTGATACTGTTCTGTTATATTTTCACTTATAATTTTTGTACCTATCTAAAAAGTTAACGAAATTATTAATCAATGGTTATTGAAAAAACAGCTCTGCTTTCAGCCGTTTATAGAGAGATATAAAACGCATTTAAGCGTGTTAATGAAAGTGTAGCCAGCTACACGGTACACGGTGAGGTTGGTGAGGTCGACTAATCGCGCCAAAATTCAATGGGCTGCTGGCGTGTCGGCCGCGCCGCAGATAAGATAATAGTTACTTCGTAAACGGCGCGGCGCCGCCAATCAAAATCATTTATCACTACATATATTATTATAAACTAAAGTCTGTCTGTTCGCGATAAACTGAAAAACTACTGAACGGCTTTTGGACAGAGTGATTCATGAAATCATGAGGAAGGTTTAGATGTATAATTTGTTAATATTTTATGTAAATTGATTGAAATATGTTGATGATTGTTGAAGATGCTTATCGTGGGAGAGCCATGCTTCGGCTCGTATGGGCCGGCTCGACCAGTGTGATACCACGGCCTCGCAGAAAACCGGCAGTGAAGCAACGTTGCATTGCTTTTCGCCGAGTGAGTGAGGTTACCGGAGGCCCTAACACTTCCATCTTCCACTCCTTACCTCTCCCCCTACCTTAAAGGCCGGCAACGCACTTGTGACTCTTGCCCCCTATACCATAAAAAAAAACCCACCCCGGCTTGCACAGGTAGCAGGATACATCTTTCTTTCTTTTATGGTATAGGGGGCAAACGAACAGAAGTCATCTGATGGTAAATGACTAACGCTGCCCATGGGCAACTACAACTCAAAAGTCACAAGTGCGTTGCCGGTCTTTAAGGTCGGGTTAGGGGAAGGGTGGTAGAGGGGGAGCGGGGGGAGGGAAGGGTTTGGGCCTCCGGTAACCTCACTCACTTGGTGAAAAGCAAATTGCTTCACTGCCGGTTTTCTGTGAGGTCTTGGTATCACACCGGTCGAGTCGGCCCATACGTACCGAAGTATGGCTCTCCCGCGTATTCTAGTTTCAATTAACCAGAATATGTATTTTTGAATTGTCAGAAGTAGGAGCCAGTTAGAATAAGTTAGTCGTGAAGCTGTTCTAAACTCCAAGGGCACTCTTTTTGTCGTTAAATTAATACACAATGAGTTATGACTGCCTGCCATATGTTGTACGCTGTTTTAATTTCAGAAAAACCCAAGAATCTTGGCATGAAGAAATAGAAATTAGGGGACAGAAGCTGTGGCGCCAAGAGCAATCACTGCCGAATTCAAAAAGACACATGGTGTTAGAACGCGACGATGAGAAATCATGAACAACCAATTTAAATTATTTATGGTTTTCAAAAACAATGTTAAATTTAATACCCGCCACTTGGCCTTTTTGTAAGCGATTCAAAATGGCGTCCGGTAAACTTCAGCCAATTTTCGGTAACTCGACGAATTTTAATAATTGGTAAACTGAAGTTCATACATCTGCGAACAATTTACAAAACCGACACATACTTACATTCTGTAGAAACTTGCATAGAAAAATAAATTGCGACGTTATACTTCGTTATTGTGAAATAATTTAGTTAGAATGTTTGATTTATCTCGTACTATTAAAAATAATAACCGAATATAATTTTTAGATCTTATAGTTACACTCAATACTATGAGGATTGTGTAAAAAATTATTTTAACTACCCTTGCGGTGGTAAATTAATTCTACAATATACGTTTAAATATTCCCGTTGATTATTTGCATATTATATAATAAAATCTCAGATCATAGAAACAAACTGTCTCTATGATCAAGATTATAATATATGCTGTCAAAGTACAGAGCAAAAAAGAATACCATTTAGTTTACTGTGCGCACTAAAGGGTTTAATGACGTTTCTCTACTGACATTATGATCCTGGACATTGACAAGCTGTCAATGTCAAGGAGTCCATTGTCGCTAGTTAGACTTACTTTTAGTATTCTAAAAAAATCAAACATGTAAATTAATCAATACATTATGAACACTTTTTTGTACCTAATTACCTACAGTTTTCTTCTATTTTTAATATTTTCTGCTTCAGAAGGTGGCAATGTATTTGTAACTAGAATCTAGTCGCTAAACATGACTGTTATATTAAAATATTACTCCTAAAATCAGTGTTTTCATTTTCTTTTATTTTTAGCCGACTTTAAAAAGGAGTAGGTTTTCGTTCGTCGTTTTTAAATGTAGGTACCTACACCGTTATTACACTAAAGAGAGCGGTCTTACGTGATGCTTTTGGTTTGAATCTACATAGTGTAGCGAGGTGGTTGGTGATACACAATGGCACTCCAAAATCTTTATATAGGTATATATTTCTTCTGTATGTGTGTGTCACTGAACTCCTAAACAGATGGACCGATTTTAATGAAATTTTTTGTCTTCAGATGGATTTGAGAAAGGTTTAGATCTACAATTGGACCCGATAGATGGCGCTGCGATAGGATTACAGGAAAAATATTTTTTTACGTTCCGGCAGGACAACGTTTACCATAGCGCTTTTGACATACATGTCAGTCGTTTGACAGAATGCGCGGTGCAAATATCATTTAAAACAGATAGCATCGGACGGATCTATGTTTTGGGAATAATTTTTTTTATTAATTATCGATTCAATATTCATAGTTAAGACACGACAACGTCTGTCGGGTCAGCTAGTATATATATATAAGTATATAATATATATATATTTTGTTTACTGGTTTGTTGTTTACTGTGCATAGTTGGCATTATGCGACACTGGACTTACAGGAATAGACTTAGGTAATTGGGCATCGATCTAGCATAACATTCTAGGACACACTCGATATTGGCAGCCAAAGCGCCCAGTGCATACGTAAACGCTTGGCAAAAATATTTAAAACCTTGTACGAAACTGTACTGAAAGTCGATATAAAATGGATCCTATTTCCCTCCTCCCATTCTCGTGGAAAAAACACGAAATTTTAATTTAATGATATCCTGCCAAAACGATACACATTAATCTAGGCATTTGGTTCTGACCGTTAAGGTAACTAAAATTACGTAAAAAAATTGCTTCTTAACGAGAAACCAATTAGACTGGCCTGTTGGCCTAGTGGGTCGATTCCCACCCGAGTCTGGGTGTTCTTTGTGTCCGTTATTTGTATGTTTGTAAAGTTCCCCGCGACACAGGAGTCATTCCTAATGCGGGAGTTGTGTTCGTTTGCGTCCTAGAAAAGTTCAGAATAATAAACAAATTCCCGTATAATTCACCACAAGGGTACATTTTGATTTATAAACTTGTTTTAATCTTGAATAACTCGTTATATTAATACGTAAAGAGAATTCTTTGTTCCCCTTTTTAAGAAAATTTCGCGAACGTAACGTGAATTTTGGAATATTTACAGAAAGCTAAAATTTCTAAACAACCTCTTACAACTTTACAGATTACGTGAAAACGGCTTAATGAAATTACACACGTCGAGTATATGTGATTATTTTCGCTTCACTTGTAACTTAACTAGCCAACTACCTATGTAAACAAATAATAGCCTTGAATAGGCTATGTAACATCACGCTATGACCCTTAGAAGCGGGGCATGGAGGTGAAACTGCCGGGAAAGGCTAGTATAAAATACGAAGACGTGTTGGCAACTCAACGAACTATCTTCGCGAACAGCGCGCCCTCTGAACGGGATGAGTTATCTCTAAAAGGTGCCGAGGGCATCGAGATATTATGTACTAGAGAAGCCACTCAGAACAAAATACATGCTCCGTTTTTTATTTGTATTAAAACTAAAAAGCGCTGCAGCGCTAAAACAATAATTTGTAGTCAAATCCTACAGTATTAACAAGAAGCGCGCGATCGTTTTTGAGTTGTAGTTTTCTCGCGAGCGTAAGGTCTTAAGCGCCGTGATTTTCACCCTTTATCCTACGCGTGTTGCCCAACGAACTGCTACAAAGATTTATTTTCACTCTGGTGCAGTGACCGCAGTTCGCGTTACAAACTCTTTCTTCGCGGTGTCTAGTCTATACACTAGTAATAATAACTCAGTGGCCGAGGGTGAAAATAAAATACATAATGACACAATAGCAAATTTATTTAACCTAATACGGTAGACATAATACAATGTATTCCAAATGTATTCGGTGTACAACGAACAAATACATGTAAATTATACTTCTGTGTAACTAAACAGTCGATTATATCTAGTGATGGACACTCTTTATAGCTAGTGAAATAAAGCTATTTTTTTTTGTTTATTTTTGTACACCAAAGGCTCTTCAGTGTAAAAACACTTTTTATCATATCTATAAATAATATTGCCAATCTCCAGTTCACCCCTGTAAATAAAGAAACATTGTTTTAACTAGTAACTAATTTACAATCTATATTATTCAGATTAACTTTCGCTCTTTTAACTTACGGTGCAATTCAATTTTATACAATTTTTTACCGTTTCAACACATTTTTACATCTATACCCATAGAAGTACCACACAATAAATACAAACAATTTCCTTAAAGAAATTATAAAAATGATTAAGACATTAAAATAATGAGATTTATAATGCATTACATGTCGAAATATAAATGGCAAACCACACAACTGAGTGCCGACACAATACATGATTTAATGAATAATTTCAACAATTCCTATAATATTGCTTAAGCTTTTAAACAATAACTCATTTTTGTTTTCAATACAGTTTTTTAATCTGTGAAAACATTATGCACCTAGTACTTTCGCCTTTCCCTTTAAAAAAAAAACGATAAGAACATTGTTTTAAAAAATATATAATCTGTGGAATGCTGTGCTGTTTGAATCTGTTGTCTCAGTTTGCATTATTTTTTTATTTATCACTGAAGATTATTGCAAATTGTGATTTCGAATAAAAACTATAAGGGTCATTGATATTTATTATTCTCACAACTGCAATAACATTCGGGGGCAGAACTTTAAAACGAATCGCTTGTTACTAGTGATGAAACTGGCCTATCGACAAATCCAATATCTCATATTGTCAACTTTGGAACACATACACATTGCAACACACAAACCGTCTGGCATTACATAATTCGATACACTTATATCCTTCTAAATTATTCTGATATATCGTCACATAACTTTACATCCGATGAAGATTCTTTATAAGATTTAGGATTGGCACTATGGTTTGTGACGAAATGAACGTAAGAAAAAGATTTTAGTGTTGCAAATTATGAAGACATGAAAGATTATTTGTAAGTCGGCTCACCACACAAGGTCAGTGTGTCTGTGAATTAGTAATCACACGTAATACACTTCACGACCACAAACAACTCGTGTTTTTTTAAAGAAAATTAATGAACCTCCTTTCAAAAGTAGGTTTACATAGGCCAATACACTGTCACACAAGGATGTTAGTTTTAAAGTTCGAAGCTCGCATCTCGTTTGTGTATTGTCTATTATGTGTTTCGAATTTTCCCGGGAACGTAGTTCTTGTCTATGGTCGGCTCTTGGAGGAACATGTGAAGGCACCGCTCGTTTTGCGCCAGGGGGTGGCCAGCTATCTTGTTGATGAATACTTCAAGACCTGCAAGAGATACGATACGTTACTTTTGTAGACAATAAGGGAACGTACCCATACTACGTGACCCGTTCTGAGGGGGTCTTCAAAATGCCACGCTTGGTCACAGGGGCGGGGGATAGGGGTCTTTAGGTTCTTTCTTAGGTTTTCGTCACGTAGTCAATATCCTCTAGGGAAATCTCGTGCTTTTTCGAGCTACACAGGTGGCAACAAGGAAGCGTTTGGCGCTTTTTAACTTTCTGTCGGCAAAAAATTATTTAAAACTAAATTTATAAATTACTACGTGAAGACCCCCCTGTCTTGGCATATACTACGGGTGGTCACCGAGGTGGGGGGGTATAAAAATTATAAAAAATGGGTCACGTAGTATGGGTACGTTCCCTAAGGCACAGATGAGATATTTTATCAATAAATTTTGCATACACATTGTCAAGTCATTAGTCAAAAGGCTCTCACTTCTTGGTAATAGCCAATTCGAGTTACAGGCATGCGACCGTAACCTTCTCGAGTGTAAGCTAGCACTCCCTAATCCATCCGTATGTATCCTACCCAGTGGCGTAACAATAGGGTGGCAGAGCGGACAAAATGCCACGGGCCCCCGCACGGGGGGCCCCGGGTACCAAAGGCCCTGAACACAGGAGGCCCAATTACAAAATGTATTAATGAATTAGCCACGGGCCTACCTTTCCCTTTTAATATATTCCCAATTTGCTCATCTGTTATTCTCAGTGCTCGGTTGGCGGTCATAGGTTTGCCCTCTATTACGTGAGTGTTACGAAATTACTGTTGGCAATATATGGGTATTTAATCACCTCTACGTTCCCCTTAGGGGACAGGCGTGTGAGTGTATGTATGTACATTGTCAGGAAACAGTAAAGGAGATAGGGTGTCTTTCATGCAGAAAAAAAGTACTTCATTAACGCTAGCGAAACCGCGGAGAAAAGCTACCACTTATTTCAAGAGAAGAATGAGAATACTCTGTGAAAATTTTATAAGCAATTAATTAACAGACATAACGTACAAATAAACTCGGTACTAATATCTGTTAATCGCACTAGTAATTTTATATAGTACTAGCTGCGCCCCGCGGTTTCACCCTCGTAAGTCTCTCGTTAAGTTTTCTTAAATATTGTAATTTTCCGCGCAACTTTCTTAATTTTTTTCTTTCATGAGTACCTTCTTCTGACAATAACAAACACCAAAAAAAGGAGCAAAATCGGTCCAGCCGTTCACGCGTGATGCCGTGACCAAGGGAAATAGGGATTAATTTTTATATAATTATATAGATAGTATGTGGGGTCGACATAAGATTGCCACCTTTTTTGAAAAATAAAGTACTTTAGGAAAATTCAGGAAAAAAATTGTACACTTAATCGTGACTATATTGTTTTTTTTCTTTGTATATTTTTATCTTGGCTAGAGAATTTTTCCTTTCTCCTGGATGAATGTGGTACCTCCTTGATATGGATCACCATACCATTAAGTATGTACTTACAAAATTTCACGATGATTGGATGAGTAGTTAAGGCGTACGTTTTCACGCCTTCACTACTCAAACAAACTCACATTCGCATTTATAATATTAATTACGATTAAGCGCCGTGAATGCGTTTCATTTTGAAATCATAAATGCTGTAACTTGGGTGTATTCCAGTTACGGTTAATATATAAAATAGAGTATCTTTTATATATTATTGTTCCATAATATAATGTGTAGTACAATTGATTAAAATATAGTACGATACTATAATAGTACGGGTGGCAAACCTCGGTCGAACCTTCAACGGTCGGCAGTGGCAGAATTGACCGTGGCTTTTGGGTTTTAATAGGGTTTCACATTAATTTGTCTAAAAGTTTATCAGCTGACTCTGTGAGAGGCTCGTGGCTAAGTGGTAACCGAATAGGTTAGCACATTACAAGGTTAAGTAATACTAGCCAGGTCTTAGGACAAGTGACCATTCTTAACACAATGAGACCCGTGCCTCGGAGAGCGCGTTAAGCCGTCGGTCTCGGTTGCCAAAGGAACAAGGAACTGTAGCGTTTGTTACGTTGGAGCCCTAAAAAGTCCGACTACCTGGTTTCACCTGGGTTGTGGAGGTCTGATGGCAGTCGCTTCACGTAAAATATCGAAGTTTGACCGTATCGTAGTTAGACTGAAAACCGACCCCAAATTAGTTGGGAAAAGGTGGGGGATGATGAGCTGACTCTGTGTTATCGAAAACTTAAATAACCTCACGCGCTTGTATCAATAAATATATTTATCACTGATTACAAAATTCTCAACTGCTTGACGTGACGTCATAAGCCAGTAGTGGCTTATTTGATTACATCACTGTACTAACAAAGCTTCTAGTTTACAAAACAATACCTAATGTGTTATCAACTTATCGAACATATTTTATGATAAGGTTACAAAAGTGCAATAAACTCCACGAAGTCTATTGTAAATTATAAAACATCACAAAAGTGAAAACTATAAATAATATACTAATCTTTCTAGCTAGCTTTTGACCACAGCTTCGCTCACGTTTAAGTTATTTTTCTATGGAAACAGTGTCTGTATTCCTGATAACGTTTATGCAAGGTGATCCGTTGAGTAGGTACCTAGTTAAAGCTTTAACTACTCAACGTACCTAATACACAAACACACAAACTCACATTTACATTTATAATATTTACGTTAAGATAGTGAAATAAATAACGATGATATAGCGAACTTTATCCGAGGAGAAGGTTTAGGAGATATTAAAACAAATGTACCTACTATTTACGTATATTATATACTAGCAGCGCCCCGCGGTTTCACCGGCGTAAGTCCCGATCCCGTGAGAATATCGGGATAAAAAGTAGCCTATGCGTTAATCCAGATCTCCAGCTATCTATATACCAAGTTACATCGCAATCGGTTCAGTGGTTTTTGCGTGAAAGAGTAACAAACATCCATCCATCCATCGTAACTTTCACATTTATAATATTAGTGGGATATATTTTAGGCATTTTTCTAAAACAGGTGACCCCCGTGGCCGTTATCCAGTGCATTGTAAATAAATAAACCACGTTCAGATGACGGGCGTTGATCACGCGTTGACGAGCGTCTACAAGAACACGCATTTTGTTCAAGTCGTTCACATGTTAACGCGCATAGTCTAGTCACTGAACAATCTTACTGTGTTCTACATGACTTTGAGTCGTTTTTGCCTACCGACAAATGACAAAGAACGTCATCGATGTAATATTACATTATATTTGTTTCGTTTGCCTTTGAATAATATGCCCCTGGCAAAGAATTCCGTAACGAGCGGCCTTGCACATTTTTGCGATATCTTCGAAAGAAATATCAGATATTATTATGCGGTATATACTGGGGAATACGTCTACACTCTGCAAATAAATTTATTGAGTACGCGTTTAGTAATTACATATTTTATTTAAAAAGGAACACTTACGTAAATCATTGAAAGGCTCGACACTAGCATGCAGTTACAATAAGATTTTTTTTAAAAAAACTATCCGTTTACAAGTTATGTCTGAATTTCCAGGTACTTTTGCCTCTGTTTTTCATAAAAGTAGGTGGAATGTGTAAAGTTAAAGATTTTAATAGTACATTTTTTTAATTTTTCATTCCGTTACTAAGAAAATCCATAAAAAATAACTTTGAAATTTTTTTAAGTTAGTTTTTATGGATTTGGTTTGAATGAACCTTGTGATTGAAAGCATCTTTGGCCGCTGACATACCTATTTACATTTTGACGATAGACACTTTCATGATTTTCTCAAGCTCTATATTCATAAAAATTGCACAAATTACGTACCTACCCTTCTAACAGAAATGGTCTCAATAAAACATATCTCAAATAAGTACAGTTTCTTTGTATATTTACTGTCCTTCATGATAACCAGTGAGGTCAGAAGACATTGCCTTTGCACAAATTTACAAACATACAAAGCTACCATCATATTATGTAAATATGTTTACGAAAAATGCCCAAGGTCAGCTATTAATATTACTCTGAAATCGTTTATCTATGTTCAAACAGTCTATGTATTTATATTTTAGAATAAAATTGATGACAAAAAACGTCGCGATAATAATAACTCGGTAAAAGCATAACACTGTGACGCACGCATACATTGGGGGCGGAGCAGTTTGTGACGTCAGTGTAAACGTCACATGAAAAGCTATGCAGGTGTTCACTCGTGTTGTAATACTCAACATTGAAAAAAAAGTGGTTTTAGTAGGTTAATAAAGCCTGAACTGTCACACAAGGAGGTAGGAGGACTTGAATGTCGTTGTTAAAAATTCAGATTTTTAAAACTTTTAATTAAAAAAATGAATTTATTTATTAAGTGAACCCTCTCGTCAAAATCCCCTAGTAGTTTCACACACGTGACATATCAAACAATTTAATTTTTTTCTTCCAAAAACAGGAATTTCAGAACGAAATTTTCAAGGTTTTACCATTTTCCGACACAATTATTAGTAATCTGGTTCTATTGATGTCCAGAAGAAGGTACCAGAGTCGCCAACTCGCCTACGGTTCAGTCTTAGAGTGGATCTGATGATAGTCAAGTTTTTCATCGAAACTAGGGAGCGCGCCGAATGTGGTCTAATCTAAATCTACACCGTTACCGAGCGATAAGTGATATCCTGTACACACTGCTAGCCAGTTTTACACAAATCATTTCGACGTAGACCGCGCCGATCCTGTCCTGCTTCCCACAGTTGACAATTTTTGTTTTATACTACGTCGGGCAAACAAGCATACGGCCCGCCTGATGTCATACTTTGACATTCATTAAATTATAACTTGGACTTGACTATAGACGCGGTCATTTCAATATTCTTAGGCATGGTAATTTGATCACAATAGGGAAATGATTTTAGGGACATGCAATGCCGAGTGACCTGTTTTTTTTTTCGTGAAGGAACACCCACGGGTCATCACCTCACCGGGGTCAACGGCAAGGTACGTCGGACTCGAACCGACTAAAACCACACGGTGTTCCTTCACGGGGTCCTAATGACCTAGAATGTGCTCTATTTCGTCTCCGTGAGACTAGCTATTTAGTTAAATGATTCTAAGAGTGAACTTTCTAAACCACATAAATTCATGTACCTATTGCGATATGACTTCTATTGTAGGAGAGACCGGGGATAGTGTAGTGCTATAGGGGCAGGTAGACTACTTATCAAAAACTCGACCTAACGGACGCAGCATCACGCAAGCAGATCATTTGGAAGAAGGAGCATAATTTCAAAAAACTATATCCGTAAGTCATTTTTTTCTATAAGTTTGATTGTTAATCTGTTTATTACATTATATTTCTTTGGATTCCGCCGCAATTTTGAAGGTATGGCACGTGGTTAAAAGTTACAAAGCAATCTGGGGCTCGTAGACTAATTTATAACAGGGCTGGTTGACCTAGCCTATAGTAGTCTGAATTTACGTCACATCAAATTAAGTTATTTTTGACTAAATTTAACAAAAAAAAAAACAAAAGGTGTTGTTTTAGAACCATGTGGACATTCAAAAGAAAGGCTGATTGAGGAAGTTCACCCAAAGAGCCGATAGAGCATGTCAACATCATCATATGTCATATTTAAATTTTCATAGAATTGATAATTTTGTTTCAATAAAAAAAAGATAAATACAATGACTTCTTGTTCTTTTATCCTATACGTCCATTGATTATGTATAAATTACTCTATAGGTCAACTTACCCCTAGTGAAAAGTCAACAAACCCCAGGCATGGGGCAGGTCGACTTAGATTTCAATTTCTACGAGATCAAACTTGTACACTTAATTATAATTAATTGCGAGCTGTTTTTAACTTTTTCTAAAGCTTAATAGTGTCTTAATCTCTTAATCAGAAGTATTGGCTTTTATATAATATACACGAAAACAAAAATAAAACAAGCGTTTAAACTGCAATTTGGTCAACTATCCCTGGTCTCCCCTATATTGGTGGTGTTTTTTTTTTATTTTTTAAAGAAATGCTACCCCCGCATTGGGAATTACTCCTGTGTCGCGGGGAACTTTACAAACATACAAACAACGGACACAAAGAACATCCAGACTCGGGTTGGAATTGACCCCACGACCTATGCAGCAGTTAGGGTCACAAACCACTAGGCCAACAGGCCATTCAATGTGGTAAGGTAACCTTCGTGGTATTGAAATTAAAATACTTAATTGATGTTCTCCCACGCAGCAAGCGATCAATTTACGCCTCAAATACCTACACATAGACGGACATGTGTGTAGAATACTGCTCTTTGTGCTGAAGCTGTGCTATAATTGCTACACAATTACACTCAACGTATCTATAAAATTCGATTAAATTATGCGTAAGGCAGGTATGCGAAGCTGACCTGCTCGAACTATTTACACTTTTCTATAGTATACTCCATTGATGACCAAGGCGTATGTGGTGTTCCAAAAGACTTGATCAAGAGATACCAGTCAACTCAGAAAGTTTTCCGAAAAAGAGTTTTTATGTAGGGACACTGGCAGATTATACTTTTATTTTAAAAAGTAGATAATAAAGGATAAAAATTAAAAAAGTTGCAGCTTCAAATTTCTCTCCACATTTATTACGAACTAAATGTAATTATCGCGACTCAATGAAAAAATTGCTTAAAACGAGACGACGACTTAAAGCATCACATTAACAGGTTGGTGACATTAATTAATAAGGAGCTGACAGAACTCAATGTTTAGATTAGCACCCTCTAGTGGATCTATATATGTATTATTAGCATGACGGTCACGAGTTCAGTGCTTTTTCCCCACAGTAAAAGTGTACAAACGTGCCTAAACAAGTTTTCACTTCAAAAATTTCTTTCTAGAGAACATTTTCGCACTATTACATTTTACGATTTCAAATGTGACCTAAAACCGGAAGAATCATTTGATAGACTTCAAATTGCATTTGTAGACGATTTAGCACCTGTGCGGGTTTTTGTGAGGTTCAGTAGCACCATACATACATACACTTATTACGAATTATTTGCGACTGGATTGAAAAGTCAAACCGACGTTGCAATTGGAAGAGGCATTGCCCGTCACGCATCTAAAAGATCGGAGACGCGACTATTACTTCTTTTTTTTCCTTTGTTTAAAAGACAACTCCCGCATTAGGAATACTCCTGGGGGTTTCACGAACATTCAAAAAACGGACACAAAGAACACCTAGACTCAGGACAACTATTTGTGGATCACACAAATTTTTGTCCCGTGTGGGGTTTGAGTCCAGAACACTCGGCGCGGTGTAGTGGCGACCACGTAAACCATTGCGCCATCCGTGCAGTCAATACTATTCCTGCCAGCGAGGCGGATATGCGAGGCGAGATGACATTTTTAAGTCCTCGAAATCCCAAAGATAGCGTTTCCGCTTTCTAACCGACGAAAAAACTGAGGAATTTCTCAAGTCAACCTGTAGGTATATTTTTTTTACGCAACAGTTCCAGTTCAGTTACAGTTCCTTCATCGAAATCGGACAATTTCGATAGGAAAATATAGTGGATAGGGTGAATAGAAAAATAGGGGATGATTGATTGCGAACATACTGATTTTTTATCTGTGAACCGACTTTGTTGAAACTTGACACACAAATGTAGTTCTAATGACAATACGATATGACGGAAAACTATAGTTGATCTGATGTCGGAGACGGAAGAGAGTCGAGGGAACACCTCAATGGTTTACGGCAGCTACCTCGTGTTTGGGCTTATTAATTTATCTCAATAAGTAGGTAGATACGTTATATAGGTTTAAATAAGAACCATTTATTAGAAAAAATATTGTTGTTTAAATACTTACAATAAAAACAATAAATAGTTAAAGGAGTTAATACAATTATTTATTAGTGAATTAATTTAAGTAAGGTAGGTCAATTAAGAATTCCTAATAATTAACTATTCATTATTATATTTTAGCCACAATTTTTTTTTAAATAAAAGCTTTTTAATAAAAAATTAAACCGACGAAAAAAAGGAAGGAACTGAGAAGCGAATAATGTTCGGTGGTTTATTTTTTGTTAACAAGTTTTATACCTATCAGGGTTACGAGATGAACGGAATGGATGGTGGTACCTCTCCGTCTGTACTTCGACGAAGGAACCTTGAGACTACGCACCCAACCGCCTATGGCTCTCTACTGAACCTACTCACTCTAATGTACCCTCTACAATTGGAAGGATAGGAACTGCGCTCCCTAACATATAAGTACCTGGGCGACCGAGATTCGCTCCTAGATAATAGGGTTGAAAAAGGGGAGCCATCGGCGCATGCGGTGACAAGCAGCGCGGTACGATCGCAGTGGACCACATTCGCTTGCCGTTTTGTACTATACTGTGTGTTCCTCCTATATTTATTTATTATTAACTAGCGAGGCCCCGGCTTCGCATGGGTGCAATGTAAATACTAATGTGGTGAAGTGTGAACAATTATCGTCATATCATTACACCAATTAACACAAAACAGTATGAAACTTTACATATAAACCTTCCTCTTGAATTCGTTAAATCCGTTGCGTAGTTTAAAACATCTAAGCGTACCTACAGACTACGGAAGCGACTTTGTTTTATACTATGTAGAGATATTATCATCCTTGCTTGTTCAATTCAATTCTTTCTTATATATTCCAAAATGTTAACAAGGTGTAAAAAAGTAAAAAATAGAATAGTCTCCATTTTGGACCCTGGCGGACCCAATTCTCTCTAATATACAGAAACCTCGTGTCACGGTGTTTGTGATCAAACTCCTCCGAAACTCTAGAGATTTTAATGAATTTTTGAAGTGAAAACTTCTTTAGGCACGTTTGTGCATTTTTGATATGGGGAAAAAGCACTGAACTCGTGACCGTCACGATAATAATACATATATAGATCCACTAGAGGGCGCTAATCTAAACATTGAGTTCTGTCAGCTCCTTATTAATAATGTCACCAACTTGCTAATTTGACGTTTTAAGTTTATCGTTTCGTTTAAGTTTTCAATTCTGTCGGCAGTCCCATGACTGCCTATTTTTTTCGTATATTTGATAGGTATGAGAATAGGTCGTACAGTATTTTTCACACTCCTGCCCCCACCCCCCATTTAAAAAAAAAAGGCATTGCAACGCATGCCGGCTGCAGCTGGTATACTTATAAAATAATCATTAATTTGAACAAATATTGTAAAAGCCTTCGCGCCGCTTGTATTCTCCTTCGATTGGAATGAAAACTCCTTGGAAAAGGCCCGGAGGACTTGGCTGGCGGCACCGAACTCGAATTAAGATTCGAAATAGAAAAAGAAAGGACAATCGTGTTGGAAGACTAATGTGACAGACGTCGTGCTGGATGCACGAATTGCCCAAGAAATATTAATTTATTTTATGTATTGTAATCTGTCGTTATATAATCATCCTGAGCCTGATTATAGTGTCAGTTATGCCTGCCTAATCTTTTATTAAGTCTCCTCTCAATGTAGATCCTATCGACCCGGAAACCGAGGTTCCCCGGTCGTTGCAATATGCCAGCCAGTAAAGACCGCAATAGGACACCACTATCTACCCCGCAAGTGAATAAATCATGATTACTATCATTCGCTATGTAGTGGCAGTAGTGAACAGCAGATTCAAAACGATTTTAAACTCCTGCGCAGCTTCAATAAGCAGACGAGCAACGAGCAGACGGGTCACCTGATAGTAAATTACTACCGCCGCCCATGGGCACCGGCAATTCAAGAGTCACAAGTGCATTACCTCCCTTTACGGTGTGAGTAGGGGAAGAGTGGGACAGGGGGGAGGGAGGGTAGGGTTAGGGCCTCCGGTAGCCTCACTCACTTGGCGAAAAACAATGCAAGCATTGCTTCACTGCCGGTTTTCTGTGAGGCCGTGGTATCACTCCGGTCGAGCCGGCATATACGTGCCGAAGCATGTCTCTCCCTCATAATTGTTAATCATCCAGTCAGTATCATCAGAAATCACGTATGGTGAGTTTCTACTGATTTTTGATGTTCAATAACACATGACCACTTAGCATAAGTGGTTAGATGCATGATTAGTAATTAGTAAATTATGTAAAATTGTTTGAACGTATTTACCTCGCTGATTATCATTGCTCGTTATGAGGAAAAAGTCTCAAAAGTGTGTTAACTGTCTTGAGATATGAATTTGTAATCAGATGTAACAGCAATTATTTATCTAAATATCCTTTGTTTGCGTAAGAACATAAGAATGGATCAACATGTTTTTTAGGGTGCTAGGTTAGGGTTAATTCAAAAGGAAAAAAGAAACCCTTATAGGATCACTTTGTTTTCTGCTTTCAGAAGTTAAGTTTGTCTTTCGGAAAAACGCGTAAAAATCTGTTCCCGAGATGGATGTACTATCTACAATACAAATTGTTTGCTTACGGAACACTCAGCGCCCGAGACAGATTTGCACTTGTCTAGTTTTTTTTTTGCGTAGTTATAGTTTGATTGTTGGAGATTGGTAAAGACTAGACGAGAAATTGGTAAATGATGTGCATGATAATACTTTAATGCAATTTGAGTGAACTCACAAAAGTAGTTCTAGGCTAGGCTATGGCGAGAATTGAAATTAGAATTTTTGCTTATTTGTAATTTTCTTTTATCTGTAATTTTAATGTTAATTTTGTTGCATTCATGGGAAGGTAGGTTATTGTTTATAACGTCTGGCCCGACTATTGAAATGGGTATTAACCTGTAATGATAGTTTGTGTGTGTGTGTGTAATAAATAAATAAATAGTTTGTTTCCACAAAATTAAAGTTTTATATGAGATATACATCATCACGTTCTTGCCCTATTCCCAATTTTCATTGCGGTCGACGCAAATGTTGCAGTTTTGGTTTGGTTGCTATCAGGAAAACGTGTAATCTAGTTGTATTTCTATTTTCACCACATATTATAAAACAAAGTCCTCCGCCGCGTCTGTCTGTCTGTTCGCGATAAACTCAAAAACTACTGAACGGATTTTCATGCGGTTTTCACCAATAGATAGAGCGATTCATAAGGAAGGTTTAGATATATAATTTGTTAAGGTTTGTATAAATTGGTTGAAATATGATGATTATTGTTGAAGATGTCTCTGCTACCCGTGCGAAGCCGGGGCGGGTTGCTAGTTGAATAATAAATACTATGCTCTGTGCATTAATTATCATCGTTTAAGTTTGTTTAAATGCACAAAACACATTACGATCGTAGAAACTTTAATATTAATACATTGATTTGATCTAGATCGTAACGTACATAGTACGTGCACGCAGGAAAATCAATTACTTAACATACACTATACATAACAATCTCTAATACATTCATATTTAATGTCTTAACATCAGATCAGGTTTGAATGTATCAGACACTCCTACTGAGATGTGAAGCATCCAAAACGAGACTGCAATGAAGGATGTCTTTCACATTAATAATCATCATCCTCCGCGCCTTTTCCCAACTAAATTGGGGTTGGCTTTCAGTCTAACTACGACACGGCAGAACTTTGATATTTTACGTGAAGCGACTGCCATCAGACCTCCACAACCCAAGTACTAGGCGATATCGAAGTTCTGTAGTTACACCAGGTTGTTGGAATTTTGAGGGCTCCAACTACCTGTAACGAATGCCACAGATGTTTGTATGGCACCCGGGACCGACGGTATAACGTGCTCTCCGAGGCACAGAGGGGTCTCAATGTGATTAGAATGGTCACCCATCCTAGACTGACACTTTGTAATGTGCTAACCTACTCGGTTACCACTTAGCCACGAGCCCCTCGAATTCACATTAATAATGAAGCTATTAAAGTTGTGATCACAAATGTCCAATAATATTTATTGGTTCTTGCCATGTTGTTATATTGGCGGGTCATTCTTGTCAGTGGATTGTAATAGGAGATATTATTTTTATAAATTTGAAGAGGAAATATGTTAACTGACTATGTCAGAGTTCATAAAATTAAACTTTAAAACATACAGTGAACGAAGGATATGGATTACCTTTTTTCATTTAATTACACTATTTATTAACAGCTGTAGACATTATGATATTGAATATGTAATATTTTTTGAAAATAAATGATTATCTATATATTAATACGTGAAAACTTCGGATCCCTTTTTACGAAAATTGGGCGGACGGAGGAGTATGAAATTTCGCACACTTATAGTTTATACAGAGAAGAAGTGACGAATGCTAAAATTTTTGAACAATATTTGCTATAAAGTTAAAAAAAAAATGCAAAAACGGGCACATACAGCTATGAGTGTCCAGTATATATTTTGACCTGTCATGGTACAAAAGTCTATACAATGACAGGTCAAGTAATATTGGCCAATGAAATAAACCATGGTCGAAATTCGACCACCATGCGATCTCTAGTATTGTTTAATGCAACTAAACAGATTCTATTGTATCTTGGTAGTGATGAGAACATATGTTTCTACTACTGATCAATATTTCTAAATCAGTATGAAAAGCCTTTTGTATTTAGTTAGGAATATAACCCAATTTGCAAAAAATAACATCATAATATTGAAATTCAAGTTCAAACTTAGATTAATTAACAAGTGAAAGGTGATACATAGTAAAATAGTATTATTATATTAAAGTGGACAGTATAATTTATTAAAAAAATCAGTATTTTATGGCTAAAATTAATGTTTTAACTTTTTTTAATGAAAACTGCCTCTTAAATAAAATCAATTATTTAATCGAATCCGGAATCTGTTCCTAATTTACTACTAATCGAACTAACAAAAAGAATGTACAGAGTATAGAATGTAGTACCTACTACTATTCACTCTTGGCTTTAAATATGCTCCTCAAACTGTTTGTATCTTGACCATAAATGTCATTATATTGTATTACTAGCAACCCGCCCCGGTTTCACACGGGTAGGAGAGACATCTTCAACAATCAACAATATATTTCAATCAATTTACACAAAATCTTAACAAATTATACACCTAAAACTTCCTCATAAATCACTCCATCTATTAGTGAAAACTGCATCAAAATCCGTTCAGTAGTTTTTTAGTTTATCACCATCAGACAGACAGACGTGGCTAGGGACTTGGTTTTATAATATGTAGTGATTTAACTAAATTTTTGGTGCTTGAGTATACTGTAAATGGTAAGATTATTTACAATCAATCATTCGGAACTTGGCCAAATGGTCCAGTTTTATTGTGAGAATGCATACAATCTAAAACATCAGTTATGACCCAATATTAACTATAAACAATAATGACGACTTGAAACATCTCAGAATGCCGTCTGATCCTCTGATCCCAAACTAGGCAGAGCCTGTATTATGGTAACCAGACTGATGATAAACATATTATAGATAAATACCAATGACACAGTACAAATGATCATGCTCATCACATAATTATTTGTCCTGGGTGGGAATGAAACCCACAACTTCTGGCTCAGAAGTCAGCATCACTAACCACTAGACCTACAGGCCAGTTCAATTATGGTTTTAAAACAACAGATAAAATCATATTTGAAGGCACTGGTAACTATACGTCATCATTCAACCTGTTTCTTTTAAAACTTAGTTGTTTAAGAAATAATGCAGACTAACTCACCTTTTCTACGGTCTTCAATGAACTCTTCCTCAAAAATACCATCATCACCTCGGAATGGCAGCTGTCTCTTTAGTGCCTTTCCTGGGAGAGGTGGAACAACAATCTACAAAAATTTGTTTTAATATTAAAATATCATTAAAAGTGTCAGGCAAGTGAGGACCAAGTATTGTTTCATCATCATTATCATTTCAGCCATAGGATGTCCACTTCTGGACATAGGCCTCCCTCTATGAATTCCAAAAATATGTGGCAGAAGAGACCTTTATTTACCGACAACCTGTGATCTTTACGAGGTTGTCTATACACCTTGTTGGTGGACATCCTGTGCTGTGCTTTTATGCTTGATATTTTTTAGTACTTGGAAATTTTGTATTTTTTTTTTTTTCACTGCATCAAGATACTAAAAGGGACACACTGTTGAACTGATATATTCTATGGTTGAACATTTGCCTATCCTACAATCTTACACAAGGATCATTCTTGATATGATCGGTACAATTTAAATGTTAGGTAATTAGTTTTTGTTTACATCAAAACTCCGGTGATCAAATGATCTTCAACCACAATGTTATATGTCTTTGGGTAGGTTTGGTTCACCAAACCACCAATTCTAAGTTAATTGTTCTGGATCTGGCTGTTCATTATTATAAAGTTGTCTGTAATACAGGGATATGCCGAAATATTAGTGACTTTTTAAAGAAAAGGAACTATTTTGCTAGCAAGTCTTTAAATACAACAATAATAATAAGAAGAAATATCTGATAAAATAGGCTAATAAACTCATACCAATAAAGTCAAATCTACTATCAATATCATGCTGATTCTGGTCATTCATGAATCATAAAGTAATGTTCACTGATAAGCGAAAAACATACATTAACAATCAACAAATGTATCTCACCTTACTATCTCTCTCTAATTCGTTTCTTAGCCACTCAAAGTCGCTGTACCGCCGTCTGACGCTTGATTCTTTAACTTTAAACACTGGCAAGTTTGTCTGCAAGCAAAAAAACTTGGCATACTAGAATAATCTCATTGTATCGGAGTATCATCGTCCGGCCGAGATACGCCCACAAACTCACTTGCATGCGTCGATACTGCTCGTTAATCTAATTATATGATAATAATAGAGCCCGTGGCTTACCCTCATGCGAACTTCGTAATCCGTGTAACGTTTCTTCCCTACTCCCATCGACGTGACTGGGTTCACAACGTCAATTTCTAAGAAGTTCGCCGGTGCCGCGTAAGCATCGTCCAGCGTTTGCTTCTTCACGTTCAGTCGCCTCGTGGCATCGGCTGTCGTATCTTCAGCCATCATAACTTTTAATTATTGTAACAATCACAAAAACTATGAATAGGACGGCCCACTAATCAAAAAGGAAATGAAAATTGACAAGAATGAAACATCGTTTGACATTTAAATAAATATGGCGGCTCATAAGAATTTAGTATTCTACCACTGGTAGAAAATTATATTTCTTGCCATTATAATATCTAGTTCATATTTTAGAAAACACCTTTGTTTTTATTTTCTTATTAATTCGTAGTATATGTTTGAGATATGATGTAGATAAATCTTTTCGTAACTTTCAAAACGTTAGTGTCTAAATGTTCTGAATTCTACT
Organism: Euplagia quadripunctaria; assembly: GCA_963859945.1. Taxonomy (NCBI): domain Eukaryota; kingdom Metazoa; phylum Arthropoda; class Insecta; order Lepidoptera; family Erebidae; genus Euplagia; species Euplagia quadripunctaria. Next base: position 2,137,894 of record OY982569.1, on the reverse strand, counting down.
ATTCATAATTAGTTAGAGAATAGCAACATTAAAATTGGAAAAATTCTTAGGCAATGGTAATGACCATTCAGCCACATCTATGACCTCACTGGACAAAAACCTCAAGCGAATGAATCATACTACGAAGGTAAACAAGTGAGCTTAAGGCTGCGTTTCCGCCAGAGATGTGCCAATAGAGAGATCCAATCCAATATATCCACCAATAGAATCGCTACATTTACCTAGCCTCGCTCAGTGCAGCTCCTGTGGAAACGGCTTAGCGGAGCGAAGTTTTTGAACGTATTAAACAAGCGAGGGATGTGTGCTAGGGATGGACGCGAGCGAGAAACTGCTAGCAGGTAAACTCGACGGTGTTTGTTAGAGGTCGATGTGTATTGTATGGGAAACGGATCAGTGGAAAAACATACACGCTACACATCCTCGCACCGTTTCACAGCGTCGCTACGTATCCTCGCACATCTCTGGTGGAAACGCTCACATCGTTTCACAGCTTCGTTACGCATCCTCGCACCGCTCAGCTACCTCGCACATCCCTGGTGGAAACGCAGCCTTATGCTTACGTCTTTTAAATGACAAGTACACCACGGGAATAATCATAGAGATTATATTTCTATGGGAATAATAGATCCTATTGCAGGATACCTATAAGATAACGTAGTTATTTACATTTTTATCAAAAACAACTAAACACTTATAATTTTTATAAATCATTTATTTCTATTTCAGAGTTATTGATACATCATGTTCTTTTTCATAAAAATTGACTCATTGGATCTTCTTCACGACGCTTCTTTATCTTATAAGCCTCTAGTTCTTCTTCTGTGGGGGCCTTAACTTCAAACATACTGTTGAATGGACGTTTCCTTTCATCCATCGAGAGCAAGTAATCCGCGCGCTTTTGACTTCGCTCTTCCATTTTTAATGCCTGTAAAATCAACTAAGTTTAGGTTCTCAGATCTTGAGAATTTAACTATAACATTGAGATAATATATGTACATAGGTATGAATTTTCATTTAGTAACCTAGATTATAAAAATACTCGCATTACTTTTTTTAGTTCTGGGAATAAAGATGTTCGATATTATTGCTTTTTTATGTATATTTAAAGTCATATATTATTATACATGTATATAAAAATTTATATACTTAATAAAAAATGGTGAAACAAATGAACTCTAATGTTTACGATGATGCTGTGCTAAATTCTTAAATAATGAGATATAAAAAAGAAGTAACCTCTTTCAACTTATCTTCTTCCCGTTTTTCCTTCTTGAGATCCTTCTTCTTTTTCTTTGCTTTCTTCTTGTTTTTCTTCTTCTTACTAGTCCTTTCTGTTTTGGATCTGATTTCCTTTTCTGAGTCAGAAGAACTGCTTTCTGAGCTCGAGGACGATGACGAGGTCGACTTTTCTTTTTCTACAAAACAAATATCATTTTATACATATTACAAATCCATATATAAATACGCAAAGAAAAACAGTGTAGTACCGTTTTCTTCTTGATTTTTCAACTGTTTTTTTTTGTTAAAGAGCAGTTGACGAACTTAGTGTTACCAACAAAAAAAAATAGTTTTTTTTTCTTACGTCACAAAATTTATAGAACTTAGGTCGAAATTTGGCCTTTATGCAACTTGTTAATAAAAATGAAAAAAATATGGATGAAATATTTTCTATAATACATTCATATTCAGATGCAGGTTTCATAGACCAATTACGAACTCTAGAGAGTCAATCTATACTAATATAATAAAGCTTTATTGTTTGATTGTTTGTTTGTTTGTTTAAACGCGCTAATCTTTGTCAGTCGGATTCTAAAGAATCTTTTGGTAAGATAGAGTATTCATTGTGGAACATTATATGGTATTTAACGTCACGCAACGAGCCTTAGGAGCTGTGACCATAAACGCAGGTAAACTGCGGGGAACGCCTAGTAACTACATCACTACATATTTTAAAACAAAGTCCCCCGCCGTGTCTGTCTGTTCGCGATAAACTAAAAAAATATTGAACGGATTTTCATGCGGTTTTCACCGATAGATAGAGCGATTCATGAGGAAGGTTTGGGTGTATAATTTGTTAAGGTTTTGTATAAATTGGTTGAAATATGATGATGATTGTTGAAGATGTCTCTGTTACCCATGCGAAGTTGGGGCGGGTTGCCAACTAAAAAGTTTAATTACCTTTTTCTTTCTTTTCTATACGTTCATGCGGAGCTGAAGCCGCAGCCTTATCTTCAGCTACGTCTAACACGACACCTTTGCCCGCCTCACCCACACAATATGACATCTGAAAAAAAGTGCTGTTAAAATAACTTGTATACAATAACTTATATACTCAGCTTATTATTTTTATTGTATTTGACAATTGCGGGGTGTGAAGTCATAGCCCTTATTTCACAAATTTCTACAGAAGAATTTAGTTTTTTTAACACATGTAACACTTGAGACTTGTATTTTTTTTATAGCAAGTGTTACATACCTACATAAATAGAAAAAAAAAAAAAGTTTCATCATTCGCTAGCTTCATATCAAAACTAATATTATAAACGTAAAAGTTTGTGAGGATGTATGGATGTTTGTTACTCTTTTACGCAAAAACTACTAAACCGATTGGGATGAAACTTGGTATGTAGATATCTGGAGACCTGGATTATATATATATATATGCTACTTTTTATCCCGATATTCCCATAGCACCGGGATTTACGCGCGTGAAACCGTGGGGTGCAGTTAGTTGTATGTAATTATTCTTCTATTTTTGATACCTTTATAAATGAGTGACAGCATTTATAGCCCCATTGTCCATCCTTCCAATAGGAACCCCATACAGAAGTATGGTTGTTTATCAATACGTCTTCCTCATATTTACTCCTGAAACAAATACACAATTTATTGAGGAACACAATCTCTTTTACGTCATAACTGCAAAAATAAATTATAGTTTAAAAAACTATAAAAAAAAAACACTTTAACAGCAAACCGTCCTAAAAATTATTATATAACTTTTAAATACGAGGAGTTCTAAAATGCGTGGGAGGTTTTTATTTTACATTTATAATAACTACTTTTATAAACAGCTACGAATGAACTATTTGTAATATTGATGATGTGTAAGCACCACACGCTTTTTTGTTAATAACTTAATTCTCATTTTAAACTTATATTTTTTTATATATAATAAACCAGTGGATTTTATATCGGTAAACTCTTAACATAAAAAAACTTATTTTAGTTCGATTTGGTATTAAAGCGTGTTTTTTAATATTTTTCAATAAGCATTTTTTCGTACTGTATTGCAATTTTTTAGGTTAATCGGACGTCTTGAAGTTGGTGAACACTACGTTAGAGGTTCCGTTACATAGATATACAATACAAGTTGAGCTAAACATTGTTTTAGTCTTAAACGCATTATCTGCAGTCTTCAGAGCAGTTTACTAGTAAAGAGGATTAAGTAATATTTCTATACCGTATCGTGCGACTTGAATGTTATTTTTTTATCTTAAACAGAGCTACGTTTTGTTAGACCCAAATTTTGAATAAAAAGTCCTACCTCATAATAGCATAAAAAGTCGGTTATATGTAAAAAAAAATAATATTACCATACCTTAATTGAGTTCATAAAAAATAATTTTAGACTTTTAAAAATCCCCGACACAAGCAAAAATCATATCCATTAATGACCTAATAATCTTTAAAAGGTTAAACAGGTTTTTTTGAATGATAGCTAAGAAAATTCGGTCAAACTACATACAAAGTTTAATTTCTATATGACGATTAGAAGTAGTTCAAAATTGACTTATACCGCGTTCCTATAATCAAGAAACGATTCGTTCTGCTTACGGACAGTAAAATTTCGTTGAAACTTTACTGTCCGTACGTAATTCAACGAAAATTTTCCGTCTAAGAAAAGTTAATTAAAACGTGTTAAAATAGGAACAGAAATAGACATGATGCTTACTTAGCCAGTTGCTTCTCAGGTCCTTGTACCAGGGTGCCATCTCTGTTGTAACGTGTGAACACTTCTGTTTGCGCCAACAACAATTCTTTGGGAGGCACCGCCAAGTGTTCCTCACCACCGTACTTCTCTAGGACCGATTGCTTTACCTGCAATTAAGAGTTTTAAATATAAGCCCAGTTTTTGTTACGGAAGTCTAAATAGACCCGCGGGCGCCATCTATTGACGAGTAGAGGACGTCATACATTGCCTAAATTGAGACGCACGGCGCCATCTTTTAGCGAATAACGGAACTAATAGTATATCAATAACAATTTTCCACTGAGTTCTAGAAATTTGACGTGCAGTAAAGTCAAGTCAAGTCAATTGTACGAGATGTTTCAGGAAGATTTACGAAATTTCTATGAGTTGTTTTTAAGACTATATAAAAACTTTGCAAAGCGAGATGGACGTTCAGTTTTAGTTGAGCGATACTGCGGTTAACAAGTGCGAAGTATACAGAGAAAAGTGAATAGTCAGAATTAATTGTAATTGTGTTAATTGCAAATTTTTAAACAAATTGTGTCTATTTCGTTACAAATTAGTGTGCTTATCTAATCCCAAACCCCGGTTCATAACATTTTTTTTTTTGCCACCTCCCACGCCTCCCACGCGAACACCTGCGCCGCTGAACTAATGGGTACTCGCCTGCGTCTTGAAGTGTTCCTTCTTGTCATGATACTGGCGCTGCAGCAGCTGCAGCTTGGTGGGCTCGGCCAGCAGGTGCACGTCCAGGCCGCGCGCCTGCGCCTCCCACGCGAACACCTGCGCCACGCCGTGCGAGCGCGTGTCGCCGCTGAACCGCACAAAGTTCTCACCCTGGTAGTCCGACCTGGGGGCAGACATACTGTCTTTTAACAACAACTTCAAGGTACGGAACGGTACACTAGAAAACTGCCTAATTACATAATAGCGCAAAACAAAACTGTCTGGTGATTGAAAACAGTGGCCGTGAAATTATAGAATACGGATCGAGTGGTTATAAATCGACAGGCAAATACGATATTATTGGTTATTTTTATTTGACAAAGCAACCTAATGTTGCGGTGTCGTTGTATAATTATATTATGTTGATCTATAAATTATTAAAAAAAACCGGACAAGTGCGAGTCTGACTAGCGCGTCGAGGGTTCCGTAAGCAAACAAACTTGTATGTAAATAGTACTACATCTCGGGAATCAATTCTCGAAGATTTTTTGCCAGTGTTTTCCGAAAGATAAACTTAACTTTGCGGTTCTAAAAATACTCTCCCATACATCGATGTACGACAATGTCAACTTTTCAACCGCAAAATATAAGTTTCTAATCACAAAAACCATTTATTTTTATGTTATATAACAACAAATTAAATACTTCCGGATTTTTTCCGTAACTTGTGACAAATTAACGACTGCCGGATTTTTTCCTTTACTTGTGCTGTGAGACCTTGCTTCTTACAGATTTTCATGATTCTAGGTCAGTGAGAAGTACCCTATAGGTTTTGATTTACCTGCGAAATGTTCAAATTTGGTCAAAGCAATGACTTAAATGGCCGTATCTTTTGATTGCGTTGACTTTAAAAGCTTGATTTTTTTACAGCTTCAAGGGACCACAGACATAAGTATTTGGTGTTAATATCAAGTTGATGCGTCCACCTGGGTTCTTGAGAAAAATCGTCTTGACAACAACAAATCGACGGACAACAAAATGATCCTATAAGGGTTTCTTGGGGAACGGAACCCTATAAAGGACGATTTCAAATAATTGTTGAGCTAATTCTACGAAATAAAGATATTAAATTTAAATTTGAAATGTGTAAGGACTCGGATGAGCATTAAGTTCAGTTGCTTAAACCAGTAAAGAAAGAAACCATGAGAAAACTTATTGATGTTATGTCTACAACTATAATTTAAAAAAGCGCCATCTATTTTATTACCTTAGGTCACTTAAAAAGTGAACCAGAAGTTGTGTCTGTGTGGGGGTGTGCCCGGTGTGAAGTGAGAAGGTTTAGAAAAAAATAGTAAGGCTGATACCTGCCAACATGCACATGATCTGACGTATACTTCCATCCAGAGCTAACAGTGAAGTGGTATGTCGGTAATGAACCGACTTGTTAGTAGGCGGCCACACCGTGGAGTACTGGGCCTTGAACTCCTCCGATTTAGAGACGCACGCGGATCACGTCGCGCCACCTCTTACCTGCTTCTGCTAGGGCAACGGACAGCCCTACCTGTTACCCCCAGGCCAGCGCTCACGGAAGCCGTTCGTTCCGCACTTTACGACAAGTGGTGTGTCTTCTGGGGATCGGGAGAGTACTCGTCCTGTCCCTTACCCTTTCCGCCTCTTTAGTCAACAGCACTTCCTCTCAAAATGAGGCGGCGGAATCCCACGCACTCTTGCTTCGGACCATAGACATAGACTGGTCTCCAGCGAAAGGCTTCCCACTCCGACAGCCGGCAACAGGTTGAGGCACTGCTACGCTGAGCACTTCACCAAGGTGTGAAGTGCAGTGTCCTCGCGACAGCCTCCGCACTGGTAGCACGCAGACGTTGGCTCCCGGCCTATACGACACAGGTACCTACCGAAGCAGCTTGTGTCGGTGAGTATCTGCGTCAGCCGGTAGGAGAGGCTGAAATTTCACCTCTCAAGCCAATCCTCCATGACGGGTCTTACTGCCACAATTGTGGTGTGCCCTGTCGGACCGTCACCTAAGTCTTTTTTCTACTCGACTATTAGGACCTGGCGGGACCATTGTGGCTCAATTTCACAAGGCATGGGTTCCACCCCCCTCTCCAGCGCCTCTTTGCGCCAGTAGTATAGCGACGCAAGGGTTCTCGCTTCCAGGTCCTATGGTTCAGTCCCGGCTAGGAGACTCGCGGCTTCGAGGGATACTGTACGTTATCATCTTATAATCCTGATGGCCATGCCATTGACCGCACGATTCCAATAGAGTCCTACAGGAGGTGTCGGTTGCATTTTAGTGATGAGGCCGCCTTTTGTACATATTATTATCAACTTTGTATACTGACTATAAGAAATATTTTAATGGTGTACGTTTACGTTTAATGTAAGTTTATTCTATTCTATTAAGGGCCTGGTGGCGACAGAAAAGCAGGACACTGGACCATCTTGTCACAGAAGATACAATGCTCGCGTACCGAACAAGTTACTAAAGAAGAGCGGATGGTTCGCATTGTGCAAGTGTATAAAAATAAAAAAATACACTTACTCATTGATGTTGGGGTTCGGATTATCCCTCATGGAGCGCGTCTTGGGATCGTAATATGCCGAGTTCGGATCCAGATTGCGTAAATATTTGGCTGTGTCTTCTCTAATACGCAAGTTACGTACTGTGATACGTTGTTTTGAATCAACCTACAAAATACAAATCTTCATTTCATCTTCATTTCAATAAATTTAATCAGAGAGAACTTTCCTCAATCCTTTCTTTATTATCAAGTAATGCATTCAATAAGATAATCACTACATATTATAAAACAAAGTCGCCCGCCGCGTCTGTCTGTCTGTTCGCGATAAACTGAAAAACTACTGAACGAATTTTCATGCGGTTTTCACTAACAGACAAAGTGATTCATGAGGAAGGTTTAGGTGTATAATTTGTACCTGTGAGAAGTCAGGGCGGATTGCTATTAACAAATAAATATGTAGCCTAATTATGATTAAATATGTTTTTTTTAATAGCTCCCAAAAAAAATTTTGCAATTTGGATTTCCAAAACCAAAGCTTACTAATTAATTAAACAATATGGTTTTCATAATAACATACTTTTGTACCAGGCATGTCTACTTCATCTACGTATTTGTCCTCGTCTTCCTCAGCATTGTCATCGTCTTCTGTAGCTGTTGGATCTGTAATCAATAAAAATACATTTATTTTTTCGTTTATATAACAAGATTCGTTTCTCCTCCACTACTCATCTTCAACGTCACGATTATGGTTCTTCTATAACTAGAGATCCCGTGGTGGTCGAATTTCGACCATGGTTTATTTCATTGGCCAATATTACTTGACCTGTCATTGTATAGACTTTTGTACCATGACAGGTCAAAATATATACTGGACACTCATAGCTGTATGTACCCGTTTTTGCATTTTTTTAAAACTTTGTAGCAAATATTGTTCAAAAATTTTAGCATTCGTCACTTCTTCTCTGTATAAACTATAAGTGTGCGAAATTTCATACTCCTCCGTCCGCCCGATCCAAAGTTTTCGCTTCACATATTAATATATAGATAATAATGAGTTGGAAAGCATGATTGTATAATTTTTTTGTAACACTTTTTAAACATAAACACTCAGACAAATTTGAATAGACTTATTCATGGATACAAATATTTGTACTCAGCAGGAATCGAACTCGCAACCGCTAACGATGCAGTGGACTGTCCTACCACCGCAGCCCATATAATCATGATTGGTGAAAATGATCGAGTATTTGCTTAGATTATGTTGTTTTTGTGTGTCCGAGTGGCACTTAGATTTCTATAAAAATACCTAACATACCTTCTTCCAATTTTTTAGCTCTCAGTTCTCGCTTAGCATCCTCAACTTTTTGGTACTCCTCAATTATAGCTTTGTGTTGTGATGGATCATAGCCATTCCACCGATCCCTCTTTCCGTCATAGCTGAGGCTTAAGTGTGGTTGTGCAAATTCATCCGCTGATATACCAGCGTTCGTGAATTTTGCTCCAATCTGCAACATGAAATGGATGTAATAATTTTTTTTTTTTAATTTTTGGGATCAGAAATAAAAAAGTTATAAACCTCAAGAGAAAGGTAGTTGACAAGTATCTCAACTCCACACCCAGACCTGCTCTACAAATAGGTTAATAAGTTACAAAATGAGAGCATAAATAATTATTTGTGCTCTCATTTAATGTCGACATGTCAATGTGTTCAATTGAACACATTGACATGTCGACTTCCATGTTTTTTTTATTGGCGTAATACTTCCTACGCATTAGGAATTTATATGAAAAAAAATTACAGTTTCAAATATACATACATTTTGGAGAAATCGACTTTGGAAATATGTTGACATCTCGCATTTTAACATGTCTAACTTGACAAAACCTCATGTCAAATTAACGATTCACATGATTTTGTGAATGAACATTGATATTTTCTTATATCAACTTACATTCAGTCATCAAAATAATATTCGTTATTTGAAATCTCAACATATAACTGTCGTAACTTAAAAATGGCCACCCTAACAAATAGATATTTTAGACATGTCAACATATTCAGGCCAGCCACGGATTTATTCCATATCAGTCAAGACAGAAGACACCTATTTCATTTCTAGGTTTTGACAGAAAATATATATTTTTTGCTTTACAATTTTTAGAGATATGGCAATGTTAGCATAGTAGTTTTATATGAACTAACCTTTCGCGGTCTGTCCAAGCAGTCTTTCTTCTTATGTGTCATAGCACCACAATTCTCACATGCTCCTTTTCTAAATTTAGTGACTACTTTTGTCTGTAAAACCAAATAATTTTAATTTAACTCTAAGGTCATCAGAAAATTTGCAACTGAAAATGCCTGCACACTCCACGGCATTTTATGATAAATCCTTTACGGTAACTGCAATCCGTTTATGGAATGCATTACCTGTAAAAATTTGACGAGCTCAAACCCTAACCTCTTTTAAAGCACTTTTAAAGGAACACTATTTAACACTATAAATGGTGTACAATATAAAATGTACCTAAAATGTCTTACTATATATTATACTTATTTCACTATATATGTGTAAGTGTGTGTATGTATATGTATGTATGTGTATATATGTATGTGTAGATATTTCATGTATTCCTCTATCCTATTCACTCCATTTTTACTTCTCAGATAAGCCGTAATACTCTATTTATTGTCACATTGAACTAAATATTTTTTGGTATGCCACCAACTACCGATTATTTTCCTCTTTGTTTCCATACAAAGGTTGTCTGGAAGTCATCGTTATTAGCGATAAGACCACCCATTGTACTTGCCGCCTAGTACCTATAAACTGCTACTGTGTTTAATTCCTGTTTAACTGTGGTGTACAATAAAGAATGTTCTATCTATCTATCTATTAATGACAGGTGACAGAATAAAAAAAAGGCACAGTTGTTCCAAAGGTCATAATCATAAATATACAAAGTCATAGTTCAAGAAAGCTTTCTATATAATATAAGCACAGACTAATGTCCTAAAAACAGCACACATATTTGAAAAGTACTCACAGTATCAACACCTTTTCTGTAGTATGTGTCAAGTTTGGTAAATTGTGCCTCGGAATCTTCTTGTGGTCTTTGATGTTTCAAGGTTGGGCCTGCAGTCCCGTAGTACCATGGTGCCGAAGATATATACTGAGGAATGTGAGGATTTATGTCCTTGCCTGAAAATAGCACATTAGAGTATTAGAACTTGAAAAATTTTATATGCTACTTTTAGACTTCCTGGTTGGTGGAATAATTATTTGTGACTAGCTGTTGCCTGCGATTTCATTTGCGGTCGAATTTTTTTTTAAATCTATCTCACAGGAACCATATATTTTTCAGGATAATCATAATAATGATTTGACATATCTCACACACAGCAGTCTGATCCCAAACAAGGCAGAGCCTATGCTATGGTAACAAGACTGTAAAAAATTTAAATAAAAAACTGATAAAAGTAGCGTATGTGCTATTTCAGCCTATAACCTATCTCTGTGCTAAGTTTATCCATCCATCTTCATAAACATTCGTCTTTGCGCACACAGCTGTCTGATCCCAAACTAGGCAGAGCCTGTACTATGGACTTATATATTTCTAAATACATACATCTTATCCATAAATTACACCGAGACACAGAACAAATGACCATGTTCATCACACAATTATTTGTCCTGGGTGGGAATTAAATCCACGATCTCTGGCTCAGCAGTCAGGGTCACTAACCACTAGACCAACAGGCGAGTAATAATAATATAATATTAGTAAGATAATTATACATATCTTAGATACCTAGTTTTACCCTTATATCTCATTGAAATATATATAAGTTTACACTAAATTCATTAGCAAAAACTACATACATAACAAGAGTAACTTAAAGTTAAAATAACATGCAAGGTGCATTTACTTACTTAGCTCTAACATTATTTTCATTTGTACAAGTTTGTCAAATACAACATTGTATCATAAATAAAAAAAAACAATCAAATGTTAAAATTGTTATTTGAATTCATATTTGTTTAAATTTAGCTACCGATAAAAGATGAATCGGCAAAAATCAAATAAAATTGTTATGGACACTGGAATTCATATTTGTTTATTGATTTTTTAACTTTCGTAATAATCATACATCACAATTAAGTGATTCCTAATTAATTCAGGTCAGTAAAAGAAAAGTTGCTGTATGTTTATGGTGAAATGTACACGATTTTGAGACAGAATAAACAATAACCTAGACAATTAACCTTTATTATATTTATTATTAATTAATATATGTTAATATATATACCTGTCTCGTCAACAGCAGCCGGCGCTGTACCAGCTTTCCGAGCTTCTTCTAGCTCCTTAGCCTTCCTCCAGTCTTCTCTAGACTTCTTTTTAGGTTCATCCTCCTCATCACCAACATCGTCTTTATTGCGCAATATCTGCGAAACAGCGACACGTGCACCAGTGGCCATTTTCAGCCTAAATGTTTTTGTTATTTATCGTCACTAAAACTTATTATTACGTGAAAAACATTTCAACTCTTGTTGATTCTTGAAAATAAACATAAACAGCCACAGTAGAAGCTTTGACTGTTTGCAAATGGCGTAATAAATTGACAGTGACTGTCGGCTATCAGTGACATGTCTGACACCTTTACATACGTTCTGAAATTGTTGTTAAACAATTGACAAAAAAGAAAACCTTCCTGTGTTGTTATTTTTTGTGTTTTTGCAAATAATCTTATATTGTGCTTTTGAAATAAGTGTTTGTGTGGTTCTGGTGGTTGAATAATCTGGTAGTTAGTAAATATTGGCAACATTTCTATAGAAATTAGGGTGGATACGCCCCCTGATAAGCAATGAACCGACAGTCAAAATCAGTCTTTTCTGTTGGGTTTGATGAGAAATAGTCTGTTGCCCAGCTAAATTTATTCAATCCACATAGTCAAAGCTTGGATTTGAGACAGATTCTAGATTATAGACTAGAGTACTCTGAATTAGACGTGTCCATACTCTGTATATGTATCTAGGTTCGAGGCTGACCCATTATCCGGCCTTTCTTTGAAAGCCCAGCCCAAAAAAGTTTGCCCAGTTTTTATATAAAAACAGAATATCAGACATCGTAGAAGGTTCAATTAAAAACATAGGTCATAATAAGATCTCTTTTGAATTTATCTTTGCTTGATATAGGTAATAATTTCCTCAATTCCCCAGTATTATCAGAAAATTATTATGTAGCAAATATACCTCGTTACCAGTTATTCCATATAGGGGTTATAAGAGATATCCCTATTGAGTGGACGCTGGACGAGCTTGTCTCTGGGATCTCCATCCCTAAAAATTGTGGGGAGGTTGTTCAGGCTAGACTGATTAAGGGTAAAATATAACGACTCCCTACAACTCTTCATCCCATCTAGAGCATGGTTTTGCAACCAAAAGCATGGTAATAAGTTAACCATCTCTACTATAATTCGTTTACGTAAAGGATTAATGTTTCCACTTTTATTGCTTCTTTCACATCATTAGCCACAAAATATTGTTCCAGCCTTTCCACCTCCAATTGTACTAGCTCACATCGAACGGCGCGATCTTGGCCACTGATAGTTTATATTAGTTACTGTCGAAACAACAAAAAACTATTTGCACAAGTGAAACGATGCACCATCTCTTCGGCACTGATAAGTCTAGACTTGTTGAGTCGTACTTTCAGGTTCTAACTAAGGAGCGAAATCACACACAAGCGTACCATTGAGATTATAATGCAGAGAGATAATTAACAGTAGTGTTATGCCCCAGCTAAATAAAAATAACTACTACCGTCATAACATACATCACATCGAGGAAGACACTCCTTCTCTTGCCCTAAATTAGTCATCCCTCTTTGTGGTCTTCTCCTTCAACAAGAGAAGTATCCCGACCCGTTGATTTGGCTCATCACGTACAAGCCCTAAAAAGTTCAACAACTGGTCTAACTGCAATGCTTCGATATCGCCTTTGGGTTGTGGAGGTCAGGTGGTAGTCGCTTCACTGAAAATATCGAAGTTAAGCCAAATCCACAGTTAGACTGGTACAGCGAACCCCAGACTCCTAGAAGTTGAAAGCTTTAGATGCGACTGGGATTAACGCAAGGATGAAGAAGACACTCGGGCCGAAACAAATGTTTGTCGATCACAAAAATATTATATACCCACTACTTAATATTTATAGTGAACTTTATAACAAATATACTGACGAAACAAAAATGGTACGTAAACGTAAAAAATAATGTACAAATATATTTAAATCGAAGTATCAAAACCGTTATTGTTGTTGTATATAGGGTGGCTACATGCACGATAGTGGCGCCGCTATTATTTTTACGACTTTTTTGCCAAGCTGTATACATACCTTTAGTTTACGCCTAGTACATTCCTCGTTTGTCAAAATCTTTTAAAAATTAATTTCTTTAAACAAAGTAAATTTATAGTGTTTCCTAATACTTTAATATCTATTACTTTTTTCCTCCTCTACCAAAGAACCTAACCTCTATAAAAGAAAAAATTGGCGAAACTTACCGGTTTACTTTGCAACGATCTTTATTCTCTTCTATCTTTATACTCATGCAATATTTTTTTTATTAAAAAGGAGGGCCAAACTATAATAGATGATAAAACAGTTCACTATTTATTAAAAATGAGTTAATAATAATATACATTATTATGACTAGTTATACTAGAAAAAAATGTAATAAATACCGCATACGGCCAAAAACTGTAATGTAATAAATCAAATAACATTTAAATGTTTTATGCAAGCAGCAGGTCTTGACGGCCAAAGTCTGCAGGGATTCTCGGAAGCTTCCTTCCTAGGGTATCCCGGGTCCCCTGCCATAGACTCACTTGTGACGGAACCCCGTGTGGTTTTAGTCGGTTCGAGTCCGACATACCACTTCACCCTCGGTGACGTGATGACGCGTGGGGGTTTCCACACGATAACAAAAAAAAAAGGTCTTGACTACGCCGAACGTTTACGGTCATTCACCGTACCGCATAAAATAATACCTACGTTTGTAAGGTGTACTTTGCGTAGTGTGAAATGAAACTAATTACTAAAAATCCTTAATCTCACATTTTTATGATGAACTGACTTTTGTATTGTGATAAGTATGAACAGAAAGAAGTTCTTGTATGTTTTTCGCGTAGCTCAAGCTTGCACACTGTATAATGCTTTGCTCTGTGATAATGATTCCCCCGTGCAAAATAAATTTTCTTTACGCACGGGGTTACAAAACCCGCAGCACCGTCCAAATAAGTTAGGCAGTGCGATATTTCTCTACACGCTGTATGAAACTCCATTTCAGAAAGGACCCCATTCGCATTTCGTCCTCAACTTACTAACAGACTAACCAGGTTGTCAGTTAAGAAAAAAAATACTAACCGACCAACCAGGTGGAGAGAGTGGTTGGTCAGTTAGTAATAGAGGAACTTGTGGCCTGTCTGCCTGGCCTACGCCTTAAACCAGCAAGCATATTGTATACCAAATTACTTTTAAAGCTTGTAAGAGCGACAGCTCTGATTGAATAATTTTCGTTACTTTCTTAAAGTAACTATAAGGATTAGAAATTGAGCTTTAATTATAATCAAATAAGAATATAACAGATTGAGCAGCTCAATGCTCAAGCACTATTTAAATGTGAAAAATATTAGCCTTATCCCTTAAAGTTAAATGCAATCCCTTTAGGAAAAGCACTTTCTAAATTATTATTTTTTCGCTCCTAATATTTGACCACACGTTTCTGTAACACCTGTTTTGTGTACTTCTTAAAAATATTAGATTTTTATCACAATAAATTAAAATATCCACATTTTTTAAAATCAATTCATTTACATTTCTGAACGATTTCTTAGATGGTGTGTTTGTAAACAACAACCACCATCTCTTGCAAGGACAGGAAATAATAATAAAAATACTAATTAACTAAATATATTGATAAAGTAGGTATATAGGTCATTTAATAGAATCACATAATTATTTATTAATGTTACATTGCTGATTCATAGCTTGCGGCGAGCCCTGGGGCGATGGTATGAAGGTCTGGGCACATAGACACGCTCATTGCTGTCGCCTGTCTGACTCAACGACTCTTCTAGTGGCTCTGCCCGAGGAGTGAAGAGTTTACGTCGACTGCGAATTATGCTAGAAAGAAGAAAAAACGTATTGTTAGTTATAAAAGTATATTAAATATTTATTTTTAATATCCTATCATCCGACCACCGACCAGTATGTCGATCAAGAATTCAATCGATTTAGAAGTACAGAAATAACCATTAACTTCATAGTTCAATCACACAAAACGAATTAGCTACTACCCCCGATACATGGTGTATCTGCCAATGGAACACTTACTTAAATTAGATTCTAGCATGCGGTTAAAAAAAAAATTTAAAAACAAACTATTCTTTTAAAAGTTATGACCGTTTCAATTTCCAGGTATTATTACCTCCTTAAAAAATAAGTATGATTTTACTTTTAGGAGAAGATTTTAAACAGTAGTTTCTTAAAAAAAGTAACTATCCTAGTGTTGCCCTTTCAGAGATTTAAGGAAGTGTTCTAATGTCTTATTCACCCTGTAGACGTAAATAAGTAAAACCAAACACATTAGCATATTCCAAATGAGACCAACACAATAGGTATGACCACCACCGAATCTGACTACATCATTTTACCTAATGTCGATAACGCCTGGAGTGTCGTTCTGCCCTAAAGACAAAAGTGAAGAAAAAATGAGAACAACACCACGTCTTTTTCTACTCTACACATACACATTGAGAAATAAAACAGTTACTAACCTTTTAGCAGGACAACTCTGGATTCCCATTATTGGCGGCAAATTTTCTTCTGTCCCCTTTTCTGGTGATGGGATATCTTGAGTCACTTTCTGGGGAGCAGGTACTCCCATTGTGACGTCACTAAATTCTGTTTGTAAATTTACAATATCTTTTAGTTTTTCATTACTTTCGTCTCCCTGATTCTTTTTCCTTCTTAACCTCAAAGTCCGTTTCCGCGGCTTAGATTCGCATTTAGCTTGACTTTCTAATAATACATCGTCATTGCTTTCAACTTTATCAGATTTACTGTCATCAGCTTTATAAGGCTTCTTTCGTAGATTATATTTTGCTCCTTCTTTTTCGTTTTTCGCTGTACTCTCATTTACAGGTTCTGATACAAGTAACTCGAAATCAGTTGCTCTGGGTTCGGTTATATTATTGAATATATTTTCAAATTCTTCAGCAGTATTGTCTTTTGTGGTGTTATTAGAATCCACAGTTGTCTCATCCATTGTTGATACAGGTTCTAATTCTTCTTTTTTAATATGTGACGTCATAATCTTTTCATCAGTTAATGACGTTGGTCTTGATGCTGGTTCACTCTTTATTTTAATATGAAGTTCACTAATTAATTCTTTTTCTTTTTTAATTTGTGATGGTTCAGGTGCAATAGTCGGTGCAATATTTATCTGTACGCCAGATTCACAACTGGAGTTGTTGATAAGTGGGTTAACATCTTTTATAGGTGATTTAGCTGCGTCTTTGCTCATAGTCGATTGCACTATGTCGTTCTTGGTAGAAAGTGTAGCAGTGTCGTTATGTACAGGCAACTTGGCTGTGTCAGATTTTGTAATCGATTGAATATTTTCTAGCATAATTGCCGAATTGCCGAAGTTTAAATTAATAGGCGATGTACCATTGTCTAGCCTAAACGGCGATTTAACTATGTCTTGCCTAATAGGCGACCTTGCGTTGTGTACCCTAATTGGCGATTGACCAATATCTTTCCTAATAGTCGCTTTAGCACTGTCATTTCTGATAGGCGATTCAGCATTTTCGTCTCTCACTGGCGATTTAAAAGTATCCTTTATGGATGGTGGTTTAAGGATCTCTTCTTTTAATGGTGAGTTAGGTATGACGTCACGTTTAACACATTTTTTAGCAGATTGCTGATGTAATACGAGTCTTTCAATTGATTGTCTTGCTTTTTCGATGTTGCTGTCACCTTTTTCATTTGTAATTACTACAACCGGTGATTCAAAAAGATCGACAGATTCATGTTTTTTAGCAATCCTTGCTTTGTACGCTGAGGAAATAATATCGGGTTTAGTAAAACTTTCACCTAGAAGCTTTTTAATTTTGCTGGACTCAAAGTTTTCACTGGTTATATTATCTTTCACGATTGGAGGTGATCGTTCGTCAACAATAGCTTTGATTGCATCAATTTTTTTATTCGATACGTGATTTACGTCAATGTTATCAAAGAATGTACGTTTTTCTTTAGTCGCAACTATAGGAATTTCGTCAGTAGATTTTTCTGTCAATTTAGACGGTTCATTGTCAAAGTAGGTTCTCTTTTCATTCAACAATTTTATATTGCTAAAAACAGATTGATTTGGAACAATCTCTTCATGATACTCTTTTGAAGCCATTTCTAATTGTTCGAATTGTGTTAGTGAACTATCACTGCCATGATTTGATTTTAAAGACCTTATTATTTTGCTTACAAGAGATTCTGATACTTCTTTCGCTACCTTTGCAGCAGTTTTTTCTATTACTGGTACCTTAAATTCTTCAACCGTAATGTCTTTGTCATTAGATTCTAAGTTTTGAGTTGCATCTGGTGCAGAACCACTAACAAAATAGGTGCCACGTAATAAAGTAAAACTTTTTTCTTTACAATCTTTACTGATGTCATTATCATTCAATTTATTATCTCTAACAAAATAAGTTCCTCTACACGTGAAACTATTTTGTACGGATTTATTTGCTATATCTTTACTTAATTCATTCGCTTTGTCTTCTATTGGTACATCATTAATGTTACATTTAATCAGATTTTCATCAGGCTTAAGTAGTGAATAATTTTTTACACTTTCATAAGTTGAATTAGCTGAATCAGTTGCAGTAGTCTCTTCAGATTTACTGACACCATTAACAATACTGTCATTATTAGTTATATCATTAGAACTATTCTCATCAACAATAGTTGAATTGTTACCATCATTAACTTTACTTATATTTGCAGATATATCATTATCAACATCTTCGTTTTCTTCGTCGATATGATCTATGGTGTGTACACTGACGGTGTCGTTTCGTTTAGCTATAGATTTATTTAATTCTTTTTTAAAAACAGGTTCCAAGCTCTCGTTTAATGGATCGCCGGTATCTTCATCGCTTTCGTGTTCACTATCAGATAAATCCATTACTTCTTGATCTGGTGTTGTATCTTTGAATGCTTTCTCTGTAACACAAATAGTTTTTAAGTTTGAAGACTGAGATTGAATTACTAAGCATTGTTACGGATTGAACCGCGTTGTGTAGAAACGATCCACTTCTTATATTAATGACTTCAAATCTTTTTTTCATCACAACTACGACAATGAACCTTTTCTCATATAAAAGCAGATATTTTTTTTTAATTTGGAATGGACACTTACTTTGTCTAGTTTGTGGATTTTGGATTCATTTCTGCATAACACGGTATATTTGTAAAATAACAGATACAAGTGAACAATCTCACCATCTCTTTCTTCAATACAAGTACGAAGATGTTGAACTTCTTTTTCTGCGCGGCCCCGAGCTAGACGCTCTGCTGTTAGGTTTTCCTATAAAACATAATCATATTATAAATGCAATTGGATTGTGTGAAGATTGTTTCTGTTTAGGAAAAGTGGCAGTGGTCTAGGTGTCATTAGAAGAAAAATATTAAGCAGATTTTAGAAATTTTTAACTTAGAGTAATAATAAAGCAGATATCGAATAATAAGTCACCATTTCTTACCTCCAGGACTGCTATTTCGGTCATGAGTTGTGCCACTTTAGTCTGTAGAAACCGGGATGGAGTTCCAGGGCCGTTTGAAGAGACCTCTTTAGATACTTTTGACAGTCGGCTTTCATACTCTTCTGCCATATCATCCATCTTGGAAAGACAAATGAATATGGTTTATTAAAAAATATTAAACGCTCTAAAATATTGATCATTAAAGTACTTTAAAGCTATTAGTCAAAAATGCAACATACAAAGTTTTTCATTTGACATTTGACAGTGTCTAACATAAAGGCATTAGTATGTGAAGGTTGAGATATTATATTTTTATTTTTACTTAGCAAACATTCTTTAAGTAACAAATTAAGCAAACTGTGGTAAATTTTTTCATGTAATGATTCCATCCTGTGAGATAATAGAGTGGGGTTTTTTACAGGGATCTATCTTAGGCCCACTATTTTATTACAGATACTTACAATTAAATTATAATTACCATCTATGCTATGATTGCCTCATTTTACTTGAGTATATCATATTTAATATATAATCTATATATATAAAAATCAATGCCACTTTTCGTTGTAATTTTATAACTCAAGAACGGGCCTCACCTATCCAAACCAAATGTTTAGGCTTTGTTCGGACTATTTGGTAGATGGTTTATGTGCAGTTTGCACAAAAAAGAAAACTTAACGAGGGACTTACGGGGGTGAAACCGGAGGTCGCAGCTAGTATAATATAATGGTGGCTGCAGGAGATAAACCATAACTGGTATTGGATCTAAAATTCGTACAAGGATAAAACTGTCGATCATCAATTTAGTCAACTGTGCAAACACACCTCTGATCGCAAAGCTTCCAGCTGAGCTTCATAATACTGACGCGTCATATCTTTGGCCTCTTCGACGAGTTCCCTCATAGTGTTAGCAGCTTCCTGCTGTCGCTCCTCCATGGCAGCCATCAATTCTTTATTTCGAGCTTGAGCTCTAAAAATCGCATTACGAAAAGGTCATGAATATATGGCTACTAATATACTTAATTAATCTGAAGAGTTTGCTGATGAGTGAGCTGACATACGAGATTAATCAAAAACAAACTGTATTTGTTAGTTATTTTGGAAAAATTCTATAGGCTATGTGATATCACGCTGCGACCCAATACAGTGGGCGGCTAGTTGAATAAAATAGTTGAAACTCACTGAACAAGTTCGAAGTGTAGTCTTTCGTTATCGGAGCGCAGTTTCATAACCTCTGAGCTGCAGTTAACTGTTGTATCTTGTGTACTGCTCTCCAGGGTTGACAATAACATAGTATTGTTGACCTCTGAAATGTTATTTTGAGGTTTTGGTTACTAGTCAGAATTTAAGTTAAAAGTAATGTTTTTAAACTTTCGCGATTTTAATACATACTAGCAGAGGCGGCCCTAGCTACATTTTTACGTGAGGCGAGGTGAGCAGAGGCGACTAATGGATTTAAATAAAAGGCAGCGATGTGGTAAAACTTGTAATGGCTGAACAGTACCGATTGAAGTTAACGATAATAATAATGTACCGACATATGTAATATATGCACCTAAGGTAAGGTATAATGGTAAATAGATGCCGAAGTACATAGGCACGCACTATTGCGCACACTAATTGCGTAGGCGCTCTTTAACACTTAGCAGTGATTATATGCAGCAGTGATTATAAATAGTATTGATATAAATAACAAATAAATATTTAAGGCAGTCTTTCGCGGTTGACAGAGCAGTTGTTCTGCTCATCGCGTAAATTTTTTTTTTATCTGTCCCGCTTGCATCACTCACTGGCGTTCGGTAACGCCAAATAGGTGTGAAAATAAGAATACTTTCAATAATTTTTAATTAATTACTATTAATAGTAATTAAGTATTCAATAATTTTGTTAACAATATTTATTTACACTTTTATGCTGCACACTATCTTAATTTACTTTCTTAAAAGAAAGAAAAGAACTACCAAAAATCGTCACGTCGCGGGGCCAAGTAACCGTCGCGTCGCCGCGTTACCGTCGCAGCGCAATTTCATCGTCGCGGCTCCAAGTAACCGCCGCGGCGCCCTTTCGCTCCCGCGGCCCCAAGTTACCGTCGCGGCGGCACTTCAACGTCGCGGCGCCAAACTTACAGTTGCTTTTCAGCAGCCATGGTACTTTGTCATCAACAATCAACAAACTTCGGGTACTTTGAGATAACTTTGCACTTCGATACATGAGACGACCACCATCTTAGTCTACCCGTGACCATGGCTGCTGAAAAGCAACTGAAACGTCGGGATCAGTGTAACACCAAATAAATCGCGATAGTATCCGTTAAAAATAGTTTTATTTCAATGTGTAACATTCGCGTAACCTTTCGGCAATATTAGTGTATGTTTACTTAAAAAGGCTCTAATAAAATTTGATGGGTCTATCGGTCTAGTGGTTAATGATCCTATCTGTTGAGCCAGAGGTCGTGGGTTCGATTCCCACCCAAAACAAATAATTGTGTGATAAACACGATGATTTTGTTCCGTATCTGGGTGTAATCCATTTATATAAAAATCAATGCCACTTTTCGTTGTAATTTTATAACTCAAAAACGGGCTCACCTATCCAAACCAAATGTTTAGGCTTTGTTCGGACTATTTAGTAGATGGTTTATGTGAAGTTTGCACAAAAAAGAAAACTTAACGAGGGACTTACGCGGGTGAAAACGCGGGGCGCAGCTAGTTTATCTATAATATGTATGTATTTAGTAATATAAAATATTTTTGTCAACGGCCTGGTTTACCATAGTACAGGCTGTGGCTAGTTTGTGATCAGAAGGCCGTGTGTGAGTGTGTCAAGTTACTATTTAAAAAAAATATATATATTATAATCATTGCTATATATTATACTTACGTATATCCTGCGCTACTGCCGCTAAACTGAGTACATGTTTAGTTTCATGCGCATACTCAGGGGAAGGGTTCAAGGTCACCACCATGCTCACCGCCTCTCCTCTGGCACCCGACAGCCCAGTGCCCAGAAAGCCGGGTTAGTTTCGATTCCCTATAACATGAGTTAAGAATTTAACTTGAGCTAAATGAGATAATAAATAATTACTAGGGCTTTGAGGGAGTCATATTTATAC